>CM032628.1:766712-1379590 GCA_019097785.1 Fraxinus excelsior | reverse complement strand
AATTTTGGTAAATTTTTTAATTTTTCTTTTATATTTTGTACTAATTTTATATCTTCAACATTAAAATATTTCTGTCCTTTAGGAGAAGTCTTTCCATATAATGGTCCTGCTATTTTTCCTAAATCCTTAATAAAAGGTCTAGCATAATTTATTAATCCTAAAAAATTTTGTAATTGTTTAAGGTCTTCTAATTTATCTGGAAATTCTAGAGCCTTTTGAGCTATATGTGGCTGTAATTCTATTTTTCCTTTTCCTATATTTACTCCTAAAAATTCTATATATTCTTTAAACAAATGCATTTTTTTCTTGTTTATTATCAAACCATGTTTTATAAATTCTGAAAAGAGGATTTGTAGATGTCCTCTGTGTTCTCTTTTATTCTTACTAAAGACTAATATATCATCAATATAAACTATAATAAATTTACTATGTTTATTAAAAATACTCTCCATTTTTCTTTGGAATATACTAGGGGCATTCTTTATTCCAAAAGGCATTACTAACCATTCAAAATGTCCTTCTGGAGAAGTAAAGGATGTCCATTCTATAGAGTCAGGATGCATTTTTACTTGCCAAAATCCTGATTTTAAATCAAATTTACTAAAAATATTACAATCTTGAATTTTATTTATCAAAACATTCTTATCTGGAATATTATATGAATCATCTATAGTATTATCATTAAGCCCCTGTTTGAGCCACCTTTTTTGAAAATGAGAATGAAAAATATAGCCGTTATTGGGGCCCACACAAGAGATAGAGAATTTGAATTTAAATGTTGATGTGATGGATAACGGTCATATTTTTCATTTTAGCGAGGAAAAAATATGGCTCAAACAGGGCCTAAGTCTTTTATAATTTATGACCATTCTACTCTTTCCTTTAATAATTTCTGAATGTTTTCTAACTATAAATGCTGCTGATCTATGTGGACTAATAGATTTTCTGATTACTCCTAATTTTAATAAATCTGAAATATGCATTTTAAAATCTTCAGCATCTTGATTTGTTGCTTCTATATTTTTAGTCTTAATTATATATTCTGGATTTTTAATTTTTAATTCACATAAAACTTTGTCTTTATCCCAATATTTTAAAACATTTTCTCCTAGAATTTCTAATTTTTCTAATTTACTTATCATATTTTCTATATCTTGTTCTGTAACTAATAAATCATATATTTTTTCTATTTCTATAAATTCAAATTCTAAATCTTCAAAATATTCTTCATCTATTATTAAGTCTTCTTCTATTAATTGACATTCTTTTTCTTTACTACATATATTCCAACGATGATTTGGTATGGTAGAATTGAATGAGACTAAGGAAGAAAATTCTACACAAGCAATTATCATTTTAGCTCGGTGAGACTCTAATGTGAATATGAATAACAGAATAAAACCAAAAGGCGAAATATTTCAGAGCTTAATGTAACAGTAAACATAAACATTCATTTTCTTTATGTAAACCCAATTAAACATAGACAAATAGAAAGAATCACACAGGTTCAACTTAACTGATATATAAAGAAATAGAAAGAAAAAGGATGGAGAAGTGGTTTACTTTCAGAATTTCTACAACCAGCTGTGCATTATAGTTCAACTCTTGCTTATTAGACGACACATCACTATTTGTATTATCAATTAGTTGTTCACTTGACACGATAGCTTGTTGTGTTCCTTTATCAACCTTCTGGAAAAGAATAGTAATGTGAGTTTAATTACTAAATTGCAACGTGACTTGGAAAAGACATTGAAGCTCAAAAAATAAGGTTACCATTTCAGCGAGGAATGCGTGATCAGAAATAAGATCCTCACTTTCAGTCATCTTTGAAAGATCACAAGAGAGATGCTGTGAGATATCATTATTGGGATGAAAGAATGTAGGGTACTTAAGAGCGTCGAAAGTAGATGTATTGGCTACAACAGGATTTGAGAGATGGTTAGTTTCAACGAATCCTCCATTGCTATATTGAACATTATCAAAAGCAGCCAAGAAAGGTTCATCACGTAAGCAATCCACATCCTCTAAATTCGTACGCTCGCTCGACCGTGTATTCATGCCTTTTACAAGTGTATCATATGAAGCGGGCAAATCATAAAGATTTCAATCATCATGCTTTTCAAGCTCATTTTCATGTTCATCCATATCAACCATACGGTGTCGGGCTCCACTACTGGACTCGGCTATTTCATCTTTTATAGCTGGAATTGTCTGCAAAGTAGGTTTCAATGCAAGGGGAGAAATGTTTAACGGAATGTCAGCTCCAATATTGACAAAATCAGGAATGATTAAAAAAATATGACAAGTAAAGAAAATCACAATAAAATTAAATTATCAAAGTATATGACGTAAATTGAAGAGTGGTGCCCCTCGAAAGGGTTGAGACAACACCTCCGACGGGGATCGACCTGACCGGTCACGTCGCAGGAGTTGAGGGAGTAGCGCCCGACGAAATTGAATATTTTCTAATATATTTGAATTAAATTTTTAATAAATGAAATTGTATTTATAGTTTGTGTAAAATGTAAATAAGTAAAATTTTTGGCAAAAAAAAGAAATAAAAAAGGCACTGGTGCGAAGATACAGAAGAAATTTTGAGTTTATTATATATATATATATATATATATATATATATATATATATATATATATATGGAATAAAGCAAAAAAATAAAATAAATAAAATAAAATAAATTGAAGGGCAAAAAAAAAAAACACTTGCTCCGCATTGTGCGGAGCAAACAGACTGCTCCACATAATGCGGAGCTCATGCTGGTGTCCGGACCTAGTGTCCACCAGGCGCTGCGGACGCCACGCTCCGCACATTGCTCTACATTATGCAGAGCTCATGCTGGTGTCCGGACCTGGTGTTCGCACACCAGGTGCTGGTGTCCGCACACCGCACCTGGTGTGCGAACACCACGCTCCGCACATTGCGGAGCAAGTTTTATTTTTTTTATTTTTTATAGTGTCTTCTTCTTCTTCTTATACTTAAAATGAATTTAAATCACTTTGCCATTCAAACAAATAAATAACATGAAATATTAAAAAAATGTAAGTAATTAGCAATTTTCCTAACAATAAATTGATCTTTTTTTGAATAAAATCGGACCCAACAGATCAAAGTCGCATAAAAATCATTCGTTTTCTATTACACGATCTAAAACAAATAAAAATTACATTGAAAACAAAATTAAACATATGAAAATCGGCAAAACAAAAATTCCCAAGGAATTCCCATTAAAGGATTGGGTATAAAAAAATTTATACCTGGCTCGTCCTTGTTCTCAGCGTAATTGTTTGGTTCTTTCAATTTATGTAGCCTCAAATCCTCAATCATACCTCCAAAAACGAAGAGAAAGCCGAATAATTGTTTTGTTGTTTGAAATCAAAATATATAATGAGAAAGAAGAAATTGTGTCATTGCAATTGCATTTACTGCATTTGCATGTATAGTAATTAAGTCGGTTTGTAGATATTTTTTATTTTATAATGAAGTCGGTTGTAATAGATGTGTTAGGATTGAAATGGCGTCGTGTTAGTTGACGATGACCTGCCAAACTGACTCTTTTAAATGTGTTAGGATATGTGTTCTTGATGTAGTATTGGTTAGCTTCTTGTGTTATATAGGGCAGAAAGTGGTGTATCCATTATTTTTTATTATAATGGAAGATTATTCGGAGTTGGACATTGACGCAAAGCCAAAAAAAAAAAAAATAATAATAATCAAGCTAAAACTTTAAGAACACGAAATTTGGAATCTACCAAATTGTGAAAAAAATAAACTCGCGAATTTTATTTATTGAAAGATGATAAAAAAAACAATGAATTAATCCTTTATTTATAAGGATTTACATGAAAATCTAGTTAAAATAAACTAAAATTGCAAAAGATTCGAAATAAACTAAATGACAAAAATGGCACTAAAACTTAAAAAGAAATTTTCGAGTCCTAAAGAACTCAGATAGTCGAAATCCATCGTATGTCATAACATGGCATTGAGTTCTACTTATCTCATCGTTCTCTTTCCAAAATGTATTACGTGCCAAAATCGGAACTTGATTGCAATACTTACACTTTTGCCAATTTTCATTTTTGGTTCAATTCTTCTTGAATCCAATTCGTCATTTGTTCTACATCAGACATGGAAGTAGATACATTGTCGAACCACGTTAATATTGTGTCGTTTATTCCGTGCATTATTTTTTTCATTGTTGCTCTATTTGATTATCTACTATTGAAGTAGATACACTGACAAATCACGTTAGATATTGTGTCGTTTTATTTCGCACATTATTTATTTGATTATTGCTCTATTTGATTATCTACTATTGGGTTGGACAATAAAGCGAAAGTTGTTTATTCCGTTGCATTGTTGTTAGATGACATATTAGGTTATAGTTTAATTTCCCAACAAGATGAAGTTTAGGCAATGGCGGAGCTAGACCGATGCCCTGTGGGGGCATGGTTACAATTGATGCCAACGAGTTTTGCTCTAAAACGCGGTTAATGAGCTCATTATCAACTTCATAAAATTCAAATGTTTAAATATAGAATTGTCGTATACATATGTTTTAGATTTACAATTTAGTTTAAAATAATCTTAATCGAAATCCCGAAGTTGATACTGCAGCAACAACAAAACACAAAATATTCCAAAAGAAATCCTTCTTTTTACATCAGTGCCGGTTGTAAATATTCCTAAGGAAGATAATTCCAACGTTGGTTGACATATTTCAGTGTAAAATTCAAGAATGATTCAACTGAGAGTGACACAACAATATATACAACAGCATAAGATTTATCTATGGCCGGCACATTAGCTAATTCTCTAGTGCTTATTGCCTGACTTTGTCAATCCATAGATAATTCCATTACACAAGAAGACAATAACTCATTGTAGACTTCGCCAATCGCCCTTTATAACCAACCAGATAATCCCAACATTGGAATTCCCTCCTTGTGCTTGCCAAGAGCCTAGTATGATGCAAATCCCAATTTGGACATGCTTTGTACCAATTTTTCTTCTCCTAAACACGGCAAATTCTCAAGAAGAACTAGTTAGGAATGTGTTGGTTGAGTTTATGTTGAAACTTTCAAACAACAATGGTTTCTCTGATCCCAATATGGGCTGGAGTTCGAGCTCTCTCCCATGCAAGGATAAGTGGAAAGGAATCACTTGTGACCAGACGAAAGTAAAGTATATAGTCCTTGATGGCTTTGGCTTCTCGGGATTTTTGGATGCACGTGTTCTCTGTAATGAGCAATCTTTGGCTGAATCCCTACAGATCCTTAGTCTTAAGGATAACAGTATTCATGGTGAAAACTTGGATGAAATTGCAAACTGCAGCCAACTAACTCAGTTGCTTATCGGTGGGAACCAATTCTCGGGTAGCCTCCCGAACTCAATTTCCCAGTTGAAGAATCTCAAAAGCCTTGATATATCACGGAACAAATTCTCCGGCCCTTTGCCTGATATGCCCGAGATATCTGATTTGGAAGCGTTTCTGGCTCAAAACAATCAATTTACAGGTGAAATACCGAATTTTGATTATTCAGAATTGTCCGTGTTCAATGTATCGAACAATAATTTCAGTGGAGAAATTCCTGATAGAGGGATTCATTTTGACATTAGTAGCTACCTCAATAATCCTCAATTATGCGGAGCCCCCCTGTCTAACAAATGTCGGTCATCATTAGCGTCAGAGTCGGAACCCTTAGCACCACCAGACAAACCAAAAGACGGCATTTCAAATAATCAGATTCTGATGTATTCAGGCTATATTCTGATAGGGTTAGCTGTACTTTTCCTCATCCTCATCTGTCTATACAAGCGAGGCAAGAAAAATGATGAGAAACTTGAGGCTGATAACAGAGTAGCCGCAGTTGATGATAGCATCATCAAGCCTAGTTTCTCGACTGTGGAGTTGAAGGCCGGAGAGATAAGTAAAACAGAAACCTCAACTATTTCAGCTGATCAATCCATGGTTTCTTCATCACTTATCGTTCTTACAAGTCCGGAGGTGAATGGACTAAGATTCGAGAATTTGCTCAAGGCTCCGGCTGAGTTGCTTGGGAGAGGAAATCACGGTAGTGTGTACAAAGTGAGGTGTGAAGCTGAGGGGATGACTCTTGCTGTGAAAAGGATTAAAGACTGGACGATATCGAGTCATGATTTTAAGCAGAGAATGCGAAGACTTGACCAAGTGAAGCATCCTAATGTATTGCCTGCTATTGCCTTCTACAGTTCAAGACAGGAAAAGCTTCTGGTCTATGAATATCAACCAAATGGGAGTCTTTTTAGGCTAATCCATGGTATTTCCACTTTAGAATTTCCCTTTTTTTTTTCTTTCATCTAAAGATGGTTTTATCTCATTTGTTACATATGCAAAACTTACAGGAAACCAGTCTGACCAGGCATTTGATTGGGAAAGCCGAATACTTGTTGCATCCACTATAGCCGATACCTTAGTATTCATGCACGATCAGCTATACTACGATGGAATAGCCCACGGGAACCTAAAATCCTCCAATATTTTGCTCAATACGAACATGGATCCATTGATAAGTGAATACGGACTAATGGTAGTCAACAATCAAGAGCGGTCTATTGTTGCAAGTGTCAATAGTTTCCAAGCATCTGGAGAACATTTCAAAGAAGATGTTTATGCATTTGGGGTGATCCTTCTCGAACTGCTTACTGGAAAAATGGCCCTGAACAATGGATTAGACCTGGATAGTTGGGTTCTTGCCGTGGTTCGTGAAGAATGGACCGTTGAAGTATTCGATAGAAACTTGATAGGCCAAGGAGCTAGTGAGGAGAGGATGGTTAACCTATTACAGGTTGCTATTAAATGTGTCAATAAGTCCCCACAAGCTAGGCCTAGCATGAACCAAGTTGCGCTCATGATTAGGGTGATAAAAGATAACGATGATAGATCTACAGACGTTTCCGAATTATCGATTATTACAAGGTGAGTAAGAATCAGGAGAAAAATTGGCCCTTTTGTTTGAAGGAAAAAATAATGTACTTGTATGAAACTTGCATATGTGCATTTCTTTTCTTTATTAATGTAGAGTCTAATGACAGTGTACTGTTACCCCCCCTACCCCCCCCCCCCCTTTTTTTTGGTTCACTAATCAAGATTATTCGTGATGTTTGCAAGATTCATATTCTCACACAAATTTTTCGCCACTCTTTCAATGTCCAATAAATTGGACATTATAGAAAAGAGACATGCGCAATGTTTTATCAATATTATGGTATTCAATTTAATTACTAAATAATATATTATATGTCTCTCTTTTTTTATTAATTGTTGCAAAGTGGTGCTTGTAATCCAATTTTTACCTCATTTGCTTTGAATCAAAGATTAAGATGGAAAATAACTTACGAGATAAGGATCATACTATACGTACATAATCATCTACAAAAAGTTTTACCTAAAAGCCAAGTGACGGCCACCTATTAGAGGGGCGGCTGGTGGGAGGTAAAACATTAGGTACATTTAGATTTATCCAAATTAATATTTTATTACACCGAATGTTACTTTTCATTTTGCTAATAAAAATGTTTGAAAAAAGTGTCAAAATGTATGTCTTTACTTCAATTGGCACATCTCATGCACGGTCAAATGAACTTATATTTTTACGAGAAAAGACATTTATAATGACATAATAACTTTAATGTTACAAAATAGTGAAATATATTTATAGAATAATTTTCTCAAGATTTTAGGCTCGAACAATAATAATCATGTATTTTAATTTAAACTTGTTAATTAAGCCTTTAAAACATAAGATACTCTATATTTTGAAGAGTCGGTTCTTAAAATTACGTTTCTTGAGATTTTTTAAATTAATATTTTAATTTAAAGAGTGAGTTGGAGAGTCAAATACACTCTCTATAATTAAATGTATTTAAAATATTTCAATTGAAGAAAATGATATAATAATTTAAACGAAAGCAAGTGAAGATAAAAAATAGCGAAAAATAATAAATTTTATTTTAATTCATAAAATTAAGTATTAAATATAAAAAAAAATGTTATAGCATTTAAAAAAATTATTCTCTAGGGTTCGTTTGATTGCAAATGTGAAAAATGGGTAGAAAAAGATGAATTATAGAGAATTGAATTACCTAAAAATTGTTTTATTGTGAATTGTAATTAATTGTATTTGATTGGTATAATTTTTCATCTGAAAAATGTTGAAAGTTTGGTGTCCATTTGACTTTGTTTTTCATGAAAATTGTCCATTAAAATGATAATTCTTTTTATCATTGGGTCTAGAATTTGTTTCACTTGCCAAATATATATATATATCATACCGAATATCATTCGTTTGGCTTTGTTTTGCGTGAAAATTGTCAATAAAAGTGATAAATTTTGTATCATTGGGTTTAGATTTTTTCCAATTGCCCAAAAAAAAACTGAAAAATGAGCAATTTCAACGAAATCAAGGAAAATGTGCACGTGTGAAAGAAACTGAGAAAAAAAATTCCATGAAAAATTCCTACTATCAAACAAGGCAAAAGCTAGAAAATGGAAAAAAAAAAATTCCTAGTTCTAAGAAAAATTAATGGTATCAACAGACCTAATCTCTAAATTGTAGAACATGTTCTTCAAAAATAAAGAAGGGGACAATACACAAAACATACCTATAAGAATTACTTTTTAAAACTAACAAATTTGTCTAAATATTTCAAAAATCAGGTGGTAAATTGATTTATTAAGTCTCTGTTTGACACCCATTAATTTTTCTTTTTCATTTTCATTCTTCATTTCAACCACACATTTTTCAAATAAAATAATATTACTAGGGATGTCAACGAGCCGAGCCGAGCCGAGCCGAGCCCGAGCCGAAAAAAAAGCCCGGGCTCGGCTCGAGCTTTTTTGTTCCGAGCTTTTTTTGGCCCGAGCCGAGCCTGATCAAAAAAAATAAGGCTCGGTCCGAGCTTTTGGTCCGAGCCTTAGCGGGCCGAGCCGAGCCAGCCTGGGCCGGCTCGGTTTTTTTATTTTTTTTAATGTCAAATCTACATTTTTTACTTAAAAAATTTAAAATTTATATGGTTTATACGTATTATAAATTAAAGAAAAAAGTTCGGGCTCAACTCGAGCTTTTTTGTACCGAGCTTTTTTTGGCCCGAGCCGAGCCGAGCCGAGCCGAGCAAAGCCTGGCAAAAAAAATAAGGCTCGGCCCGAGCCTTGGCTCGTTGTAACCGAGCCCGAGCCGGGCCAAGCTCGAGCTTTTTCCGAGCCGAGCCCGAGCCGTCCGAGCCGACGAGCTTTTTTGCCATCCCTAAATATTACACACAAATCAAAAACTTTTCATCGCTTTTCCACCATACATTCTCACATCAATCACTATTCCAAAATTTCTATTCTACACAAAATGGGTTTCAAACAGGGTCTAAATATTAAATTATAATATAATATATTTATTTCAAAAATCAGGTGGTAAATTGATTTATTAAGCCCCTGTTTGACACCCATTAATTTTTCTTTCTCATTTTTATTCTTCATTTCAACTACACATTCTTCAAATAAAATAATATTACACACAAATCAAAAACTTTTATCATTTTTTTACCACACATTCTCACATCAATCACTATTCCAAAATTTCTATTATACACAAAATGGGTTTCAAACAAGGTCTAAATATTAATTATTTACACCCCATATACCTCACCCACCCCCATCATCCAACTACACCACCTTCCCTCCATCTCTCAGATAACTCCGGCACCACTTCGGCGCCGGTCTGACGACTGCTCCGACGATCATTCCGACAGCCGCCCAGTGACTTAAAAATTTTCAGAAAGTTAAAAATTGAAATTCACACCCCACCCCCATGGATCTACCTACCACCACCCCATCCTTGCCTCCACTTCCTAAAAAATTACCGGAAAAAAATTTGTGCAGTGTGACCGTCTGTGACCAATTGTGACCAAGTTTGTATTCAATGTAACTAAATGTGACCAAATTTGTGTTCAACGTGACTGTCTATGACCAATTGAATCTTAATTGTGACCGTATATGATCAAGTCACATTCGGTCACAAATAACACAAAATTGGTCACAACCAATAACAATCAGTCACAATGAACACAAAATTTGACGAAAAGTGTCACTTGCAGAACTTAACCATCTAGTATCAGGATCTAGTAACTGATCTATGGGTTATGTAAGAATTTAAGTTGATTTCCAGACTGACTGCAACATTTGTAACGAAAATATTTTTACCACTTTATAAAGTATACATATTAATTGGGATTAGTATTTTCAAATGTATCTCGGAATAGCAACAGCAAATTTAATCCTTGTAGCAAACTAAAGCTTGTTGAAATTGTGTATCTGAAATTGTTTAGAATAGAATTTCAACAATAATTAAACTTTATTCACAACCACAAGAGATGAACTAAATTTCTAAATTACAGTCCATTATCTTAAGCAGTAGATTTTTATTTTTAACGAAAACGGAGAATCTATGGCAACAAATTCAGCAACCTCCTTGTTCACATATTCACCAAGTTCAGTACCAATTTTTTAAGGTGAACATTATGAATATTGGAGTAGTCAAATGCAAATCCTTACCCCGCCGCCACCACCAAAACACAACGCGGTACCACCACAATGCCAACAACACCACCGCGGTACCACCACTACTGTCGCACCACCACCACCAATCTCAGTCATAACCACAGCGCCCTAACCAACCATCGTCACTGCGGCACCACCACCACCATCTCAGTTGTCATCACCGCAAGCACCATCACCACCAACCAACAATCACAAAAATCACCCTGAGACCATCACCACAGCAGTAGAGCCATCGCCGGAAACCATAAAAAAATTCGACCATGTCTAAACAACCCACCTTCTTATCATGTGATGTTGAAATCACTACCTACCTTCCCGTGAGTGGCGATGTCAGAATGCCACCTACCCCCCTGGGCAGAGGTCGCGACGGCACTCCTCTTTCGTCGGAAACACCAAAAAGATTCAACAATGTCAAAACAACCCACATTCCTACCGTGTGATGTTGAAACTGTGACCTACCTTCCCGTAAGCTACGATGTCAGATCGCCTCCCACCCTCCGGCAGAGGTCTTGCAACAGCGCCGGTCCTCTCCCCGCAGCGTCCATCATTATCGGTGGAGGGATAGAGATAAGAGGGAATAGTGAGAGAGAGAATAGAGGTGCTAGGGTATGATGGAAATTTCGATTTGGGGGTTGGGGTGATTGAGGGTAGGGAGTGGATATATTAATTTAATTTCATATTATTATTATCATTATCTAATTATTAATTATAATTATTAAAACTTAATTACCACATGATTTGTGAAATAAAAATTAATCCACTTATTTTTTGAAAATGAAACTTTAAAAGTAGATTTCTAGGTAATTTTCTTAATAAAGAATATCCGTTTATTAATTTTCAGCCCATTTTAGTGGGCCGAGCATGTGGCACATCAAGGCCCAACTTTTTTAGGTACCCCACGCGCTTCACGAAACCGTGTGTTTAGAGCAAAAGTATTCTCCCTTCTTCTTTTGTTTTTTCTCTTTATTTCTTGGAGGAAGTAGAAAATAGAAAGTGCTGTCTTCAATCTTTTTGGCATACTTTACCTTCAGTTTAGAAACTAGTGACCCGTTACACATATAATATGTATATACCATGCGAGTAATCGTTGTTATTGCAAGTATATTTCTGTATTCTCAGTCAAATAAAAGGTTATAAGATTCCAGCCAAAAGCTGTGTTTTTTAGGGTTTTCTGCTACTGCAAGAAGGGGTCCATGTTATGAATACATTAATGGAGGACCAAGGTAGGTAAAGACTCAATCTTTAAAGTTTCCTATGTCCTCATCTACTCATATTTTTGAACAATCAGTCACTTGCGGTTTTTCTATTTTTAATATCTGGAAGGAATAAAAATTGTTGCTTTATTATGCACAAGCAACCTTGTGATGTAAAGCAATTGTTTGTTTCTGAATTCTTAAGATTGTATGTTTAATGAAAGAAATGGAGAGGCTGTTTTCTGGGCATGCCCATATGAAAATGTCATGGATTCAGGATAAAATGAATCAGAAAGATGGTGTAATGACATACCCACCTCCTATTTCTCCCTATGGTGTCAATAGTAATTTCCATAAAGATTCAAGCCCATCTTCATCTGGTTCAAGGATTAGTCCAGCTGTTTTGTTCATTATAGTTATTTTAGCTGTTTTGTTCTTCATATCTGGGGTTCTACACTTGCTTGTTAGATTTCTTACCAAGAACCGGTCGTCCTCTCAATCTGATAGAAATTTGGAAGTTTCTAGCTCTGACGCACTTGAAAGACAACTGCAACAGCTCTTCCATTTACACGATTCGGGTCTAGATCAAGCGTTTATTGATGCATTACCGGTGTTTATGTATAAGGAGATAGTTGGTAGTACGAAAGAGCCCTTTGATTGTGCTGTCTGTTTGTGTGAATTTGCTGAGAAGGACCAACTGAGATTGCTTCCTATGTGTAGCCATGCTTTTCATATCAACTGTATCGACACTTGGCTACTGTCGAACTCGACTTGTCCTCTCTGTAGGGATACGCTTTTCAATCCCCAGTTCTCAACAGAAAACCCAATTTTCGATTACCGGGATTTTAGGCGAGAAGATGGATTTCCTGGTAATGGAGAGAACGGATTCTCAACTGGGCTGAAGACGGTGCAAACTCAAGAAGTTGCTGTAGAAAAGGGTGTTTTTCCTGTAAGACTTGGTAAATTCAGAAAATTGAATAACGAGGAAGTGCAGGAGGACGTAGGAGAGACTAGTAGTAGTAAATTGGATGCTCGAAGGTGTTACTCAATGGGGTCGTATCAGTATGTGGTTGGTGATGCTAATCTAAGGGTAGCCGCCTTGAGCCATGATCGAACTGGTCGGAATTTGAAGCTTGTTGGGGGCACAGAACGAGCTAGTAATCTTTCACCTAATGGAAGGGAAGAAGACGGGAAGAAGATTAGTATTGGGACAAAAACTGATAGCTATTCAGTTTCCAAAATATGGCTATGGTCAAAGAAGGGTAAATTTGCTAGTTCTTCCGATGCACAAACTGACAATCCCTCTTCTCTTAATCTGGACTTACCATGGATGCATAGAACAGAAGGCCTCTGAGAGGTATTCCCCTCTTTTGCTTTAAATTTTTTTGATTTATTGCTAATTTGTAAATTACAGTATTGGCTTTCTTCTATTCTGAAACTTTATGTACACTGATAGTAATGGAGATTTGAATACTCTAGCTTTGCAAGTTAATAATTTATTGTTCTTTTCGATATCTTGGAGTACAGACTTTTGATTTTTGATCTTTGAATAATTTGATAACATATTGACATGACTAAATTAGCTTGTTTAGCACATCCCTTCATTTGCGGTCACCTAATTACTTAGAAGACAATATGTCAAAAATCGGATTAAGAACTTGGATATTATGTTCTATGTTCAACTTTCAGCTGAACCGGTCAAAGGGTCTCAATTTTCTGGTATGTTAATCAAAATTTGTCATCGAAATTTGAGATTTGATTAGTGGTACCTAAAACGGGATTAGATTTGTCTTTTCATCAAAGCAGAGGGCAATTATCTTTTCTTTGGTTGCTTTTCTTGTCTTTCTCATTGTTGCTTTCATTTCTGTCTGTAAACCTTTTGGAATAGTGTGAAAACACTTTTTTTGTGCATCGAGTTCTTTCTTTTAGGTTGGGACCAAATGGTGGGATCCATGATACTTTTTTCTATAGCTTTGGCTGTGGACCATGGTGTTCTTCCCATATGCCCCTTTTTTCGTAAAGAAAGAAACCCGTATCCGTATGCTTTTTCTTTCTCGACTATGGTTTTTATGAACCGAGTAAACGACCCCGTCTCTAATATAAGACGAGTTTCGTTGGATGAAAATGTAATATATACTACTTTACGCCAAGTTCACCAAATCCACTAAGCAAGTATATAATCCAAAAGGTTGAGATCAATCATTTGTAAGATAGTTACCCTTGGCCAATTTGATGTAAACAAATACAGCACACGCTCATATGGTGGGCCAAGTGGAACCCGGTTCTACAATCACATCACAGCCCTACTGACAGCTGAACCACCTCATGAGAGAATGAACCTCTGGTAAATTTGTCTCTTTCATCCCCCTTAGAATTCATCGTGCTGGGCTGGTGGTGTATAGCCAGATAATTTTGACAAGATAAGGGGTGTGTTTGAGCCACATTATTTTGGAAGAATATATTCTGAAATAGTAGATTGACGGAGAATGTGTGGTTGAAAAAGAAGAAAAAGTTATTGATGCGATGAAAAATATTATTTTATTGAAAAATGTGTGGTGGAAAATGAGTAGAAGAATGAAAATGAAAATTTTAATGTGTAATAAACATGGCTAAAGTTACTTTCCCATGAGGATTTGACAAAGGACAATGCTAGGTGTACAGAATTTGCTTTAAAGATTTTTTTACTGATGCACATTTGGCATGTTTTCATTTGTTCATGGCAAAAAACACAAAAAAAGATTGAATCAAATGCATTTCTTCTGCACATACGGTTTTGGGCTTTGACAAAAAGCTTGATATAATTGCACGTGACAGTAGATGATTGTATGAATAAGTTGATGTATTTTAAAGGCTTAATAGCACAAAACGTCCCTACGTTTGAAAGTTAGTGTGCAAAACATCCCAACGTTTCATTTTTTTGTATTTTCGCCCCTATTTCAACGTTTCAGTGTGGAAAATGTCATTTTTACTATTTTTCAATATAAAATGACCAATATACCCTCAAATTTAAATAAAACAAAGAAAATGAAATGAAAAATAAAAAAATAAATTGTAATTATACTCCCAAACTTTTTAAAAAGTGCAAGTGAGTCCAAAAGTTTTATTAAAAGGTTTAAGCACAAAACGTTCATACGTTTGACATTTAATGCGGAAAACGTCCATACGTTTCAAACATGTTTGTATTTGCTCAATAGCACAAAATATCCCTATGTTTGACACTTATTGCGTAAAATGTTCTTACGTTTCATTTCTTTTTACATTTTCGTCCTTATTTCAACGTTTCATTGCAGAAAAACGTCATTTTCACTATTTTTCAATGTAAAATGACTAATATACCCTCATATTTAAATAAAACAAAAAAATAAAAATAAAAATAAATTACAATTGTGCTCCCAAACTTTTTAAAAAGTGCAAATGAGTTCAAAAATCTTATTAAAACATTCAAATCATCAGTCTTCTCCTCCTCCCTTAGCTTTATCCTCCTCCCTCCACCACCTAAGCCACCAAACCCCACCACCATTCAAACCATCTCACCTCCCTCTACAATCCTGGAGCTGATAGTTGTGGCCAGCATTAACGGTTTGAATGGTGGGGTTTGGTGGTTTAGGTGGTGGAGGGAGGATAACGTTGAGAGATGAAGAAATGACTGATGATTTGAATGTTTTAATAGGATTTTTGAACTCATTTGTACTTTTTAAAAAGTTTGGGAACATAATTGTAATTTATTTTTATTTTATTTTTTTTGTTTTATTTAAATATGAGGGTATATTGGTCATTTTACATTGGAAAATAGTGAAAATGACGTTTTTCCGCATTGAAATAAGGACGAAAATGTAAAAAAAATGAAACGTATGGACGTTTTACGCAATAAGTGTCAAACGTAGAGACATTTTGTGCTATTGAGCAAATACAAACATGTTTGAAACGTAAAGACGTTTTCCGCATTAAATGTCAAACGTAGGGACGTTTTGTGCTTAAACCTTTTAATAAGACTTTTGGACCCACTTGCACTTTTTAAAAAGTTTGGGAGTATAATTACAATTTATTTTTTTATTTTTCATTTCATTTTCTTTGTTTTATTTAAATTTGAGGGTATATTGGTCATTTTACACTGAAAAATAGTGAAAATGACGTTTTCGACACTGAAACGTTGAAATAGGGGCGAAAATGCAAAAAAATGAAACGTTGGGATATTTTGCACACTAACTATCAAACGTATGGACGTTTTGTGCTATTAAGCCTATTTCAAATTGTCTAATGATATAATGTCATGTAGTATTATGTCAACATTGATGATTATGTAACATGTATGGATGGTTAAGTTCACTGTTGGTTGGATTTGGGTCGGATCTAGAATTATGACCCGTTTACTGTATATCAGTGTCTTGCATACAATCGTAGAAAAATATGCCTACATCCTTTTAGTTGTCGTGATCTTGACTCTAGAGGGGATCTGGGAATTTTTAAATCATGAAAAATTATACTTGGAAGTCTTTCATCTTCATAAAATTGAGCATTTAGGTTCTATATTTAAAGCGGAGCACCTCAGTGTCCAAGCTTTCTCATTTGTTCAATTTTATTTTCAATTGATGGAAATTGTAAATAAAAAGATCAACAAATTTTGCGTTAGAAAGACCACTCTTAACTTACTATACCTCTTTGTGGTCGTGACCACATTTATTTACAAGATTGATGTTATGTAAATGATAAGAATTTGAGGTTGTGGATCTTAAAAAACTCTTTTTATTTATTTTGATATCTGCCATTCAAGTCCAAATTAAAACAAAATTTTGCATACCAAACAATAAACATTTACAAAATGTACAATTAGTGTATCCGGGTATAATGTCAAAAAAAAATTATTGCATGTACACTCTGGTTGACGTTGACATTGTGTGAGGTGGCCAACACTTTTTTCCTTGATTTTAACAACGTTTAAAATAATCGATAGTACAGATTTTGACAATACACGCAATGTCAACAAATATGTCACCAAGAAATGTACAAATAATATAATTCAAAAACAAATATACTTGTTGCACACACAATTCAGCATACCACCACACAAACCCCAAAAAAAAAAAAACAATTTTCACCTTCCATGAATAAAGAATCGAATGGGATAAAATTTAAACAAAAAAATGAAATAATGTGAATAACGTGAAATAGGATTATAGGATACATGACTTCGAAAAGTCGTACAATCACATCATTCACAGCATGTTCCCCGGCGGAGTTCGCTGCCACAACACGAAACGCCTCAACCACGCCCCACCGCCAATTTTCACCTGCTGCCTTTACAACGTTTACGTGAATGACGGAGCATCCTTGCCCAAGTCCATCGACCCTTTACTCGATAACGGTATTGCGCATACCTTGTTGAAAAATCCCTGAATACCTGGTCGTCATCATGCAATTGACCGTTTTGCCCCGGCCCGCCGTCGTCGAAGTTCAAGGCGTAACTCAAGGGATCATACTGGAATTTCCTGGTCTTGCACCGGCCTGTCTTGTTGAGCCGGCGGATGAATGTCTTCCATTTCGGACCAGCCACAATCTCCGACCATTCTCTCACTTTCTTCAACGCGTTTATTCCCTTATCCCACCATCCCCCGCCTGCAGTCTTTTGTTGTTCCTCCGACGTCGAAATTCGCTCCCAATTATCGGATTCCCGGGACCCGAAACTCCAAAAGCAACAGCAGCCACGGCTGGAGAATGCTCGTTCCTGTAAATCATCGTTTAAGTCCGTTTCTTTGTTGGAGCATTCTGGGGTGGTTTGCATTTGTAAGAAAATGTTTGGTTTAGAGAAAGAAAAGGGAGAGAGAATCACACCGTGGGTCTTCTGTAAAACCTAAGCGTGGCCCTTTCCTCTTTCTTTCTCTGTTGTCTCTGCATATATACAGCGAAGATGAAGAAGGTAATATTACAACGGACATATCGGGTGGACGTTGAAGAAGATAAACCGACAGGTGGCGGTTACGAAGACTGGGTTTAAGCCTTAAGGGTGGAAGCCATTAAATGGGCCATCGAGGGAAAATTGGGTGCTGTGTTAGGTGTAGACACGTGGAAAATTATGAGTGGAGAATTTGTATAGCGCAGCAATTCACCTATAGTCGCAGGTGATTGTAATTTCTGTTATTAAGGTTTCAACTGTCAATCTGACGTTAAAGGCACGACTCAATTCGGGAAAGTTCGCAGTCGCATATAAGATGAGCTAACTCATTTTCAAAAATTTCGGCTCGACTCCCTCCACCAAGAGACGAGTTGGAGGGTGAGGTGAGCCGGTTGCGAGTTGTTTGCAATTTGTCATTTTTTATTTATTGAAAATCGTAGTTTCATCACAGCTGGCAGTGGTAAAAAGGCTCACCGGCTCGGGCTCGACCCGTAAAAAATCTGAGCGGGCTCGATTACACCGAGCCGAAGCCCGGACGAGCGGACCAATTAATTTTTTTTTTAGGGCAGCTTTCCAAAGCTGCCTTTGAGCAGACAGCTTTTAAAAATTTTATTTATAAAAAAAAAAATTCAAAAAACACGAGCTGGCTCGACCCATTTAGGCTCGGGTCTAAAGCTCTGGCCGAGCCTTATTTTTTTGGCCGGCCTTTGCTCTGCTCGGCTCGGCTCAGGCAAAAAAAAGTTCGAGTCGAGCCCAAACTTTTTTTTTTTTTCCGGCTCGACTCGACTCGTTGACATTCCTAATTACCGCCTACAAATTAGTTCGATTGGTTTGCAAGTTGACGAATTGTTCGCATGAGATTTTCGCTATTCAAATGTACGGATCGTAACAAGTAATATAGTGGACCAATGAGCCCGGATATCGTTTTTACGAGGACTACTATCTACAATTGGTTAAATTACTCCTAACTTTAATTTGATCGAAAACAAATAATAAGGTTTGTGATTGGCGTTAAAAATATTCTAACTAAACAACATTATTTAACACACAATTTATTGAATTTGAGTATAAAAGTGTGAATGTAGATGTTAGGACTTACAATTTTACATATTGATCCCATTTCATTTGCCAATCAAAATTCATTACTATTGTAGTGTTCGGTCGAATTCTTCTAAAATATTCAATTTATCCCTCTGGAATTCTCATTAAATTTATTTAACTAATTCAACTACATATCTCTACACGTCAAACTAAATTACTAGATTTTACCATATGGTCTAATTCTCAAACTCAACTCTCGGTTCGTAAAAGATTTACAAAATCATCAAATTAGTTATCAAGTGATTCAACGCATTAAATTCATAACAAAATTAATACATGTATGATAAAATAACAAGAATTTTGAATAAAAGAAATAAATGATTTCAAGTAGATTACATTATTCGCCCTAATATAAAATTTAGCTGCTCATAGTGTAAAAGAAAAACAAGAAATTATTATTGAATACAATACCAGTTTTTGAATAAAGATGTAGAAAAAGATTTTAATCTTGCACCAAAATCTTCTTCATCTTCCAATCAATAATTTAAACTTTTTTATTTTTTGATCTTTAATCTCCAATAGTGTTCCTCGTGTCTCAATTATGGAACCTTCTCAAAAGTGTCAAAAACTTGTATTTATACTCCTCTCTACATTAGTGTCAAATACATGATTTTATGGGCTTCAAAACAGGCAAAAAACGATGTCGGGACTCTGCATTGTGGAATTTGGTGGTGCCTTAGCGCCATTATGGCGATGTCACATTTTGAGTGAAAATCTGCACCGCACTTCTTTTAGTATTTTTATCATAAATTTCTCTTTCGATATTAGATTGATGCAATTTAAATTGAATTGTAAAAATAACTCAAATGGATATAACTTTATTTGAAATAACTTTTATCCAATTTGAACGTTTACTAGGTCAAAATGAGTTTCAATTTTGAGTTAAAAACCTGGAACATACTTGTACGGTTGAGATTTGATTTTTGCCCATATTTTGATCATATTTCACTCTTTTTTTTTTCTTCTAATTGCATCCTATTAAGCCCTAGCATTCTCGAATCTTCATCATGAGGTTCGAAACAACTTTTGAGTATTTACACTTTAGTCCTCAAACTTTGGATATTGTATTTTCACCAATTTCTTTCAATTCCACTTCATTTCATCAAGTTTCACCAAATAAACGAAATATACAATAAATTAAATTATAATTGTTTAAATGAATTACTAAATGTCTATATTTTTATGTTCAAATAAGTGTATAAAATACATTTATTAATATCGAAAGTTTGACCCTTTTAATAGTCGATTGGATGAAAACCGTCCAAAAGGACCAATTGCACCTATTAAGTGAAATGTTTGAGCTAAGATTTATAGGTTGGGGACCTTTTTCCGCATCAACCCCATGGGAGAAAGACCATTTGCAGCAATTTTCCAAAATTAAATACACATTTTTTCTATTTGAACCCCAATAGGGGGAGGGGAGGGGGAATAGATTTTGGAATAGAGATTTTTCTAAGAATGTGTGACTAAAAAATAAGCAATTTTTTGAATTTAAGTGTAAAAATGAGTTTTGGGAAAAATGGAACTCGGACGTATGCTAAAATCTTTTCCCTAATGAATAAGGTAAAATAAAAAGGAGTTTAAATTTTTTTTATTAATTATTTCTTACTATTTATTTTTCATTTTTCCTTTTGTTTCCACCGTTAGTATACCAAACACTAAATAGTATATACATGACGTGATTTAATAAATAAACCAACTACTTGTTGAAAATCAAATATAAACTAATTTATTCCCCACTCCCCCACCCCCCACCCCCATTCCCCCAATAACTTAAATTTTCGAATAAATTAGTATAATGTAATACCTAAGGAATACATTTTGTCACATACATTGTAGAGAAAAGATAAGTCGTGTATGGTGCTTTCGATACACGATAATATTGAATTATGAAGACAAACTTTTCGAGTTTATTTAATCGAATCATGATCTATATATCGACAAGTATTTTATTCATTTATCAATTACTTATAAATTCTTGATTTTGATGAGTAGTCCACAAATAAAATTTAATCATTACCATAGAGAAAAACTAGCAAAGAACTTAGTAAAAACCGAGTAATTTGAACTTTTGAGCACAATCAAATATTCTCATTGGTCAAGTGGTTAGATTTCTCGCATTTTATTGTCAAAGTTTAGGGCTAACTTAGCCTCAAAAGGTTGATTTTTTTCATTTTTATTTTCAAGTCAAATTATATAATCTTTACCACCAAAAACACGTCGGAATTTACTGTATAATGTTAGACATATTTTTCATTAAAATCATTACACGTAATTGAAATTGAAATTTAGTAATTGATAAATACGTATTTTCTTTGTATGCTCCTATTAATCAGGAGGAAGTGTGCCCAAACGTGTTTGAATTGAATACATTTCCCCAAGTCAACAAGCACACAAAACACAACTCAATTCTCTACTATATATAAACACCAACTTTAAGCTACTCGTACACACAAACTTATAATTCTCATTTCTATATTCATGGCTAGACACCCTATCTCTGTCCTAATTCTCTTTACTTTTTTCTTGATTTTTACAAATGTTCGGGTTCGATCGCTCAATCATTTGCAAGGCGATGAAACTCCACCAACTCCAATCCGAAGGAACGTCGAAGTGTTCAAGGCTTTTCAAGTAAGTGTCAAGAACTCCGGTCCGAGTCCCGGAGAAGGTCATTCACATCATAATGGCTTACACAATTAAAGCATTCATGTCATCTTTGATACCCATCAAATTTTATTTTTTCTTTATTTTTACTTAGGTAAATTAATGTTACAATTTGCATTCTTTCGGACCATATTTGGCATGTAATACGAGGCAAAATTGGAATTACAATGGACAAGATATTCAATTTCTTTCTTCTTTGCTCCTATGTAATATCGTACAATTCATCGCAACCAAATGAAGTAACATTTTTTTGATATTTTTATAGAGAAACATTTAATTATTACATATGCATTATTTTTTATATGAAGTTCAATTGCTTGATGGACAGTGGACTATGCTTGCAAGAAATAAACGGTCCATGAAGAGAAGTGTATTAATATTTCTTGAGATTTTAATATGTTGGCAGTTTCAATTTTTTATTCTTCGATGTTTTCATATTTAGGAACCATTCAGATTTTGATGCGTTTGTCATCTTTCCCTCTTGCGTGAATGTTCCAAGAATTTTGTTGGACCAAGCCTTAACCAAATGGGCCAAGACGGATTGGCCCAAACTAGTCATTAATTTCATTGGCGATCATTATACTTTCACCTATTTTTTTTTATTTAAATCATTATACTTCATTTATATCAATTATGTCACTATACTTCAATATTATGTCAATTTGGTTCGATAATAATTTAATAGTATAATTTTGTCTACATTTGTCGTTTTTAACCGGTGTAATTGTTAGGTAATACAAATAATGGCAATTAATAAATCGATTTTTTCAAAAATCTCGTACTTGAACAATACTTCTATCTAGTTTCGAACGCAATTCTTGATTGGGAAATTTTTTGGATATCCGTATTTTGACCCTTTTTCTTCCTTTATTGTCAACCAATGTTCCACCTATTTGTATTCAATAATGCTATGTACACTCCTTTCTTTACATTA
Organism: Fraxinus excelsior; assembly: GCA_019097785.1. Classification (NCBI taxonomy): domain Eukaryota; kingdom Viridiplantae; phylum Streptophyta; class Magnoliopsida; order Lamiales; family Oleaceae; genus Fraxinus; species Fraxinus excelsior. The sequence goes on along the minus strand of CM032628.1, from coordinate 1,357,202 downwards.
ACTTTGACATTGCCTTTATTTTTTGAAAATTGTGGACGAGAATTTTTTTTTTATTAAACCGTCCAATGTTATTTTGACACGTGGTATTGATTTGTATTTGGTTTAATTGGGTACAAATATATGTCCTTGACTATCGTGCCAGACACAAATTTCAGAACCTACTCAAATACCGGATCAATATCTGGTGGTCCTCTAATGAGTCCAAATTATTTACTCATATCCTCCATGGTCCAAGGAAATAGATAAGATAGATTATGTTAATCGGATGGCATTTCATCACTCTTTTCAAAATCGACCACCATGACGGCTCATATGGTTAGTCATGTGATTTTACGGATCATGTGAGGTCAGGGGACAGACATTGAGCCATGAAATATTGTGGCTCAATGGCTGCATTTGTCGGCAAATTAGAAGCACAAGATTTCAAATTATTGAAGACAATCACTCAAGTTCTTTTTAATTATTTACTATTACATGTAAATTACTCACTGCTTGATGATGTAAAGGTATGCACCATTAATAACCATAAGAGTAGCCCGTGTTTTTGTATCTAGATCTTACATTCTGACTATTATACATCGGATCACTGAAGTCGACGGCTTTAATGACCATGGCCTCACGTCGTCCATCCTGTTCCTGGATGGCTCCAAACACGATTTCATTTGTTTCGCACTTCTGTTTCTCGTAATGTGTTTGAGGGCTTGATGAGCGGTGTTTTTGATGATGCTGATGATATAGCTGCTGCTCGTGGTGGTGGTGGTGTTGCTGCTGAAAATCATCTATATATCCTCTGTAAAAAGATTGACTTTGCTTGAATTGTCGGGTTTTCTCAAGGTCCTTGGTCATATACGGGTAGCTTTTTCTAGGCGTTGGGTCTCTTGTCTCTAGTGGCGGTGGCTCATCTTCGTTTGGAATCATATAGCTTTCTTGCACGGGCCAAGACACGTGTTTGGGAGGACGATGGTGTGGCTGCATATGATAGTCGAAAGGCTTCCTTCTGAAACTTGAGAATAATCCTCCAAAAATTTCAACAATGGTTGAGCCCGCATTGAGAAAGAGCCTCCCCATTGAACCAAATAAGCCCTCGTCTTGTTTTTCATATTCGTTTTCTTGAGGAATCAACGGATGCCTGACTGATTTTGAAGAAGGCCTCTGATATGGCGCTGGCGGCATACCCTTTGCATAAGCTTTTGGATTCTTCATAAAAACAGTAAAAGAAAACTCGATGAGACCATCATTGTCCAGACATTGTATGTGTAAGAATTTTTCTACTTACATTGTTGCGTGAAAACATTGCTGCAATTTTACGCTGTAACAAGGCCAGAAGATAACCAAAGAACGCGGCTGCAACAAGAACTGCTATTCCTGAACAATAATGGAACGTACATCTTACTATGTTTGTCATTGGGCAATCATGGATTCATGGTCGTATAAGTACATTTTTTATGCTTACCTAATGGAAGATTATCATCATTCTGGTAAGAACAATCATCTTCATGGAGTTGGATCTCGCGAATTGCTTGATTTCCTCTGTCTATAACCAAAAGAGAACAGCTACTTGCAACGTACACAACATCAAAATCATCTGACAACTTGGCATCTTCACTTGGACCATCAACATGCCCTCCTCCTCGACCCACTTTTCCGCCTGCAATTGTTACGACCCCTGCAAAAACAAAAAATTGAATTCAAGAAGTTTTTTTTAAACAGTTAGGTGGATACAGGACAATGAAATAACGAAATGACAATAATAACGTGTCGTGATTTACCGGAATCACTAATTTTCCTAATAGCCATATTTAAAGTGTCTGCAACATATATATTCCCTTTTTCATCCATTGCGAGTCCTTTTGGATGGTTCATCCTTGCTTCTCTTGGCCTCCCATCCACGTGCCCAGTGTACCCTTCAGCCGATCCTGTAACTAACTTAGGTCTACTGTCTGCAGCTCGGCAATTCATTTCACAATGTCAAAATCCAATCAAGCAAACTGAATATTATTTGAAAGGAAAATCCAATGCGAATGCAACAAAGACCCAAAAACTTAAGAACGGACCCAAATGGTACGAAATTTCAATGTGTGCATCGGAATAATGGATATCATTTAGACTCAAAACAGAGTCGGAACTCGTAATCGATACTAGGAATTCGCAAAATTAAGACACGTGGATGACGGTCGGCTTATGATGCAAATCTCTTCGGCTTAATCTATAAAAGAATAAAGCAGTGAATTCCCACACCACTTTGGTCATAAAAGAAAATTACAAACCAACACATCTCCTAAAAGAGAGAATCAATACTGTACAAAAGTATTACTGTACCCCAAAAGAAAGAGGCTTCTTCTAAGCAAAAGCAAGTATATAACCAAAATTGGAAAGTAATAATTTGAATATCAGATATCAAGAGTGTCTGCCAAGAAAAGAATTCACCTAAAAAATCAAATATTAAGCAAAGATCAGAACTTCATAGTAAATGCAACTGAAATTTTGCAACAATTCAAGAACATAATCTAACTAAAATTGTATATATCTCTCAAAAATGTTAACTCACATCGGGACAAAGGTGTTGGGATTCTGTAAATGTTACTGTTTTCAGAATCAAGAACCAGAATTTCCCCAGCTGGTGACACCTCCAAAGAGTATGGTTCAATTCCAACCTTAGTTCCATCAAACACAGTCTCTACAGTGTAACCGCCCTCAAATTTCACCATTGAACGGCTATGAATTGCTGTAAATAGAAATACCCAGAAACTCATTAATCCATTTCCTTGAATTGGGGAGTTCTTGAAATTTGAGTCGATAAAATACCTGTGCCAGTTTTGCTGGTTGTTTTCATTGACCACAGCCACTTAAAAACAGTAGAGACCACATTTGTAACCACCCCACTAACGATTTCTGAAAAAAGACAAGAAATTTAAGAAAAAAATGCACATGGAGAAATCAAGAAAATATAGTCATATGAGAGGCCTATCTAGTACTTACTTGCCGCTGGAGAGGCAGAAGAAGCTAATGAGAACTCACCAAGTAAAACAACAGTAACAACAAGTAGAATGATCCAATTCTTACCCATTTTTCCCTTTTTCTCAAATACCTAGAAAATGATTAATGAAATTCAAGAAAATGATATATATAAGCACTTCATTATACTTTAGGATATAGAGGGAGGGAAAAATATGCAAGTCCCAATATACAATTTGGCTTTATAGTTTTTATATGTAATCTGCATTATACTCTCCAATGGTATAAATGTGTGAGATCATGAGGGGACAAGCACAGAGAGAGGACATGGGAATTATGGAAAGAAGTGAAAAGTGCGTGGGGTGGGGTGAGTCTATACAGAATGGAGCACTGTTCAAGGTATTAAAGTAAAGTTAAAGAAGAAAAGATGGGACAGAACTTCTGTTTTTGTCTTAACAGACAGAAGCATCATTTAAAAGCTATTGAGAGCGTGTAACGCTTAGCTTCAAAAGTTCCCTTACAAGAAACTTCAGAGGCAGACTTGCACAATTCTGAAATGGTAAAGACCAAAATGTAGAATTGAAATAATTTTAGGGACTGACTTGCAAAATGTAAATAAAATGATTATCCGCATTTGGATGAAGTTTCTATGAAGCAAGGTATCGGACTTGATTCCCATTGATTAATTTTATGGTTTGTTATAGGATTATTTTCAATCATATATTTATACAATAAAGTATTCTATACATTCTGTCAAATAATTTCTATACTTTCTAACCACACGCATTCTCCTAAAAATACAATTCAAAACTCATTTTTTTTTTCCATTGATAGGAATCAACCAGGCACTAAATTTTAAGTTATCAGGTTAAAGTGAGACCGAACTTAAGGCAGTGAAAACCCCACTTGTGATTTGTGAACTTCTTTCAATTTGATCATCCAACTTTAATTTATTTTAGAATCATCACTGAACTCTATAATATTTTTGAAATTGAAAGCTATTCATTATGTTCCAATCATTTTATTTTATTTTTTTACCTATATGGGGCACGGAATTTTAACCTCACAAGGACATAATACTGGAGAAGAAACATAGGACAAAACATTCTAACATAATTTTCTTGATCAAAGTGAAAAAAAGTACAACCCACCAGCTGGTATTTCAGCATTTACACATTCCTACCAAAGATTTATTCCATCTCTCCTTATTTACGGAGTTTATGAGCATATGCATGTACTGTACAGACAAGACAATCATACATGGTACACCATCCCCACCTCTAACGTTGATGCACTAAGGAAACATAGTGAATATGCTGGTCCTCTTGAGTTCCTTCTCAAGAAATCATAACATGTATTAATCACTATTCTCTTAATCAAATTTGAACCCATCTTTGCCTTCACGTAACAGTGGCCGAGTATAAATGTCATTCCAGCCTCTCTCGCTTCCATCAATTCCTGCAACTCTATTCGTGCGTTCGCATTGATTTGTGGACTCTCCGGGATGAGAAATCTCACTCTCTTCCTTGGCACCTCCGGTGAACTAATTTCTGTTAACTTTGTAGTGCTTGTTGCTTCTTCGAATAAATCATCGTTATCCTCACACATCCTTTTTCCTTTTGAGTATGATGAGGTTGTCCCAATTACTGTCATTCTTTCATCGTCATCGAGATCTACTGGCCCACCATCACATTCCGAGCCCTCTGACCGGATGAATTCGGCTATGCTACAAACAAGATCATTTTCAAACATCACATCATCCATCTGAATATCGCGGTAGCCATAGCGTGCTATGCATCTATAAACTCGGTAATCTTTTGGCCCGATTCTTCCCACGAGGAATCTTTCTTCAGGTCTCACATGAGGCACCGGAACATATTTGACACAAAGGAAAACTAGAACCTGGTGGAAAGCCGGTAGATTGGTGAGAAAATGAGAGAAAATGGATGGAATTCCAGACACAAGTTCTGTATGTATGAGACCAATGCCTCGAACCCGCACGATCCCGAGGTTCGGACCCAAACTCAGGAGCCAGTTTATGGGAACTTTGTTCTGAACATCAAACTCGTACTTTCTCAACGTTCCATAATGCCAGATGTACATTATAAGTAGAAAGATAAATGAGAGTGCAACTGGGACCCAAGCGCCATCGAGGAACTTGATAAGTGAGGCAGAGAAGTAGAGAGCTTCAATGGAACCGAAGAATAATATAAAGCACAAGGCTAGAAATATGCTTCTATGCCAACATAACACAATGACGAGAGACATTAGGCATGTGGTTACCAGCATAACAGTTATTACAGCAAGACCTGATCCAGAAAGAAAAAACATCATTCGAATGCAGTACGAGAATCCAGTTCTAAATTATTTAGTTGCTTCTTCTCGAAATATAATTATAGTTAATAAAACATTCTGATAGTTTAAAATGTTTCTTAAGACATTACTACTTTAAAATCAGTCATTGTCTGATTCATATCAGGTTGAAACTCAAGGATAAAGTACAACTGCAGTGACTTCGTGTAACAGAATATCTATAAAAATCCATTTGTAGATGTTACCTGATGCATTGCTAATATGTTTTGTGTCTCTAAAACCTATAGTAACAGCCAGGCAGAGCAACATTAGAATCCAGTTGATTTCGGGAATGTAAATCTGGCCACAAATTTTAGACGATGTGTGTATTATTCTAACTCTTGGGAAGTAACCCAAAGCAGAGCATTGCTTGATAATGGAGAATGTTCCAGTAATAATGGCTTGGCTCCCAACCACTGCGGCAAGTATTGCAATTGCAAGAACTGGCCACCGTAATTTTTCTGGCACGATAAAACGAACGTTAGAAAGGGACAGGCTTCAATTTTCTAATTTCAGAATAATGCCTTGCAGAGATGAAATAAGAATCAAACGGAGAAACTACATACCTGGTACTGATTCATAGAAACTGATATGATAACCAGTTTCAATTATGTGATGTTTGGAAAGATAAGCAGCTTGTCCCATGTATGCAAGAATTAAGGAGGGATAAACCACACAGGTAAATGCTATCTGCATTCGAGCAGTTTTTCAGTTCCTAAGTTAGTAAATGCTCTCAAATTATGCATAATCATTTGACTTGCAGTCCAAAAATCAAACAATAAATTGACCGACAAATGTAACTTGAACGTGACCAGAAGTAGAGATTTGTCAAAAATATAACTCTATTTTAATTAATCCCAATATTGTCAACAAAATCATTATAACATCAGTAGACAATTAGGAGCAGAAATAAAGATATTGCCTTATATTTTAGCCAGTTGATGAGGAATAGAGTATGAAATCTGTCAGCCTCAAGTTTCCTAGTTGATCCAAAATATTTTACTAGAAATGAAAATTCTAGAAGCTACTCGGTAAGTTACTAAGGGTATGTTTGGGAGAGATTTTTTTTAAAATCATTTAAAATCACACATTCTATGGGACCCAATAACTTTTCCTTACATTTGAAACAAATTTTCTCAAAAATAAAAAATAAAAATAAAAATAATATCTCACTTGGAAAAATCTCTCCGAAACAAACTCTAAATATTTACCTTGATAGACATCTGTGAAAAGTGTCCAAGATCAGCAAACATGGCCTCCGAACCTGAAATGTGTATACACGTCAAGTTAATTGAATATCAAATATAACAGCCTACCCCGATGAAGAAAGAAAGCCTACTTACCAGTTATACATAACAAAATCCCGCCCAAGGACATCCAACCTCCTCTCCGTGTCTTCTTCAAGAATTTGTACATATAATAAGGAGACAGCGCTTGGTAAACATGGGGATTCCAATGAAAAATATTGTACACTCCAATGGCACTGATGCAAAAAAGCCATGCTATAACAACTGGTGCAAAAAGAAATCCTATTCGGTGGGTCCCATAATGTTGCAGATAGAATAAGAACAGTATAATACAAGCGACTGGGACTTCTATATCTGCGAGTAAAAGGTAAGTTGCTCAATTATTATTCATCTCATGACAGCAAACTTCAGGGAAATAAAAGGTGGGATTGGAAAATAGTAAGAAAGTATTGTTCAAATTACACATAAAGCAGATAAGGATTCGGTATTCATAAATTTTTCAGGATAGTCGCAATGCAGGTACTAAGGGTTATGGCACAGAATATCAAAGCTAAATTAGCAAAAGCTTGACAAAAAAATATAGTTATGCAATCCAATTAGGAGTGTAACAACTTCAGATGTGTTCGGGTCCAACTTTAGATGGTGACCTGGTCGAAATGGAGGACTAAGCAAGATTTAAGAAATGAATATGCATGGCATCTTCAGAAACTAAGGAGATGAATAGACCAAAGCAACTGTTGAACTTTTATCAAATTTTTATGCTGAACTATATTCAAACCTTGGTATAATGTATTCCTGATTTAGTAATTTGCATACATTCTCAATAACTTGTCACAAATTCACGAGTCTGTAAATACCTACAGGTCACTGTTGTCACTCGTAATTCAATAAGATAAGTTTTCTAATTACACTAGTAGTGTTAATTGTTGACTGTAGGTAGATCTGTCCAACTTCATTTCTTTTTTGCATATTTTATGATGATTCACATTACACAAGGACAAAATCTTTTAAAATATAAACTTGAACTCCTTTTAGCCTCAAGTTGCATCTCCACTTGAGATGATTGGTCTACCATAATATAGAAATTAGAAAGATCATGTACTTTATTTGTACAATTGATATTGATTCGACGTAAAAAATAATAAAAAAAAAAAAAAAAGGCCAACAAATTTGTCCTAATAACAAAAGGCCCGCACAATAATGCATAGTAATTTGGTGTACTTTCTTTGTCTAGATATCAGATGAAGAAAAACGACAATATCTTTTCAGTCCTTTCCTTTTGGTCAAATTATAATCTTTAATCAATTTTCGGCTTATCTTTGATCACATCTCAATCGCGCATACGGCAGAATTCCTAATGAGAACCAGATCGAAAAACTTAAGACAATCACTTGAGACGAGATTGGAGCTTACTTTTAAAAGGGCTCTTCAAGAATATGCTATGCATTTAGGAAAGAAAGTGCCTTAACTGAACAATGCTATATTGACAGCCTACTCAAACAAGGGATCTGGCCAATAGCCGAATATCTTGAGCTGTCAATACTTAAGTGCAAGTCTCATACACGATATTGAATGGGATTGGACACTACAATAGACATATTCAATCCAATCTAACGAATATGCCATAAAACACTAATTACCAAAGCGAAAGGAGAGTAAATCTGAAGAAGATGAGAAACTTACATTGGTGATGGTGCTTTGACAATACAAGCTCTAACCCGGAAACTGCGGAAAATACTGCATAATCACCAAAATAAACACTTATCCATTAGAATTTATTATATCGAAATATTGCAATTAAGACAAAAATAAGCAAATTTTCATTCCATACCAGAAATTGCAGGTGTAAGAACTCCATCCCCAATTACCATACAAGTGCCAATTAAGGCCAAAGCAAGCAGCATCTTTTGCAACAATCTGTGCTTCTCCAATGTCGATCGCAAGCTCAATCCCAATCCAAGACCTTGATTAGCCGACGAAATCCCATCTCTTTTATACTCATACAAGTCCTCATCTGCTACCTGTCCGTTGGGCAAAGTACTCACCCGGGCATGGCGGCACAGCAGAGAATATAAAGCAAAAGTTCCACCTTCACCATTATCATCAGCTCTAAGCACTATAAACACATACTTAAGCAGTGGAATAAGAGTTAGTGTCCAAAATACAAAAGATAAAACCCCATAAATCTCCTCATTAGACTCTGAATGTTGAATGTCCTCTGCAAAAGTACTCCTGTAAACATACAAAGGTGAAGTGCTTAAATCCCCATACACTACACCCAAACTCTGGTATGCCAACGTCAATACTGTCCTCCATGATTCTTTCTGCACCAAAAATTAAGCAAAAACCCACTAATATTTCAGCAAAACTTAAAACAAAACAAAAGAAAATCTGTAATTTTTGGGCCAAAGGTCTCACCTTGATGGGATTATCAGGGCTCCAGCCTTCAATATCCATCACTGGCCGCCTCAGAAACATTAGAACACCATTAGTTGCATAAAACTGAAGAAAATTAGAGTGTTTCCTTTTGGACAAACACTTATAAAATGCCTATTAAAAAGAAAAATCAAAGCTGTATTATTTGTTAACTACAGGTATACAGAACGTTTGAGCTACACGAACACGAAAGCCTGCAAAGAGAATTCCTAGACAAATGATACGGGGGTGGGAGAAAGCTGGTGGGAAAATGTGCGATAGAATATTGTCTGTATCGTTCGTGGACAGTCAAGTAATAAAAATGCAATAATCACCACATACATGGCATATCTATAATACATTGTTATATCGTGCAAGTATAATATTACTGTTTATTATTCTTCCAATCCTAGAGGATTTTAAGGGACGGCCGGCTTTGAAGTGTATAGGCAGGAGATAAGAGGAACTTATACTCTTCTCCTTTACAAGTAAAGACAATTCTTATATCTAGAGTAAACCATTGTGAATGTGTATTATTAGTGAGCTATTTTGTATTCTTTGAAGACGTCAACTTTTAGAAAAAAATTCTACACTCTACTTTTTTGTTTTTATCATGGAGTGATTAGTTAAGGGGCTTAACTAGAAATATGATAAATGATCGATTTTAACCATGTAGTGTTTGAGGTCGCATTTGGTATTCAGAGTTTGTCTTCAATTACATAATGTTTTAACATCTACCGATTGAGAAAAAAACCCTCATAACGTGATGCTTGTGAAAAGTAGTGTGTAGAATATCAGATGAGTCGATTATCTAAACTTTTGAACTTTTTATTTGTTTCTTCGTTAATAGAATATTTTAGTCAGTGGGTAGGGATGGCAATGCTCTGCTCGGCTCTTGGACACACGAGTTCGACTAGTGCCCACGAAGCAGGCTTGTTTGAGCCCTTCGGCTCGTGGATCGAGCCACCCATAAGCCCATTGCCCTCGCTTATTTTTACTTTTTTATTTTTTTTAAAAGAAATGAATGAAACAAATTGAAAAATATCAAATTAAGCACATTAGACTCTCGAACCACCCCAAACAAGTCTACGCGTGAAAATAATATGGTGCTAATTCGGCTCATTGCTCATATCAGAAGATTTAGAACTAGCTCGAACCTCCATAGATCGAACTAGGACGTGCCAAGCTCGCAAGCGGCTGGACCCTTTAGTCATCCCTTGACAAAGAGTGCATTTTATTTATTTATTTTGTTGTCTTCACGCTTCACTGGTGAGTTAGTGAGTAATACAACTTTGTGTGTCATAGAAGAGGGAAGCCTGGCGGGGTGGGGGCATGGGGACTAGCTTGATGGTCCATTACAGTTGGATTGCATTTACATGTAGACTAGCACTGACAGTAATGCGTCAGTATAAATGAAACAGTGAACTCAAACAACTCGGGGGTTCTAATCAAACAGTGAACTCTGTAACACAGTGGGTTAACTCGGTAGGAGATTGTCATTTCTCATTTATCTGTGTAATGGGACCTCTCTGTCAATTCAAATTGTTTAATATCTAAATATCCATAGGAAATGAAAAGGTCAAATTGCAGCTGGGATTGCATGAATTGAATTTGGCCACTTTTTACAAGGGTAAAATTGTCTTAATTTTCTCACTCAAAAACAATTATTATAAAGGTAATTATATTACCACGACAAAATTTACTTGTTACACCACATTTTTATTATCTTTCTATATATAAAAAGTGACTATTAAACGGAATATGTTGATTTAACGAAAATATTAACGGAATTTCTTGTTTTAACGAAAAAACTAACGGAATCTCTTGTTTTTAACGGAAAATCTTTTTTCACCACCATTTACTTTCAAAATTATAATTAAATAATAATAATAATAAATTAGCTTTTGATAATTCCTTCAAACTAAAATATCTTGGAGCTAATTTATCCAAATCGACTTTTTCTCGAATTTGATTTATGTATCTAATTACGATTTATCTAACGAGACCAATATTCATATATTTACGATAACTCCATCAATATATAAATATTTGACACAAATAAAATATAATTTGATAAATGTATCATTTAGTCCCTAAATTTCAAAATATTAAAATATAGTATATAAAAATTGAATTATATTTTATGAAAATTTTCGGGGTATTAAATTCTCACCCCCTTAAAATATTTTCGTCCTCGAAAATTTACCCGTCACTTACCAATACTAAGTCTAACACATGATATATATATATATATATATATATTATCGTAATACATATCATACTTTAGCGATAAAATGAATTGCATTATTACTTAAAAAAGAGTAAAGACTTAAGTCATGCAAAAAGTTTAAGAAAAAGTTTGTTTCTCATTAAAAACCCATAAAAATGAAAAATATGCCGTTATCCATCACATCAATCTATCAATTTTGAATTTCTATCTCTTGTGTGGGGACCAATAACGGCTATATTTTTCATTCTCATTCTACATTAATGAGAATCAAATGGAGCCTAAGTAAACTCATCTTCTTACCCCTTAACATACCTTGAATTTTCTGTTTGTGATTTTGGGTTGGAAATAATAGAGAGACGCACTTTATTTAATTATTTATCAATTACATAAACATTACATCATTAATTATTTAATTAACCAAAAAAATTACATCTTTATTGATAACAAATTAATTCTTAAACAAAACTATTAAATATAAACTAAGCAAACGTGCATTGCACGTTGCTTACCCCTAGTTTATACATAAATGACTAAGTAAAATTACTTAATTAAGTAATTAACCATACTTTTAAATTTACTTTTTAACATTAAACAATTTTCGTAGACACCCACAATCATTAAATTAACAAACTTGTCCATTATTAATTTTTTTTTTTTTTTTTTTTTTGCAGTGGTGCTAATTCTTTATATGAATACCTCTTATTATGATGGTGGTTTATGATCTTAGGGCACCAAGTTGTAAGGTGGTCGCCAGTGAGATCTTACCAATAAAATGTTCTACAACAACATTGAAGACAGAGACGAGATTGAATGTTAAAGGGAGATGTTTCATGGATATGTTTGTTACTTCTTGCAAAAGGTTTAGAATAATGAAAGGATCTGAAGCTAAAGGATTTGGATGCTTGTAAAAGCTATAGCTAAAAAACTTGCGTGCAAAATGTTGCAGAATTCGGAATTCATAAAACCGCATAAAACCAAAATCAATTGGTTCTTCCCTTCTTTTTTTTTTTTTTTGAATTATTTATTGATGAAATTTTGGTGTTTTGCTTTTGCAAATTCCAGTGGGACTTCATATAAAATGAGGACTAAAATTGAAATGTTGAGTGCACAACAATATTAAGAGTACAATGATAAATTTGTTGTGGTGTATTTATTGAAAATATATTTTAATTGTAGTGTGATTATAATGTGGTGTAGTAAGTAAATTTTGTGGTGGTAATATAATTACCCTTATTATAATCGTTACAATATATAAAAGAGACAAATTTGTGCCACTGTTCATATGACATCATTTATGACCCAATGCTGATGTCATAAAACGTTAAGATTTTTTATTATAACACGTTTTATCGGCTTTATTTCCCCTTTATTTTGCTGTATATTTTACTGTTTAATATCTTCTTTTTGCGAGGTTTTGGCAAATATACTCTAAGACTGTTTTCTTCTTTTGGCTACAGGTCTTTCTTGCACTGCATGGCTTTCCAAACGTATACTCTCTTTCTAAATAATTTTGTTATTTAACACCATCTTATATCAAGTTATTTCTAATTCATTTGCAAGAAATTACTAACAGAACGACCTTTACTCGTCCTCAAAATTAAAGTAAATTGGTAGCAGCCATGAATCCAGAAAATTCCTTGAATGATTTTTGCTGTTTTGATTTCATTATATTCAAGCCCTTTACAAAATGTTGAATGTTGGATAGTTTAATTTACTTTGTTCTTGGATTTTGATTAATTTCTGGAAACTTATCATCAATAAATTCAACTCTCAAAAGCCACTATATCATAAGAGTGGGTTTGCTAAGTGGGTTACTTTTCAATTTACCCATTTATTAAAAAAAATTCCATGTCCGTGCAACACACAGACTCTTTGGGCGCGCACGGAGATGTCTCTGTGTCTCCATTTTTTCCCCTCTTTGATTTAACTGCCCAATCCCATATTATCCTCGAATGATATTTTGAAACTAATTTCCAACACGTTAGGTTTTCAAATTTTCTCTAGCTAATACTTGTAATTATTTTTGTTTGTATTTTAAACTATGTTGTTGTCAATGTGTGGAACAAATTAGATGAAGATCTCCTTATGCATTGGTAGGGATTTTGACCTTTTGGTATATTTTTACATATTGATTTGTGATTTACAAATTTAGTATTATGATTTGTGAATTGCTATGAATGAATAATGAAATTAATGATGAATTTTCAAGGAATTGTTTGGAATTCTATGAATTTGAATAGGAATGCATTGCATGAAAAACATGGGTTTGGGTTGGTTTTGAGTCAAAATGTAAAAACAAAAATGATCGTGTCTCCGTGCGCGCGCACACAATTTTTTTTTTTTACATTGAGATATATAATACATATTCTTTTATTAGCTTAAAATTATCCCGAAAGGTTGTGGAGAGAAATGAAATAAGATAGGTAAATTTAAGAGGGGTCTACATTTTTTTTCTCTTTCTTTTTTTAATCGGATTATGTTATAATCGCTAATTTGTTGTAATGTGCTAATTCATAACTATATTGTAATAAGATGTATGTAAAATTATTTATCTATATTTCATTGTACCATATGTCGCGATTTCCGAAATTATTATTTGCCAAATACTGAATTTCATTTATTTTTTTGCCACGAGGGGCGTTGCCCCTCGACCCCACGACCTGATCGGTCAAATCGATCATCGTCGGAGGCGTTGCTCCCTTGACCCCCGCGATCTGTCAAGTCAATCACCGTCGGAGGCGTTGCCCCGAACTATGCATAAATAAGGATTGGGGTTATATGAAGTTTGACGTTGACTATTAACCCAATGCAATGATATGTAAGGCTCTAAATGTTTGTACTTCAATAAAATTGAGGAAGAAAGAAAAAAACAATAATATCTTGGTAGTTTGTTAGTGTATATGTGTTTTTAAATTTGAATTGATTTATATTGGTTGTTTATGATGAATAATTTTTCCTTCTGTTTTTAATTTCATTTTTGTTTATTTTTATATTTTTCGTTGTAACTTTCAATTTTTCTATTGAAGAAGTTTCGCTAAATAAGACTAATTATCATTTTCTTCCCTTTTTAGTTATTGACATTTCAATTGGTGTAATTTAAAGGTGCCTGAATATTCATTACTTGAAACAATTTAATGTTATATTGGCTTCTAGTAAATTGGGAAGATGATAGTGATTTTGTATGACTATATAAGTGGAGTTTAGTGATGATTATATGTATTTTATTTTATACTTCTATTGAGGTTGAATATCTGGCCAGTCTAAAACTTATGATGCCATTCTTTCAAAAGATTACGTGTGTATTTACATTCTGAAATTTTATTTATTTGTTGGTTTTATTACAAGTTTGTAAACTTTTTGTCCAACTATTGTAGAAGATGTTACTTTTGCTATTTGTATTTTGAAGATAGTATTGTCATAATTGCCTATGGTTTGAATATTTTTTGGGAGTTAAGAAGATTACAAATATCAAGCAATATTAGGAATTTGAGCCGTGGTAAGTTCTTTTATTACATTGTTTTTATTTCACACTCTTTTTTCTTATCATCAATTTCAGTTATATTAATAACAATTATTCTTGTAGCTAAAAATTTAATGTAGATGTTTATCTTTTTCTTTGTAATAGAAATATTATGTCAAACAGAAGTGATCTACCACACCGTTTCTTTCAAGTAATAATACTTTCATTGGGCCATAATCTTCGTTTGGTAGGTCTTAAAATGATCTCTTTATTAACGTTTATTCATTATTAATGAAATTGTATATAAAGTAAATAAAATTTTTATGAGACTTCTTTTTTTTTCTTTCCTCTTACAATCGCTTCTTAGATCTTTTATATGTCGCTTAGGATATGCCTTAGTGATACAATACGTTTGATCGGTTATGATTGAATTATTTGCAATATACAATTGGAAAAGGTTGATGATAACGTGTATCTTACTGTTGGACGGCCACAATTCTTTGACGGCCATAATTTACAAAGTGATTATATTATCATCTTTGAATACAACGAAAATTCTACTTTCGATCTTTTGATATTTGAGAATTCAGGCGTAAAAGTGACTTATGAGTCTGATGCATTTGAGGTTGAGATTTCACCTAATGACAATCATATTTTCCGAGTAACATTAGAAGCTGATCGAGATGGTCATCGAAGAATTGTAAGCTCTTCTTTAAGTTAAATATTTTGTAAACTGTATCATTCTTGCTTATATGTATGAACCATTTTTCATATTCATTGCTTTCACCTAATTCTAAATTTTGATATTTATATATTTGTGAATTTATTTTGTAGTATGTACATGGGGTTTTCGCTGATCGTATCTACCAAAATTTGTCCAGAATGTTCAAATCCATGATCCCTCACATCACAATTGGTCGCTGCGAACAAATGGTTAGGTGCGATATTTCACCATAGGTTGGACATGCTACGTTAGATAGAAACAATTTCAAAAAGGTGACACGTGTGTATTTGAACTTGTGAACGATGAAATCTCAATGTTCATGGTGTACAAAGTGTGTTGCACCGATTAAAGTTGGACCCTTACATGAATTGTATATTTTCCCTTTTTATGTTTTATGTTTACTTGTTATCAAACATTAATTTTGTCTTCTAATGTATGAAAACTACATAACTAAATCCATTAAGATTTGGATTTCTAATTTTCATGTGCTATTTTTACTTCATATTTGCACTCAATTTGTACATTTTACTTTTCCTGAGTATAGCAGTTAGACAACTTTGACTTTAATACTTTTAATTAATCTATATAATGAAATTCTACATTTGGACTTCATTGAATGTTGTATCGTCGTCATTCGAAGACAAGCATCCTTCTATCTAAAATTATTCCAAGTAAGTTAATAGTTTTAAGACTCTTTTGTGTATAAATTCTTTTGTCGTTTTCTATTTCATTTATGATTTCATTCTTACACTTCTATATACTTAATCAAATTACACATTTATCTGCATTTTCGTCTAAGAAGTCAAATATTAATAATTATGCTTGAGCCTCTTCCAAAACATTTATCACTAAATTTAGAAAGAAATCTCCAAAAAAACCGACCATAATTTAAAAAAGCAATCAAATATCTTCACACAAAACTTCTCTTTTGTTTGTGGCTAGAAAATGAATGTTCTGTAGTTCAGATGAATGACGACTTTTCTGTCAACATATTCGATTGTTGTTTTAAATTATGTAATGTTTTTCGGAGATTTATTTCTAAACTTGGTGATAGTTACTTTTGAAGAGGCTCAGACCCTATATTCCAACAACATTTTAAATTAAGAGGTGTTTCTTAACACATTTTTCTCTATATTTATATTTAAGGTGTGATTTCATTGTTACGCTTCTATTTACTTAATGAAGATACACATTTTATTGCAGGTACATTTAAGAAGTCAAATGTTAACAATTATGCTTGAGAGTTGTTTTATATTTTAAACTGTTCAATAAGATCAATTGTTCTACTCAATAACATCAATGTGTTTTTTCAATGACACTTAACATTTTGTTCTTATATCACAGCTTAATGTGGGGTAGTTGCTTCCGAAAGACCTTTTTTTCCACCTTTGTTATGCTACAATTGCATTTTGGTACACCCGACTCAATAATGTTCTCTTTAATTTCAATTTTTTATCATCTGTATCTTTCTCTACTTAAATGTATAAATAATTATTCTCACTGTCTGTTATTCATAATTTCAGCTTCTAATTTTCTCTATGTTTCAATTAAGCACGTAATATTATAATGGATTGTGTGAGACAAATTTCCAAAAGTTCCAAAAGTTTTAGAATGGATTGTGTGAGACAAATTTTCATAGTTTTGAAAAACATTGTACCTGAAAAGAAAAACAAAGATGCATTTCTTATTTCGAATGATGCGTAGTTTATGATGTAACTCACTGGATATAAAAGTTTGCCCGAGAATGTTATAACTAATATATGCGTGTCTTCAAATAGATAATCATAATAGTGACATTTCTTACAAAATTATAACGGTTATCGTGTAACGCACAATCTACACTAGTAATTAATAAAAAGAGAGAAACATTTTTTGCTCTTTCGCCTATTTCTTATTATTTTTGTTTTCCCTTTTTTGGTTGCTTTATTTTGTGTTTATTTATTTAATTTAGGTGGTAAGATTGTCATTTTACACTAATTTCATACTCCTCTATCCCATAAAGATATATTTTCTTTCATTTTTCATTTGTATCAAACTCATGTCACTTTCCTTATTGAAAGTATAATGATTTCTTAATTTTTTTAATATGTCCATATTTAATGTGTTTTGTTATCAATATGAACTATTCATATTTTAAATCATTATTTGATGTAAGGATATATGCTTTTGAAATTTATTGAAGTCTTTAACATAAAAAACGTGTTACATTTTACATTCGGTCAAAGTTGTGTTCAAGTTCTCAACTTTTTTCTGGTCCAATTTTTCTTCAACGTTTAATAAATTAGCAAACTCGGACCTTACACGTGCGTCCGTCAGAAAAAATACTCACTCCGTTCCATAAAAATATGTTTGTTTTCATTTTGACATAAATTAAAAAGTATAATTAATATAGTTAAAAATATATATTTTACTTACATTTTTCCTAGTTGATTTGCAAAATTTAGCATTTGTTCGAGTCTCATTCGAGGTGAAAAAATATATTTTTGAATAAAGATTTTTAAAGAATATGTGATTAGAAGATAAGATAAGATTTTCGATTTATGAAAAAAAATTATTTGATTGAAAAATGTGATGGAAAATGAGTTTTGAAAAAAATGAATTTTTAATAAAATGGGCTCAAACAAGGTATTAAATAAATTTTGACTTTGACTTAATAAGGACTAATTGTTGAATGAATTGCTCGAGGTACTATTTTCAGTTTGTTGGGTGTGAATGATTTAGTCATTGTTTGCCCCCATTTTAGAAAATTTATATATTTTGGAATAGTGATTGATGGTAGAATGTGTGGTTGAAAAGTAATGAAAAATTTTAGATTTATGTGTAATATTTTTTATTTGGAGAACGTGTGGTTAAAATTAAGAAAGAAATTTTTTTTTTTTAATTTTTTAATGGAGACTTTGAAAAATAAAGTATATTCCAATGAAAAAATGTGTATTATTGTACATATCTAGTTAGAGGTGGCAAAAAAGCTCGCGGACTCGATGCCCGGGCAGGCCCGTGGCCCGGGCGAGCTTGCCAATTTTAAAAAAAATTAAATATTTTTTTTTACAGTAAAATTGCCTACGCATGTAGCTTTACAAAGCTGCCCGCTGTAGATGCAGCTTTCAAGCTTTATATTTATTAAAAAAAATATCAAAAAAATCGAGCTCTCGAGTCTAAAACTCGGGTGAGCCTTATTTTTTTTTGTCGGACTTTGCTCGGCTCGGCCCAAAAAACTCGAACCAAGCTCGGACTTTTTTTTTTCAGCTTGGCTCATTAACATAGCATCTAGCTCTGTTTGGTTTGAATCAAAATTTTAAATTAAAGTTAACATTTAATTTTAATCACACATTCCATGAAACCTGTAACTTTTTAACCACATGTTTTATCATTTTTTATCAAAATTTATTAAAAATTTGATTTTAATTTCTACCAAACCGTGGCTAACAAAATTCCTATTTTTTATTTTAATCTAAATCTTGATTTATCATTTTAGCTTTTTGACCAAACAATTATAGCCTACTCTAAAAGAATAAATAAAAAGAAAAATGACTTTTTTTGACAAAAGAAAATTGACAATAGATCACATCTATAACAATGTGGCGATTTTAGGGATGTTGAAAATCATTTGAATATGTAGTAATATCGACCACCAATCCATCGCATATAGACACAAAGTGTAACTACAATATTGACTTGTATTATTTTCTTCCTAAGCCTACTGTTTGGCCCCCATTTTTCAAAAAACTCATTTTTTTTTTTCAAAATTCATTTTCAATAACACCGTTCTCCCATAAACTAATTTTACAGAATTTTTTTTTTCTTATTTCTTAACCTCATATTCTTAAAAAAATACTATTTCAAAATACATTTTCTTACCAAAATCAAGTAGGTAAGATTGATAGGGGTTAATTCAATTCCATCTAGGTTGGAGATACCTTAACGATAATTTAGATATTATTTTCTTATTTCTCCAGGGTTATGTAAATGTCAAAGTTGGTTCGAGTTTTAGTCTTACAAATAAAAAATTATAAACGTATATTTCATCGCAATTAATGAATTTCGAGCAAAATTTTAATAGGGTTACTAAATTTCACCGATTCGTCACTTGTCATATCTTAAGTAGATGACAATTATTTAGTGAAAAATGCTAAAGATACCCGGGCGTTTACACGCCCCGTTACCCGCCCCTCACATAAGTGAGGGGCCCACCTGTAAATATAATAATTCTGCCCTCCTATTGTGAGGGGGGTAGTGGGGCCAGGTAACCGGGCGTGTAAACGTCCGGGTACCTGTAGCAAAGCCCTTGTTTAGTTGATTCATATGGGCCCCGTTTGAGCCACCTTTTTTTAGAATGAGAATGAAAAATATAGCCGTTATTGGGCCCCACACAAGAGATAGAAATTCAAAATTGATGGTTTGATGTGATGGATAACGGTCATATTTTTCATTTTTAAGGATGAAAAAGGTGGCTCAAACGGGGGCATGGTAACATATCTTTCACGTAATTTATACTCCCTTTTAACGGGTGAAGTGATACATGCTAATTTTGCCACGCATAGATAAAGATCTATCAAATTGAAAATGAAATGAAGTGAAACTTGCTCAATTAATGTCCATATGTGTGTAACTTTGCTTTTTTGAGTGGGATGCCACTTGGTTTCATTTGTGGTTGTTATTATTTCCCTCGAACAAAGTGCGACACCTCACCAATTTACGTAATTAATGTTCATGTATCAATCTCAAACTCTCATAAAGAGAAATGTAAAATGACTTTGGATCAAGTACCAACCATCTATTTTTTTGTTATTTTTTCTATAGTAAACACATGTTAATTCAAATTTATAGCTGAGAGAAGATGGACTTTTACTTTTTATCGAAGGAATTACATTATTAATAAAATTTCATAACAGAACAACAATTCAATACTCGAAAGATTCGATGTATTACCATTTTTTTAATCGAAAATAACTTATACACGTCAATACCACAACATGAGTAAAAGACCTAAACCTATATCATAAAGTTGAGTCTAACGCGACCATGGTGGAGTCTTGAGGACTTCAATAACCATTGGATCAAGCTTTGAGGACTCGACTATAGTAAAGGAAAGCTCGACCATCACTTGGTTAAGAAAATTGATCATGACCGAGGCTATGTCACCACATCCACTTGATCGATATATTTACTCGGACAAGTTATATACTAGTGACGAGATAGATTTTAGTCGAAAATTCTTACGGTTGATGGAGAACGTTTCCTCGAACCACTTTGTTATTAGCAACATTATCAAATTGTCATTGGATTCTAATAAATTCGCTAATTCTGATGTAGGGATCTCCGAAAGAATACAAAGATATAAAAAAAATAAATTAATTAAATAGGTTTTCCAGACCGACAACAAACAATGAAGATTATGCAATTTCAAATCCAGATTGATTTATTTATTTATTTATTTTTCTCTCGCAAGACTCACATGCTCGTCAAGAAAATCAGTGGTCCAAACCAAATTCTAATAGGTGGATAGAAGGAGTACCCATCCGAGTGTAGGTGTGCTTGCATGTTGCACGATTTATATCGTCGTGTTTTTAGGTTTTAAACATTCTAAAAATGTATGACAGACAGTCCAAAACATTGGATCCTTCTCCCACTGCATAACATTGTGTATTGGTGTGGATCTGGTTTGGGCCTTGCCCCTCTTGATCCAGGCCCATTCAACCTAGCCCACAAGCTTTTTCTCAATTCATATATTTAAATTTTGGTTTTTCTTAGTGATGACAATGGGATGGGGAGGGCGTTACCGTCCGTAAGCTGCCGGGGGAATTTCACTTCCTAGTCCCCACCTGTATCCCCGCCTCAGGATGCCACTCAGTTTTTTTTTTTTTCATCAATTTTCTTTTCATTCTCGAATATATATGGCTGGTAGATTTGCTGGTATAATATAATAATGTCTTTGTTTCGTAAATTTTTAGGATATATTTATTATTTTTATTTTTTATAATACAAATGGAACATTTTTCTTCAAATATAAACTGACGTGATCCAAATTGGGCATCAAGCGGACAAGTGCATTGAGAATGAGTCAAGGTCGGGTTCGGGGACGGAGTTGACAAGCCAATGGACGAGTTTCATGTTGGGGTCGAGAGCCGAAAAGAAAAAGAAAAGGTGCATAATGTTGAAGCGAACTTTACTTAAGGACTGAAAAAGAAAAAAAAAATTGCACAATGCTGAAGCGAACTTTACTTAAGGCGTGGGCACGCCTTACTGACCCGAACATCCAAAGACTAATAGGTGGGGATTTTTGTTAAGGAATGCTTGGAAGACCATACCTATTTTTCAAAAGGAATGAGAATATAATATCTTAGAGGGATTCCTTATTTAATTAGACGATTTTGTCAATTTGGGATGATTAGAATTAGACTAAAAATAGGAAATCAAAATCTTATATTTCCTTAGAGATAATAGGGGTTTTCATAGTTTCATATAAATATGATTTTTTTTTTTATTCAATAGAAAAGACTTTGATTATTTGAGAGAATTAAATTAAATTTGAGAATTTTACTCCTCCATGTTCTTGGTGGTTTAAAGTTCTAACTTGAACTTATCAAAATGTTTCGCAATCTTTTGTGGCGTTTCCATTTCACTGTTCTTGTTCCGAGTAATTAATGGGTCGGATTTTTTACGTGTAATCTCGGTTCTGATACGAGTCGAACAACGGTTGGGTTGATCTTTGCACGATGTGTTTTTAGCTTTCTTGGGTTGGTTTCATCTTGTTCGTGGTTTTCTAAGATTAATTTTTAGTTGAGTTCACATCAGTTGGTATCAGTGTTTGACTTTAGAATTCAGGTCATCTATCATTTATTTTCCGTTAATTATTTTACTGTTTGAGTAAAAAAAATCAGTTTTAATGTTTTTTGTTTGAATCATTGTTTCCGTGTAATTTGTTACTTAATTGCCTCTAGATTCATTATTTAGTTGTTTATTGGGTTTCGATATAAAAAAAAAGAGTCGAAAAAAAAATCCGAAAATACAAAAAAATAAATAAATTCTTTGAACAGTTGAAAAAAAAAAGTCTCTACATCTCGTGAACTTCTAGAGACAAAACAATTTTTTTGAGTCATTTGATTTTATTTTCTTGAACCTTAGGTCATTACCTCAATCCGTGCAATTTGTTGATTATTCGAGAACTTGTGCTTGTGGTGGTGTTTGTTGCAGGATTGTGTCACATTTGATTGAGATCGGTTATTTCTCGAGCCATTGAGAAATGAGGACGAGCGGTAAAATGCAAAAGTAGTGAGCTCAATATCGGGTAAAAGCCAATTTCGAGTGATACACGAGTGCAAACACGTGAGGTAAACTATTTTGCTTTCTTTTATTCATTTTCATTTAATTTATGTTCTTTAATTATTTGCCAAAAAAAAAAACAGAGAGATATGAGTAAGACGAGGAAAAAATGGTGCCGATGGGGTTTTACACGGAGTTTATGGATAATATGCATGCTATACACCATAATTGTGATCGGTTAGGTTTGGCGGTTGAACATATTAGTGATGATATAGTTAGACATGAAACTTTGATTGAGAGTTAACAATGAGGGATGCCCCCAAAGGGTTCATCATGGGGGTAGAGGAGATAGGCGATAACGGAATCTTATGGCTGAATTTGATAGGGAAGATGAGGCAGTGAGTGTAGGAAATGATGATTATTATTTGGAAACTAATATAAGATGAATGAGGACTAGAGTAGGTAGGTTTGATCGAGGGGTTGATGGAAATTTGGGGAGCATTAAACTGAACATTATAGCTTTTCAAGGTCGAAGTGACCCTGAAACTTACTTAGAATAGGAAAAGAAGGTGGAATTAGTGTTTGATTGCCATAATTACTCAAAGGAGAAGAAATTGAAGTTAGCGGTAGTGGAATTCACTGATTATGCTATAATTTGATGGGATTAGTTGGTGACTAGCCGTAGGAGGAATTTAGATAGGTCAATTGAGACGTAGGGAGAGTTGAAGGCTTGTATGAGAAAACGGTTTGTACCTGGACATTATTATCGGGATCTTCATCATAATTACAAACTCTTTCTCAGGGGTATATGAGTGTGGAGAATTACTATAAGGGTATAGGAGTGTGGATGATTACTATAAGGAGATGGAGGTGGCGATGATTATGGGGAACATAGAGGAGGATCAAGAGGCCACCGTGGCTAGGTTTCTGAATGGGTTGAATAGAGATATTGTTAACATGGTAGAGTTACAGCAACTGGCTATGAATATGGAGAGGCAACTCAGACGAAAAGGGGTAGCTAAGTTTACTACGGAACCTAAATGGAGTAGTGGTGATAGGAATGATCAGGTGGAGACCAGGGGAAAGGTTGAAGTACCTAATGTTAAGGAGAAGGTGAATAAAAATAAACCAAACATTGAAAACAAGCTGATAGGTCGAGGGATATTAAATGTTTCAAGTGTTTAGGTTCGGGGCATATAGCTTCACAGCGTTCAAACAGACGGGTGATGATTCTTTGAAAAAATGGAGAGATTGAGTCGGATAATGGGAGTGGGAGTGACAGTATGCCTGAGTTGGATGATGTTAAAGGTGAAACTTGTGTAGAGTACCCGGTTGCAGAGTCACTAGTGCTCTTACTACGCAAATGAAGGCGGATGATGAAGAGCAGTAACAGGAGAATTTGTTTCACACTAGGTGTCACGTTAAAAATAAGGTTTGCAGTTTGATTATAGACAGTGGGAGTTGTACAAATGTGCCTAGCGCGACCCTTGTGGAAGAGTTGTGGTTACCTCTTATAAGGCATCCACAATCATACAAATTGGAGTGACTAAATAATTGTAGAGAGATCCGGGTTACAAGAGGGCCTTGGTGAATTTCAGCATTGAGCGATATAATGATGAGGTGTTGTGTGATGTGGTTCCAATACATATGAGATATCTATTGTTGGGTAGGCCATGACAGTATGATAGGAGAGTAAAGCATAAATGATTCACAAATCATTACAACTTGGTAAAGGATGGAAGATCTATCACACTTGTGCCTTTGAGGCCACAGCAGGTCCATGAGGACCAACTGAAATTGAAAAGTAAGGGAAAGAATAAAAATAAAGAGCGGAAAAAAGAGAGCAAGAAAGAAGAAAGTAAGGTGATTGAAAGTGAGAGAAAAAAAGTAGAACCACACGAAAGAAAACAAAGGGAAAAGAGAGGGAAAAATCAAAGAGGATAGAAAATTCCAAAGAAAGCTTATATGCAAGAAAAGTCGAGTATGAGAGGGCTTTAGTGAAAACTAACAATCCCCTCCCAAATTTGGATAATTCTCTTTTGCAGGATGTCAAGGAATCATTCCATGGCGGAATAATTCGTGGTGCGCCATACCTTAACTATCCATGTGTTGTAAATCACATGGAAAATTTGGTAAATAACAAGGAGGATGTAAGGGACCATGTTATGGTAGGTTATGAGCTTGCATGTATGGAAAATTTATTGTTTTTTTATGATATGCACTTACTACATGATGAGATTCTAGCATGTCACATGAAATTAATCATATATGCTAGGCAATTAAAATGCATTATTGTTGACTGGGTGCATGAATACTTTTATTTTAATCACAAGTTGGAATTATGGAGTGTATTAGGAGTGAGTTTTAAAGTCTACTAATCCCGTTCCGCATTCCAATTTGACAAATGATTATAAGTCACTAATCTTGTTCAATTTAATGTTTTCATCTATTGGTGTTAGTGTTGGAATTTGTGAGACACGGGTGATGATATGTACGAGGCAGATACAAATTCAAAGGAAATCCAAATTACATCCTGGGAGATGGACCATGTCATTCCATTGTTTTGATTGAGAATGATGGCTACATTTTACTTCTATTGGGTAAGCCTGTAATAATTAACATTTTTGATGTTACTAATGTTGTTTCGTTTGATCGAGGTCGAATCCTTTCGAAAAGAGAGGGGATGATGTGATCTAAATCGAGCATCAAGTGGACGAAGAATCGAAGTGCATTAACAATTAGTCAAGGTTCGGTTCGAGGACGGAGTTGACAAACCAATGGACGAGTTTCATGTTGGGGTTGAGGGCTGGAAAGAAAAAGAAAAGGTGCACAATGCTGAACCAAACTTTATTTAAGACGTGGGCACACCTTATTGAAAAAGAAAAAGTGCACAATATTGAAGCGAACTTTACTTAAGGTGTGGGCACACCTTACTGACCCAACCAACCAAAGACTAATATGCGAATTTTTTGTGAAGGAAGGCTTGGAAGACTATACATATTTTCCAAAAAGAATGAAAATATAATATCTTAGAGGGATTCCTTATGTAATTAGAGGATTTTGTTAAATTTGGGAATGTTAGAATTAGATTAGAAATAGGAAACCAAAATCTTATATTTCCTTGGAGATAATAGAGTTTTTCATAGTTTCATATAAATAAGATTTTTTATTCATTGGAAATGACTTTGATTATTTGAGAGAATTAAATTAAATTTGAGAGTTTTATTCCCCCGTGTTCTTGATGGTTTAAAGTTCTAACTTGAACTTATCACAATGTTTCGCAATTCTTTTGTGGCGTTCCCACTTCACGGTTCTTGTTCCAAGTAATTAACGGGTCGAATTTCTTACACGTAATCTCGGTTCTTGATACGAGTCGAACAACGGGTTAGGTTGATCTTTGCGCGACGTGATTTCTAACTTTCTTGAATTAGTTTCATGTTGTTCGTGGGTTCCTAAGATCAATTCTTGGTTAAGTTCACATCATAAACGGAGTAGGTTCGAGGATGGGAACCATGCGCAATCCCCACCCCCATCGTTCTCACTCGATTGAGACGGGAATCGAGAAGTTCTTCCCATCCCTAATTTTATTAAGCCATTGTTTAATTCTTATTTTTTAAGAAAATACGTTTTTTCTCTTTCATTTTTTTCAACTACACATTTTTTAATAATATAACATTACACGTAATTCAAAAAAACTTTTTTCATTTTTAACTGCACATTCTTCATTAATCTACTATTTTAAAATGCATTTTATACAAAAAAAAAAAAAAAAAAAGAAGAAAAAATGTCACAAGTCGTGAATTACTAAAATAATCTTGTGCTTCACCTAGTTTCCCTCCCTCTCTCATAAATAACTCATTACAAAACCCCGAATTTCCCGCGATTCCCTTTATTAATAACCTCAAAAAACTCAACGGTCATAAAAGAACCACCTTCATTTTCTCTCTCTACCTCCAAACCCTCAAATCTTTCTCAATTTTTTTTTAATCATAATCTCTCTAATATCCATTTACACCTTATCAAATTTTCCAAATTCTTCATCTTTTTCCTAAATTATTTCGATCTAATCTTTTTATGTTAGATGATTGTTTTGCATAATTAAACCAGTGTAGGGGAAGATATTGCGGAGTATAATCGGACTCCGCCATGGAAGATGAATAGAATATTCAGCAGGCCGGCGTCCCACCTCCGCCAAATACGGCGAACACTAGCACACCACTCGGCTAACGCCACCACCACCGACCTCGACCCCGCTGACGAGCTTCAGCCTCTTGGTATATTATGGAGGTACCAAATACTGGATCCCAACAGCGATATTGTCAATCTCTGGAACCACGTATTCTTGATCACTTGCATAATCTCCCTCTTCATCGATCCTCTGTATTTTTATCTGCCGTATGTAGGCGGCGAGGCTTGTATGTCCAATGATAATGATGCGTCCCTTACAATCACCTATTTTCGAACCTTATTCGACCTTTTTTACCTCCTCCATATGCTTATGAAGTTTAGGACGGCTTTTGTCGCTCCGAGCTCTCGGGTTTTCGGGCGTGGGGAGCTCGTCATGGATGCCCGGGAAATTGCGATCCGGTATCTTAAGACTGATTTCATTGTCGACCTCACTGCCACGCTTCCATTGCCACAGGTTTGTTAATTTTGTCATATATTTTTTGTATCGATTATGAAATTTGAGAATGCAGTTGGAAGTTGCATGCCATGAAATTTAGGCATTGTCACTTTTGTGGAATGCATTTCTTTTGATGGCATTTGACACCATAGTCTTAAGACAAGAGATGTTTACATATTTGATAAGAGTTATTTTGTAATTTTAAAGGTTTGAGACTCCCTTTTTGTTTTGCAGATTGTCATTTGGTTAATTATTCCAGCAACAAAAAGTCATTCTAACAACACTCTTGCGCTTATTGTCCTCATTCAATATGTTCCACGTTTGTTTGTCATTTTTCCTTTGAACAATCGGATCATCAAAACCACAGGTTTTATAGCTAAGACTGCTTGGGCAGGAGCTGCATATAATTTGCTTCTCTTTATGCTAGCTAGCCACGTAAGTATATATATGCTTATCTTGTCTTTAACACGATGAATTTACCTTGTGATTGTGACTTGTATTCTTTAACATGGATTGAGGGTCTGTTTGGGAGAGCTTCTTCTACTTTTGTTAGAAGAGCTTCATAGGAAGTTACAGTGAGCTTTCTCTAAAAGCTTTTCTAATCAAACAGGCCCAAAAATAGCTTTTAACATTTCAAAAGTCATTCCAAACAGGTCCGAAGTACTTGTGTACATCAATTAATCTCCATTAGTTATCATTGGCATAGGTATTAGGAGCTGTATGGTATTTGGCATCAATAGGAAGGCAACACTCTTGCTGGAAAGAAGGATGTAGAGATGAATTTCATTCGGTTCCGCCTTGTTATTTGGATTTTCTTGATTGTAACTCTCTGGGAAGTCTTGAACGGGAATATTGGCTGAACAGCACAATTGTTCTTTCTCGTTGTGATGCTAAAAATGATGAATCTGATTTCAAGTTTGGAATGTTCGCCGATGCTTTTACGAGTGAAGTTGCTTCATCACGTTTGATCGAGAAGTATCTCTACTGCCTTTGGTGGGGATTAAGAAATTTAAGGTGTGAATTTTCGATTGATAATATCTTCTCCATTAGTGCTTGAGTAACAAATTTAGGTGTAGTCAATCTGTTCGAAAAATCATGCTTGGACTCTTGATCCTGCACTAATTTGATATGGTATTTAAATTCATTTTCAGCTCGTATGGCCAGAATTTGACGACAAGTACCTATATTGGTGAGACAACATTTTGCATTAGCTTATGCATTGGAGGTCTGATTCTATTCGCACGGCTGATCGGCAACATGCAGGTATAATTTCTCTCTTCAACTTGATTGGAATTAGAATTCTATAATAGAGGACAGCATTGTATTTACTGTTTATGCTCCTGTTCTTTTTGAACTATTGTTTATTTCCATTTGGAGTTTTTTCTCTAATTATCTGTATTCATTTATAGTTTCGCTTATCTCATATAGACTTATTTAGAATCAATGACGGTAAGAGTTGAAGAGTGGAGAATAATGAGAAGAGATACTGAAGAATGGATGAGGCATCGCCAGTTACCTCCAGAATTGCAAGAACGTGTTCGTCGTTTTAACCAATATAAATGGCTCGCCACACGAGGTGTCAATGAAGAATCTATCCTGCGTTCATTGCCTCTGGATCTTCGCCGGGAAATTCAAAGGCATCTATGTCTTAACCTTGTTCGCCGAGTATGTCATATTTCAGTTGTTATTGGATCTTTATAATATTTTCTTGCATCATCTTTCGCCAAAAGTAGCATCTGTCATTTCTTTACAATTATCAACTAACTCCTTCGATCTATGTTTCACATTGTTGATTGTGATAATGAGAAAAAAATGTTGGGAAATATATTGTAGGCTCTACAGCTTGTACATTATGACGTTCTAAAAAACTTCACTTCTATTTTGTAGGTTCCATTTTTCTCGCAAATGGATGATCAACTTCTTGATGCCATATGCGAACGTCTATTCTCATCCTTGAGCACAGACGGGAGCTATATTGTTCGGGAAGGTGATCCAGTAAATGAGATGCTATTTATCATTAGGGGACAACTCGAGAGCTCCACTACTAATGGAGGACGGACGGGTTTCTTCAATTCCATCACCCTTCGACCTGGTGACTTTTGTGGGGAGGAATTGCTTACATGGGCTTTAGTACCAAATTCAACTCTAAACTTGCCTTCATCGACTCGAACTGTTAGAACTCTAACTGAAGTTGAGGCTTTTGCACTCAGAGCTGAAGACCTTAAATTTTTCGCCTTTCAGTTCAAGCGTCTTCATAGCAAGAAACTCCAGCATGCATTTAGATACTATTCTCACCAGTGGAGGACATGGGGCGCTTGCTATCTACAAACAGCGTGGCGAAGGTACAGGAGGAAGAAGCTAGCGAAGGAGTTGGCTTTGCGAGAAAGCTTTCATTTTACTTCAATCCTGGGACGGGAAAGTTATAACAGTGATGAGGGAGATTCTGATGGAGTTGATGAAATTTCGTCGATGGATAGTCCAAATAATGCTCAGCATCTTGGCGCCACAATTTTGGCTTCGAAATTTGCGGCAAACACAAGGAGAGGAGCCATTCACAAGGTTCAGGTAGCTGATACCGCTTCTTCAAGCTTAAAGATGGCCAAATTGTTTAAACCAGATGAGCCTGATTTCTCCGAGGAAGTTTAGTTAGTTAGTGAATGATGACAGTAAACAGCAGAGATAAGAAAAAAAAAAAAAAAAAAAATCGGGTGAGAAGTCGGTCAGAATTCTCTTAACATGACAGTTTTGTAAATTTTACTTGTAGTTAGGATATATAATTATAATTCTTACAAATGATCTTTATTCAGGGTTTGTTTGACAAAACATTTGATAAAAGTTTTTAACAGATTTTGATACTAATCGATGAATGTGTGGTTAAAGTTTGATAAGTTGATAAAGCTGAAGTACACAAATGTGCTTGATATGAACACAGAATAATACACAATAAAAATCATCCTTAAAACAGACTTGTAAGGGTAGCGTGTTTAAAGTGCTTATAAAGCCACAAGACAAATCGATTCAAGAGTGATATAGTGTTCTTCAAAAGAGATGTCGATGGTGGCCTACTGTTTCCAGTTGGGTGAATACAGAACCAGTCTTCTCTTGAAAGTTGCCCTCCTTGCCGCCTCATTCTCAAGGAGGGTCCCCAAGGACTGGCTTGTAAGGGAAGGATGTCCAAACTGAAAAGGACTTGTAAAATCAGCTAGTGAAATGTGGGATATATGACTTGAATCTTTAGATCCCTCTAGTTTTCCCCAAACTCGTCCAGGGAACTGCGTGGGATATAGTGATATGGTTATATGTAAACTCAGTCTTGTTCACTCGCTACCAGAATCGCGAGGAATTGGGAAAATATCATAGAAAACTCCACACTTTAACTTTTTGATCCATTGCTAGTATAATATTGATACGGTCTCAGACTCTCAGCCGGAAATCGAAGTCTTGAACATCGATAAATATGGATGGCCATAAATTTTAAGAATTCCAGTTTAATAAAACTAAACTTCATCAGATAACAAATACAACCTACTGTATGAACAAGAAAATAGCGAGAGGAAATTATGCTTTCTACGTTTGTGTTATTGTAAAATGCCAGCAAAAATGTAAAAATATAGTCATAGTTAGCACATCGCCATAATTGAATAGGAAAGAAATCATCATGGGCACAATGCAGAGTCACAATTGAATGTAAATCGCCTTTTAAGAGTTAATTGGCTCCCATAACTAACAATAAATGGTATTCATATTCCAATTCTATAGGAGGATCTATAGTCCAAATAAATGCTTCAACCGCCTTTCCAAACATCTCAAACTTTCATGGCATATACAAGTATACAATAATGAATAAGGGCAATACGAAAAGGATAATACTCTCTAAACTCGTGTTGGTTGAGTACCAATGTTATGAACCCAAAACAAGTCCCTCTGGTGTAATATTGGTCACACGAAGGACAGCTTGAGCACTCAAAGGTGAGAGCTTTGATTGACATAAATTCTCCCAAGAGGCAGCCATATCTGGTTTCTCAGATGCAGCAGCAATTGGTTTCAGGACATGAGATTTCTCGTACACGGATTGCAGCTCCAACAACAGAGTACGAGCCGCATCCCTGGACTCAGGAAGCCGGTCACTAAGCTGGGATGCACCTATTTGGATCAATTTGTCAATCCCAAAGGCTTCGATCCCTTCAACTCCCTGCAAAGCATGGGACATAAACACAATGTCATTTATCATAATAAGATTTGATGTTCAGAAGTAAGATAGACTGGTCTTTTCTTGGCAACTACTGATCTCAGGAGTCAGCTCAGAAGAAACATCGAATATAAGGTAATTAAAAAAGAACGACTCAGCAAAAATGAGTGCTTACCAACTGTGGGACACTTCGACAAATGCACATAGAAGCCTTGGCCCGGATTCGAGGATTTCTGTTCTTGATATAAGGTTCCAGCTTGGGCAACAATAGAACAGGGGAAACCCAAGTTGTCAGAACTTTCAAAGCACTCTCAGCTGCCTCGCATACGAACCTTTTGTCTTGTGAAGATTTCAAAAGAAGTTGTACAAGCTAAACAAAGAATAACAATGTTGTAGGTAAAGAATATAGAGTGAGAATCCATTAGAGGATAGAGGCCATACAAAAGCTTATAGAGAGTCATACACATTATCTGAATTTGGGAGAAAATGAATTACCAACGGATCCAGTGAATTGATGATGTCATCACTGTATGCTTTGAAAATGTCAGCAGAAGTCATAATTGCAGTTTTACAAACAGCGCTTCTTGGATTCTTTAGTGATTTCACAACTAAGGGCATTACATCATTCCTGCATCAGAATGCAAAAGTCATGGATTTGAAAATTCTCAAAATGCAGTTCTAAATGGCATTGCATATGTTTTGCCAATCAAAGAACCAAATAAAAGATGACACTCACAATATGCCAACAATTGCTTCCTTGTGAAATATAGATAATCTACGTACGTCGTTGAGTGCCTCACACATTGAAACCCAGTCTTTGGAGTCTAGTCTGGATAGGAGTGTCTAAAAACCAAAACCAAAACCAAAACCAAGAGAGAAGTATGTGGGTTATACTTACTCTATATACTTGTATAAATGTTATCATATAGAAAGACATTCAAGGAACTTGTAACAAGCATCAAGTGAAGATGTTAGGAAGAAAGCATTCCTACCTTCAGACCGTTCTCTACGTCCTCAATAGCATTCAAATTCTCAGAGTCAATGTATTCCACTTCTGAATTCCCCACCTCTACTCCATTATTCTCTGTTCCATCTTTCTTGATGGGAGTTACAAGTAAGGAGGCTGTCTTTGTCTTTTGACTTTCTTCAACATTTTCATCCATGTGCTCAACTTGAGGCTTCATCAAGTTTCCATTACCAGAGCTTCCATCATTCCTCTCAGATTCAGGTATTGTATTGACATCTCTGAGAGCGATCTCTGACATTATGTATAGTAGATACCTGACAAAAAAGAATTAAGAGCTGATTATATATTCCCATCAAAATAGCTATCATTTTATACATTAACATCTCTTTTTTGGAAGATCAAACTCGGACTACTGTCTGACAGAACTAGAGAATCTTATAAGGTTGTTCAAGGAAGATCAAACTCAGGGTATCTAAACATCAAACTCTCATCCTCACTGTGTGGTCACTAAAATAATTTATTTAAAATGAACAGTTAAAATTAAGGAAAAATTCCTCAGTGGTTTTTCCATGAACGTGAACAGCAGACTATTTCTCATCCTTCTTTTAGACGTTGATTTTACCATCTAGACACTACATCAAAATCCTTTCCCAACTTGCCAGAATGGGACAGCAATATGTGACGATCTATGCAGCGGATGTAGCAAACACAGTCCAACAAATTAGAAATAAAAGCTATATCAATGCCGTGTGGAAGCACAATCTCCATTAAAAGAATCCCTAATTTTGACTCCAATTTTCTGAAATAAGTTACCAAATAAATCTACTTATTCATTTACTTTTCATCAATACAAAACGTACAGTAAATCACTAAAATCAACGTGTGCCAATCATTAAATGACACCATAAACCAAAAAAACCAACTAAATCATTAAAAAAAAAAAAGACAAGACTTAAAAAAGTCAATATCGATTAATGCCAATTACCGAGAAGATCTGCCACACCGCAATCACTACAACCAACTACAACAAAATAATTTCAAAAACAAATCCAGTAAAAGATCTCACTTCACATGAATACATTAATTACTACCGTAACTTCAAACTATGAATTCCAATCATATATCGCGTACTCCTAAAACAGATTCAAAGTTCAATGCCTTCAAAAATCACTTGAATATACAGAGAGATTACCTAGATTGATGAAGCGGCGACGGTAAAATGGCAGATAAATTGATCAGCAGATTCGTAAAAATACTAAAAAATGAAAATCAGTGTGTGTGTGTGGGGGGGGGGGGGGGGGTGTTTGAGAGAGAGAGAGATGAATTATCGTGAGAGATTTTCACAACCGGCAGTAAAAAGAGACGGCGTGTTTTAATGCCCGACCCGGGTCGGCAGGGTCCGGAAATTTATACGATTTTTGCGATTATTTATTCCCGTAATTACCCCTGGTTTTCGCGTCAAAAAGTCAAAAGTCAAAACTATCACTACCGGGTTAACTTGGGTTAAAAGGGATTTTAAAGAGATTAACGGGAATAATTGAAAGTTGAGGCTTCAAATTTTGAACTGACGCTTCAACATAGGGAAGCTAATTTGAATTGATGTTACATCAATTTCGAATATGACCCTATACACTGCTCAAATCAACAATTAGGAGCCTATTAATTAATTAGAAAAAATAATTTTAAGTAGATTTCCACTATTGGTCCTTAATTTATTGTTACACTAGCAAGTTGGTCCTTCATTTTTAATAATAGTCGCACAATCAGTCTCGGGTGGGATAAGTCGTTCAAATATTCATTAAATTGTTATGTAACCCTCATTAATATATGTCTCGATTGAAAGTTTTGGACACTAGTTGATATCTAAAATTGACATGATACTTATATATCAAAATTTAGGAGAAATTTAGTTGGACCTCTACTCCATTAAATATGCTTCAAGATATAGGATTGTTGCCTTCCATCTTGTTCTAGAGTATATGTTCTAGAGTTGCATATCACCGTCCCGATTAAATAGATTTCATCGATCGAGAAGTTCAATTTGACTAAATCATTATAACATCTAGGTCACAACCTGTGGCCCAGGTCATTATTATCTGCAACTTAAGTAATCATTATTCTCTAATAATTAGTGAACATGGTGGTGCTGATATTAGAGGTAACATCTTCCTGTCTCTTATTAATTGTCATGAGAGGTATTGATGTCATAGATGAGCATTCATTTAGATTAATCACGGTATTTCCAGAAGACTACAACATTAACCATTTTAACTAATTAAATCTTGTGGTCCAACCCCATCTCATAGGCATGGGATTTTAGTAATTAAGCTTTTTTAATCACTTTGAGGTGGGTTCATAATCTATCCGATGCGCCTCCTGAGATCGAGCACCAACACTAGCGAAGTTGAGAAGCAACTTAGCTTTGTAAAGCTAGACATGCGGGTCGCACTATCCAATAAAAGAGATTTGAATGGTTTGTAAAAAGATGGATACTGAAATGTTCATTTTTCAAAATTAGGGATAAATTTGTTATCTACTTATCCACGGCTCATTTTCATATATTTATAAATTAAATTGTTTTAAAATTCTTCCCCGAACGAAGTTTTTTGAATTAGCATTACTCAATTAATTTGTTTTCAAACGATTTTTATTTTTTTAAATAGAAACTAGCTTCTTATAGTTTGTAAAGTCAACTTCATTTAGTCCATTGAATTGTTTTACAATATTTTGATGTACAAGTTTGTGGTTGGTGACTAGACAAGAAGTTCACTCATCAGGTGCGATGAGGTTCAAAATCACCCCTCTTAATTTCAATCGCTTTCAGAGATATGAGCAAAAAAAAAAATGTATATATCAAATCAAAATTTATATTTTTTATAATTGGGCGGTGAGTTTGGTGTGACTTTGTTGGCCAAAAAATGAATAACGTCACATATCTTTTATGATAGTAGATAATTTATAACCTCAATCATTCAATATTGGCCACAAACATTAGTGCATTAATTGCATAGTAAAATTGTAATGATTTGATTCAAGACGAACGTTGCTCATTTGAGGAATAATCTCTAGTTTTTATATATTGAATTATATTTTAGTATTCGTAAAATTTATCTCTTAATTTTCTCTGCAAAATGGTGGTTCATTTGAATAAATCAATTTTGAAATTCATGTGCTCATTTGAATTTTAAACGAATCGAATTGTTCGTTAGAGTTTATGGACTCTGTTGCGATATTAGGATTTAAAATATTAAGGGAGTAGTCCAACCCCTTATATACTTGTTAATATTTCAATATTTAATAGATGTGAAATTCGTCCCTAAACATGCCTTGCAAAATGATTGCTCGTTTGAGCATTATCAATCTTGAAAATTATGTGTTCATTTGAATCAAATGAATATAATTCTTCGTTTGAACTTAATTGAGTCTACTATCATATTAAAACTCTAGAGTAACCAAAATGACATATATTGATTTATATTTCGACGCTTAACTCCCTTAAAAAATTTGAGCTCTTGAGAGCGAAAGCATCTCAATTAGGGGTGGGCATCGGGTCGGGCCAGGCCTATTTTTCCCCAAACCCGACCTGACCCGAATTTACTGGTTCTGGACAATTTCCTAAATCGACCCGACCCGTTAGTTAACAGAAACTGACCCGACCCGAGTCGGTTCGGGCGGGTCTTAGTTATTCTTAGTTTTTCTTCATCACTCAGTTTTTCATTTCCCCATGCCCACTGTCTAGCTCTCTCCAATAATGCTCCTCTCCACCACAACCACCTCCGTCGGCACAGCCCAGCCAGAGCCCCTCCATGAGCCACCGCTTTTCAGCGAAGATATAGATGTAGAAAGCACTTGCTCCACCCCATTTATAAGTGCACCTTTCAGTCCTAGCCATGGCTCTTCTGGTTATTTCTTCAGTGCTCCAGCCAGTCCAATGCAATTCTTGTTATCTAGGGAGAAACATAAACCTTCTGACTATGAACCCGTTTTATTGTCGTCGGATTCGGGTTCATTTGAGTTTTCGTCTCGATTCTCGCCAAATGGGTCGGGTGGGTTATGCTCCATGACTTCTGCTGATGAGTTATTTATAAATGGTCAGATTCGACCCATGAAACTGTTCACCCATGGAGAAGAAGATCAAGACGAAGAAGGTAACAACACAAGAGGCAAGATAAACCCACCACCATTACTATACAATCTTCTCTGCAACCACCTGTTATCACCACTAATAGCATCTGATGCTGTCAAAAATCGTACCTGTTGACTTCCCGAGGTTGATGACCGAGAATGAGCACGAACGAGATCTTCCGATACCTGAAACAAAGGCGTCGAGGGTTGGCCTCGTCGCCCCTCCGATGCTTAAGTCAGAGAGAGAATAGAGAGAGCAAATATATGCTGAAAATATGTGTAAAGCGTACCTAAATAATGAATGAGGGTGACCTATTTATAGTGGTAGGTAGCGTGGTTCAAGTATGATTCATCTCCGTGTTTCTAGGCGTGATTATAGGGATAGGTGTTGGAACATAAATAGGTCTCTAAACTTACCTTGTTCGAAGTGTTATCAAAGGAAGGACTCCTTCTTGGTCTAGGGTTCCTTGGAAAGACCGTAGTTGGGTAGAGTTAGGAGACTCTCTGGATGAGGACTGGTGGAACATGACCATGGCTCGTTTGATGCTGGCCAAGTAATTATCCCGAGCACTGTACCCCGAGGAGTATCGATGTCACGCCTGGCCGATTTGGGGGGACGAGTCCTCGAGCATTTGAGAATGTCTCGAGGACATAAACACCCGATGACTAGAGTTCCAGAAATGTAAAACGAGGGAACTTGGAAGTCCTCGTGCTCGAGGTGATAGCATGAGCGACCACATCAGCATCCATCTTCGATTACAATTTTTTTTGAATAAAAAACTGGATCAAAACTAAAACGGCAATCCTTCCAGCTCTTCAGCTATAGTAAATTCTTAATCTATGCTATTCTTCAATAGTACTTGTGATTATTCAACCTGTATGGCCAAGTGAATAGAATAATGTTTTTTTCCAAATCAGTCACTAAACTTGCATTTTTGTTTCAATAGTTTGTGATGGTTTTTGGGGTGATTGGTTTTGTGGTGGGAATTAATTGGTTTGTGGCGGTTAGGCGTGGTGGTGCCAGTAGAAGTAGCGGCGACAGTGGGTCGCCCATGAGCGTGGGGAACTTGGAGAAGATGATAAGGATCGGCTGAAACTAGGATTTGAGGAATTAGCTTGGGGATATTTGGGTTTAAGTGGGTCGGGTTGGTTTGTGAGGCAAACCGACCCAACCACCCATAATTATTTTTAAATTATTTCGCCCGACCTAACCCTATCCCTTAACCAACCCGTTCCGAGTCGGGTCGGGTCGGTTTTTCGGGTTGTGGGTTTGATGCCCAGCCCTAATCTCAATCCTTGGTTCCATCCCCTTGGGCCTTTTCATTTTCTCAAAAAAAAAATAATAATAAATAATAATAATTAAAAATATATATATATATATATATACTCACTTTGATGTACACTTGATACGGCTCACCAAAAAATGCAAATCACGTCAAGCTTCTAATGCATCATACAACTTAAGAGTTTAGATGAGTGAAAATATGCACACACTGCAGGAACTCTGAAATTTTAATCACATCCAATCCAACCTATAATTTATTTCTTATTCATTTCCCATATAATTGCTAATTAGAGAATATTCTCAAGTTTTACATTTTCATCTCATGGAGCAACTATATAGGAAGTTTATGATACACGGCTTAAAATTACCAGATTACAAGCAGAAATATAAAAGCACTCAACATGGCGAATATTTATTACTAATTATCTAATGTCGACCAAATATACCAGCCCAGTTGCTCAACCTCCTCCTCCTGCCGCTGCTCTTCAGCCGCCACTAACACATTCGAGAAATAGCAGCCACCATCGTCACTGCCATCCTCCTCCTCAGATTGAATACCCTCCACCCCTGCAGCCACACAACCCATGTAATAATTGTTCGGAAAATAGGAATCCCCACTGTCCACAAGCTGTGGACCTTCCTGATCATCGACCACTGAACTTCCATCACTGCCACTGCTGTGGCGGTCCTCCACCTTCACAGTGAGTTGGACAGGGGTGGTATTGGTTGGAGCATCGACCGGGAGTGGATTCGATTTCTCTCCTGCAGCCTCTTTTCCTTGCAGCTTCTCTGTCAAGGAAAGAACCTGCATGCGTGCACAATGCACAATAAGATAGTTATTTCTCAAGGATACAATCCTTAGGTTAACAATAGCTTACTTTTTAATGATCAAACGATGCTATAAAACTAATAGTTGCAACTCGGAAAATAGGTTGGGGACCAACCAATAGTGCAATATTCTTGATTAATCAATGCCTATTCATTTTTCAATGTTCAAATCATTTCTTTAGAGCTGGTGGGGTTTAGAAAATATTCTATTTTTATTTGACTGATGCAAGAATAAAATTTCTGAGCTTGACAGATATGTTATTTTTATAGCTCAGGACGAATATTTAGCTTAGGACCCAGTCCAAGATGTCCGTGTCCTTATCATGTATATGAACAAGCAACTTCACTAGTAAAATTCATATATATATATATATATAATGCGTGCTCGCACAGAGAGCAAAAGATGCCAAGGTCATTTTCGAGTGACCATGTAATAAGGGTCACACTTGCAACAGGACACGCTTGCAACAATTTTAAAATGATAATTATATGTATTTGAAATGACTTCAGAAGAGCCACCCAATGTAACACGGCAAAAAATAAAGAAAAAAATCACAAAAGTTTCCATCAATATGAGATTTTACCTCAGCTTTCAGTTTCTCATTATCTTTGAGAATGGAGTCATAATTGGACACTAGAGAATCATACGAGGACTTGAGTTGATCATAATCCCTTTCGAGCTGTTTGGTCTTCCACCGTGCTCGGCGGTTCTGGAACCACACCGCCACCTGCCGTGGCTGCAGGCCTAGCTTCTTAGCCAGCTGGGTCTTGCGGTCTGGCTCCAGCTTGTTCTCCGTTTCAAAGCTTTTCTCCAGCAAGTGCACCTAAATCAACCCATCCCACTAATTGAAAAAGAGTAATTACATACTAAGTGCAACAAAATTAAATCACTTTTCATCATTTATGCATCAGATTATGGATTTACTACAGTGCCCACCTAACATGCAAAAAATTATTTAAAAAGGATTACAATAAGGTAAAATTCGACCTGCTCAGGAGTGAGACGGCGCTTCTTCTCCGGCAATTGTTCGTCGTAATATTCTTCATCGTACAAATCTTCCGGCGAGCTGAAAAAAGGTCGCCTCTTCGAGGTTTCCTCCATTTTCATCGCCGATCTTGCTCCTATAACATAATTATTGAAAAATAAAAAAAAAATCTGATTAGAATCTAAGCTGGTACAATTTTATTTATTAGCTACCGTTAGTATAGTATGGATTCAAAGAGACTACCTGGATAAACAGAGTCGCCGTTGCCAAGATATAACATGTTGCCATGGTACGAGGGGTCAAAGAAAATACGACCAGATTCCATTTCTTTCATCAGATCTCCGGCGACCAAATACACTGTTATCAATATATATATGTATATATACACACGACAGAACCCCGTAAATATATTTTTCCGGCGAAAAACAAGACAATCTACTTAATAATAAGCGGTTGGATTTTTAACAAAAAATTCTAGAATAGCATGATCTTGTGGCGGAAGAAGCTAGTGCTCCAGAGCAACCTCGCCGGAGTCTCCAACGGACAGATGCAAAATGCCATCATGCGAAGTACTACCTTTCCCAGCTCAGGTCCGACGCCGATTTTTCCGAAGAAAGATCAATTGACAAGTTTTTTTATTTATGCCGGAGCCGGTGGTCTTTAGATCCCGGCGGGACTAATTCACTCTTTAATGCCACTGGTAAGTGCTCTTTGCAACTAAAGTTGACTGAGGTGATGCCACGGGTATATATAGTCGTTTTCCATAAGCGAAATTACTATGATAGCCATATAGACTTTTTTAATTATGCCGTATCGGATTATGATTGATATGGGTATTCTGGGAAATTCCCGATTTGGGTGGGTAAATTGAATTAAATTGGATCTGAGCAGTTGGGGCCATTGGGAATCGTAGAACGTGCCCGATCAAGAGAGGGAGAATCATAAACAGTAGCCATTCTCTACTGTCGGAGGGTGCAGTTGGGCCGTAACCCCATACTTATAGTGGGTGCAGTTGACAATCAGATTCTTTACAGTTAATTGTGGTTTCATTGGACAATGACATTGTTTCTCGGGTGTGTTTGATTTATATTATTGCGAGAATAATTTATTTTAAATATGATATGATGAAAAATATGTGGTTAAAAAGTAAAGAAAAGTTATTGATGTGATAAAAAATACGTGATTGAAAATGAGTTTTGAAAGAATGTGTACCAAATAGAGGCTAAGTAAAATCATTTTTTTTCCCTCCACGTCATTTAGATCATATTTGCATGTGTGAGCGTCTGCTTTGGAGGAAACATGCACATGAACGGATTCCATAGTGGAATAATTAAAAACATCATAATTTCAAGTAATAGCAATTTCCTCTTTAATAGAACCAAGAGAAAATTAAAAAAATATCGAGTCCACTATCCATGTGTTTTCCAGTTGTTGCCATTGGATCCAATTGAGGAATATTAATTTTAATATATAATTCAAAATGAAAAATCGGAGCATGTGTCATCAGCTGCTCGAGTAGAAACTCGATCCTCAACTATTTAATTATAGTTACATCATCAGTCTCCAAGCTCGAGTAGAAACTGGATCCTCAACTATTGATTATAGTTACATCATCGGTCTCCAAGGGTAGAAATCGTCACCTCATGAACATTACGTAAACACGCTGGAAGTGTGAGAGTCGAGTTTTTTAATTTAAAAAATAATTCGATAGTTTAGTCGTTAAGAATAGATGTTGTAATATATGAGGTTAGATACCGGCACACTCGTTTTTAAAGATTAGAGATCAATTTGCCACTCGTAAAATATATGGGGACCAGTTAAGAATTTTTTCCAACTCAAAATTAAAGAATAATGTATGTGCTTTTCCACCCTAAGAAAGAAATGAACTTCACTAATCCCCAAAAGATAGTATATGACCCAGGAATCTTTTTGTGGCAATAGATTAGGTATTATTTGAAAGCGCCATTAATAAGTATTAAATTCTCATCTAATAAAGCATCCTATTTTACTCTTTTAAGTTATAGGAATCAAGGGAGCAACCTATCGTGTTCCTGTCTTCCAACGCGTTACATTTGTATATAGAACCTTTCATTAATCTTTAATTTTA
Organism: Fraxinus excelsior; assembly: GCA_019097785.1. NCBI lineage: Eukaryota > Viridiplantae > Streptophyta > Magnoliopsida > Lamiales > Oleaceae > Fraxinus > Fraxinus excelsior. Next base: position 1,315,445 of record CM032628.1, on the reverse strand, counting down.
CTCAAAGGTCGTTTTTCTTCGTCACTGTCTTTCAAACTTCTTGTTGTTGATATACGAATGAGTGTTGTGTTCTCTTTGATCGCATCGAAGAAGACTCTGTGTCAAGAAATTTATACATATTAGCTTGGCACCTTGTGCCAATACTCAATGATAGAACTTAGTGCTTGTCTGGAGTACCTTTTCAGGGAAGAAAAATCAAATTTTGGATCGTTGCAAGTCAAAACTAGCCATCTTTGTTAACTTTTACTCACACATTTAGTTCCATCTGACATTTAAACGGTCAAAAAAGTGCTAATAGTTGTGGAGAAAAAACTCCATCAGACAAAGCCTTAAAAGTAAAAGTCGGGCTACATGAGATATCAATATGGCACAACATGAACGTCGTCCAAGACCAATCAATCAAGAGGGTGACAAGATGACCGATGACATTTATCTAACGCCTAAGCATCATCTTGACCCCGCCCATAGTCGTGCTCACCAACCATTCGAATTCCATTAAATGGATGGTGGCACAGGGTTCTAAGTAGAAACGTTGTAGTTTCACATGAATAAGGTAGTTTATTTCAGATTATCTACCTATATAAAGGATGAGGGGAATTCCGAATTGATATTTTCACTATACAACACTCTCATTCAGTTCAAATCCATAAAAGTCGATCAAAGAATACTCGTCGTTATTTGACATCAACAAAATTATTTAGTAGACTTACGTTAAATAAACAATCTATAAGTAGCTAGCTAATCCATGGACCTATCGGCATAAACTCTAGTGGTGTCCCTTTACCATTAGGTGGATCTTGCATTTTTTTATCTCCTAGTGGAGGAATCTGTTTAGATAATTAATGCTTAAAGATAGTTGGTGGGATGAAACAATTACTCGGGTTATGCCTTTCTCGCAATCCAATCCACTCCACTCCTCCCGATCGTACGCGGAGTTAGACATCTTTAACATTTACTAATATTTATCGATAAACGCGCAGTGTACGCATGTAATTCCTTATTTGCTAAGGTAAGGTAAGAAACTATCACGTGGTGGAGGTATCTTTTGACCAGTAATGGACTCAAGTTTTGAACTTTCTTCTTTGGCTGGTAGCTTTAGACAAAGGTAAGGATGAAACGAAAGTTTAAAAACTCCATAGGTAGCTTAACGAGGAGGATGAAATTGTAAAGCAAAAACTTTATAAAGGGGAAAAGGCACCTGAGGCTGAGAAGGAACCATGCTTTTCTGATATGTTTCCTTGGTGTTGGTCTTTTTGTATATGCTCAACAAAGAAAGATCACTGATCTAAAGTGGAAGTGGGATTTTAGTGCTGCTTTCTTTCATGTCACTATCTTCTCAACTACTCTCCCCCACTCTCCTCCACCTCTTTACTTATCCGTGTTGCTATCGTCTACCTTTAGAACACTTTTGATACACTGTACAACGATAAAACTAAATAGTATTATGAACAAGAATCCGTCGTCTAAACATTTCATCTAGACATTTTTTATATGTTGAATTAGACAAGACAACAAATAATTGCGTCACAAACATATGTTTCAACGTTATAGTGTATCAAACATCTCATCACTATGCATAATTGATAATTGCACACTCCACTATAACCATGGATATGGCAAACAAATGAGTTTTAATGCTTGTGATGTTTATATACATACATATGTAATAGTATGAGCCTTTTTTTTTGCTAAATTATGATAAATAGTTGATACGCTTTATTGCCGTTGAACTTTAAATCTCGGTGATCTAGCTTTAAGCGGGTTCTACTCACCTCTTTGTTTGTCTATGCATCGCTTGCTCATTAACACATTGTCAAAGGCAAAGACGACCATTTAAGAAAAGAAGTTTGACGATTGTTTGTACTCCAACAATCAAGTGAGAATATTGTCACGATCTAATCCGATCCAATTCAATCGGCACTACTATTGTCTAGGCGTTTAATGCAAGACCTCGTCGCCATGCCACTTAATATATAACCGTTGTTCTAAAAAGCTCGTCTCTGCACGAAGCTTGATCTTGTTGCCTAATCACACTTTATGCATTTTTATGTATAAAATTTTCGAGACTTCACCTAAACCTGGTTAGATTAGTGAAAACATGAAGCTTTGCTTTGTCGCCTACCCACACTCTTTTTTCGAACATTGAGTATAACAACTACAATTAAGTTATGTTTGACAAAGTATTTATAAGTCATGTTAAATGAGTGATCGAAAAGTGGATAATACTTGTGAATATTGCAAAGCATGAGAGTAAAAAGTGATTTGATTATAAGTGTTTATTGACCATGGTGTCACCTAGAAACTCTTTGCCAAACATGCTCTTAATTGCATCCATGTAAAAAATATCCCTAATCGAGAGTTAATACGAAGTGTTAAATAAATCACCCTTTCGTTCAAAAACGAATTCTCAAAGAGATTTGAAAGAATTAAAACTACATTCATTGAAATTAATTCTTCAATTCAATTTCAACCCCACAAATTTCACAGAAAAGAAGAAAAACTTCAAAATTTCAATTAATGAGAGATAGTGACGAATAAGTTAACAAAGAAACTGGAAAAATTTCAATTAATATTTGGGCTGTTACATAAACTTGTATAGTGGACGAGGAATGTGACTTTAGTTCCATGCTTCAAGTTGTATAAATTTGCAGAATACTTCCGATAGGTGACCTCACAATTACTATAGATGTGCTCACTATTCTAAAAAGCGTAAAACGCAGCTAGATGTGCAGGTGAAACTTCAAGCCTTACGATTATAGGCAAGGTTTAGGCGTAAAAAAATCATTTTCTTATTTTTAATATTATTTTAAATTTCTGATCATTTAATAATCAAGAAATTTATAATACTTTGATTATGACCTTCTTTGTAAATATGCTGTCGAAAGTCAAGTATGAAGTCTCATTGGCATACATTTTGAGCTACGAAATAACTGTAATTGACAAATTTCGTATGTGATATCATTTCCAATGCTTTGAGGTAACTAATTGCAAATAATAATTACGTGAACAAAACCTCATATGTAAACATAAACGTGTCATTTAATTTGAAGTTGGGATAAAATTGAAATATTTGAATTAATTTCCAAAGTATTTGACTTTTCAAATTAATTCTTATTTACCTGATTTTCGTGTACAGAAAAATGAAGGGTTAGTCCTAATTTCCTCTTTTCTCTAACGTTAATTTCTATAGATACGCCAATTGGGCTTTGTGGCCTAGTTAGATGAGTTGGGCAACCCAATAGTGTGGGCCATCATTATTGGATGGATCATTTATGAAAGATGGACTCGAAGTTCCCGGGTCAGGTAAACCAAATCCAATTCTTAAAGCGGATCTCCAGTCAGAAGGGTTAAAAAAATGTTAGGACCTGTTTGGTGTTTTTCTGCCCATTCAATTTATTTACATATATATTAGAGAACTAGGATAAAAATTTACCAAATTTATCGACAAAAGTCACAAAATACCAAATGAAATAGTCTCTATTGACTTAATTTTTGTTATGAAACTCAAACTTTTCCACAAATTTAATTAATTCCAAATCCGATACTATGTTTTTAGTTAGCAATATTATGTGATGTACGTACTTATCAATTCTCGCTTAATTAAAAGCAAAAGTCTTGTTAAGCGGACAATTAAAAACTTTAAAACTTTGCAAATTCAATATTAATGAAATTATATTATATAAAAAAAAATACTATTAGTCTCATGGCAGCAAAACATTGTCAATCTAATAAGAAAAAAGAAGAAAAACACTGATTTTTTTTTTTTGGGGTGGGAGGAAGAAAATCAGATGGGTGGTGCTGATGGCTTCCAGTCTATTCCGGCGGACTCGAGTGGCACTTCAGATGGCATAACACCTCGTCGTTCTTTCCCGAAATAGCTAAAATAAACGTATATGCAGAGCTGGATCAACCCTAGAAGTGCTCCAATTCCGTTTCCAACCTATGAACAAGAAAATATTGTAATTTTCAATGAAAAAAGAATCATTATAATTCAAGAATTAATCTATTTTGCAAAATGAACTTACAGCGATATAGGGATCAATAGTCTTGAGGAAAGCATACGTAAACCAGAAGAGTCCATTCATGAAACCAGCCAAGCACAGCCAAAATGGCAAGAATTCTACACTCTTTGTTTTGAATACCTTTCTCTGTTGATCAATAAGAAACATGATCACTATATATATAATTTGAAAAAGAGAGTATATAATCTAAATCATTTGGAATTTACTTACAACGACGGAGAGAGGGGATCCGTACATAATGATACCAAAGATATCACAGACTACACCCACAAACATGGATCTTGCTTGGTGGGAGTGGAAGAAATGGAGTGTTAAGACAACCATAACGGCAAACACTGCTATCCCACCCAGAAGAAAAAGCAAAATGGTTCTCTGAAACACAAAACAAGACGTTGTCAATGTTGAGAATTAGAATTCCTAATTATACCATTAAGAGCAATAAATTCACGAAAAGAAAATAGATATAAGAACGTCAAAATGTGAGACTATACGTCATCTTCTGTCTTTTCAATACTTCAGTATAATGAAAACAAGTTTAAAAGAGAAAATTATTGCACGACCTATCTTTTGTAACCTTTCTATTTAATTTATGATGGTAATACAAGACTCTAATGAAGACTCTATATAAGATAAATTAGGGTAAAATCAAAATTTACACGGACTCAAATTCTTATTTTTAATGAAATTTTGGTGGTCAGTTGACGACAAATTTATTGAGCTTACCCTATTTTTGGGGCTGGTGAAGGCAAAGAAAGTGCAAAGATAGATCAACTCCAAGGCGAGACCAATGCCGTTGATGGTAACAACAAGAAGGCTATCGGGATGAACAATTGGCAAACCATAGAATACCCAGAACACACAGTTCATCACGGTGGCTAGGTACGGATACGGGTGAAACTCCTCCGTGTCTCTTCTCTTTATAATTCTCCAGAAAGTTTGTCTGTAAAAAAATATTTAATCTTCAGTTCACCACAATAAAAATCATACACATGATTGCATGGACTGAATGTGGGTGTGTGTGTGTGAGAGAGAGAGAGGTTACACTGGAGAGAGAAATAGGCCGAAAGAGATCACATTCCCTACAAATAACAAATAAAATTTTAGGAAGCAATATTTTTTCAAAAACTAGACATAGCACAACTTATGGTTTTAAGAACACATAACAATAGCTAGGGTCTAGGGCTAACCAATTATGCCGATGATCGTTCGAGCAAGAGCTTCTGCTCCATGGTTCGTCATTGTTGCAAATTACCCAAAACTCACGAAAATCTTGAAGACAGAAATTGAACTCTATAGAGAGAAGAATGAGTGAAAATAAGCAAGCGTGTACGAATGTTTGAGGAGAAAGAAGGTTAACCGTTATACATATATATAGGCAGATTGGGTAATAAACCAAATCCTAGTACAACTAAGTAGCAGTGCATGAGTAAAACTGGAACATCAAATCAATCCTATTACGGCACCTGGGAATTCTAATTGAGTTCGGATTTTATCACTAACTAATTACGTTGTTCCTCTATATATATATATATATATGGAGTTCTAATAATTCGACTTTTTATATAAATTGTACAAACTATAATTATGATAGTAGAGATGTTGCTATTTTTTTAGGGTAGTTTGGTACATATAAGATTAAGGGAAGGCTAAATATATTTTTAGTAACTAGACTATATTTTAATTGCATGAAAGATTTATAACCTTAATATATTATCCCATTTATGACTCGAGCTTTTTTTTAATTGCATTCTTATTTTCAAATGAACATAAATTTGTTTTTGATTATGATTTCTCTTCAAAAAAAAATTAAAATAAATTAAAAATATTCACATATCCATTTTATTTTTAAATAATAATAATAATAATAATGTAAAAATGTGATTAAATATTTGAAATCATTTTAAAGTATGAAAAACGCAAGTTCGACCCTAACAATACATAGAGGGGATGAATAGGTATTTAGAGCGGAATTAAAAATAATAACGAATTAAAAAGCAACAAGCCACTTTTAATTATTATCTAGATGATTAAACATGCAAGTCAAATTATCCTAAATTGAATTACCGCAATTTGCATATTATAAACAAGAATAATGAAGCAATAAAGAATACAAGAATTGTTCACGGAGAAATCCAATTGAGAAAAGCTCCGGGCACTTTGCCAGTCAATCTACTATAAACGATTTTGTACGTACAGTCTACCAGACTAAACGATGACATGAATTATCTGATTTCCTAATTGCAATTCTGACAGCTCTCATGAATTCTGTGCTCAGCTGCACCAATTCTAGCTGTAATAATCAACGATCTACTGGAACTCCACTATCCTGCAATAGCTCCTAACTTGGTAGAATTGTCTATCTCCTGTTAATCACGAAGAACAGTCCGTTCTTCACAGACTGGAATTTTAGTTGTTTTCATCGATCTTGAGCACTCTTTGACAGATGTGTAGGAAGTTGGTTTTTGGTTTTTGGTTTTTGGATATTGAATTTGATGTTTTCTAACCAAAACACTCAAACAATATAAAGGTTGATAGAATTAATCAATAGATCTCTTACAGATGAAGCTATCTCAATTATCAACCTTCTTCAATTCATTCTGGACGTGTTCTGGTATTTATAGGTATGTCAAAAAATCATGGGCCAAGAAAAAAGTCTTTAAAACGCGAAAATTAAATTTCTCGTATAAAGCTGTCGCTCGAGCTAGATGCTAGCGACAGTCGAGCTACAGGTTGTCGCTCGAGCGAATGAGGGGCGACGATCTAGTGACGTGCTTCTGTTTTTGTAGCTTGAGCCAAACCTGGCGACAGTACAGAGAAAATTCGCGTCATTTTGTCTTTTGTTCCAAACTCGAAACCCTAGACCTATTCAACTAACTTTTGACATATTTTCACATTACTTCTTGAACTTTCATAACCTATCAATTTAAGTTATTTTGTCTACAGAATAAGTCAATTACAAAATAAAACCTAACAAAGTACATTAACAATATTTTTGGACGGAAATCACGATTAAAAACAAAATTTTCTGATCAATGAAATGTTATAAATAAGAATGTGACGAAGAAAAAAAGTTAAGAATACATGTGTGATGATGAATAAAGGTTAATGGCCTTTAATGTAATTAAAATATGATGTATTTATAAAAAAAAAAAAATGTAGTGTGAATATAACCTCCCTTGAGGGAATAGGATTTTTGAGGTTATATTGATACATCACTTGGTACAAACTAAGTAATTATTTTCTCAAATAAGTGATTTTACTTTAAGATATTTTTAAAAATAAAAAATAAAAGTGATTTGTTACTTATAAGTACTCTTTTTTACTTGTTATCATTTTCTACGTATAATATATTTTGTATCTTAAAATGATTTTTTTTTTATTTACAAGTTAATTTCGTAATTATTAGCAATTTTTTACTCATTATTTATTTTTTTAGGTATAAGTAGTATTTTTAATTATAAGCAATTTTGTTGTAACAAATTATTTGTGTCTTAGAAATTATTTTTCTAATCATAAGTAGAATCTTTTACTTATGAGTAAACTCTATACCTTTATAGGCAATTCGATCGTATTTGAATAGTTTTTTATACTATATCTTTCTATATATAAAAAGTGGCTATTTAACGGAAATTGTTGGTTTAACGGAAAAACTAACGGAATTTCTTGATTTAACGGAAAAACTAACGGAATTTCTTGTTTTAACGGAATATCTTTTTTCACCCCCTCTTACTTTCAAAATTATAATTAAATAATAATAATAATAAATTAGCTTTTGATAATTCCTTCAAACTAAAATATCTTGGAGCTAACTTATCCGAATCGACTTTTTCTCGAATCTGATTTATGTATCTAATTACGATTTATCCAACGAGACCAATATTCATATATTTACGATAACTCCATCAATATCTAAATATTTGACACAAATAAAATATAATTTGATAAATGTATCATTTAGTCCCTAACTTTCAAAATATTAAAATATAGTATATAAAAATTGAATTATATTTTATGAAAATTTTCGGGGTATTACATTCTCACCACTTTAAAATATTTTCGTCCTCGAAAATTTACCCGTCACTTATCAATACTAAGCCTAACACATGATATACATATATTATCGTAATACATATCATACTTTAACGATAAAATGAATTGCATTATTACTTAAAAAAGAATAAAGACTTAAGTCATGCAAAAAGTTTAAGCCTCTGTTTGTTTCTCACTAAAAACCTATAAAAATGAAAAATATGATCGTTATCCATCACATCAATCTATCAATTTTGAATTTCTATCTCTTGTGTGGGGTCCAATAACGACTATATTTTTCATTCTCGTTCTACATTAATAAGAATCAAACGGAGTCTAAATAAACTCATCTTCATACCCCTTAACATACCTTGAGTTTTCTGTTTGTGATTTTGGGTTGGAGATGACAGAGAGAATCACTTTATTTAATTATTTATCAATTACATAAACATTACATCATTAATTATTTAATTAACCAAAAAAATTACATCTTTATTAATAACAAATTAATTCTTAAACAAAACTATTAAATATAAACTAAGCAAACGTGCATTGCACGTTGCTTACAACTAGTGATGTATATGATGTTTCTATTGATTTGAACAATATATTAACTATACGTATCTATTTATGAATCACACATTTCAAATAATTTTAACAAGCACAACCAATCTAAGCGTAGATTTTAAAGTCACACACATAAAATTAACTTTGAAGTTTGGCTTTATCATTTAAAAAAAAAATGTGACTTGTCTTAAAAAGGAATTACAAAGACTCAACTATAGAGATGTCAATAAATCTATCTACTACATCACATTGTCAACTGTCATGCTGTCTTCTCCATCCAAATATTTGCTTTCTATTCTTTAGACTTCTCATTCTAGTACTTGAAGACTCTATTTGTCTAGCCTTATCATCCCTCTTGCTCAATTGTAGGGATGGCAAAGAAGCCGGACAAGGTGGAGCGTGGCCGTCCTCCCCATTCTTATCTTATAGAGATTTTCAAAATGTGGGTGAAAATTAAAACATCCTCATTTACCATCCATTTAATACATCAATTAATTATTTTCCTTCATATTTCACCATATATACATATACTCCCACCGCCACTATTGCAACCGTTGGTGGGTCAAATTGCCATCCTTGCATTATACTTTTAAGTTTTTTTTTTTTGTTTTTGGGATATTTGGCTTAAATCATTCAATTTTCTCATTGTTTAACGCTAGATAATGAGGTGCTATTAGATATTGACACCCACCCTACATGATCGTAAAGAAATGACTATACAAATAATGATACAACGGACTATTGAAAAAAAAAAAAAAAAAGAGCACGATTTGAATTCTTTTCAATCTACAAGTCTAATTATGTAAAACAAACTTTTCATTTTGTATAATTTCTTTCAGGTCACATTTTTATACACTTGGGATGATTGTTACTATGTAATGGTCACGTCAGTGCCTAGCATTAAACAATAGAATGAAATTAAAATGTAGTAGATCAAATTGAGATAAAATTAAAGTAAAATGAGTGTGCCTCGACGGCCCAATTATAAAATATGAAGCCTGGACCAAGATCAGGAAGCCCGCGTAAGTTTATCTTATCCAGAATATGATATTTTCTTCAAGTGTCTATCAACTTCAATTTTCCACCCATTGGGAATTTGATTCTTTAATTCAATTCCCCACAAAACCTTATCTCCTTCTCAATCCTTCTCTTTTGTCACATCCACAGTTTCCTCCACTACTTTTCTTCCATTTGTACTGTTCCTCATTTGGTTCTTTCAAGATCGTAATGTTACCAATATTTTGCTGACGCTGTAATAAATAATCGTCAATGGCGGCCTTAATTTCCTGCCATCAGTTTGTTTCTCTACAATTGAAAACTACCCATAAACTTATTAAGCATAAAGAACCCTCGAAAAGCATCAATTTTGCCCCATTTGTCAATTATGCTACCTATCGGCAATTTAAACCTCTATGTTCTTCCCAAATCACGCCTCCGTCTCAGCCTCCAAATGAACAGGCAAGCTCTTCAATCCCGGTGACCGAGAAATTTATTGTTAATTTTCTGCTTATATAATGTGTAAAGATTAGTGCTTTTTTGGAAATTATGCTCGTTTGAATTTTTGATAATTGAATTGCTGTTTGTTTGTAAACACTGTTATTAGAACTGCAAGGAACTCAAAGTTAAATCTGGGATTTTGATGAAATATACGATTTGAGCAGGGAAATAGGAGGTCTTCAATAAAGGAGTGTGCAATTTCTATAGCATTGGCGGTTGGATTGATAACTGGAGTACCAGCATTGGAAGGGGCAGGAGAGGCAAAGGCAAATGGAATTACTCCAGCATTGCCTGATGTTTCAGTTTTGATTTCTGGGCCGCCAATAAAAGATCCGGGGGCATTGTTGAGGTACGCCTTGCCTATTGATAACAAGGCTATTCGGGAGGTTCAAAAGCCGCTTGAAGATATTACTGAGAGTCTCAAGGTTGCTGGTGTGAAGGCCATTGACTCCGTCGAAAGAGTAAACCCCATAATAATCTTTATTAGGATAATTTTGCAGCTCAAATTTGTGATGAGCATAAATATTTGTATATATGTGTTCAAGGGATTTTAAAATATGTTGATCGGTTTTTTTTCTTTTTTCCTTTTTTTTTTTTTTTTGCACAATGAACTATAGAATGTTAGACAGGCCTCAAGGGCTCTCAAACAAGGTAGAACCTTGATTGTTGGAGGTTTGGCAAAGTCGAAGGTTGATGATGGAGTTGAATTGCTAAACAAACTGGAAACCGGACTAGGTGAGCTTCAAAAAATTGTGGAGGATAAGAATCGGGATGCTGTTGCACCTAAGCAGAAGGAATTGCTTAATTACGTGGGAGGGTGAGTGTAGCAAATTGTTATTTCTTAATCATTCGTGTTCGTGCTGTCAATAAATTTGCTTTAGTTTCATACTAAAGAGTTCAAAGTGGTTTTTTGCTATAATGTGATTAATCTGAAAGCACGTGAATCTCATGTGGATGTATGCTAATTATATTCATGTTTGCACATTTAGCATTTTTCTAGGTTACCACGTTCCAAGTGGTTCTTAGTCTACTGTCTACGCACACAATTCAAATCATTTCCCATGTAATTTTAGTAATTGGTAATTTATGGGATTTGGTTCCTCTGAGGGTAAGGGAAATTTTCTATAATGAGAATTGTCGTTTTAAAGAATCAGCTTCTAATCCTTTTGGAAACCACTAATGACAATAATCTTGCTTGATTTCTACCAAATTCTCCTTGAGGCCTAGAAAATGGGAAGAACTTGAAAAAGTTGATCTTCCTAAAGTATGCTTGTCTCATTTAAACCCTGGTCATTGACTGCAGCTGAGATCTTCCTGGGGCATTGGATTTCTGCAGTGTTGAAGAGGATATGGTGGATGGCTTTCCATATGAAGTGCCTGAAGAATATAGAAATATGCCATTGCTGAAGGGAAGAGCAACGGTGGATATGAAGGTCAAGTTGAAAGACAATCCTAACGTGAATGAATGTGTGTTCCGCATTGTTTTGGATGGTTACAATGCCCCTATAACTGCTGGAAATTTTGTCGATTTAGTGGAAAGACATTTCTATGACGGCATGGAGATTCAAAGAGGTAAGGCTGCTTGAAGAATGTAAAATGTGATTTTCTATATAATCCTCATTGACCAACTTATAATTTTGACATGCACATAATAATTGAAGTTAAATTAGGCCTGTCCTGTTATAATTTCTTGAAACTTATAAATACTCCTGTTTTTTCTTGTGTAGCGGATGGCTTTGTAGTCCAAACAGGAGATCCTGAAGGTCCTGCTGAGGGCTTTATTGACCCCAGCACAGAGAAAACCCGTACTATTCCTCTTGAAATTACGGTGAATGGAGAAAAGGCGCCCTTATATGGAGAAACTCTGGAAGTAAGTTTCGAGATACCCTTTTATCGTTACCATGAACGTCCCTTTTGGGACTCATTTGGCAGTTTGATGCTAAGTTATTTGTTCTTTAACAGGATGTTGGTCTATACAAGGCTCAAACGAAGCTTCCGTTTAATGCATTTGGAACTATGGCAATGGCCAGAGAGGTGAGAGTTCCGAACATATACAACTGATTTAACAAAATCATATAGAAAACACTTAATTTGATAGCTATTTATCTTCTCTAAATCAATTAATTTTAATGCTGACAGGAATTTGAGAACAACTCTGGTTCGAGCCAGGTATTTTGGCTATTAAAAGAAAGTGAACTAACTCCTAGCAATGCCAACATATTGGATGGTCGGTATGCAGTGTTTGGTTATGTGACAGAAAACGAGGATTTTTTGGCAGACCTAAAGGTTGGAGATGTTATAGAGTCGGTGCAGGTAGTATCTGGCCTAGATAATCTTGCCAACCCGAGCTACAAGATTGCGGGTTAGAAGAAGACTCTTATAGTAATTCATTGTGTTTCAGTAATTCTGTTGTATTGATTCAAGTCTAATGTTTTCGAGACATTTGATCTGAGGATTACATGTTAAGCGATCTATTTCAGTAATTACAGCAAATAATAGTGTATATGTATTCAATGAGTCAATGACCAGCATATATTTGTGCAATTTCTATTCTAAACATGGAATTCTTCAAATTTCATGGCACAATTTGATTAAAGGATCACGGTAGACAAGAAATTATTTACAGAATTCATTTGGAATTGGGGATTTATGACTTCCCGTGTTCTACTTTCAGAAACACCCTTGATGATGAAAATCTACATTTTTCTCCAAAACTACAAGAATCCAATTTGACAGCAGTTTCTATTTGGAGAGAGAGTTTCATTTGATCCAGAATTTGTTAATTCCACTATGATGATGAAACGTACGAGGCTTTGTCATATAAGTTAGTACCACAACCATGATGATGAAACGTAAAAAGCAACCTTCAAATGCAGTAGACTAGGAAACAAAAATCAAGAAGCCTTTTACTTCTGTGCATTTTCAATGGTTACATATCATGCAGTTAAGCTAAAAGAAGTGAAGAATGAATGGTCTATGAACTCAACCAATTTGAATATAGCTCAGAGGCAAGTGAGTACATTAACAGCATAGATAATCAGGAAATTCTACCACCTTCAACGTTAATCTCAGTGTAACATGTCAAAAATTAAGGAGCCTGAATAAATCACGCAGTCACATTTCACAAGTATAATCATTTGATATTACAAGTAATTCTTGTCAAAGAAAGAACAAGGATGGAATTATCAGAGGTAGTCTTCTCATCATCTGGTATGCCCAAGAGCTTAAAGGTAATGTTATAGAGGTGTAGCAAAACCTGTCACAGAGCAAAATAAATATTTCATTCATAAACCTCGAAAGCAACATCCAGATTTCCAAATCAAGCCCCACACACACCCCCAAAACAATTTTATTAATACTGTAGAATATGCATAATTAAATCAGCTCCCTCCCCAAATACGCACATAAAAATAATAAGGAAAAGAAAAAGGGGAAAGAATCATTGGTGTCTTAATTCATTGGATTTGAGCAGACATGATATCATGGGATATTTCATTCCTCTAATATAGTTTGTTCGGTCCTCAAAATGCAGAGTGATATCTTATTATGCATTTAGAACCTGCTACATTTTTTTTTTAAGATGACCAACCAATTTTTTTTTTAAGATGACCGTCCTATTAAGAAGACCAGTAGCCATGTTGTACAAACTAAATTCTAGAAATACCTAGTAGACAATCACCTCTATTCTTTCCAATATCTTGACAGCATACATCCCCCCGCCCCCTCCCAAAACTAATACCATGGGAATCTGCCTATACCCCCAGTATTCATATGAATACAGAATTCTCTGCTACTCCACTGTGATGCAAATTCTGATAAAAACAATATCTTCTTTCTTCAATAGATTAGACCCCGTAAAAGTGGAGCTACTAACATCCAGATTAGGCATTGATGCTTGACAGTTTTATTATGTTGTAAACATTGATGTCATATTTTACCCCTTTTTTCTTCACAGTTAAAAGACATTTAAGTTTACTCTTACATAAAAAAATCCTTGTCATTATTACCTTATGTTTCCACTCTCAGAGCTTAATGCATAGCCAGATTAACCTCAAGAGGTGAGTGGACAAAACAAAATGCAATTGTTATTTAGTCATTAAGTGATTATGTTAACTCAATAGATGCATAGTCATACATCATAATAAACAAACTCTCAAGTTGCAAAATAAAAAACCACAACTCGCAATGTCACAATCCCTGCAACTCTTAAGCTGTTAGATGAAACAAGGCGAATCATATACCGTTTTCATATTAATAAGAAATAAAACAGTTTGAACTTTACGAACAAATATTTAAAATATCCAAATAAGGGTAAATGAGTCAACAAGTTGAGCATCAAACAAGTAGTGCAGCACTCTTACATTTCTATAAATATTCGCGAGCATTTCAATGGTGACAAATTCAGTAAATAATAAGTAATGTAGAAATCGTGCTCCAATGCATACCTTCAGAAAGACAGCCCCATTGGCCAACCTTTGAAGATAGCATTGATTTTAGCAATACAGAGGCAGTCACCGAGTGCAGTGGCATCAATGACTCACCACAACTCAGCTCCACCGGTAGCCTGAATATTCATAAACCACATCTTAATCTTACTATCAATAATAATTAGCAAACAACATAAAAATGAACATGTATATGCGAACCTGGAGGAGAAGAAGGAGCGGTGGCGAGGGGAGACTCGAGAGGCCGAGGTGGTGGATGCTTGTCCATTGAGCTTTGGTAGTACCGTGGAAATGGAAGGCGATGATTGGATGCGATTCAATAAGGTTTTGGCAGAAGCAGTGGATCGTTGAACGAGTTTTCTAGCACAATTGGACGCCATTTTTGTTCAAATTTTGGTTCTTTTTTAACCCTAGATTGTGAGATTCAGAGAGCCGATCGGCAATTATATGACCGGTCGATCGGTAATGGGCCTGCACACCTTGATTTAGAGGAAATTACAGTCGGCCCTACTTTTAAATTATCATTTTCATATCTCATATCACATGTTTAACTTTTCAAAAATCAGGTTACGATTAAAAAATTTATTATTAATAATTATTTACAAATTCAATTTAATCATTTTTCATTTCTCTCCATTTCTTTCTCTCTCTCTCTCTCTCTCTCTCTAACCACTCCCTCGCCGTTTTCTCTCTCTCCACGCTCAATGTGGTTTTCTCCTTTCCGTCGCTATCTTCTCCGTTTTCCTACGCCGGCGACGATGGTGCTCGTCGCGGTGGAAGCGGTTACACAGTTTAGTGGGTTGCGGCGGGTGCAGATCCGTTTTTAGGGGGATGGAGATCCGTTTTTGGAGGGGGATGCAGATCCGTTTTCAAATCCATTTTTAGGGTGGGTACGGCGGCGCCGACGATCGAAGCTGTGCGTTTCTCTCACTTCGCTCCGGCACCCGAAGCAATTCGATCTCTGTCTTCTCTCCCTCACTATGTTGTCGCGCATCCGAATCTGTGTTTTTTTTTAGTTTTCGATTTTGATTTATCGAATGGTTGTGGTGGTTACAAATCTGTGTGCGGTTGGGTGCTTGTATGGGTGCGGCGACGGTGCAATTGGGTATATGTGGGTGCTGTGGTGGGTGTCGATGCGTGAGACGGCGTTGGTGTTGGGGGCATCGTCGTTGTGTGCTGGGCGGTTTGGGTGTACTGTGCTGGGCGGTGCTTGGGATTTGCGACGGTGGTGGTGGATTTGCGTGCGTGTTGGCGGTGGTGAAGTCAATGGCGAAGTGGTGGTCACAGATGATTTGATTGGTTTGTGACCGATGAATTAGATAAACTGTGACGAGTACAAGCTGTGTGATATAAAAATTACTAATGTGTGACCTAAAAATAATTAATTTGTGACCAATAAATTGATGTTTGTGACTAATAAACAATTTGTGACCATTGAATTCGATAAACTGTGACGAGTACAAGCTGTGTGACCTGAAAATTATTAATTTGTGACCTAAAAATTATTAATTTGTGACCAATAAATTGATATTTGTGACCATAAAATAAGTAACGTAACTTTTAAATGTTGTGATTGTGACCGATGAACAAATCGTGACTTCTAAAAATTTTGAATTTGTGACCGATTCACTAATTGTGACCTACGAAAATTTTGAATTGTGACCTAAAAAGTGGCAGAACGGTCATCGAAATTCTCGTCGGAATCGGAACTGTGTCGGAATAGTTGTCGGAACGGTCGCCGGAGATGAGTGGTGATCGGAAAGTCGGTTGGGGTGGTGGAGGTGTGGTAGGGTAATTATATTAAATTAGAAATAAATATTTAATAATAAATTGATTTAATAATTCATTAATTATTAATTAAAAATTTAAAAAACCTGATTTGTGAATTTTCAAACTTGTTTTTGTATTTTTGAAAAGGTGTAAAGTAAACACCTTAGAAACGTAATGTTCCCCTTGATTAACCCCAAAATAGGCTATTTCAAAGTAGGTATCTATGGGCCTGTCCACTTATAAGTAAAATTACTTCCATTCTCATTAGTGACCTACGTTGGGAGTCTTATAATGATTTAATAGCACAAAACGTCTTTACGTTTGATATTTTTTGTAGAAAACGTTCTTACGTTTTTTTTTTTTTTTTTTGCATTTTCGTCTTTATTTCAACGTTTCAATACGGAAAACATCATTTTTATCATTTTTAACGTAAAATGATCAATATACACCTCTATTTAAATTAAAACAGAAAAAAAAAAAAGAATAAATTACAATCTTACTCCTGAATTTTTTTTAAAAAGTGCAAATGAATCCAAATAAATTGTTAAAATATTAAAAATAACCAAAAATAAAAATGAAAAATGTTTATCTCTCCTCCTCCCTTAGCCTCCACCGCTACAAGAAATCTTTTCTCATTCTTAACTAAAACTCATCTCCCAGAACACCCAAAAATCTATCTTTAGCCGTATGTCAGAAGAAAAATAAATGATGATTTGATTTCATCAAGAATCCATCAATGGGTTTGTCGAGAATTACCTTTTATTATCTATTAATCGTACTCAGATCTCGAGGTTTAGAACAAGAAGAAGAAAACGAAACTGATTTGATTTAGTTCAGCAAAAAGAAATAACCTTTTGATTTTTATTTTCGGGAAAAAATATAATTTCGAAATGGAGAAGAACACATCGGTGAGGAAACCTCACACATCGACTGCAAATCTGCTGACCTGATCTGAGAATCCTCCAAAATATTTCCCTGCCACCGCCTCTGCCTCTCGTTCCCACCAGGTGAAGTTAATTCAATTTCCCGAAATTATTTATTTTGCTTTGTTCATTCGTAAATGTAGATATTTTTGCTTAATTACTCGTAAGTTACCTGAAATGGCAGCTATTGATACATTGACTTTTTGGAACTCAACCATATTAATGGCTTCCAGAATCTCCTCCAACTCACCTAAGAACATTACCTCCTTCTAACTATTTGTGATTGGTCAGTATTTCAATAGACCCTTAATCACACCACCGGCCAACTTTGGCTCTTTCTCTATAAATTGTGTCACACAATATGACAGCTGCAGAAAGTAAACCCCCAACGACTTTGGCTTGTGCAGCGGAATCAATGCCTCCCAAAGAAAAATCCCGTGCTCCTCCTTCAACGAACAAAGCAAATCCAGTAATCACACTCCCAAAAATTTCCAATAACTCTGCAATCCCATCAGGGGCAAAGCCAGCTCATCGAAGTAGAGGGCTGACATTATCTGTTAAAATAAAGGAAGTTGATACTTTGTGATGGAGAAAGGAAACAAAGGAACATAAATTAATGTACATTAGTTGAAGATTTAAAAGATGGTAATGCCTTCATGGAGATATGTCGATAATCAACAATTATTTTTTGGGCGTTTACAATTCTATTGGTTCAAACTTCAAAATTAAAAGTTAAGACTACTTAGACATATATGCATAATGCATTTTAATTTTTATAGCTGAAAAATTCAAAATTTTAACATTCTCGTTCAGTTAATATCTGTAACGGGTTTAAAGTATTGTCTTCCACTATAATAAAAGGTCTCTCACACAGACATCTCAACATTTACAGAACCTGAAATCTCAGTACTGCAAGAAAAATGGACATTATAAAATTCATGAAAAGCTTTTTTAGATACAAAATGGTAAAAATAAAATAAAAAATTTAATTTAATTTTTTTAAAAAAAATTGGGGGGCGGGTCCCCCCATGACCCCCTCCCCTCCGCCCTTGAATCCCATTATCTTTCTCGTTCTCAAACACAAATATGTAAAACACATGGCTCATAAGAATTTATTTGAACTCATTTGTACTTTTTAAAAAAGTTTAGGAGTAAAATTGTAATTTTTTTTTATTTAAATAGAATGATATATTTGCCATTTTACATTAAAAAGAGTGAAAAGTATGTTAACAATAAAACATCGAAATAAGGACGAAAATGCAAAAAAAAAAAATAATAATAATAATAAAAATAAAACGTAGGGACGTTTTGTACTATTAAGCCTCTTATAATCTGTTTGATAATGTTTCTGCTTTTGTTTCTATTTCTTGTAAAAGAGTTTTTTTTTTTCTAATTTATTTAGGATTCGTTTGTACTTTTTTAAAAATATTGGGAGTATGGTTGCAATTAGTTTTTTATTTTTTATATTTATTTCATTTGAATATTAGGGTAAAATCGTCATTTTATTTGGAAATTTGTTGAAAATGACTTTTTGTACAATGAAAAGTGGAATGTAGGGTTGAAAATGTCAAAAAATGAAAAGTATCGACGTTTTGCACAATGACATTAAAAGGTAGAGACGTTTTGTGTTATTTACCCTTTAATTTGATAATTTGTTATTGAAAATATAAATTATAATCTATAAAATTTGTAATTTGTTATTGTGACTTCTGTAATCATAAATTATATAATATTGTGACCTTAATATATTTAATTAATAATTATTAAATAAATAAATTTTAATTAAGATTAATTTCTTAATTTTATTATGTGTTCACCTTATTTATATAATGTTGTTTGGCCCCCATTAAAATTTTAATACATTTTTTCTCTCTTCTTTTTAACCAATAACCACGCATTCTCCAATAAAATAATGTTACACCTAAATAATTTTTTTTCCTTTTTATTAACTAGGCGTTCTTTCAAAAATTACTATTTTAAAATACATTATTTTCAAAAATCTCATTATAATAACAGCATAATGCTCACATTATTAATTTATCATCGACTTCCACTTTCTTGATAATCTTGAGCCAAATTCTAACTCGCATGATTGTAAAATTGTTAGTCGTACCAGGGTTGATACTCAGTTATCAACAGAAATTATTCCATAAATAAAAGCACATTTCTTGATGGAAAACTGTTACTCGACTCTCAAGTCTTGGTAGAGATTAAAATCGGATTAAAACTGAAAAATTAATCATTATTGTTGACTTTTATTAGACGAGTGGATTCAATAAGGGTTATATTTTCAATTTTAATTGAATTAAAATCTATACCGAACAAGCCTTTAATGAAAACTCAACATTGAACGTAACAAAATGTCATGAATCTTGAAATTCTTGAATTTTGTGAACTTGCTCTAAGATCTTGAATGATGCAGTTATACTTCTTGGTCGCAAGTTTGGATGAGAATAGAGAACCAGAAACAATAGCTTTGTCGATTTACGTTCAAATACAAATCAACTTCCGCTGTTTCTGATTCTCTAAGCCTCATCCTAATTGCAGAAAAACGCCTGAGGATCATATTCTCCATTGTGCGGATTCTTCTTTTGCGGGATGAAATCTCTATTAAGAGAGAAATGACGAGTTAACAGGAAATTGAAAGGAAAAGGGTAAAAAAAGAGCAACTTACCTTTAAGATTTGGTCAAAGCCGCCAACTAAAATGAAATACGTTTGGATATTTTTATTTCTTACATTTAAGCAAAATATTATTGTTCTTAAAAGTAATTATTAGCTTTATTAAAATATGTAACTTATTAAAATAAAATCTTACTGTTGAGACTGTAGGCTTTTGTATTGCCAAATAACCATGGGGAGATGATGTTTCTTAATCGAACTTCACTATTTGAAGAGAAGGCATGAACGTTGCACAGCAGAATCGCCCATTGACCTGGTCAGGAAAATAAGTGTCATTTATAGATTACTACGTTTTTGATGAATAATTTCCTTGTGTTCTTCGTGATTTCAAAGGTCAATCTTCTCTCTGTTCAAAGTTGGGCAGTGGAGTTGGGGGGTATTTTTGTGTGGATTTTGTTCCAAGTTAAGAGTTAAAATTCATGGTTTAAGTTTCATTTGAGTTAGAAAGTTGGAGCAAGTGTTTGATCAACTGCACAAAATTTAGGGATGGCAAAAATACTCTCTCAACCCGATACCCGGGGGATCCCGCCCCAAATGGGACGGTATTACCCGCCTAACCGAGTAAACAGGGCAGGGACGAGAAATATAGTCCTCGTCCCGCTACCCGCCCCGCTTAAAGTTAATTTCAAAATCAAGTTTTTTATCGAACAAAAATAATAAACTTATTATCATTTTTAAAGAGAATATAAGTTGTTTTTAACAAATTAGTAAAAAAATAATAATATTTACTCACTAAAGACATACAAAAATAAAAGTAAAAGATAAAATAAATAAAAAATAAATGGGGCAAGGGCTCCGCCCCAAACCGAACCCGTCCCGTCCCGCTTTAACCGGATATGGGGATAGAATAAAGTAACAAAAATACCCGACGGAACAGGAGTATGAATGGACGACTCGTCCCATACCCGTCCCATATTCTATGTAAATAGTCGAATGCAAAATTACATAAGTATGAGTTTTTTGGACGTAAATTTTCGATTGTATAATTTCCCCCAACTTTTTTTCGAGTTTAATTGTGCCACCCTAAGTTTCAAGTCCTGCGTCCGCCCCTGGTCATACTACAAGATTATGAACTATACAAAACAACTCTTGTAACTTTTTCGGGATGAAAATTATTATACACGACGTTGATTTATTAAAGTAGCAAACAGCTACATATTTCACGACCTGCAGAGATGAAACTCGACAAGCAGAACAGTCATACTACAAAATTATGATCCATACAAAACAACTCTTGTTACTACTTTCCGGGATGGAAATTATTACCCACAACGTTGATTTATTAAAGTAGCAAACAGCTACATATTACACGACTCGACAAATTGAGGCATCTAACGGTACTGGCTGGCTAGTTCTCCGTCCTTGACAATGTAGTTCTGTGGAGGGAAATCCTCTCCCTTGAAATACCTCTCGAGCATGTCCTTGGTTCCGGCTGCATACCGCAACTGCAACACCATGGTTAAACAAGGTTTTAATATGCTAGTGATACATTTGTACATACTAGTCAACGTTAAACGTGCAATGCACTTTACTATAAAATATTTTATAAGTGATGTAAAAGTAATATTTGAATACGCATGAATGTTAAATAATTTAGAATTAATACCAGATAATATATATGTAACAACGAATGTTAAATTATTTATTTCATTTTCAATTAAACTAAAACCGGATGTTAACTAACATACATGGACGTGAATAATGAAATGCATTCTCGAATATGAAATTCTAATTAACTTATAATTAGAATTAATAACACTGAAATGCATAAATTGAGATGAATATTAGGGTCGTTTGATTTGGCGGAATTTTCCACGGAAGTAGGAAAATATTTTCCTACTTCCACTTTTTGACTATTTGATATACTAAATTTTTGACGGAAATTTCCTCCATTTTTCTAGGTACAACCATTTGATGAACAAATGATGGAAAATGTTTTTCCATTTTTTTTTTTGCTTTCATGTAAAACAAAAAAACGAATGATATTCGGTATGGTAATTTTTTTTTTCAAATTTTTTTTGACAATAGGAACAAATTTTAGATTCAATAGTAGAAAAAAATTATCACTTTAATGGACAAATTCCATAAAAAATGAAGTCAAATGGACACCAAATTTTCAACATTTTTCATGAAAAATTATATCAATCAAACAAAATTAATTATAATTCTCAGTAAAACATTTTCTAGGAAAATCAATTCCCTGTAAAACATTTTCTTTCCACCCTTACAATCAAACGGACCCTTAATTAAATGAATGTGAATGTTAATTAATTGAGAATTAATAATGAGAAATTCATATGTTACTAAAAGGTAAAAGCACACATGTGAAATGAATCTATCAAATATATTCTACATTGATGATAACTAAATGGTTAAATAAATGAATGTGAATATTAATTAATTGAGAATTAATAATAGGAAATTCATATGTTAATGAAAGCACCCGGGTAAAATGAATTTGTCAAATTTACATGTATATTAGTGGTAACTAAATGGTTAAATAAATTAAATACATATTGAAAAATGAAAAATAAAATATTATTGAAACAATTAAATTATGTAGGGTTAAAATCGTCAAAAAAATGATTCTCACTTGATGTGATATTTAATATATTACAGATTTTCATTAGACAAGATGAAGTGCATGTCTGGTAAAACTTAAATTATAATCTAATATAGTCAAATATTTTTTTTTTATTCACACATTCTATAGACCCACGACTTATTACCCACTTTTTATCCACAATTTTGTAGGGCCCATGGCTTAATTTAATTTTAAAAAAATTCAACAAGCACCAAGATATAAATAAATCAATACCTGTGCGTCAATGGTTGTTCCAGATATGTGAGGGGTCATAGCTTGGTTTGGCATGTAACGCCAGGGGTGATCCTTTGGAGCTGGTTGCGGGTTCCAAACATCCCCACTGTAACCTGAATTAACAATGGAAGTCTAGTTTTTAAGACTAAAAAACCCACCAGCACATCTTCTTCCATTCTAGAATACAATAGAGCAGATAATATGATTTGTGGCATAGAGAATTTGGGATGTTGAAGTTCATCTCGTTAAAACATTAATACAAATTAGAATGGAGTCGTTTCTAATTCCAAATCCACTACGTAATATTTTTGCTTCCAAGTACCTGCAATGTGCCCACTGGAGCACGCATCAACTACTGCCTGTGTGTCCATGATTGCACCTCTAGCATTGTTTACTATTAGAACTCCCTTCTTCAGCTTAGCTATCCTTTCTTTGTTAAACATCCCTCTGATTCACAGAATAAAGTTCGGATAAGTTTGTGTGCCTCGTGGCATGCTTAGATATGCATTTAAAAATGCAACTTAATGAGGATCTGCTCAAAATTTGAGAGTTGAACGAAGAATAAACTTACTTTGTTTTCTCAGTAAGAGGGGTGTTAATGACAATTATGTCACATTTGGGAAGCATTGCATCAAGATCTTCCTCAAACTTAGCTCCTAATTGACTCTCCAACTCTGGATCTATTTTAATGCGATCATGGTAGAGTAGATTACAGTTAAAAGGTTTCAATCTCTGTAGCAAAAGTCTGCCAATACGCCCTGCTCCAAACGTTCCAACAGTCTTGCCTTCAAGATCATAAGCTCGGTGAGCAATAGCTGCAACATTCCAATCCCCAGTAATAACCTGATGGTGTCCAGGAAGGAAATTCCTAACAAGAATGAGAATTCTCATGAGTTCATCCTCTGCAACTGAGACGACATTGCTTGCGGTGACTTCTGCCACAGTTAAACCAGCATCAGCTGCAGCTTTCAGATCAACATGATCTGAGCCAATTCCAGCTGTGAGCAACAGTTGCAGATTTTTTGCCTTTTTAATCCTTTCAGCCGTAACATAAGCTGGGTGGAAGGGGGTCGTTATCAGCACATGGAGATCAGGAATATGCTTCTCAAGTTCTGCATTGCAAAAGCCATTAATTATAACACAATAAATTAAATAGTAAACAATGTAGAACTCAAAGCATGAAATAACATGTCTTCACATTATGGCAGCAAATCTATCTTCATTTGAGAAACCTCCAATAATCCTGAGTAGGCACACGATAGTAATCCAAATAATCGTACAATATGGCTGTAGATGCCTCTGTTTTTTGATATCTAAGTTGTTTAGGTAGCTCGTGAACATAAGCTGCCAACCCACGTACAAACAATCAAGCCTAATTTATTCTTGCTCGAAAGCTCTAGACTAACTAATATTAGAACAATTGAACATATAGGTCATGTTTGTTATGCAATATTGGATGATGCTATCAAACATACTAGTGTCAATGTTTTTTACTGGTCGACAAGAAAGTATTGCACCAGACTAGCTCTATATCTAATTTAATAAATTTTGACGAAATTTCTAGTGTGTAACTAGTTACCACAATCTGGCCCTTCTTTGTCAGGAGTAACTATGTACTGGTGACCTTGTGATTCCAACCAATTACGTATACCCAATGCATTCTCGACGCATCCCAGAAAATTTGGGTTCATGGATGCATATTCGTTTGCCTTGTAAAATACCCCAACAATCTTCTTGCTCCCGGGTGTTGCCTGTTCGCATATAAAGAAACCATCACTGCTAGCATACAAGTCATTGCAACGGAAGACGAACACAAAATTGGGATGTTGCTGCCATGTTTAACTGAGCTAAAAAGTTTACTCACAAGTAAGTTTTTCTTAAGTAAATTCAAAAATATATATAAGAAAATTGGAAAATGATAAATAGAAATATCTTAAGCCGCCACGTAATAATGCGACGTACCAAACTTTCACAATCTCACATAAACCGTGATCAGTAAACAACGTTCCGCTCTATACACAATAAAATTAATTGCACACAGTTGATTTAAACAAATCACAAGTCCGGAAAATTAAAGGAATCATCGATGGCATCTTCAGCCGTTGATCCTCAAATAAACGATGCAGCAATTACGGTATTCAATTATACTGAGCTTAAAAAAGTAAGAAGACGATTATCAAAATTAAACAGGGGATTAAGGTCGGGGGAATCAAAATTCAAATTTAGAAGACTTACATGGAGTTCTCTGGTGAGAATTGAAGAAGTAAAAGCACGAATTGCAGAAGTAGTTACACGCTTCATCGCCATGATCTCGATTGAGAGTTTTTTATATTAACGACAGTGAGATGAAAGGACTCTATCACTCTTTGTGGATTTCTCTGTAAATGTGTCCCACTTTATAGACTAATCCAAAGCTTTTCTCCTATGGGTGAACGGCGATTAACCCGTGTAATTTCCATGGGTCTTATCTGTTCAATAATTCGTGGGACCTATTATAAATTATTCGCCAATTAAATTAAATTTTCACGAATTGACAATCATTATTTGATTTTTGCATCTTCATGTTCAATCACATCCATGTAATAAAATATTATGTACATACAGAACTACTCTCTTCCCCGAAAGTCTTCCCTTGGCCAAATTTTTTTTTGTCAAT
Organism: Fraxinus excelsior; assembly: GCA_019097785.1. Lineage (NCBI taxonomy): Eukaryota > Viridiplantae > Streptophyta > Magnoliopsida > Lamiales > Oleaceae > Fraxinus > Fraxinus excelsior. Next base: position 1,290,038 of record CM032628.1, on the reverse strand, counting down.
CCCATAAAATACTATCCCCGATTATAAAAAAAAATTATCCATTTAAGTGGCAATTTTCATAGAAAACAAAGTTAAACGAACAATAAAACTAAAAAAAAAAAAATTTGGCCAGGCCAAAATCGGGAAGACCGCTCTCTTCCCGATTCGGGAAAGAGAGCAGTCCTGTATGTACATATACTCAAAAAAATTTCTTATTTTTGAATCACACATTCTCGTAAAAATGACTATTTAAAATATTATTTTCCCAAACAATGACCAACAAATAGGGGATTATTCTCCTGTTTGGTGAGGAATAAAATCAATTTTTTAGTAAATTTTGATAAAAATTGAAATGTGTGGTTAAAAAATTGTTGGTCTCATAAAATGTGTGATTAAAATTAATTGTTGACTTTGATTTAGATTAATATCTTCATTTTGATCAATATAAAAAAGGTCCATATAAGTTACGAATCGATACTTAGTAAATCATTTTTGTGTGATGCAAGAGAGTTTTGTCCAACAATATGTGATTACATTTACTTAGTCCAAATCAAATATACAATTTAATGACTTAATTCTTAAATTTCAATAAGTTATCGAGCATTTTTTATGTAAAACTTACCCATGTTTGGCCACATTTTTTTAAGCTCGTTTTTTTTCAAATTTATTTTTAATTATAAATTTATTAAGATCAATCATTTTTATCAACTTTTAATTGTATATTTTCATCAATTTTTATTAAGATTTATTTTTATTATTTTTATTTTTATCCAAAAGAAATTGGGGCTTAGTAGGTTGGACCTAAAATTCAAATTGGATTTTAATTTCATAAACTGGCTCCTTGAGGAGTTGAGGTGGTAGAAACGTGTCAAAGTCGATAACTAGTGGGAGACACGTGGGGGCAAGTGATGTCTGGGGGAGTGGCTATCTCATATCTGGTGGGGATTCAGCAAAAAATTGTGCAGGTATCGCGATAAATAGTCTACCTATATTTGACACCCATTTTTTTTTTTTCATTTTAATTCTCATTAATTTTCTCTATCTTTATTTCAACCACATATTCTATCAATAGAATAATATTACACATAAATTCAAAAATTCTCTTTACTTTTTAACCACACATTCTTCCATCAATCACTATTCAAAAATCAATTTTTCTCTTAAAATGGGTGTCAAACATAGGCGGGCTTCTCATTCTCATTCTTCATTTCAACCACACATTCTTCCAATAAAATAATATTACACACAAATAAAAAAAAAATCATCACTTTTCCACCACACATTATCACATCAATCACTATTTCAAAATTTCTTTTCTTCTTATTTCAAACAGGGATATATAGGGAATTATATTACCACTATAAATTTTAATTATTACACCACTATTAAAACATATTTTTAATAAATACACCACAATAAATTTACATTATACTCCTAATTCAATCAAAAAAAAAATATTAAAAAAACATAATACAATATTGTGGTGTACTTATCACCAATATTAATCTTCATTTTCTCAACGTTTCCCCTCATTATTTCACAATCATTAGAAACAGAAGATTGGTGCAGAACACCTTGCCATAATAAATTGAATGTTTGTCACAAATAATTAATATGTCTGAAATGATCATTTGAAGATGTCTTCGAAATATGAATTTTTTATGTATTTGCAATTTCGTTATTTAATCTTGGAAGCTTATTTTGAAAACACTTTTAAGTGAAAACTAAGAAATGTTATCGACAACAACCTTATAATTCATGGATAAATTTTTTTTAATAACAAATGAGTTTTTTTAAAGCAGATTTAGGACTTAAATCATAGAGTTTAATCTCAAAAATAATAAAGAGATATTCAACCAAGAATAAATCAGATTTCCAACTAATGGGATACCTTTTACAGTATTTTGGTTGCCCAGAACATCACAGTATTGTTTTGATTGTTTTAAATTCATAATAAATCTATTCGACTTAACAAAAAATCAGATTCTTAATTTTCAAACGACAAATAAATTGAAAAAATTCATCCATGAGTCGTGGTCAAATAAAGTATAAATTCAATACCGTGAGGAAAAAAAAATTATTTTTCCGCTGTGAAAGAAAGCAAAAGTCATCAAAAAAGTTATGAAGAATGAGATGTTGATGAAAATAAAATAAAATTATGTTTTATATTTATGGTGTAACAATAATTTATTCAATTAAAAAGTATATTAAAACTTTAATTATATAATTTTACTTAAGAATATTTAAGTATGCTCTTATTTGGTACACATATAAATTTTCATTTTCATTCTTCTACTCATTTTCAATCACACATTCTTCAAAAAATAATATTTTTCATCACATCAATAATTTTTTCTTCTTTTTCAACCACATATTATCTATCAATCTACTATTCCAGAATACATTCTTTCAAAATAGTGTGACTCAAACACAAAATAAGAAAATTGTGGTACACTTAATAAATTTTTTAGTGGTAATATAATTACCCTATGTATATATTTGGACTACTTCTTTTAATAATGTTGACATTTAAAAAAAAAATTCAAATCTTTACACGATATCATAGCTAAAAAAATCACACAAACCATTAGACGATGTGCCAATATTAAGAGATAAATTCCATATCAGTTAAATATTGAAATATAGATCTACATATACATATTTAGGAATAAATTCCACATAAATTAAACATCAAAATATAGATTAACGTATAAGAGTTTGAACTACTCCTCCTAATAAAATTAACTTTTTAAAGATGTACCCAAGTTTTGATACGAGAAACCCACCGCCCCCATTTTCATTCCCTTTGTTTTTACCTTTTTAATTTGTTCAGTTTTTTTGGAAAAATCAGAGGAATATAAAAATGCAAAATTTACTCTCGGTAGATTATAAAAGTTTTGTCCCTTCTTTGCTTGGGACAAAAATTCGAGGGGAACTATTCAATTTTCAATTGAAGCACATAATAATTTTATAACTTTTCTTGGGATTTTTTTTTTTTTTTTTTTTTTGGAAACTTGTTTTTGTAATCTTTAATGTTGTTTACAAAATGAGAAAGATATATATCATTTTTAAACTTCATTGCAATTAATGTATTAGACTTTAGAATTTAACAAATTCAAGAGGGTCTACAACTAGAATTCTAATGAATTTTAAAAATTAAAAATTATAATGAATTTCATAAAATTGAATAGATTTCCTCCGTATCCATAAGAATTTCATTCAAAATGATGAGTTCTCAAAAAGGTTTTGTTATTTGTATTTTAAGTTAGAAATCTATTTCTACTCTCTTAAAAGAGGAAGTTCGAGGAATACTATTCATTTGAGTTTTTCACTCCCAATTTACTGTTCTATGTGCGGACAAAAGAAAAAAAATTGTGTCTCACAAGCCGTAATTATTGACTACTGACTCTTTCCCGCCAGTTTTAAAGAGTGAGTTTGTTGACTAATTGGTTCAACCATCAATTGCAGTTGATATTTTATAAATATCTTCTCCATGTATGTATTGAAGAAGCAAACCAGTTTCTGGTATATCTTTTAATTTATTTTTCCTCTCAAATCTTCAGACTTCTCACTCTTTCGCTCTTACTTGTTCTCAGTGGCGCCTGACACCGTGAAGCGGCAAAAACGATCTCTATCGGGGAAGGTTCATATTGTAATTGTAATGGTGATATCATTTCTCGTGTTTGATATTTGTCATTTTTTTAGTTCGAACTATCTGAAATGGTTTTGAACTATGTGAAATGGTTTTGAACTATCTGAAATGATTTAGTATTGTTAATAATAATTCAAGGTTTTTGATATGGGTTTTTTATTTGTGATGTGGTGTTTATGAGCAGAAGAAGGGTAAGATGAAAATGAAAAAAATGAAATTATAGTGGATGATGTCGAGGACGAAGAAGAAGAAGAGGAAGAACATACAGCTGACGATGGCGAAGAGAAACAAAAGAATAAGAAAATGAAGAAAATAGTTTGCTTTGAAATAATTGAGATCGTGAGGACATGGTCTCCGCGTTGCAAGGATACCCATGACACGGGTCTCCACACACACGGAGACGTTCTCCGTGCTCACAGATACGTACAAAAACGCGGACATCAAGCCCCTGGTGTCTGCACATCTCGATTTAACTGTTCATGCGCTCAAATCCAAAACTAGAGACAAGGTAATTCTTTTCTCAATTTTTTATTTTTTCCCCCAAGAGTTTATGTGGGATTTGTTCTGTTTGAATTCTCGGCTTCATGATTAGGTTATCTTAATGAAAAATTGTGAATTGGACTGTGAAGAGTAACAAGTACATTTCACGACCATGAATAGTAGTAACGGAGAGGCAACTTATCATTTTTTAGCTTTAAAATTCCCAACATATCATTATACAATTGGAATACAAGATAGAAATGATTTTGTTGTGGATTATTATTAGTACGTAAAAAAAAAGAGAAGAAGAAAAAACTAAACTGTAAGAAGAAGAGGAGGAAGAACATACAGCTGACGGTGGCGAAGAGAAACAAAAGAATAAGAAAATGAAGAAAATAGTTTGCTTTGAAATAATTGAGATCGTGAGGACATGGTCTCCGCGTTGCAGGGATACCCATGACACGGGTCTCCACACACACGAAGACGTTCTCCGTGCTCACAGATACGTACAAAAACGCGGACATCAAGCCCCTGGTGTCTGCACATCTCGATTTAAACTGTTCATGCGCTCAAATCCAAAACTAGAGACAAGGTAATTCTTTTCTCAATTTTTTATTTTTTCCCCCAAGAATTTATGTGGGATTTGTTCTGTTTGAATTCTCGGCTTGATGATTAGGTTATCTTAATGAAAAATTGTGAATTGGACTGTGAAGAGTAACAAGTACATTTCACGACCATGAATAGTAGTAATGGAGAGGCAACTTATCATTTTTTAGCTTTAAAATTCCCAACATATCATTATACAATTGGAATACAAGATAGAAATGATTTTGTTGTGGATTATTATTAGTACGTAAAAAAAAAAAGAGAAGAAGAAAAAACTAAACTGTAAAAAAAAAAATTGAGAGACTTCGCATAGTGCGGAGTATTTGCGGAGACTTGTTCCGCAATGTTCGAAGCATTTGCGAAGTCTCTAGTTGTTTTTTTTTTAATTCATATTTTTTTTGTTTTTTTTTTAAAGTTCTCGTGTTTCATTCCATACATACATAAAATCAAAATTTCTTTTGTCATCGGCGCATTGCCCCCCGAACCCCCACGAGAGGCGCTGCACCCTCGACGCCCAGCGACTGACAGGTCAGGTCGATCTCCGTCGGGGGCGTTTCCCCCTCGACCCCACAACGACTTCCCCTTTTTTCAGTTCTACCCTATTGAATATCTGATTTCTTCTTGGGCAAAGCCATCATCTACTGTACATATAATTACAATTGTTGACTTTACATCCATACTTTGTTTCTGAAAGAGGTCAGAAGGCAAACAACAATTTATTCTACACGTTTTGCCACAACATCAAATTCAAATTGACTACATCAATTCCCTACCGACTGCCATGATTTTTTGTACAAAAAAATCCATTTTTAATGTTGGGTGATTTTATGTTGTAGAATTACATTAAATATTTTTAGTTCCAAATTTACCCTTAACATCAGTGTTCATGGAAATTCATCTTAAATTATTATGTAGAGATATTTTTGGTAAACTTATTGTTAAAGCGGAGGATGTAATTGTCTTTCCAATTCCCACTGTAATAAATGTTGTCTGTCAAACAACCGTCCTTTGATTAATTTCCAATGCAACCGAGTTTTTAATGACATTTTCATTTCTTCTCATATCAGAAATCTCTTCTCCGAAGTTCATCCATTCTCTTCTTTTATACAAATGTGTGTAGAAATTTTGTAGTACAATCTCTCATCTAATCTTAGTATTCAAGACGCTAATATTACCTTCAATAGAACACAACTCGTACATTGCACGGTGCAAAAACTAGTATTAATAAAATCCTATGAACCTAAATTTGAAAGGTGGAACGAGTGTGAGCCTAAATATTCGAAAATTAAGGATAACTTACAAAAATACCTATAAAATTAAAGGTCTTTTAAAAAAATCATATGAAAAGTATTTGGAAGTAAAAAATAATTTGTAAAATTAAGTGTCACAACGTTACTTTTTTATTAAAAAAATAAAGAGACGCACAATCTCGCTTTTATTAAAAAGTGATGTTTATCACTCAAGAAAGTAACGAAAATTTAAAGAAAGACAACAACAAAAAAAAAAAGTAAAAAATATTATATAAAATTAAGCGTCACTTTTTATTAAAAAGTTACAAAATGTCACATTTCTAAGTTGAGTATTATTTTTTTATTAAACTTTCTATATATAAAAAAAATAACACAATTTCACTTTTTTATTGCACTTTCACTAAGAAGCAATGCTTCAAAAATATATCAAGAAAGTGAAGAAAAAATGACAAACACTAAAAGAGAAATATTTTTTTTTTAAAAAAAGTTAAACACTAAAAAAAAGTGACACATTATTAATTAAAACATTAGAATCATTTCCTAAAGTGACATTAAAAAAATGACACGATCACTATCTCTTCTCTTTCTTCGTTCACCCTCATGGCATTGAAGTCAATTCACCGACAAAACACTAATCAAAACGTAAAACATCTTTCATTGAATTCACCACCATCACCATCTACCAAATCAGCCAACTTATTGACCTCTACTTAAATCAATCTTATACGAATTTGATGCTCAATCAAGTAGGAAAAAACAAAATTTCTAGTGAAAAGGAAAAGGATCCCCACCTCATCCATACACATTAATAAAAGGGCAAACGGTGTGTGTATTGAAAAAGATGAAAGTTTATAGAGTTTTTCTTCTTTCAATTTTATCCCAAAAAGAAAACAACTCTGAATTCAAGAAGAGTGATTTACTTTTGAAATGCTTCAAGTCTGTAAAACGAATACAGAAACAAGAAAATAAATTATAATAATTAATGGCCTCATGTTCATGTTCAAACCCATCATCAACAAAACAAGAACTAAAGCGGAATTAAGAAAATTAAACGCGTAAGAAACAAAACCATATAATTGAAATTAATAATAACAAAAAACTCTCGAGTAAGCAGAAGTCCCAAATTTGAAATAATAATCTTGCCCTATCTGCTAAATACTAGCACCTCTTGCATGATTGATGTTCCCAGTTCCCGAGGACTTGGAGGAGCCTTCCAACATCGAAAGCATCATCGCCACCGTAACAAGAAAGAAATAGAGGAAATGTGTAAGAAAATAGACGATGAACTAGAAGGAGGAAGAATTGATGAAATTCAGGTTGAAGAAAGAAAATTGGAAGGTGATGTTATGAAAAATGGAGATGAGGGTGCGGTGGTTGAGATTTCGATGTCCAATACGGTGTGAGCAGGGGCGGAGGCAGGGGGTCCTGCCCACCCCCCTTGCAAAATTTTTTGACAAATTTTTTATTTTTTATTTATTTTTATTTAAAAAATTTATTTTTTTGTATTTACTATTTTGTCGTCAAATGAATAAAAAACTTAAATCCTACCGTTTCTTGATTTTCTTTGTTAATAACATACATTAATTTATATTCTTTTGTTTCATTTCTCTATCACAACGTATCAACTTCCCTCATTTTAACAGATAATGTTTCAAAAAAAAAAATCGTGGACACTGCCCCCGAATCCCCGTAGACCCCATCGCTTCCAACTCTGGAACCCTCCTACTTCGACGGGTTGGCTCCGCCCCTGGGTGTGAGAATGCTTTAATCTTTTTAGGGTATAAATCTAATTTGCCATTTTTTAAGAGTAATGGGCCTAATTTCCTCAAAAATTAACTCGACCCTGATGTGGCTTCGATTGGGTCGGGCCTATCATGTACAAGACTGTTGGCCCCAAACATGCCATGTTATCACCATGAACCCAGTTTTTGTGCCCGAAACCCGTGATTGTCTGTCAAGATGATGATGATGAAAAAAAAACAAAAAAAACTCGTTGTTTGAAAATAACACAGACGTCAATCAGCAATTGTTTGAAAATAACACAGACGTCAATCAGCAATTCAGTAGAGAAAAAAATGGAACCCCAGAATAAACAACACACACCTATCGATTCAGTGTCCACTGCAGTTTCTACTCTACACAAAGTTTCAGTTTCCGATTCCTCACCACCACACCCCAAACAAAATAGTGGAGAACACATATCAATCTCACCGCCGGCTGGAAACTCACCGGACCGGTCATCAGTTTCATCTGATCGATCCACTCTCACTCATGGGTCCTCCCCAAGAGAACATAAAGTCGCCTCCCCTCCACCGGAGGCAGAGAGTCCTTCTCCAAAGAACTCGCCAGAAAATCATCCGGCTGTTGTGAACTGGTCTGTTGTAGAAGAGCCTATGGCAATAGTGGCCAAGACTGATCCGGGTGGCCCAGATGGAAAACCCGTCGGAGAAACTAGTGGTGGACCTGGCGGTGGAACTGGGCGGCGGAGGCCGTCGCTTTCTATATTGAGTAGAACCAAGAGGGAAAAAATGGTGAAAAAAGCTGCTTTGGGGTTTAGGATTTTTGGGTTCTTGTTTTGCTTGGTTTCGTTCTCAGTTATGGCAGCTGATAGAAATCAGGGCTGGGCTCTTGATTCTTTTGAACGTTATAAAGAATTCAGGCAAGTTTATTATCATTCAAATCTCACTTTTTTATGCTCTTACACAAATCTAATACTATGTTTCTTAGCTTATTCATATGAATTCAATTGCTCTATTTTAAAAGTTAAAAGTGAGCCTTGTTGAACTCGTTTGAGGACATCAATCTCGATTTTGACGGATTGTTTTGAGTTGTAGACAGATGGGATTTTCACCTTATCAGGCTTTTGATAAAATTGGGATTTGGCAATTTGCAGGTACTGTATGTCAGTGAACGTGATAGGATTTGTATACTCAGGCGCACAGGCGATGGGTTTGTCTTACAATTTAGCCACCGGAAAGTATATTTTTCACCATCAACAGCAACGCCGGTATTATTTTGATTTCGCCATTGATCAGGCAAGTTCTAATTGTGGATGTTTAATTAGGCAAGGTTACGATTCTGATATGAACCATTTCAACTCTTGCACAATCTGAAGAAAGTTTGCTTTTTCTGGATGGAACCTACCTTTTCTTTCTCTGTTTGGTATAACTCCTTATGTGACTGCGATAGTTGGGGGGCCACACGTTAATGACTATGTTTGTTTCGGTGACATTTTAATGATCAAGAAAACAACTTGCTACTTAAGAAAATTAGAGTGAAGAACAAGAATCCATCATTACCCAAAAATGAATAGAACCGTAGAGATTGAAGGATAATAATTTGCTTATTAGTTAACTGAAGATACGTGCCTATTGTGAGGTTCAATTTAAATTAATTAGTTTTTTCCATTCCTTGCCTTTGCTTGGCAATTCATTCTTACGGTTATTTTGGGATTATTTGGAGATATTTCATATGTAATGAGCTGTGGCTGGGAATTCGTAGGGGACCATGTTTTACCAAGTGGTGCTGGATTCTTCACTTTTGAAGTTTGTTATTCATCTCCAATTGGATGCAAAAAGTTCGTAGGGGACCATTTTTATGAGCTACATAAAGAGGGAATTGTATCGTGAGAAAAGAGAGGTGCAAATTGTGAAAAGGATAATTCATTCAACGATCTAATATTCTCCACGAGTTTATCCTTTTATCGTTCAGCGCTATATTCTTGCAGCAATTAGTCATAACTCTCTGTACTTGAACTGTTCCAAATTCAGAAGTATATTTTGTTCTTTGATCGTGGTAATCTGTATGTACAACTAGCTTAAAAATGTGCTTCTGATATTCAAAACTTAGGGGGGATAAGATTAGCTGGTTGGCATGCCAGACTAGTGACCTAAAAGGGTGCGGCTAGCTAGTGGGCGGTTCTTTTGAAGGGACCTTATGGCAGCATTTTACTGCAACACAAGCCCTCAGCGCTGGGGGTGATTTGTGGGTAGGAGGTCCAACGAAAGTGGAATCCTGTTTTCTTGGTACTAGGAACGTCAGTTATCCTTTTCGCTTATAAAAGGCCAAAATAATAGTAATTTGCTGTTGAGGAACTAAGGTTTCAGACCCTAGTACCTACTTATGAGAGAAGCAAGTTATAGCTGGTGAGAAACTAATGTAAAAACTTGGATTGAGCAATGAGAAACGATATGGAAAAACTCAAGTACCAGAAATATTTCACGTCCATGTTTTGTATTCTCTTCCTTTAAGGTTTGTCTTAAACTCAGTGCATGTTTGGCAAATGATTATAAGCCGTCGTCATATGAAATGTGTGGATAATAATTGGGTTGCAGGTGTGGGTCATTTCATAGTGATAAAAATTATATGTTTTACCCAACATGCACCGCGTGCTTAAATATATCACGTGGCAACAACTAAACTCGTTTTTGTTGTTGATTGCAACTGCAGATAATTACTTATCTTCTGATATCGGCATCTTCATCAGCTACAACCAGAATTGACGACTGGCAATCCAATTGGGGGAACGACAAGTTCCCAACCATGGCAAGCGCTTCTGTGTCAATGTCGTTCCTTGCATTTGTTGCCCTAGCGGCTAGTTCGCTTATATCCGGTTATACTCTTTGCACCTCCAGGTCAATGTAGTTTCAACTTCTTTGTGGAATTTATTTATCACTTTCGGACTTGATTAATTGCAATAATTTTGTCTACAGCAGAAAATTACTGCTTCTAGTTGTCTAAATTGTATATAAACATGTGCTGTATTGAGATTTTTTTCGATAAACAGTGGATCTGCTGAAGATGCTGAATCGCTCTATTTTTGAGTTATATATCAGGAATTAATTTGAGGTCCCTTTTCGGACATGACAATGAGCGTAATCCCTGGTCGAGCCATGACTCTATTTATCGAGATGGCGGGCGAAGACTCTGTCTCCTATTGTTTAATCGATAGGGCACACAGTTGATGAACGTGTATGCGACATTAAGTCGAGAATAGTCCCTTGTGATCGTGATGCAACGACAACTGCTCAAGACGATCTCTCCAATTACACCCATATCACTAACCAATTCCGAATTTGATCTGAGATACTAAAATCCAATCTTGAAAATAGTTCTTAAAATTTGATTTCTAGTTCCAATTTTATGTATGTAACGTAATAAAATCATATCGAATATTCCGGCGGAAGAGATACTTATATCTGATAAAATTTGTGGTTTCATCTTAAAATGTCAACATTTTTAAGAGTAACTCGATTGTAAAAGGGGTAGCACAAATATTTATAAATTGATTCATGTTTTCATCTTTATTCAATGTGAGATTTTATTTCTTAACATGCTTCACAAGATGATGGCTTGTTTGAGCAGATCAATTTTGAAATTTGTGTACTCATTTTTTGAGTTTTAATCGGATCGAATTGTTCGTTAGAGCTTAATAATCTTTGATACTATGTTAATATTTGAGATTCCATCTCAAAAGACTAACCTTGTTAAGAGGAGTAGTTCAAACTCTTATAAATTGGTCTAGTTTTTCATCTTTATTTGTTAAGATTTGATGTTCTATCTTAAAATGTCAACATTGTTAAGAAGAGTAGCACACACTCTTATAAATTAGTGTATGTTTTTATCTTTATTAGACGTGAGATTTTATCTTTTAATATGCCCCTGCCAGATAGTGGTTCGTTTGAGTAAATCAATCTTGAAATTTGTGTGTTCGTTTTTTTGAGTTTTAATCGGATCGAATTATTCGTTGGAATTAATGTGCTCTGATACCATATTAAAATTTAGAGTTTCATCTTAAATGTCAACCTAGTTAAGAAGAATAATCCAAATTTTTATTCGATGTGAAATTCAATCCCTTAACAATATCAGCCAAAATTGAATCGGATCCGTCCAATTAAATCCAATCCATTGAATTCTAACATCGTATTATAGTGATGTGTAAGGAAAATTAGAGGAAATTAGACACGGTGCTCTAAAAAATGAAGGTATTGATTAATAAACTTAAATCAAATTAAAGTTTTAATAATCGTATTAATTACGTTCATTAAAAACATTAAACATTTGAAAGTTGGCAAAATCATTCCAGAGACAAATAGCCGCACTCCCCAATATGATATTTTTCACTTTTTAAAATTTTTATTATTAAGAAATTTTAGTTTGATACGGTATTTTACACTACGATTATCCATTTTGAGCGATTCAAAATCTATTAGAAAAGTTGAGATGTGGCCATGATAAATATGTCATGGACGAAGTCTAAATGTCGAAAATTATCTCGCATGAAATATTGAACGCAAGATAAATCATAATTATAAAGTCCATTTTTTCCAGCCATTTTTGACTTATTATTATGAACTCGTTTACCGATTTTTAAATTCGAAAGATGTATTTCAAAGTTTGTTGTGAATACTTCGAAGTGATAACAAAAATCTCACCCGAAGAGTAAAAAAAATATAGCATGTAAATAAGTTAAAAGAGGTAATGCCAAAACATAAATTAAAAGGGGAAAAAAACTAATTCTATCACTTTTTCACATTCTCATTTTCTCAAACAACCTTGATTTTATTAATTGAAATGATTCGAAGAAATATGAATGGAATACAAGATTCAAAAAAATTTGAATTCGTATATTTAAATGCATACGTGTTTATTTTTGAAAATTTAAATATACGAATTCAAACATTGTTTTAATATTGCATTCAATTCATATTTATTTGAATTAATTTAATTGATGCTTTCAATGTTGTTTTCATTTTCGCAAGCATGCATCAATTAAATTGATTCAAAGAAATGAATTGAATGCAATATCAAAATAAGGTTTGAATTTGTATAACTAAATTTCCAAAAACACGTAGTCATGTATTAAATTAATTGTCCTAATGCTATACTACGACTTTATATATATATATATAGAAAATTGAAAAATGTCAATTTTTCACATTTCATTTTTGCAAATACTTTAGATGCATTAATTGAATTGACTTAAAAAAAAACGAGTTGAATGCAATATTAAACAAGGTTTGAATTTGTATATTTAAATCTTCAAAAACACACACATATGCATCTAGTTAATTGCTCTAGTGTGACACACACACACACACACACACACACAGAGAAAAGTGACATTTTGTCACTTTTTCAGATCATTTTTCGCAAACATTTTGGATGTATCATTGCATTGTTTCGAAAAAATATAAATTGAATGCAAGATTAAAATAATGTTTGAATCTGAATAATTAAATTTTCAAAAACATCCATGTATACATCTAGTTAATTGCTCCAATGAAATAAAAAAATTGCTTTTCCATAAAAAAAAAAAGTGACAAACTTTTTCACACTTTTTTTTTTCTCAAACAACTCACACGCATCAATTTAGTTGATTCAAAATTTTTTTTTCTTGCATATGTATTAACATAAAACAAGGTTTGAAATCGTATATTTAATTTTCAAAAACTTACACGTATACATCTAATTAATTGTTTCAATGAGATACTATTTTAGAGAAAAGTAACAAAATGTCAATTTTTCACATTCTCCTTTTTCTCACACACTTTGCATGTATCAAGTTAATTAATTCAAAGTTTTTATTTTTTTCATATGTTTTAACACAATTCATTTCCTCTCGAGATCAATAATGTTATTTCCAAATATTTTCCCTGTCACAATAGCAAAACCATTAAAAGAAAAACCTATAATTTTGTATGGATATTTTCGGATTTTGGGAATAGAACTTTGAAGTATGGTAATTGAAGCAACATTGATCTTGTTTGTGCTTGATTTGTGGAAGACTTCCTCTTTTTTCTTTCGATTTCCTTTTGATTTTTCGAGATTGGAGGGCTACTTTTTGACAAACTACGATACATTATGTTTGAGCGTAAAATATACATTCTATGTTAACTATTTGTCATTTGATCCAAGTTTATCACGCTTTTTCAAAACTATCTCAAAATATAGGGTATTTGTGTAAGTACCCCTTATTTTTAATCACACGTTTATGGGCCTACATATTTTATCTTTCTTCAGTTACACGTTTCAACAATTTTTACAAAAAATTACTGAAGTTTTGGTTATTATTTTGTTTTCAAAAAAAAAAAAAAAATCCAAACAGGCACATAGTAGATAATTTGAGATGTTTAAAATCGATTTTTGTGAAAAAAAAATTCTAAACATTCGGAACGACATCATGAAAAGATGCTAAAGGTGAAAAATTTCACGACTCATATAGAATAGTGAAAATCACTTTGTATCTATTAATTTTAGAAAATACTTCTTATACATGATTATTTACATAACATTTTATATAATGATGATGTGTCAAAATATAAATCGAGAAGTTATTTGATTGATGAGAATTTGATTCAATTAAATGTCACCACATCATCGGTTGATAATCCACTATATAAATTGTTATTGTTTTCGCGCGTTTTCCAACCTGCCAACAATTACAAGAAAATGATCAGACGATTGTGTAAGGAACAAACATCTTGAGACAAAGTCCCAAAAAGGGGTGCGTTTACTAGTGAAGAATTACAATTGGAAATTGGACAAAACGCCTCCAAGGGGCGCAAGCACACGAGTACTAAGAAAGGATTAAATTTAAACTAAGGAAATAAAAATTACATATTCTCTTGTCGAGAGTTTTTGATTCGGGTTCTCTTCTTCTACGACTTTACTTCCTTTTATACTTCCTGGGCATCTCTTGGTTGTCGAAACTGCTTGGAACTGTTCCATTACCGTCGTAACTATCCACTTCTTTAGTGAGAGACTGCTTGTTTGGGGAGAAGTTACTTAGTAACTGTTGCCACTACTCTTGCTGTTTCTGGATCGTGGGGGCGTGTCGGGTTTACTTGACAACTGCTTCCGTAACTGCTGAATTGGATAAACCATACCTTTTAGACTTGTCTGATTCTGGGCGACTTGAGGATTTGGGCGATAATGAGGCTATCGCTCTGGGCGATTGTGCAGTACTACATTCGTTCAGCCTCTGGGCGTCCTACGGTCTTGGGCGATGATACTCCTTTGCTCTCGGGCTTCCAATATTCAGGCATTTTCTCGGGTTTCCAGATTGGGTTTTTCTTCTTGGACCTTTTAATTGATTTCCATTGGGTCTTCATCTTGGGTTTCTCAATTGGACTTCCCTTTGATTTTGGGCTGCATTTTTAGTGTGTCAACAGTTATGTACATGTAATACAATCCATTAGTTTTTACCCAAATTCAACGACTCGAGGTGGGCCTCAATGATTAATGTGCCTAATGGTAGAAATATGATATACTGGCCGAGTTTTCTGTTTGAATCCGTATTGAACCCAGACCAGCATGTGGAAGGAGACAGAAGAAAACCTCAAGTTTACTGTTTACAATATTTCACTCCCACATTTACTCACGAAGAATGGGGAAACTGAGCAAACTCAATGGTATCACGGCAATTAGATAATTTAGATTAGAATTGCATACATCACAATAGGTTTATGAGGTGTGTTTTGAAAGCAAAGATAACACCGGTTTAATCCAATACCACTTTGTTAAAGAACATAAGAGATTAAAATCACAAGACTACGTAATTTTGCAGCAAATTGAGATTTTATTATAATATGGAAAAAAAAGTACAAAAATTATATGTTTACAATGTTTCTAACTTCTTACTAAATCATAATAAAGAGCCTATATATAAGGAACAGATAGGGGAAGGTTAAACCCTCATAGTAGAGTTGTATTTGAAATAGAATGCCAAGAAACATAGTAGAGAAGAAAAAATCACGCAAAAATATCTTAGCGCCGCAACACCTACTCTCAAGTCCTTTACTCAAAAAAATCTTGGTTTTCTTTTCTTCATCCCAATGTCATCTTCATGTCAAATACAAATTCCTACTTCCAATGAGTTTCCAAGTAGAATTTCAATTCGAATTCGTCAAGTAAACTTGAATAGGATTTCATAATAGTATTTCAAATAGAATTCTTCTTAATATGCACTTTAATTAGAATTTTCAATTATTTTCAACAAAAAATTCGGGTTATACCTAAATTATAACAATCTCCACCTTGACACGAATTCCATTGTAATAAACAAAATCTCAAAAATTCTTCACTTGGAGACAAATTCCACTACAAGGAATAAACTTGAAAAATTCTCCACCTGGAGAAAAATTCCACCGCAAGGAATAAATTTGAACTCTTCAATGCAAAACATAAACGAATTTCTCCATTAACAATTCTAACTGAAAATATTCTCCACCTCTGCTACCATGACTTGGGGTAAAAGTGATCTAATGACCACCAAATAAGATGAAACAAGCCCTATAACAAAATCACAAATGAATACATCAAAAGAAGGATCTTGCCTGAAATCAACACCACCTTTAATCACATTCAAACCATCAACAAAATTAGCAAAATTATACATATGTGGAATCTTATGTCAAAAATTGGTCTATTTCTAACAATTGAATATGATGACATTGTCGATAATAGTGGCAAGACGGATTTACCCATATCCTCAAAATTTAACAAAGATGTATTCTTAAAAGAAGACCACAAATTAGACTCTAACGGTGCAGAAGTCAACTCTAAATTCACATGAGTTTTTAAAATATGCTAATTACTCGAAGATTCTGTATCACCCTACAAGATATGTAAATGGAATTTTCTATGTTCCATCAGCACAATACGGGCTTCTTTGATAACCTTCAAAATTTCACCTTCAACCGTGTAAATGTACCATTTTGAATCAAAAGTACATAATGAGATTTTCTTTTCAGATCTGGAACGTGGCTCACTGTATCAAGTGTTCTAACCGTCCCATCGAATTTCTTTATTTTGACCCGACCAATATCAGTTATCCGACAAGATGTGTTATTACCGATCATTACAGCATCTTTTGAAACTTCTTCATATATTGAAAATAATTTCTGATTGGGTGACATATGAAAAGTGCAAGCTATATAAAAAATCCAAACCTTATTAGGTTTGAAGTTATAGTCAAATATAAATAGAAAGCTCTCTATCACTGCTAAGATTTTCTGCAATAATTGATTATGTTGAAGTTTTTGATTGTTAATTTGCAGTTGACTTTAATTTATTTTGCAGCTTATAACAATCGTTTACCAAGTGACCTTTTTTCTTGCTATAATTACAAAATTTGAAATTAGATTTTGACTTGCCACTCGAATGACCACCATGAACAACGAAACTACCCATATGATCCCCATATGCTACAAGATGCTTCATCTTCTCCTTTGAATATAGAGCATCGTAGGATTTTTCGATGGTGAGAGTAACACGACAATATAGTATCGTCTCTCTAAAAGATATGTATGAAGCATGTAATGAACACAATAAAATTAATCACAAATTTTCTTCATTATATTTGACCTCTAAGATCTCCAAATCAGTGAAGATTTCCTTAAAAACAGTTAGGTGGTCCTCAAGAGATGTACCTTTTGTAATACGATGAGAATATAGATGTTGCTTCAATAGCAAATTGCTAGTAAGATTCTTTGTCATGCATAATTGCTCCAATTTTAACCATAATGTAGTAACTGACTTTTCTTTCAAAACGTTCTGAAGAATATTATTTGAAAGAGATGAAAGTGTATTTGAGATATGGCCTTTCGATCCTTCCGTTGTTTCTCCTCCATAGTTCAAGCAGTGAGCATCTTGTCAAATTCCAACAACACGCCATCCAAATCCATCTAAGCGAGTATTGCTCGCACCTTTATCAGCTACAAAGAGAATCTTGTATTGCGATCTAATAGCGGACTATCACAATTCATTGTTGTCATCACGAAAGATCGAGTTGGTGTATTAACTTGATCAAAACCTCGATTTCTCCAACCATTTCAATTCCAAAAGCGCTCTGATACCAGTTTGTTATGAAAAGAAGAGAAAATACTGGATTAATCCAATACCACTTTGTTGGAGAAAATAAGAATTTAAGCCACAATAGGAAGTAATTGATCTCAAGAATAGGGTAATTTTGCAAAGAATGTGGATTTTATTATAATATGAAAAAATAATACAAAGATTATGTGTTTTCAATATTTCTAACTTCTTACTAAATCATATGAAGAGCCAACTACATATATGGAATAAATAGGGGACGTCCAAACCCTCGTAGTAGAGTTTTAATTGAAATAGAATGCCCAAAAAAATGGGAGTAGAGAAGAAAAAATCGAGCAGGACACCTCGGCGCCCCCCGGTGCCGCAGCGCCCACTCTTAGATATTTACTCAAAAAATCTTGATTTTCTTCATCCCAATGTCCTCTTCAACTCAAACGCGGATTCCTACTCCCAATAAGCTTTCAAGTAGAATTTCAATTAGAATTTGCCAAGTAAACTTAAATAAAATTTCACAATAGCATTCCAAATAAAATTCTTCTTAATGTGCACTTTAATTAGAACTCTCAAATCATTTTCAACAAGAAATTCTGGCCACATCCAAATTGTAACAAAGTGTACGGGTCTCTTTTGCTTGGTAAACTTAACCTTTTCCAATGAATTTTGTCTCCATTACGTTTGTGTGTGTGTGTACATGAATTTACGAATGTAAGTCTCTTTGTATTATATGGTTGTATACGTTATTTGCAGAAAATCTATAGTTTGCAGCATTTCATTTCTCTTAAAGATAGATAAACGGTGAAATCATGTATTAGTATAGAGCTAGAGTCGTTTTATGTAGAGAGAAAAGGTCGGAAATGTTATGCGATGTTGGAATTGAGATCCAAAACATATACAAGGAAGAGTAGAATTGTAAACAGGAATAAGGATACTGCAGTTTGATGTTGGCTATTGCACACTTATTATATTATTTACCTAGTTATAGTATTAGCATTAGAAGTTAGTTTGACTAATTGCAAGTGCGTAAACAAGAAAAACATTTTTCTTACATTATTATCTACATGAATAAGTTTTCTTTTGTTTTTGCAAAATCACCCAAAAAAAAAAGAAAAGTTTTAATATTAAAATTCTTCCCCTTCTCCCGCCAAGATATTGAATCGCATTATCTATTCTCTTCTTTTATTTCTGTAAAATAAAAAAATACGCACCTTTCTTACATTTCTACTGGCATCATTGAACAGAAACGAAGTGAGCATATGTGTACATCCTTGTGGTGTTTAATTTTAGTTTCATGAGACACGTTCTAAAGCCCAAGTAGAATTCCGAAAAATACTGTCACTTTAGTTCCATAAATCTCATGAAAGTGTGAACTGATGACATAATGCTGTTGTTTCGTTACAGCTACAGTGTTGTGAAACTTTTTATTGAACATTAAATCGTACTGATACAATACAACCATGAGAATTCTAAGATAACAACTGACATAATGGCTAATGCAATCTTGCAATCCTATTGCCTTCAGAAAGTGTCGTCCAATTAGTGGCAATAGCTTATTATCCCTACACATCATCCCTGAAGTGAATTAAATTTAACTTAGCATATAGTTTAAAAAAAAAAAACTTGGTCTGGTTGCAGGTGACATAAAATTCCATGTTTGGCTGTCATGCTAATACGTGCTGGCAAGTTAGAGAAGTACTTCAATTGCAATTCACTTCCTTCCTTAGCTGCTAGAGTCTAAGCACCAGCAATAGTAATCAGACCTTGAGATTTCCAACATCTTTTCCGGAGCCATCCTCTCAAGCTCGCTTTGCCTCCATGCTGCAAAATTGTTTCGATTTTGTGGGTCTGAAGCAAGCGGATAGTCTTCCACTTTATGACGCTGTGACCTCATCCTCTTGTACAGCCTCATTGTTGCAACACAGTCTTCATAGGGATCTTGAATACTGGTTTGAATGTCATATCTGTAAAAGGAAAATTTGTCATGCTCCTAGGATTATGATGAGTAAAATGAAAAGTGAGAAATTGTGGCAAAGCTACTACCCAAGGTATGCTTTCGTTAAATATTTAAGTGAGTTGCTGAGCTTGCTCGTTTTCATCAGTGGAGGATAATTTGCGGTATCCCTGTACAGAAAATCTCAGATTGGTGAAACCATTTCAACTTCCATTTTCTTTGTTCTTGAGCAACCAAAAATGATCAGCCTAACTCTTAATTTGTGGAAAACCGCAACTAGTCACCGTGTGCAACAATTTATGATATAGAAGTCTTTAGTCGTGTGCTGGTTCAGATTTCAAGTCATTGAGTGTAACAATTTATGACATAGAAGTCTTTATTTATATGCTGGTTCTGCTGAGAAAACTTGCCTCCTCATCATCTGCGGATACTCTACTTCTAGGCTCTTCAAATCATGATCCAATCCATGGCCTACAAGGATCCTAGCTTTTCCAGCTCTGGAGCGGATCTGCCATATGGGCTCCCCATTACATAAGAAATCTTGAATCTTTCTTTGCACCTGCCTTAGTGGCACAGCATCCCGTAAAAATTCTGGTCTTATGCCTGTTGTTTCATACCTAAAAGTTTTCAAGATTTCAAGTTTAGTCTAAATATACTCGTGACACAATTTACCATTTTTTTTGTAAAGATTCCATTACCTATAGTTCGTGACTGGAAGATGTGGCTTCACATATGTATGAAAGATTATCTTTTCGTATTCATCAATGAGGCAAACCCTTGCACAAAGATCTAAGGAGCCATCACTACCACCTCCTACCATTTTGCAAGCAAGTGCAACCGCTTTTGCTCTATTACTATCCATATTCAAATCATCCTGGATGCCCAAGTTTGCCATTCGATATGTCAGACCCTGTAAGAGAAAGTCCAACAAGAATAATTTTTTATAGATTTTATGCTAAAAAGTTTAAAAAATATAGTTAGAATTCTAGTTTGAGCATCTTTACCATATTGTTGCCACGTGAGAATTGGCAAGTCTGTCGGTGGACATAGAGAGCATTACGGCTGCTAAGGATGGTTAAACAAAGATCACATCCTTGTTCCTTAAATATCCTTTCACATTCTACCTTTGGTAAAGGTCCTGTATAGGAAATCAACAAGTGTTAGAAGCCAAATCTTAAATGACACAGAACATGTTATAGCTTCTAGGAGATTGAAGAATACCTATAAGATGCTCCCTTAGAGATTCAAACGATCGACAATGCTTTCTACAAATTCCACACATGGGTTCATGCGCCGAATGATATGACGTCCTCATGTGTTCAACTAAATGCTCCATTTTGTTGAATTGTCTATAGCATGCAGCACACTTGTTCCTGGTCACAAAATTTATTAGGTGTAATATAACATCCACCAGGATGCACATTTTGCCGTATTTGGGCAATGCATCCTATGTAACAAATGTATGTGTGAATGCACGAGTGCATGTGGAATTAAAAATGTACCTTAGACTCTCGGAAGACTCATACCTGTTGTCCATGTTTGATTGATGGTATTCCTAGTGATTCAGAGCTTCACTTGAGAACTATGAGAACTTGAGGAAGAAGTGAACATGTGAAGGTATTTATATTTGCTGTTGGGGAACTTTTTCTTTTCAAACAGTGCATCGAAAGATTCCTCAAGGCCATTATTTACACGAGTCTTGGGTGACGATGTTCAGAATTCACCTGGTAGTACCACCCACACCAACCAAACGCAAAAAATTCGTGGTAATCTGCTTTATGGCCCACAACATGAGCTAGTAGAATATTTCCATTGTTACCACGTCTTATCATATCCACCCCCATCTAAAATTCGGAGTTTGCCAACTTGCTATTCATTGTCTACCCAGACTTGACAGCATTTTTTTTTAATTTTGCTTATCGGGAAGCATTGGTTTGATTACCATAATACAGACGAATTCATTGTTATGGAGTCATTAATTTGAAAACCTTGACATTTGTGGCTGTGCATCTATAGTTCATGAATTCAGCTGATAATGTGTTGTTTGGTGGATATGGCTAATGTGTGCATTTTTGTAAGCCTATTAGTTATCGTTGGAATGTCTAGATTACTATAACAACAGTGTAAAGAATTATCCTACATCATTTGCGTTTGCTATGCATAAATACTATGGTAATGTTAAATTGTGGACACTCGATTAGACAACATTCGTGTTGATGTACAGCCGTGATTCGACATATGATAAAAAGATTGCACGAGAGCATAAAAGTTCAAATCACTCCTCCAAACAGAGGTTTTATCTGTATCCTTTTGGAAAAGTAATTGTTGCAGGAGATAAGGTATTCAATGAAAGGTTAATTTCTTTTCCATCTTTCTGCTTTACATTTTTCACTGTGTGTAATGTGTATCCTTCAATCAAGCAGAGGGAACCAATTGTGAGGAGTATTGACTAGGAATTTCGGCAGGACTATCTTTTGACTGAAATTGGTCCTACATATTCAGATAGCCTCTGCGAAGATATCCATTTGAGAATATAAAGATTCTGGTCCAGCACCACTCTGTTTGGAATGTCAAACCAAATGTATGTCTCATCTGTATTTTGTATGGTTTCGTTGAAATTACAAGGTCCTTAACATGCTTCTTAGATTCTTGGCTTGACTTTAAGGCTATGTTTGGCACGTAGTACCCAAAAGCGCTAGACAGTATTAAAAAATCTTGTTTATTTTGATGTCCAATCTTGTCTAATATTGAGTATCAAACATATGATAACGGATTTGTTTCCTTGTGGCACTTTTGTTGTGGGAATGCTTGCACGTCAAATTATGTATGGCGTGCGATTGTGTCGTCTTGTTCCTTCTCTCTCTCTTGTTTTCCATTTATACATACGAAATGAAACTCCAAGATCAAAATCTTGTATACAATTGGTATTATTAAATTATGAGTTCATTTGACACCTGTATACATAGGAAAACCTCGGCTTGCTCAGAGGGAAGCTGTTTGAAATGAATATGTTGAGGGTCAAAGCTTAAATAAAAGGGAATAGTTTTTATGTGAACGTGACTTTAACAAAAAATTTGTAATAGATTTAGTGACATAATCCCAATTGGTAACATATGATTTGACGGGGATTTGACTGTATTTAAAACAGTTCAATAATTAAATGTTTTGTGACATTATATCAAAAATTATGTTAATCATTATATTGTTGTAGCATGATTCTTTGCAAAATACACAATTATTTTTTTTCTTTCCCTTTGTCCCGACACTAGAGACGTGAAAAGCATAGGATTCGTCAAACCTCAATTTGGTCAAAAGCAAAGTGCTGCGAACACGAGTCAGTGGACAGCTACATGTTAATGGTAGGGACTTTAAATTGACATAACATCTTGTTGGATATTCCGTGCATGTTGTCATGTTTTAGCCTCTCTTGCGTGGAAATTAAATTTAAATTTTTTAATAAATTTTGATAAGAATTGATTAAATATATGGTTAAAAAATTGTAAATTCCATGAAATGTGTGGTTAAAATTATTTTTTGGCTTGAATTTAAAATTTTAATCTAAACTAAATATGGGCATAATGTCCACCCACTTCATCCAGCATACGGTATGTTGGGTTAGATCTAATAAATAGATAAAAGAAGAGAAACATGTGAGATATTTGCAGTTATCTTGTTGAATATGAATAATGCTCCTTGAACAGGGGCTTTTGACAAGGATAGGGTGGCAGCACTTGATTGATTTTTATTTTTATTTTCGAACTGTCCAATTATGTGTTGACACGTGTTCCTCATATTTTTGAATATGTCATTGAGTCTGTCATTGTAGCACCACTCTGTCTATTTTAATGTACTATGTGCTTAAAGGTTGCATATATCCTCAAGTAGAATTCTATTTAGATTTGAGTTTATAAATATGCCAAAAGAAAAAGGATAATGCAGCTTGCTAAACCTTGTGTAATAATCATATTGATTAAGGATTATATCCCCCAAATAAATAACATTTATAGAGTTTGAACTGGTCATATTAATAAAGTTAACTTTTAAGGTGAAATTCTAAGATTTAAGTTCAAATGAGTAATTGATCTGTTTAAAGGTCAAATGCGGATTCGAATTTCAAAATTAATATGTTCAAATAAGTTACCATCTCTCGAAGTTGTGTTAAGGGTAGTTATCATTTGTCACGTATTGGTTGACGATGAACAAAAATAAACAACATATATGATTACTCTAAAGAAGAATGCAGAAAAAAAAAAAAATTCAAGAGGCTGGGTGCACCTTTATTCTCAAAGTTTCCATCATGTGCAATAATTTTTCTAAAGTAAATGCTCTAGTCTCCATTGATCGAAGCAGATGAGGTAATTCCATTGCTCGAGATATGATTTCAGATTTGGCGGTCCATGCAAATTACTTATCTTCTCCAAAGGCGAATTTATTGTTCTGAGTAGTAAATTGATCTTTTAAATTTTATTTTATTTTTTTGTTATAGTTATATGATTAGTTATCACAATACTAACTTTTTCAAATATTCATCAAATCGCATCTTCGCTTTCAAGAAAATATATCTCATTTCAAATTCACGGAAATAATAAGGTGAGGTCCAACCCAAGATTCCTAATAGCTAATAAAAGTAACCCGATAATATCGGACTACGATTGTCAATGAGTCAACGATGATATTTGATCTAAAATTTGATCTTGCTTGTAGTATGCACAATATCAATTCCAACTTTTACCTAGGAGGCACAATTTAAGTCAAAAAAAAGTAACTATGTGAAAGATGCTTTGACAAGAACGAAAGATATTCAAAAACTTTATCAGCATACAGGGTGGAGTCAGGAAAAGATGTTGGGATTGGCTGAAATTTAATTTATAAATGTCCATGTTTGGCTCACTAATAATATACTTATAAGTAAATTAGTTTATAAATAAATATGTTTTTAACAAATATTTCTTTTATTAACTAAATAAAATAGAGCAAGTTACTTATTTTAGTAATAACATCTATTTCATGGTCAAATAAATACACTTTTAACTTGTTAAGTGTGAATAAATAATATATGAAAACTCATATAGATATAAAAAAATTAATTAACTTTAAGCTCATTCGGACATGTAGATTTTCTTAATGCTAAAATAAATGATTTATTTTTACTTTAATCGATAAAAATATTATTATAAAGTTTATTTATTTAATACTAAGTGAACTCTTTAAATTTAATCAAACATACACGAACTAAAATACCTAAATTGGGAACGAGATTGTGTAGCATGAATATGAATGAAATAATATGTAAATTTTGAAGTCTAGTTTGGGTAATTAGACAAGGAAAAAAATTCATGGATCATGCATTAACTATAACAAAATCAATATTCAGGCATTAAGTTTCATAGTTGCAAAACTCAAGTAGGGACGTAGCCAAAATTTCAATCTTAGGGGGCGAAAATACGGGGATGGAAGGGGGTGGGCCCTCCTCCCGGGGGTTCGCGGGCGGAGCCCACGATTTTTTTTTTTAATTAAGAGAATTGAAAACGACGATTTTGAGTACCAAAATAGTACTGAAATTCAATGTTCAATTCAATCATTATTGACTATTCTACTACTTAATTCTTAAATTCAAATATTCAATAATTAACACAATTACACAAACTAACAGCAACTATTCTACTTAATTCTTAAATTCAAATATTCAAGAATAAGACTAATTAGGATTGAACACACAAAATGACGAAATCAACTTCTAGTGTTATCACTTCTGTCATTCACAATGCACCAGTCACAAATCACAATCCCAATATCTTCCTTTCAATGATAAATCAAAATTATACACTAGACAAAACAAGTAAACATGCATTATGCATAAACCAACTTGAGACCAAATGAAATTTTTGTTGTAATGCAAAGAAAATGGGTTAAGTGGAAAATGTGACCTAAAGAGCTGTTAAAGAACTTGTATTTGTTGTCTGTAACTCCTATATATGCAGGGCAAATGTTTCCAGTGAAGCATGGGGTATTTATGACCTGATATACCAATTTGTGACCTAGAGAACTGTTAAAGAACTTTTATTTATTGTCTGTGACTTCTGGATATACATGGCAAATGTTTCCAGTAAAGCATAAGGTATTTGTGACCTGATATACCAATCTGAAAATGACAACAGCTGTAGTGGACGGAGGAATCGAAAAACGGCTGAAGGGAGTGGATGTTCCATCTGAATGCTTTTGGTTGGCGATTTCGACAGCGTCGCGACATTGTGAACTGCAGCGTCGGATGATGCGTCTGGACAGTTCTGAGAGACAGGAGGGTAAGGAGAGAGAGACGAGGGGAGAGAAAGGGGGTGGTAAGGAGAGAGAGAGACGAGGGGTGAGGAATTGATAAGTTAGGGTTTTAAAAGATTAATTGTTTAATTAAAATGATAAAAACCTAAAAAATAAAAAAATAAAATCCAAACCTGATTTTTAAAAAGGTTAAACTAAAGACCTAGTTTTATGTAATTTCCACATTAGACAATGGATGAGTTGGGACTGTAATTGGCTTGGTTGGCTAAGCCGGGCTGGACTTTTTTTTTTTTTTTTTAACATTTCACCTTGTAGTTGGGCTGAATTAGCTTTTATTGTTTACGTTCCATTGCATATGGGCTAGGGACAACCTGGGCTATAGCCCAGGCCTGTCCTCCCATACATCAGAGAGGTTCCAAGCTTTAGTGCTGAACATGGAATTCGTAGAGTTAAACATTTCTACTCTCATGCAATTTTAGGTGTGGTTACGAGTTATTCGTTGAACTTCAAAATGCTTTTCATTGTATAATATTAAAGATTTCTTAAACTCGATGATATAATACAATGACAAACTGATTTGTCCGGCGCATTCTCTTGACCGACTCTCCATTATTGTTTAAAACAACCAAAACCACATAGAAGATCTATTTTTAAGTTAAAGTTTTTGACTTGATAAATAAATAAATATTAAATAAGGGTTTAAGATCACCCATGACATGGATAACGGTGGATGATTTGAAATAAATAATAATGAATCGAATTGCATAACTCAAGAACGTGAAAAGAGTAATGTCTTGAGAGTTTTTTTCAGTGATATAACCATATAGAAGTTGTTTAATAATATTCGATTTGTAAGATGAAATTGAGCTATTAAAAATAATAAACATTTTGAAGTTTGGCGACCAATGAGAAACATCTTGAAGTTCGGTGAGTGACCATGACCACATCTAAAATTGGGTGAGTATTGAAACATTTAACTCATCAAGTGACAAATGAAAAGTATTATGAAGTTCAGGTAATAACTCGTGACAACACCCAAAGTTGGTTGGGTGATCGAGTTCAACACTCTAAAGTTGAGCGATCAATGAGAAGCATTTTAAGTTCGGTGACTAATCCGGGACCATATCCAAAGTTGGGTGAGTGTTGAAATATTAAACTTGTGTTCGAATTCATGAAGTGATTTTTAGTGTGTGATTTAAGCCAACTATGAACGTTTGGGCCAAATTGATGGTGCAGGTGGCGGTGGGTCTGGCGATAATGGTGTACGGTGGTTGGTTGCGGTGATAGTGGTGGATTTGGCAGTGGTGGATCTGGATATTGTTGTGATGGTGGTGGATATGGCGGTTACAGGTGCGATGGTGGGGTGTCTGTGACTAACAATTAGGCATATGTGACCAACTACTTAGTCATTTGTGACCAACTTTTGATTGATTTGTGACTAAATATTATGTGTTTGTGACTAAAAATAATTTTTGACCAATAAATTGTAACGTAAATGACTCATGGATAAAATGTGACCTGTAATTTGAATGATATGTGACCTACAAAATTTTTAATCTGTGACCACGAGATAACCCGTGATGAATTAATTTGATGATATGTGACCAGTAAATAAATTTGTAACTTATAATTATGAATCTGTGATCATTAATCACAAACTGTGACTTTATTATATTTATTTAATAAATATTTTTAATTAATTAAATCCATACTTGATTTTTGAATTTTCAAACTATTTACCTTATTTTTGAATTGAGGTAAAGAATACATCTTAAATATGAATTTTTCCCTTGTATTATTCCCTTATAGATAATCAATACAAGCCCGTGACCAACCCGCCGTCCTATGGAGACCCAATACGATTGGCCCGTGACAGACTGGATGGTAAGCCCATTTTAATATTAGCAGCCCAAAGTGAGTGCAGGATCCACATTCGACGCATGAATGACACGAAGTACTTGAGGTCTTGCTGTCATCTAACGCCATGTCACTAATTTTTGAGGAAATGGTTGAAAATACCCAAGTGACCCGGCCCATTTTCCAAAATAGCCTTTGACCAGTATTAAAAAAAAAGGAAAAAACTAATAAAACTTAAAAGTCAAGCATTTTTCCATTTTTACCCTCACACATGACTTGGAAGAGGAAAAAAAAATTTATTCACCAACAAGGAGCAAGATTGACTACCAAAAAATTGACTAAAATTCAGTAATTTGACATGTTATTTTATAAAACATGGTTGACATCATTAAATAAATAAAACATATTTTCGAATTTTTTTTTATTTATCTTTGAAGAAATTGTTGTATATATTGTATTAATGATGAAATGTGATTTTGGTGAGTTTCGGAGGTGGAAATCGTTGAAAATGACATTTTTTGGCGACTCCGCATGAGGGAGATGACTCCCCGATTTGCATCTAGGCCGTTTGGACCCAGATGAAAAGAATCTGGGCCGTCCTGGGCTGTCTGGGCCCAGAATGGTTTTTTTTTTTTCACGTTATTTTAAATAAATATTTTATTTAATATCAATTATAGTTTAATTTTGTCGCGAATTTTTAATTATTTATTTAATTTTTAATTTAAATAATTAATTAACTTATTTAACGATGAAAATAATTTTTTTTAAATAAACGATTAAATTTATTTTGTAAACAACATGAAAAATTCACGAAAAAAGAGGTTGTAAAATATAAAATATTATTTAGTTATAAATAATAAACTATTAAATATTTGTTTGTTTATTTAATATTCTATTAATTATAATTAATATTTATAAACAATTATAAATTATTTTTTTACAATGAAATATTAAGTAAAAAATTAATTTTAAATTACTTATTTAATTTTTTTACAAAGAATAAAAATGAACAATTAAATAAATGATTTCATTTAATTTTTTATTTGATTTGTATATTTTAATAGTTGGTCTAATATTTAGTTACAAAAAAAAAAGAGTTTATTTAAAAATGAAATATTATTTAATGACGAATAATAAAATATTAAATAAACAAAATAAATTGTTTATTTAAATTTTATATTTCGATTGTTTGTTTAGTATTTTATTAATAATAATTAAATATTATATAAACAATTAAAATAATGAATTTAATTATAAGTTTTTCGTTTACAACGAAATATTAGGTAAAGTGAACAAGTAAAATATTTATTTTAAATTACTTATTGAAATTGTTTATAAAACATTAAATAAACAATTAAAATAAACAATTTAAAATAAATTATTTCATTTAATAATTTATTTAATTTGTTTATTTTAATTGTTTGATTACTATTTAATTACAAGAAGTAATTTATTTCAAAATAAAATATTATTTACTTATAAATAATAAAATACTAAATAAACAAAATAAATTGTTTCTTTTAATTGTTTATTTAAATTTTATATTTCGATAGTTTATTTAAATTTTATTTTTAAGTATTTATTTAATATTCTATTAAGTATAATTAAATATTATATAAAATATTAAATAAATTAATATTCAATTAACAATTAAAATAATAGATAATGAAATATTCAATTAAAAATTAAAATTAAAATAATAAAATTTTGTTGAGTTTTAAATAATAAAATATTCAATTGTTTATTTAATATTATATTAATTTTAATTAAATATTATATAAAATATTCAATTAACGATTAAAATAAGAAATAATGAGATAATCAATTAACAATTAAAATAATAAATAATAAAATATTATTTAGTTATAAATAATAAAATATTAATTACTCAATGGTTTATTTAATAATTTATTTATTAATTATTTAGTTTGTTTAGTATTCAATAGTTTGTTTAATATTTAGTTACACAAAAGAGTGTAGTAATTAAATATTACTTAGTTACAAATAATAAATTATTAAATATTCGAGTGTTTGTTTAATACTCTATTAAAATTAATTAACTATTACATAAACGATAAATAATTGAATTTTCAATTAAAAATTAAAATAGGAAATAACGAATTAATCAATTAACAATTAAAATGATAAATAATTAAATATTATTTAGTTATAAATAATAAATAATAAATATTCGATTGTTTATTTAATAATCTATTAATTTCAACAAATTATTACATAAACGATAAATAATTTATTAATCAATTAACAATTAAAATAATAAATAATTAAATATTATTTAGTTAAAAATACAAAAATATTATTTAGTTATAAATAATAAAATATTAAATATTCGATGGTTTATTTAATAATATATTAATTTCAATAAACTATTACATAAACGATAAATAATTTATTAATTAATTAACAATTAAAATAAAAAATAATTAAATATTATTTAGTTATAAATACTAAAATATTAAATATTCGATTGTTTATTAATAATCTATTAATTTCAATAAACTATTACATAAATGATAAATAACTTATTATTCAATTAAAAAATTAAATTAGGAAATAACGAATTAATCAATTAACAATTAAGATAATAAATTTAATTATATTTAAATATTGTATAAACAATTAAAATAAGGAATTTAATTATAAACTCTTCTTTTACAATGAAATATTAAGTGAACAATTAAAATATTTATTGAAACATAAAGCATTAAATAAACAATTAACATAAATTATTTCATTTAATTGTTTATTTTAATAGCTTGTTTAATATTTAGTTACAAAAAATAGTTTATTTAAAAATAAAATATAATTTAGTTATAAATAAATAAAATAAATTGTTTCTTTGAATTATTTATTTAAATTTTATATTTCGATTGTTTATTTAATATTCTATTAATTATAATTAAGTATTATATAAATAATTAAAATAAGGAAATGAATTGTAAATTCTTTTTTTACAATGAGCTATTAAGTAAACAATTAAAATATTTATTTTAAATTACTTATTTAATTTGTTTATAAAGCATTAAATAAACGATTAAAGTAAACGATTTAAAATATTTATTTAAAATTGCTTATTTAAATGGTTTTTAACATATTAAATAAACCATTAAAATAAATTATTTCATTTAATTGTTTATATAATTCGTTTATTTTAATAGTTTGTTTAATGTTTAGTTAAAAAAAGAGAGTTTATTTAAAAATAAAATATTATTTAGTTGTAAATAATAAACTATTAAATAAATAAGATAAATTGTTTATTTAAATTTTTTATTTATTATTCCATTAAATATAATTAAATATCAAATAAACAATTAATAATATACTGATGAGTGCAATCAATTCATTAAAAAAATTCTTTAAAAAAAAGGTTGAACCCCAACCTTTAGGGTCCCCCACTGCACTGTCCCTAGAGAATCGTGGATGAGGTAAATCGCGGGATATGTCTCAACAGACCAGGATACAAGAGTTGTCATACCGGTGCCTATAAAGAGTCAAATTTCAAACTTTGTTAAAAGTAGAAATCGAACCCTCACGCTGCGGCTGCCAACTCAACTGAGATTACCTCACTCTTATCCTTTACACCACTAAGCTATGCCCTGGGGGGCAACAAATACCTTTAAATCGTAGTTTTTTGTTCGTTCTTGAGCACTTTTGAGCGTTTGATGTGTGTGTTCATAGTTTAAATACATTGGAGAAAATGACGTATTTTGGAGCATTAGATGGAGTCGTGCGTGATCATAAAAATTGAGAAATACATGAAAATAGCCAGAGTTAAACCATACCTTTTCCAAAATAGCCTTTGACTCTTCAAAGGTAAAAAAACTACCAAAAATACCCCTAAAAATAAAATTGATAACTAAGTCATTATAATTTTAAGAAAAGAACAATCAAGTCCTAAAAGAATTATAGAATTATAATTATATAGTGGATATACTGTTGTAATAATAAAACTTCATTAGTGGAGTATGAGATAATGAATGATGTAAGAGGCCAATAATCGAACCTCATGTAATTGTATAAATAGAAGCCTTTGGGCTAAGATAGTGGCAGAATGAGTTAGAAAAACACTCGAGCTCTCAGACTGTGAGAAAACCAAAACATTTATGTCTTTTGATACAATCCTTGTACCAATTTTAGAATATCAATAATATTCCATTTCTTTCGTAGAAGAACGAGTTTCTAAATTTCCATTCCCATAGATTTTTGATAGATCTAAGAAGAAACTTCTTTCTTATTTTAACAATCAATACCGTTTTTCTTTAATCCAAGTCTAGAGATTTGTTCTTAGAAACGATATAGTGAAGGCAAGAAGTTGAAATAGCAAAGATCCAATTAAGGTAAGAGGTCGTTGAAGGGAACAGTTTACATATTCAGAGTCTGAAGGTCACTCGATTCTAAGAATAAAGATCCAGATCAATTATCACGTTTTTCATCCAATAATAATTGCATTTTCATAATTTGTTGACGTCTAAATGTTTTAAGTACACTTATATTTTGGTTTAAGCTGTAATGGACGAACACGATGAAAATTAGAAGAAAATGACGAAAAATACCAATATAGAGGAAAGTGATAGTTCATGGACTAAGTGAAAATATTCCAAACTTGTTTCTAACGTTGTGATGAAAATTCGACAGTGTTGGATGTCAATTGGATGAAGAAACGAGTCAAATGGATGAAATATAGCCAAAACATCATCATATATCAACTTTCAAGCTGAAAAGTTTTGCATCAGTTTTCAACTTCACATTGAGACCAATTTTTGACATGGAAAACGATCGAATTAGAATATGGTATCTGAAGCAAAGTTGTAGCTCTTTGAGTTAGTTTTTCAACGTATTTTGAATCACCTTAATCGGATATCAGGAGAGAAAGTTATGATCTAAAAACGCTGTCAAACACGCTCTCCCCAAACGGCCTGGATGTTTGGGCCATTCGGGCACGGGTTTTTTCCATCATTATGTCTTGGCATTTTACATATCGTAAATTTGTCTGTAAATATACATGCTGATAAATTTTTTTCTCGTTTTTGTTAAAAATGATTATAGATCCATTTAAAATTGTAAAATTTTTATATATATATATCGAAATATGATTTAAATATTAAAAAAATTTACTAATTTAACCGAAGCGAATTTAAAAATACTAAATCGATTCCACTGATTGCTGTGAATAATATTTTCTTGTATAGCGTTTGATAAATTTATCTGTTTTCAAGTTTGAAGCAGATGAAAAATGAAACAATTTTTATCCGTGTTGGAGTAAATAGACAAAGAAAGTGATTTTGTTTTAAAATTTTAATTGAGAATGTTTGGAATTCTTTATAAGTTAAAAGGGTATTTTTGTCTTTTAAATAATACCATATTTATGTAATTGTACAATATTTTAAGGATATTTTTATCTTTTAAGTTTTGAAAGATTACTTGGTGAATGTCAAAAAAATTTGGATAAAGTGAAAGAACACACATTTGACAGGTAATTTAAAAAGTGCCCCCTAATTTTTGCAGAACGTTGAAATAGTCATGAGAAGCAAGAACAAACAGCGGGCGAGGTTTCAGAAATTTCCGCTAAAAAAAACCTTCCCCTTTCTCTATACTCACAAGACTCTATCAATTTCCTCTAAATTACATTCTGCAAAATTCAATTCTAAAGAAAACACATAGAATTTGAGATGGGAAATTTGTGGTCGACCACCAAAGAACCGCCGCCGCTAATGGTGCTGGTTCCACCGCTCTTCGATTTCCCTCCTCTCGCCGCCCGTACCAGGTTTGTACCAATTATTAGAATTGGACGTTCAATTGTTTTCAGAAAAGATGATGAGGTTAATTGTGTTTGAGAAACGGCAATGCAGGATGCTGGAATCTTCTTACAATGTGTTGTTTGGGAAACTGGCTTTGAGATGCCTTTTCGAGGATTACTTTGAAGAAGCGAGGCATTTTAGCACCAGGATTATGCTGAAGCCAATCGATGATCCGCATGTTGATTTGATTGCTACTGTATCCCTTCCCTATCTGTGTTTTCCTATTAGTACTATTGATCTCTGAACTGGTTAATATGTAGATTATTAATTTCTTAGTTATTTGATAGTTTCGGTTGATTTCAGTCGGTGAATACCTACGTAGGTAAAGCATTCTAGAATAGAGACAACGTGGCTTTCAACTTGTGGAATATGTATACTTGATTAGTTGTGTGAACTTAATTCAACCTACAATAGAACTAATCAATGTAATTAGTAAGAATCAAGAAAACTAATTATAGGAAATCAAGGAATTGAAAAAGAAGAAGTTAAAATTAAATCAATGTTTCCCCTTTTCTTTAGGCTCAGAAAACTTGATCCACCACCACAAAGGCAACACCAAACTTCTGGAGAAAGGACACGGGCACAGAAAGGCTCGAAGAGGAGAAGCTGGACTGAAGAGATTTTGCACAAAGCAGGGAAGTTTAGCACTAAGCAAGGAAACCCAGTTACTGCTTCTTTCTAAAGGCACTAAGCAAGAATGACTTTTTGGTGTGTTGAATTGAGGATGAGAGATTTCAATTTATAGGCAAGGAGTTGAACCAATTTCCCAAATTTTCTCTCAAAGAAGATATCACGAGAACTGAAATTAGTTACCAAGATAATGATAGAGTTCTACCGATTTGAAAGAAGGAAGAGATAAACCATTATCACTTTATCTCCAATAAGTTGGGTATTGAGCATCTAGCCCAATGAGTTGATTTCCTCTAAATACCCAACTAGGTTTGGGTTACAAACGTTTGTGGTGTGGATTTCAATATTTTTCAATCTCGGGCTTATAGCCTATGAAGTTAAATGGGCCTCTGTTTTTCATCATCGCCTAGGGGTTATTTGGGCATCACAAAAATTACCCAACAAGTTGTTTTTAAATCCTGTTAGATAAGTACTAGTTTGGTGCATCGTAATCTTAAGTGGGAAACATTGTCAGGATTAAGACAACCAAATTTAGAAATATATTACAGACAGCATATCGTAAGTAATTTATAAGAATGCTTAAAAGTGGTTGGAGAATAAATGATACTCTATTTCTTTCAAATTTTCAAACTTAAAAGTTCAAAGAGAATTAACACAAAAACGGATTTGGCTACTGTAATTTGGTGATTAAATATCCCTCTATGGGTGTGACGACATCTTCAATACACTGGTATCTTTAGCTCTGTCACCAAATGTCTTCACTGAGTGACATGCTGCAATTGGAGGCTTCTCCATGTTGAGAGTGATTAATAAGTCAAGAAGATCCTCTTTTTTCCTCATGTTTTCCACCTAGAACATTTTATAAAACATTGAGACCCCTGAATTTTGTGTTTTTTACCCATTTCCATAAGAACAGATTTATGTTTCGTTGTCAATTGCTTATAAGACATGACTTGGTCTGTGGAAAATGTGGAAAGTTTGAAGCAGTTGAAGTTTCTCTTTCTTTCTTTCCTTCCCTTATTTGCTCTTTTTTTTTTTTTAATCTCAGATCAGTTATTCGATTTTCGAACATTTTTAGCTACTTGAATGTGAGATTACAAGATATAAGCTTGTTCCTTAGCGTATCCAGGTTGCTGGTCCACTTGATCACAAGCCTGAGGAGAAAATTGTTGGAAATGCACAGTTTCGCTGGCAAAGGTTTTGATAGCTATTTCAAATCCTTAAAATTCATTTTCTTTGACTGTTGTTCTTCAAGTGAAGACATGTTGTTTTTTTGTAGGGATGTTGATGATCCTCACACGTTCGTTGACCTTTTTGTATCCAACACTGAACCGTAATAACCAATTCTTGCGTCATCTTCCCTTTTATGCAGCCAGCATAACAATTAGTAATTTTGTGCTTGTTGTACATGTTCATCTAGGATTTTAATGATGAGGTCTTGTGCATACTACCCGAGATTTGGTTTTGGAGCATTTGGCATACTCCCAGTGCTTTTGAAGCAAAGGTA
The DNA here is from genome assembly GCA_019097785.1 of Fraxinus excelsior. NCBI lineage: Eukaryota > Viridiplantae > Streptophyta > Magnoliopsida > Lamiales > Oleaceae > Fraxinus > Fraxinus excelsior. Next base: position 1,254,199 of record CM032628.1, on the reverse strand, counting down.
ATTTTCAATCTAAATCAAATCTTACACCCTCCTAAACAAGTCAGTGTATGCTTGTTTGTGTTTTTCTTATGTCTAGATTGTTTCACTCCTGCAGAGTATCTTCTGAAGATTATGGCGTTATGGGTTTGAGATATGGCTCATCAAATCTGTCTGTTGGAGCTACAGTTATTCCTTTCTTTGGTATGTTACTGCTGTTGGTTGACCAAACCTGGGGATTGATGATTTTCCTACACGAAAATATGATCTGCATTTCTCTGTGGCATCCCAACTTTAACAAGTCTACACATTCACTCAATTTCACGTTTTGGAAATTTTCTGGCCATTTCCCTTGTTCAGCATACAGCTAATCTACCTGATCATAAAGATTATTTTTATGATATGTATGCATATACATGGACATACATCCACAAACACAGGTAAGGAATATATTAACTTTTCTTTCCTCCATAGTTGGAGATGAAATTCCCAAAAGTGCCTGGTTGGTAAGCAAGATGGGACGGCTGACTGCAGGGGTGCAATATGAACCAACATGTAAGTTTTTCAGAAACCCAAAATAATTTATTGTTCTTCTTTAACCTCAATGTTTTTTGTGTTTTAGGTATTATAATTGCTAATTGATAAGGTAAACGTGTTTTTTAATTTACACCTACTCCTTCATGTTCTGTTAAACATTTGTTTTGACCCTTCAGCTTTCACTATCTCCAGAAGAATATTTTTCTATTCGTTTCGGAAAATGAAATGTTAATTCTAATAGTCTTATATTTTTCAATTGTACCCTATCATACTACTTTGATGTTCATTACATCCCTTCTCTTCCTGGATACTTTAAATATGTTTTATATTATGCACCATTGCTTGCATGGATGTGTGGCGGAGATGGTGTTTGTGGTTCAATGTAATTTTTCTTCTCCAAATATATTAGTATTTTGAAATTTATATTCTTGTCAAACAAAAAATCAAAGAGAAGGGCAAAAATTAGAAAAATGGAATAGTTAGCATAGGCCATCTACATTCTTCAGTATTTCATGGAGAAAGGTTATAGTGTTATATTTTTGATGCTGTACACAGTTGGAAGCAAAGATGGAGCAAAATACAAAAACTTGGCAAATTGGAGCTGTGCTATTGGTTATGGATTAGGGTCAGGCAGTCCATTGAGCCCATCCTTCAATTTTGGACTTGAATTTGCTAAAAACTCACAGGTTAGTTGTGTTTTTAAGTTTTCAGACCCTTCCTTTGATTAATTCCCTTTGTTCTTTTTATATAATTGTGCTGTTAACCTATTTTCTTCACTAAGGGTCCGTTTGATTGCAATGGTGGATAATTGGTGAAAAGAAAATGAATTTTAGAGAAAATAATTGCCTAAAACTTGTTTTCCAGGGAATTTTTAATTAAGTGTGTTTGATTGATATAATTTTCCACCCGGAAAATTTTAAAATTTTGGATTTTTTTGTGTTAGTTTGGCTCTGTTTTATATGGAACATTAAAGTGATAATTTTTTCCACAATTGGTTATAAAATTTGTTTCCATTGCCAAAAAGTAAAAACAAAAAAAACAAAAAATATTTCCTAGAAAATCATTTTTTCATCAAAGTTTTGTGTTCGTTTGATTTTGTTTTATATGAAAATTGTCTATTAAAATGATTTTTTTTTTTATAATTGGTTATAAAATTTGTTCCAATTGCCAAACAAAAAAAAAAAAAAAAGAAGAAGAAGAAGCTGGAAAATAGAATTCCTACCAAAACCAAAAGAAAAGGAATTCCATAAAAATGAGGAAAAGCCGGCGCCGGCGCGTGAGGGAGAAGTGGGAAAAAAATTTTCATGCAAAATTTGGTTCATCAAACACCATTAAAGTGAGAACATTCTTGGAAAACTAAGGGTATCAAACGGACCCTAAGAGCCTTTTTGAGCCCCCATTTTTGTTCAAAATACATTTGAAATAGTATTTTGATGGAGAATGTATGGTTAAAAAATAAAGAAAAGTTTTGGGTTTGCGTGTAATATTATTTTATTGAAGAATGCGTGGTTGAAAATGAAAAAAAGAAAAATGTATTTTAGAAAAATGGGGCCAAACAAGGGCTAAATTGACATCTAATACAATTATTTTATATGGCTCAACTTGCGTATAATATTATCTTTTCTGTTTCTCATTTAGCTTGTAATTTATCCTGTTGTGGAAGATAATAGGAAACGAGTTGTTTTGCTCCTCCTTGCAAAGGATATTCATGGGTTCCATTTAGGGTGCAAATGAACCTATTCGAGCACTTAAAATAATTTAAATTAACAGAGCAAATTAAATGAGGCTCAATTATGAAATAAAAGTTTGAACTTTAGTTCGAGAATTGTTCAAGGCTGATTCAAGATTGAGCATGAGTAGTTTCCCTAAAATTTTGTGTTCATGTTAAAAGAATAAAAGATAAGTATTAAAAATAATTTGGTAAAGAACTTGAAAAGCTTGTGAGATGGTTAGGCTTCCTTGCTATCCTAAATATTTCAATAACCTGAATGCTCTGGACACAACAGAAATTTATGAACAGAATTCAGCAGGAAGTAAGCAAGCAACAATATATCTGATAAATGAATTGCTCTTCATTTCCATTTTCCCATTTCAAAAACTTCTCTTCATCACATTCGATCCATTAAAATGAGTATACTGGTATGTAACGTCATTAACAGGGCTTTTATTTGCCATTTGTTAAGTAACTGACACTTTGAGACTAGTTTATTATCATGTTACCTATTCCCGCACCGCACCAATACTTTTACAACTTAAGTTCTTGTATATGTACTAGTGAATTGGAATTTATTTCACAATATGGGTTCAACTTATGTCTTACATTGTCTCATTACCATTTCATTGCAGTTCATTGCTTCTTTCTATCAACACGTGGTGGTTCAGAGAAGGGTATCTCTCTCTCTCTCTCTCTCTCTCTCTCTCTCTCTCTCTAGTGTGTACAAGCCCACAGGCTCACGGATGCTCAAAAAATATTATACTGAAGACAAAATAACTGACACAATGGTGAAAGATTATACTGAAATCAACATTACTAACAAATATTAACTGTGATGACATAGGTAAAAAATCCACTTGAAGAAAATGAAATAGTTGGAATCACTAATTACATTGACTTCGGCTTTGAGTTACAGACCAGGTATTTCCATCTGTAAATGTCGCATACATTGATATTGTATAAAGTGGGATCTGAGTTCATGTTATACTTCTTGTGAAGCATTGACGATGACAAATCATCAAATAATATTCAAGAGTCTACTTTTCAAGTTGCTGCATCTTGGCAAGCCAATAAAAACTTCTTACTGAAGGTAACACATTTTTTATCTTGTTGCTAATCATTTAAGTTTGAGGTAGCGTACTCGTTAAAAAATTAGGTTTAAGACAGAGCATGGTGTCAATTTTACAGGGAAAGGTGGGACCTTTGAGCTCATCAATAGCTTTAGCATTTAAATCATGGTGGAAACCTTCTTTCACTTTCAGCATGTCAGGTATATGTATGTATATATGTGTGTGTATATATATAGTTGCGCTTGTTCTCAAGAGATTTGGCTGCAGAATTGTAAGCCTTGAAATTTGTTCTTGATATTTTAAAGTAGCTTGCTGTTTAATCTCCTAAAATTGCTTGACAACTAAGCTTACGCATTTGTATCTGAACAAATTATTCCGTCACTGCTTTCATTTTCTCTCGTCATTGAAGTTAACTAGTTTTTAGGACAGCTGTTGTTTGAGACCTTGAGAGAATGTTTTATATGCAATAGTAGGAAGGATTGGACAATACAATAGACATGATTTTTTTTTCTTTAATATTTGTAAATTTTGTTCAATCCACCTTACTAAACATTCCATAGGAGTGTTAAATGGTGGATAAAGATATTGATGTCGATTCCTTTTTTTGAGGTTTCTTTATCATTCCTTCGCCCTCATTTTGAGTTCATACCTTTATATTTACTATGGATTACAGCTGTTAGAAATCGGACCAAACAAGAGACAGCATTTGGATTTGGCGTTCGTGTGGACAACATTAGGGAAGCAAGGTTAGTTTCATTTTCTCTTAACCCTTCTTGATACGGTTTTACAAGCCCACCACACAAGCTAGACCATTTTATTGCCATTATAATACATCCATGTAAATTCGCTATTGTGAGAAGGTTCAAAAACATATTTATTCTAACTCGGATGGAGAAATGCACTGGTACTGGTGTGTATCATGCACTTGAATTTACATATGGTAATGTTCATCTATTCATTTCCGCGCTTGCAGTTATCAAAGGGCTGACCCGAATTTTGTAATGCTGACCCCAAACAAGGAGCATCTAGCTGAAGGCATACACTGGAAAATTGGGAAAAGACCAGTGCTTCAATCTGATGTAAATTCTGGAAATTTTGATAACGCGCCCAAGGAATTAAGACCCTTGGGCAAAATTTTGTAATCTTGAATTTAGTTTTTTTTTTTCTTATAAATAAATCGAGTACTCCTTTCGGCTTATTTATATAGGCTGACTTTTCTTATTTTCATCTTCCAATTATAGTCTTTTTTTATTGAGAATATTTTAATTTATTCGTTTACTAATATATTCTTATTTAATTTGTGTAACACAAGTGGGGCCCTGACACCCACCCAATAGAAGGGCGTCGGGTGTCCATGGACATCCTTGTGTAAGTGGTGATGTATCACTAGAATAATTCTTTATTTTATAAACGTTTCAACAGTAAGAAATTATGGGTGGAAGCCTCTGGAATCACGTGCTAGTTGTACTACATCGAACGATTACTTTACTCGCCTAATCAATTAATGGCTTAGATTCAAAACCCAGTAAATAGGCTCACCGTTGGGTGCCACCAATTATCGTGTGCCTGACCAGTGACCACAGAGAATAAGCTATTGGTGCACGTTAAAATTTTATTCTTATTTTTATATTCATTTTTGACCACATATTCTTCAATAAAATAATAATTTTTATTACATCAATAATTTTTTTTCTTTTTCAACCATACATTCTTCGTCAATCTAGTGTTCAATAATACTTTCTTTAAAAATAATGACATACTCTAAGTTCCTCGTCACTATTAATAATGTACATACGCATATGGAAGTACCACTCTACTGTGTGCAGTAACAATGGCTGCCATGTTCTTCTCGGCGACAACTCTTTCGCGTAGTGACATTACGAATTCAATCCCCAAATTTTCACTCGCAAAATCGATTTCTAAAGCTAAACGCCCTATTTCAATAGTAGTTTCTGCGGTTCGAAACGAAGATAATTACAAATCGTTTACTTCTGAGCTTCCCAATGATGGCTCCAACAGTTTGAAGAAGCTTTTGGATTCATGCTTTGTGGTTTGTACCTCACTCGCCTTGTCGGTTTGCTTATTCGTGGCTGATGTTGATTCGGCCTCCGCCTTTGTAGTCACTACGCCGAGGAAATTGCAGACCGATGAGCTCGCTACAGTTCGTCTTTTTCAGGAGAACACTCCTTCAGTTGTCTACATCACTAATCTTGCTTCTAGGTAAATAAGTCTGACTTACATTTTATTTTTATTTCTTTTCAATGTTAGTTTGACTTTGGGCTTGGTGTGTGTATTAGGCAGGATGCTTTTACGTTGGATGTGTTGGAGGTGCCACAAGGATCGGGATCAGGATTTATATGGGATGTGCAGGGTCATGTTGTCACGAATTATCATGTGATTCGGGGTGCATCTGATCTCAAGTAATTTCAATACTGCTTCACGTTTATTGTTAAATGCTACTTGTGGAAGTTTCTTTTTAATTTTCGCGTGATGCAATTGATTAGCTATTTACTTCAATGCTGCGAGCTGAGTTTTACATGGTCAAAACAGAATTTGAAGAAGGTTTCATCTTTTAGGGTAATGTGTCTTTCCTAGTTTTCAATATTATGGCTTTGTATTTGCTAGATTGTAGTCCCCTTGAATGTGCAAAAATACCTTGTGAGTCAAACAAGGTTTATGCTGGAAGATACTGTTAGGAGTTTGGTCTAATAATCTGAAGAATCCCATAATGACTGAAAATGCAAGTCTTTTAGTTACAATCTTGAGATGACACAAGATCTTCTAGACCTGTGTTACTTAGACTTGGGCTTGAGTGTCGGGTAAATGTCCCATGTATGGAACTAGTTAATGATGGACCATTTTAGTTTATTTTTCTTAAAATGAACAATCCATATCCATATGCCATATCCTAGTCCAACCACTAAGTTTCCAACCTGGATGCTCAAGTCTAAAAAGGAATAATCACCAGAACATGTTAACACCAGAATCACGCTTTGAGTGGTTTTAAGATACTGTACAAAAGGATAGTTCATAAGAGAATGTTGCTTTAAGGAATCTATCGTGTCCTATTAATTTATGCCTAAATAGATTCAGAGATTACTATTTCTTAACTTACTATTTCTTTGTGGACTGAAAAATTTCCTCGTAATGTCATCCAAGACTTTGACTTTGACTTGCCCATCTGTATTGTATTTCAAACACCTTAGGCGCCTAAAAAGATAATATAGTTGCTCCATCATATCTTTTGCAGTTGGGCTTATTTTTATGCTAACCGCTTCATGTTTCTTTAGTTACAAAATCTTTGGTTAAATGTATGAATTTTTTGACAAATTTCTTACCTCTTTGAGATTTCTAAATTTATTATATTTTGGGGTTAACCAAGTGCTGGCTGTGTTCAGGGTTACTCTTGCAGACCAGAGCACTTACGATGCAAAAGTTGTTGGGTTTGACCAAGATAAAGATGTTGCTGTTCTGCGAATTGATGCACCAAAAGACAAGTTGAGACCTATCCCCATTGGCATATCTGCAGATTTGCTTGTTGGTCAAAAAGTATATGCTATCGGTAATCCGGTAAGTGCAAATAATCTTTTTTTTTTTTTTAATCTTTTGACATAATCTTCCCTGTTTGAAAACTTTTGCATCGTAAGTTCTCTGGTGCGAGAGTGAGCAGATATCATGATCTGAATTTGGCTTCTTATCAAGTATGTATTTGTCATGCATAGATGAAGGCAACCATTTAGATGTTATCCTGTAATCTGTATGTGAGAATGGTATTGGCATTCCCTAGTATCAAATTTGCTGACTCCCTATTGGCATTTCTAGTGCCTTTATCCCGCCTCTCTTTTAACAGCTTCTCGACCACAGCCACTCTTTACTGATCCACTATCATCCCTACTCTTTCAAGCACCGCATTTACAGGCACCCTTCTCCGCCAATGCCCTTGACTGCTGAATGACACAACCACACGAGGACCAAACAGATAGACCAGTAAGCTTTCAACTTGTTGAGGTACAAATATAATTTTCTTAATTGAGAGAATTGTGATATTTTAATTTTCATAGGAAGACTGCCTAAGCAAAATACACATACTTCTAATCATGGAGGTTCATCATTTTTGACTATCGAAAAATTATATATGTTTCCTTATCAAAAAAAAAAAAAAAAGAAAAGAAAAATTATATATGTTTCGAAACTGAAATAATCAGTAAATGGGCATTGGAAATGCTAAATTTAGATTAATCAGTTTTTCATATTTCCTAATTTTAGGTTAAATTATCTAACTGCGGCTATCGCATGATACGCGAATTCTATGATGTGTTGCGATTTTCTTGTATTACAATGCTGTATTATCCCCCATCTAACATGAGCATGGAATCAATACTGGAATCTTAAATTTTATTGTTCTCTTCGTTGTAAGGTTATACAAAACTAGTTATCATGTGCCTGCTGGTGGCTTTCCATTCTCAAGGTTTTCCATTCCCTGCCAAATATCATCCTGCAGGCCAAGCACCCCCTTGATTTGAACCACTACTGATTTTTCCACCCTTGTTATGTTCTCCAGAAAATATAGTTTTTAGTTAAACAATTTTAATGATAGCAAAAATGGAAATTTGGTGCCTTTTTAGTTTATAGCATGTACAAATGGTTGTCATCTAATTTTGATGTATTGAGCATTTTTACTCAACCTTATGGACATTTGTGAATCTTCTGGGTAGTTTTGCCTTCCAAACAATTTGTCCTTCTAAAACCTGTTTCTTTGCTGTCAAATTAAGGCTCAATTCCCAATATTCTAAATCATCTGCCAGATGTTTCCCTTGCTATAGATAGCAGCACGATATCCAACCATAAACCAATAACACTAGTATTCAACAGCTAAAGCTATGTGCCATAGGTGTATTCTATAAAAATGGGTTCTTTTGAGTAACTTACCTAGATTTGTGGAGAAGATTGTCAGATATTATCTCCAAGCTGTTTAAAATTCTTTTAAGAAATGTCTTACCTTTTTAGTAAATATGATACCTTCCCCTCCAATGGAATGGGATGTATCCCTTTCAACATATCAAATACTTGAATTTCGCATTGTATATGACACCAAAGACGTTTGTCTGACATAATCCTTGTGTTTAATTGTATGTGCCTCTGCAGTTTGGCCTTGACCATACACTTACAACTGGTGTTATCAGGTATTCATGTGTTATATTTAATTGCATAAGTTGATACTATTTTAATCATTGCACCTTTTTTGTATTAATTTTGCTGAAGATTATAAATATTCTACCTGTAGAAGTACGTCAGTTTGGAAGAGGTTATGGAGAATAATACAACAATTTCTAAAAAAATTATTAGCATATCTTCACGAGCTCTAGATTTCTACTACTAAGCTTTTGAATTAAAAGAAGTTCTTGCTACAAACAAGAACCGGCCAACCCCAAATGGAGAGAGCCTTCACCTTGTGTCATGGAAACTAGTGCGTGTAAAGGAGATCATAATGGGTTAAATATGTAAAGACGGCCATTTATATTGTTCTCAGGGATGCATTCTTGCTTGATTTTGTTTTCTTTTTCTAGTTATGTTTAATTTGATCATTAATAATTGACTTGTTTAAGATTTATATAATAGTTAAGTGAACTGACCAACTGTTATCAAGTAGAGGCAGAAATGAGAGCATTTATATTTGCTGGATTCATCTATTATTTATTACATCCGTCACATCTTAAAAGATAATCAAGGATAAGCAAAAGCCAGTATTTTTTTGTATTCTTGTGCTTTGAACCATCTTCATTGTTCGTGTATCATAAGTTCAATTTTTCTGTAGTGGACTTCAAAGGGAAATCAGTTCTGCCGCTACCGGACGTCCGATCCAGAATGTCATCCAGACGGATGCTGCAATTAATCCTGGTAATAGTGGAGGGCCACTTCTTGACAGTTCAGGAAACCTTATTGGGATAAATACAGCTATATACTCTCCTTCTGGTGCATCATCTGGTGTTGGATTTTCGATTCCTGTTGACACTGTGAGTAATTACTTAATATTCTGCATTTGGGACTTCATAAGATTTGGTATAAAATTTATTAGCTGACTTCTTTCTAGTTTGACGATAATTGTTTTTGAGATTTCTTTCATACCCAGGTAGGTGGCATTGTCGATCAGTTGGTGAGGTTTGGGAAAGTCACCAGACCAATTTTGGGGATTAAGTTTGCACCTGACCAGTCCGTGGAGCAACTGGGAGTTAGTGGCGTTCTTGTATTGGATGCTCCTCCAAATGGGCCGGCTGGCAAAGCAGTACGTTTATTGATATATTTTTCTTCTTTTCCATTGGTTTATTGTGATGTTGTGGCGCAGAAGTTTCATTGTAATTTAGAGGTTTGGAAGTTGGAAGTATACTTGACAAAAAATTGTGTAGTGCTGATACTAGATGTATTCTTGGTTCGGCAGGGTCTTCAATCTACTAAACGCGATGCCTATGGCAGACTTATTTTAGGCGATATAATTACATCTATCAATGGGAAGAAGGTCTCTAATGGCACTGATCTGTACAGAATCCTGGATCAATGCAAAGTGGGTGATAAGGTAAGGCTAATTTCTTCAACCTCCTAACTGCACTAGTATCAGGTTCGGAATTCCTGAACCAGTTTATGTATTTTGGTTCAGTTGACGTGAAATAAGATACATGAAAGAGTGATCGTTTCTTATTGTTGGGCAGATAACCGTGGAAGTACTACGTGGTGATCGCATAGAAAAAATCCCTGTAGTCCTCGAACCAAAGCCTGAGGAGTCCTAGTGTCACAAATTTTGTAATTTTATTATGAATCCACAAGGAGGATGTCTATCGTCAGGCGTATTCTTTGCTTCTCTATATTAAGAATTATAAATAGTCCATACACTGCACTATGTATCGTAATGCAATTGCCATGCCAATGTGCAGTTTGTGGTAGAGCTACCTTATTTAGGGAATCCCTTCACCAGAACACGTTCATCTACTTATTTTTGTGTACGCATCGTGAAGCTTTGCATATTTGTATTTCCACTGTCTCTAAAAATTTAAACATTAATGTGTTGTGTTTCGCACGTAAGCTGTTTGGTTCTTTGTTATTCTTCTAATGTTTGATTAATGTAGCATTGCTTGTTGAGAGATGGGATGAGAAGTAAAATAGGAGGAATTCATCCAGCAGAATCAAGGCCTTGCTAGGTCCCTTTAATTGTTTTAATTTCGGGTCGGACCTTACCGATCATTTCTTGCTACAGTTTTTAATTGAACTTTTGACTTTATATAGTCTCGAGGTTAGTGCCGCTTCCTATTTTTTAAGTAAAATGATGTTTGTACAGGAAAATTACAGACACTCACATGGAGCCCATCTCCATGTGAATTAAATAGTCCAAAATAAATTTGCCCCACCTATTGTGGGTTATTTGTAGACTGTCTGTATAATTTTTTCTGTATACTAAGCACGGTTGCTTAGATAATAAGGACGAATGGTGACGATATGCCATTTGGATATTTTTTTGTGATTCTTCGATGTCTTGGAACTGAGACATTAAGGTTTTATTTCGCCCCTTCCTTTGTCGATAGAGTTATTGAACTTAAAATCTTCTATTTGGGTTGGTAGATGAGGTTTGACGTGTTAGTCAGTAATCTAGAGGGATTGCATTATCTTTCTTTAATCCATGTTTGGATGACTTAGGAGCTACGTTTGTTCTTGACCTAGCTCGCAATCTACATCGACTACAATATAATCAGTATCTTTTTTCTTGAAGTGGTGTTGAATGTTGATAATTAATCGTACCAAACAAAGCACAAAATCCTCTGACTTTTAATATGCCTCCGTTTGATTTTGTTAAAAATTAGATTTTTAGTAAATTTTGATAAAAGTTGATAAAATGTGTGGTTAAAAAATTGTGGTATCATGAAATATGTGGTTAAAATTAATTGTTAATTTTTATTTAGATTTCTTTATCAACTATTTTGACTAAACTAGATCATTCGCACAACCAATTAGTTGTAATTGAGCAAAAATTGAAATTTATTGATACTTGAGCATAAGAACAAGCAGAGCCCCATGCATGTGTGCAGAATGTTAGTAGAGCTTCCAGTGCAGTATTGTGGCCACATCTTTTACCTAAAAATACCCAAAAAAAAAAAAAAACATTATAATAAATAAATATGGGATGCAACTCTTTACTTATTTTCAGAAAACGTCATTTCTGAAATTATTACATGGAAACTAAGGAAGGATTCACAGACAAACACAATTGTTCTCCATTACACTTATCATTAATTAAGATTACATTTTTGACATCAAAAACTGGTTAGGAAACAGAGATTAATTTGTTCATACAGAGAGTGATGGAGAAAGAGCAAATTCCAGCCCCCACAGTTCAAAACTTCCTTTCACAAAATCATAATATCCACCCTTTAGTGCCAAAGTTTTCTTCACCAATCCTTCTCTAACAAAGGGATAACTCAGCAGGTTCCCAAGCGACACATTCACTGCTTCCTGTTGCATTTTTACACAATAAAAGCACGTTAAAAGGATAAATTTCGCATTGAATAAAGATGAAAAACGAGCATGCAGATTTCAAGATTGGTGTTCCTGAACGAGTCACCATATTGTAGGGTATGTCAAGGGATACTCATTCGTAATTAATAACAAAGTAAAGTTTTTCACCTTCTCACATAGTCCACACTGATCGGCGAAAGGTGCGTCACCGAGCTCGGCCTTTACCTTGGCCTTTGCAGGTAAACAGATCTTCACCCAGTCTTCGATGAAATCACTGCACGCATCAAGTAGAACGACCGTGTGAGACAAAAGCCTCATTTTTAAAAGTAAGAAATCCTATTTCCGACTTACGTGGAGGTGGAACCATCATCTGAGAGAGACATGAGCCCCTTGATTCCTCCACAGGCACTGTGTCCAATGACTATAATTTCCTTAACCTGTCAAAGAATATTTGATTTTTAGTTTTTTGAGAATCCCAGATTTTGAATTCTTCTTAAATTTCAAATAAACAAAAAATTATCCCAAAAAAGTAAAAAAATTGAAATGAAATTTTGTATCAACCTTGAGGTGCAGAACAGCATACTCAATGGCAGACCCAACTCCAGAGTATCTGACCTGTTGCAACTCATAATATTCAAATCCCCATTTTTTTCTTCAAAAAAAATAAAAGTAACTTTTTGCAAAAAACTTATAAGTAACCTTGTCATAGGCAGGGACCATGTTAGCAATGTTTCGGACCATAAATGCCTCTCCCGGGTGCAAATTCAGGACGTGTGATGGGCAGACACGCGAATCAGAGCAGGCGAACACCATATACTTCCATGTTGAATCATTTCGTCATTTATTTTAAGTTGAATAGAAGATAAAAGTTCTAAATCAGAAATATTCAATAAGCTACTGTATAATTAATTATATACCGTTGGGCTCTGGCCTTGGGCAAGTTCACCATACAAAGATGGATTTTTCCTAAATTGGGCAAAAAAGAAAACGAAAACGTTAGATTTTCATCCTTTTTTCTTGAATAGTCTTTGTTCATTTTTCCTTCTTAACATGCCCCTAAAGGGGGAGACCAAAACGAAAAAAGAACTCCAAAATTTATTAAAAGTGACGTTTAGTTTGTGCTTGTTCTCATCTTCATAGTAATTTGGTTAATTTGGATCGAGTAGCTTACTCATATTTCTCTCTTTTGAAGTGGACAAAACCATTTTTCAGCTGCTCAACAGTGCTGGAAACTGTGATTTTGTCAGCTGTTGCCAATTCTGCTTTAATTTGATCGATTTTTGCTGCAGCCACTGGTCCCAATTCTCCCTTCTCACTGCATCAAATTCGAGCTTAATAATTATGAAATTCTTCTCAATAAAATGTTGTAATTTGATCATCTTCACTAATACGTTTTTTTTTTTTTCGCAAAACCCAATTTAAAATAAAGAAAAATCCAGCATGGTTAATGTGGGTTCCACTTTATCCAAAGATGTCAATATTACAAACCTGAGAAGTTTCTGAAGTCCAGCAATGGCTTCCTCGTACTCCTTCCCCATGTCTTCTCTCTGCAATTTCTCAATTTTAATACACACACGCAAAAACGACATACGAAAAAGTAAAGCATCCCCAAGTCCAAGGTTGTATTAAAAATTTTAATTTTATACTATCAATAATCGATGTCTTGTCTCTGGCATTACTCAGTACTCAGACAGCACCAAACGCTATAACGAACAAGACTCTTTTTCCTTAACATTATCGAGTCAATTGAGATAGTAAATATAGTATAGTACCAAAATAGGGTGGGTGATAGGAGCAGGAGCAGCAAAAACAGGCTTGTTTTGGATAAGACTCGGAGGAGAATTAGATGACGCTTGACAGACTACGAGGGGGCGTCTCTTGAGGGTCGAAGAAGATTGTGCGGTGGGAACGAGAGGAGTAAGAGCACACCCGTTAACGGTCGACATTGTGCATCGCAGCATACAACTTTCTGCCTTTATAACTCAACCACTTCACCCACATCCACCACCCACCCCACCAGGATATAGGCTCCATTGGATAATGAAAGTGAAAGTTGATGAAATAACAGCTTCTAATGTTGCAGATCAGATTTGGACGCTGGAGATTTAATTTTCTCATGGAATATGGGGGAGTTTAAAGTTTTGTGAGAATCCTTTGTATGAACTGTGTGACATGCATGCAATGGCCATTCGCCACGACTCTTTGCGTGGACATTGTATTTGTTGGTTTAGTTTCTATGCACCATTAGTTTTTGACTCAATCATTTATATCTATTTATAATTTAAATTAATTGTAAACAACTCCTCGAATGATTTCAAATTGTTTAACATAATTTGTAAACAAAACCTGACTTTGTTAAATACCTAACTTTAAGCAAACCATACTGTCCAGTGCCCAGATAAAGTTTGTGACGTTGAAACAATTAAATTACAAAAAGTTGTGGATATAAATTGAATAAATTATATGCGGTGCCCAATTTATGAGTGAATGACTGAACAAGATAAGGTCCTATCTTTAAAACTTGGTTCCTGTGGTAGAGCTTTTTTATTTTTATTTTTTCCTCATCTGCTTCCCTGCATTTCAATGGTTTTGCCACTGAATGAGGATGACTATAATCAAAATAATGATTTTACTCTGATATTTTAAACTTTTTTATATTTTCTTTTTTAAATCTAAGTAAATCCCAATTTTTTTAATTATTATTATTATTTTTTAAATGTGAGGAGGAATAGTCTGGAAACATTGAACATAGATTTTTCAATGTTTGGACGGTATAATAAAAAAGATTTTATGATCGACTTTGTCACTGGCTGTGCGAAGAACAATCATATAAGGCTCATACATAGGAACAAAATACTAAAAATAAATTTGTTTTCTATTATGGAGAAGATCGAAGTTTCACCTTCCATTGATGATGATGGATCTACATGAATGGGCGTAACTTCAAACTCCATTGACGCGGTTAATCTCATGCATATTGTAGAGTAAAGCTAAAGCACTCTCATTTATATGGCACAACTAATTCGATAAATATGAATTTGGGTTCAACGGAAAATGTTTCATCGACTGAATTTTCCATGCTTCTAGTAAAGGATCTTCGATTTCCACCAAAAAAAAAAATTAAAAAAAAAATTTAACAACTTGTTGAAAAAGAGCTGGAAATTAAGATGTGGGACGTTGGGCATTTATATGTGCAGCCTGGGTCCTAAGCAATTTTAGCATGTCAACATTGTTAAGCCATATTTTCGACATTTGTTTTAGTAAACCCACATAACCTAAGAATAAAACAATTTTATAATTAGGAAAAAAACAAGTAGAATGTTGTCATTTTATTACCTTAATACTTCCTTTGGTTTTGCAAATATTATGTACAAAACTTAAGGAGATGATATATATATATATAATCCAAACATGCTACACACATAAATTAAACTTATTTTCTAGATATCAATGTGACCATTTCTTTTCCAAAGCGTCGTTGAACTAGTTGACCTTAATATGTTACACTACACAACATAGTAAACTATGTGAGGTTGCGAGTTTGGTCCAATTATTTGGAAAATATGTGGTTGAAATAAATAATGAGAAAGAGAGAGAGAGAGAGAGAGAGAGAAATCAATGAGTGTCAAATGGGGCCCAAATTGATGTCTCCTTGTTAGAATTTACACTTCTCCTCATTCTTATTGTTTCAAATTCCTTAACGGAGTAAACAAACATAAAAATGGAATACCTAAAATGTTAACAAATGGGAAAGGCGTTTGAGTTTAAAGCTTTGAAATAAGAAGAAAGAGGTGTAACATATGGAGAAGTATCATTTTTTAGTGGTGGAACAGTTATGGAAACAATAATTTAAAAGAACATATGTGGGCTCCATACAAAAGGACTTGACTCGAACAACTCGGTGTGAAGTTCATTTAGAGTGTGCTTGGTATAGATTTTAATCCAATTAAAATTAAAAATATACTCGTTATTGGGCCCCACGCGTCTAATAAAAGTCAATAATAACGACTAGTATTTCAATTTTAATCTGATTTTAATATTCACCAAACACACTCTTAGTATATGCATACCTAATGAATTTGACATTCCACATCGTGGAGGATAGGTGCACCTACAAATTCTACTAATTAAGGAGCCATTTCACCTAATTTGGTGGATATATAATGTTCATGAATATGAAAATAAGAACTACGATTGTTACGTTTTTTATATCGCAAGTGTACAATATCGTAACAAGTAATATAGTGGACATTTGAGTCTGGATTATCGTTCCCACGAGGACTATACTTTAGTCTTAATTTACTTTAACTCTTATTTGATGAAAGACAAACAAATAAAGAATTGTGATAGTTGTGAATATTAATTTTCTGAAATGAACTAAATAGTGTTCGGTCGAATTCTCCTACAGTATTCAATTTACTCATCTCGAGTTCTCATTGAATCTATTTAATTAATTCAATTCTATATCTCTATGCGAATTATCCTTAGTTAAATGAGTTATGACACTTGGAAATCATATAGCGACCGCAGTACTAGGTATATGTATCTCTACACGTTATACTTTGTTACCAAATTTTATTACACATTCTCAAACTCACCTCTCGATTCGTAAGAAACTCAATGGATCATCAAATTATTGATCAAGTAATTCAATGTATTGGAATCATAATAAAATCAACACATGGAAGAATAAAACACAGAATTCTTGAATTAAAGAACTAGGGGTCTCAATAAATTACATTGTTTGCCCTAATCAGGAATTTAGCTAAATATGATGAAAAATATGAAATAAGTAAACATATTTGAATATATCGCCGGATCTAATTGATAAAAAAGATAGAAAAAAATCATCTCTTGCACCAAGATCTTCTTCTACTTCCAATCCTTAATTTGAACTAGAATGCTTGATGTATTTCTTCTCGCAAATTCCTCTTCGATCTTGTATTTTTCTCTCAATTTTACAAAATGTGAAACCCCATTTTCAATATGTGAGAGCCATTTTTCAATGTGTGGAAACCACCTTTTTTAATGCCTTTTTAGATTTATTTATACTTCACTCACGTTCTTAGCCAATTTGGAGTCTTTTGTGGAGTTTTTGCTGTCCAAACATTAAAAACCTAAAATTTGTGGCGGTACGCAACGCCTGGGCACTGGAAATCTGAAAATAATCGGGTTTGTAGCGCCTGGGTGCTGAATCGCTGTCCAACCTGCATCTGCTTCAATATTTTTGTCATAACTTTTGCTCATGATATTCGATTAAGACGATTCAAAATATGTTGAAACGATATCTCAAAGGGCTACAACTTTTATAGATATAGCTTTTTCCAATTTCAACGTTTACTAGGCCAAAAATGGATCCCAATCGCGAACTATAAATTTAGACATCATTGTGTAGTTGAAAATTGAATTGTTTTCACTCCTTTTGATCTTTAGTGGTATCTATTTGACTCCTAGCATTCTCGAATCTTCACCGTGAGTTTCGACACAACTTTTGAGTATTTTCACTTTAGCCCCCAAACTTGGGATCTTGCTCATTTTCGTCATTTTTCGCTTCTTTCTTTCAATTTCACTTCTATTCACTGAGTTTCACCTAATAACACATTATATAATAAATTAGGCTATAATTCCATTAAAAGAATTACGAAATGTCAATATTTTAGAACCCGAATAAGTGTGTAAAATACACTTGTCAACTATTATAGACTAATTTCATAGGCAAATAATCTCTTATAACTCAAATGTAAATGTAGAACTCACAGTAGTGTCCAATTTTGAGTAAAATACACACTAATTTCAATTTTATTCGAGACGTCTCTTATAAATATCATAATTTCCAAAAGTTATTCATCTATTAAAATTCCATCTAATCTTTTCCCCCGACGAAAACCAATCTAACTTATCATAATTGAATTAACCACCTCTAGTTTTGCTACATAAATTTCCCAAACATATTACACCTTAGAATTGTCATATGGCCCGATCTCTCCTGGACTGATCAAGCCCAATAAGTACTGCAGCTGTGAGATAAATGAACTGGGCTTTCTGACCCATTAACTGAGGAGGAATAAAGGGTCTAAAAAGGAAAAAAAATATATTGTGAAACAGGATTTATATTTTTATTTTTTTTCTTTCTACTCTTTGAATATACTAATATCCCAGCCATGAGCACAAATTGATGCCAAACATATTTTATCACACAAAATCTCCCTTTGTGACTAGTAGATAAATCACGCAAATTATGCTTAAACGTGTGAAATTAAATATTCGAGTAGGATTCCCCTTTATTTCTAACCCAAGATTCATCCACTTTTGTTTAATGAAACAACATGTCAAGGTTAATTTGAGAGAGTCATTGCCGTGTCTTATTAAATATCCCCAGTTGTAACACATGTACATAACAACTTACATAATGATTTTCCAACATATGATTTAGCGAGATTTAATTTAGATCATATTCTCATCAATCAAATAACTTCCTCATTTATCATTATGTAGATAGTTATGTACAAGAAGCATCGAGTGCTCGCTAAGAAACACCTCAATTTAATGCGACACGTGCTTTCTTGAAAACTATACGAGACTTCATAGAAATTTTATATTCAGATGCAAGTAATCTATATTTATTCCACAAGTGCAAGCCTTTCGTGTAGGTCAAAAGTTGCTCGGTGCACAATTTCGCTTGTGTTTTAACATACAATCAAACGTGTTATGATAATTATAGAATAAGTCACAATGAAAGTAAAAATTCCCGTTCAAATTTATCCAAGGAAGTTTGCCAATCCCATCCTAAAACCTATAGACATGACTGTTTCACCAAACCGATCTAATTAAATTTTTGTCTCTGAATTCAGCAAGTGGCTTATTGTCACCAAATTTTTCATTCTGTTATTAAATTCATTTTGTCGTCTTCACAAAGTTACATTACATACACATGCAGTGCCATTAATTATAAGTCTCTCTAATCACATGTGCACTTCTTCCAATTGCATTTACAATCCAACACCGACCGACCAGTTCGAGAAACTACTGCAATTTACTATCTTTGCACATGTTCTTGTTTGATAAATTATTCTATTATCTACAAAATATAGAGTGTTTGTAGGTAAAATATCTCCAACTATTGATAAAAATGAAAAAAAAAAAAAACTTAAAATTAAGAACTGAAGGTACAACCATCCGGCTTCTAGGACGGTGCAAAACTCCTGCCTAAACCGTGGACATTAGCGAAAAACCCTACGAGGTCTCGTCTGTACGGTAAATACGATTTCTTCTTATTCTCTTCCTTAATTGCTCTATTCCGTATATAGTGCGCTTCGTGAGCTGACGGTGATGCCGGCATGCCGCCGCTGTATATGGCGGCTCCCTTTGCTTTTGATTTTTTCGAATTCTCAATCTTCTCCTGTTTCTCTTCCCGGTGCTTTGGAGTTAAAAAGACGAAAGAGTCCTTGCCGTCGCTATTGCTTCGTCGCATCAAATCGCACAGCTTCCACCTCCTCGAACCGGATCCGGTGGACTTGCTTTTCCGACATCGGCTCGGCGATGGCTCCGACACCTTTGGCCTCCATACACAGTACGTTCCCGGTGGTACGCTCTCCAATTCATCTGCTACCGATGACGAAGATGAAGGAATCCCACGCTCCTTCTCAACACGATCTTCCATAAATAATTTATTTAACGGAATTCTAATATTCTCTACCTGATCAGAAGATTCCAAACGCTTTTCATCGCTATTCACCAAAAGATCGCGATTAAATATAGGGAAAATCGGCTTGATTTTGGTGTCGCCGGTTAAAACTTCCTGATTCTCACGTACAAAAGCAAACTCAAAATCCTCATCGTAATCATCCTTGTCGTCTTCATTTCCCACGGCATCGTTTGAGTTCTCCTTCGTAACTTTTACAGCAATTTCTGCTAATCCATCAGCTGAATAGCAATTGAAGCTAGGGCAGATACAAATATCCTCTTGGCCACTGCTCATATTCTTCGTCTCAATCCGTCGCTTGTATTTGTCTTTATGTTATGTATAGAGAGAGAGAGAGAGAGAGAGAGAGAGAGATGAAACTGGAGGTGAAGGAAGATGGTTATATACGAGGGTTTTGGAAGGGAAAACGTATCTAAGGAAATATGTTGACGGCGAATTTGGCGGTGTTAGTTGGAGGAGCTTTACTTGGTTAATACGGCTAACGAGGTCACTCCACACGTGGGCTTCCAGAAGTTAAAGTGAGTTTTCTCCACTAATGCCAATTACTTGATTTGTCGCTATGAGATATTTGATTGGAATTAAATAAAAAACAAAATGAATTGTGCCTTTACAGTTGACCATTCTGGACAAGAGGCCTATGAATGAAAGCCGCCAATTTGGAGGAACAAAAACTGGGCACATGAGAATCTAAAATGGTTTGACTTTCTAGACACGTGAAAACAGCACACCAAATCAATTTGAATATTGTGAGAACACGTCAATATCAAGAAGTTATACTGCCCATCTTTGTAAATTAGGTAGTGATCAAATAATTTAAGTAATGGGATTGATCCAGTGCGTTGATGAAAAAGAAAAACAACACGACATAAAGGATTGAATCTTCTAACCATAGACCACGTAAAAAAAATTCTAACTTCGTTGATTATTGTACATATGTGCAATTGTCTGCTAGGTGTTAAACAAGGCTTACATGTAGCATGATTCTTACTTTGATTGATTCTCTTCCAATTGTGACTTTTATTGTTCTGTCTGGTCTGGTCAGGTCAGTCTGAAAGAAAATGTAGGACCAATTTTGCAGGACTCGTTGAATTGCTTGCTGGACTTCTTGTTATAATGGTGGTTAGTGTTGAAATTATTTGTCTAAGGGAAAAATGCATGGTTCAGGGATTTACTTTCACGAAATCAAAAATCAGGCACCAAAGTTTAAAATTACAAAACTCAGGTTTTTTTATTAATTAATTATATTTTACAATTAATCTATTAAATTAAATATTTAACTATAATATAATATGATTAAACCACCCCACCCCAACTTCACCACCACCACTGCTCCGACTACTACTCCGGCGACCGACGACTACTCCGGCGACTGTTCTCCGACCATGCTTAATTCTGATGACTATTTTCTGGTGACTATTTTCCGGTGACCGTTGCTCCGATTCCAAGGTCGCAAATATCTTATTGAGTAGTTAAAAATTTAATTTTGGTCATAATTTATCAAATTATTCAGTCAGATTATTTTGAAGTCACAAATGAAAAAATTTATATGTCACGGATTTTTAATTAGTCACAGTTAAGAAAATTTGTTGGTCACAGATTATTTTATTGGTCGGTCACGTATTTTCAAATATGTAGGTCACAGATTCCTTTTCAGTAACAAATTATCAATTTTGAAGTCACAGTTCAATAGCTAAGTCACAGACACCAAAAAACCCACCACAGTTCAATAACTTGGTCACAGACAAAAAAAAATCATCACAGGTTAATAGCTAGGTCACAGACATTAAAAAAAAATTACCATAGTTCAATAGCTTGGTTACAGACACTAAAAAAAATCGTCACGGTTCAATAGCAAGGTCACATACAAAAAAAAAAAAAAAAACCACCACGTTCAATAGCTCGATCACAGACAAAAACAAAATCACTACAGTTCAATATCTAGGTCACAGATACCAAAAAAGCTAGGTCACAGACCAAAAAAAAAAAAACCACCACGGTTCAACAACTAGGTCATAGAGAAAAAAAAAACAACAACCGCCTACAGATCCATCACCACCGCCCAAAATATACCACCGCTCACCCACACACATAGATCTGCCACCACACCTACAGATCCGCCACTCACACACAGATCCGCCACCCACACACACAGAGATCAGCCACCCCCCACAAACAGCACACATCCTCACATACTTACTGCACTGTCATTCTACCCACAACACATCCTCGCACACCCACTGTCATTCTACCATTCTAAGAGATGGACGCACCCACCCGAAACACCCAAAATACTGGCAACAGCATTGACGCTGCTGGGGCCCAGCATTGTCGACGCTGTTGTCCGACACAGCAGCGCGACGCTGCTACGTCGCACAGCAAATCTGGGGGGGGGGGGAAAGGAAGGAGACGGCATGGAGGGGGAGGAAAGAGGGAGGAGACCGAGATTTGAGGGGGAGGGAGAAAGGAGGAGGGGAGGCCGGAGGCGGGCGATGGTGGCGGCAGGTGAGAGAGGAATGAGATATGAAATGGATTAGAGTTTGGATAGGATGTTATATTTAAAATAAAGTTGGTGGAGGTATGTAGTGGGGTGGGTATATAGATTAATTTAATTTAAAATATTATTATTAATATTAATTGTGAAATTAAAACCTGATTTTTAAAAAGTTAAAACTAAACAGCTGGTTTAGTGTAATTTCTTCTTTGTCTAATCATATTGAAATGGAAGGCCCAGTTAATTCAGATCCTGGGCCATGGTAGGCTAAATATTCCAAGCCCGACAGCATCTATTACATTTTCAGATCGTGGGCTAGAGAGTATGACAGCAAAGAACAGACTGGCCCATTTAGACTTAGGCAGGCCAGATAATTGCAGCCCATGGACATCGACAACACCTCTAGCTTTTTCGCTAGTTAATCTACAAAAGCATAATCTGTAATTTATAATAATCACTTCTTTGTAATTTAGTGCTTATTTGGTAGGGATTATAAGCTGTAATAGGAAATGACCAACATATCATACATGGAGACTTGCTAGCTGCCTGAGGATACAAGTAAGAAAGTAGAAACTACTATATGTTGAAGCAATTGGGAGAAAAAATATTTCCTCCCCAAAGAAAACTGAGGTTAAAATCTTACATATACTTCTATAATACATTAAATCTACATTAGGACTGTGAATTGGCTTGAACTTTGCAACA
Organism: Fraxinus excelsior; assembly: GCA_019097785.1. NCBI lineage: Eukaryota > Viridiplantae > Streptophyta > Magnoliopsida > Lamiales > Oleaceae > Fraxinus > Fraxinus excelsior. Next base: position 1,231,505 of record CM032628.1, on the reverse strand, counting down.
TTTTACTGTTTATGTAGCATTGACTCTCTGTCTATCAATTTATCCTCTACTAGAGCTAATTTTTCCTTGTTTCCAAGAGATAACTCACCCGAAATTTCTGTGTCTGAGCCTTCAGACCTTAGCCTTTGAATAATGTCAGGGATCATAGGTCGAAACTGAATTTGTAAAGTTCTGTATGAAAGATATGGTAATAGAGAGGAAACGACGACCAGAAGTGTAACCAGCCAGTAAAAAGGACTCGGAGCGCAGGCTTCCACGAGAACTTGGTATGCTGTCGTAGATATTATAGGAGACACAGCACCGTACATCACTAGAAATGCATACCAGAAAGCAATGCTTCCCCAGATGAAGAAGTGCTGTATCCAAGTGAAGTAGTTAATAGACATCGCCATTTGACAGTTCACTGTCCACACGACACAAGTATACATCATAACCCCAAGCACTTCATAATCGACAACATGACCATCTTTCCGGAAAGCCTGATTAACGACTGCATTTGTTGTGAAGAAAAAGATGATCATGGAACTAATAACACCGTTCAACATCCAGCCAAGAATGAGCGGCCAGCTGAAGAGAACGTTCTGCACTCCCTCTTTATATAACACGGGATACTGTGGATCAAATGCCAATCAGAATATCATATCCATCTTAATGTCATAAAACACACAGAGGATCGCAAATAGAAAAGTTAGTGAAAATGAACAAATTTCTACACAGTTGAGATTATTGTCAAAGTTCTGTTGAATATAATGGAGCAGTTGAAATATATGGTTTTACCTTAAGACAAAGTCGTGCAGATATGTCCTGATCAAAAACACCGAGAGCAATCACAGGAAGTGAAGTGAAGAATACGTTGTAGAAAGACATGTACCAATCATTATAAGCAGGTTTGCCAGAGAACGAAGCATAAGCCTCAAACCAAAATAAAGTGAACCCAAATGCAATGTTCTTGTAAAAATAATAGCATATCTGCACTCATAACACAAGAAAGATGTAAGAATTTGGCAACAATAACAAGTTTCAACTTCTTTTTTTGATATTATTTTCTTTGACATAGCAAAAGGCTTTTTTTTTTAATCCACAAGACCTCATTTGTTTCCAGGACTCGAAAAATGACATCTCTAAAGTTAACGTTAAATGTCTTTCTTCCCATTTCCACTGAAGAAAGTAGGAAAATAAATTTAGAGTATTATATAGATATAGCAAACTACAATCTGAAAGAGCTATTTTTGTTTGTCATTATAAAGAAATTTGATAAATTTCACTCTAATTCTTATGAAATGGGAGAAAAATGGAATTAAAATATTTACCATCATAGATATTCGTCTGTAACACCAGTGGCCATGAACCAACAAGAGACGCTCAAGAAACCGAAACTGAGCTATGGAGAAATCACTTGACATCACAGCCTGAATAGAATGTCAATATACTATCAACCAATTTTTTTAAAATAAGCATCCACACAATGAAAGAGGACATTTCACAAACTAGCATTTTAAAAAGTCTCATAGCAGGATTTCAGGATGGTTTTGACTAGAAATCTAGGAAAATAAGAAAGATGAGAGTAATATCTTCCTTGGACCTGATACAAGCACGTAGAAATTGTTGCATGAAAAACTATATACCATAAGATAGCGAATTTAATAAAACCTATAATTATGTCAAGCTTCAAAATAATTTAAAATCCCTTTCTATTTAAAATCGACTGATCTTATCCAATTTAAATGTCAAATATCATATATTGAGGTTTGACTTATCAAAATCTCCTGTTTTCCTCTTCCTTCTTTGAGATTCTTGAAGCATCTCTTCTGATTCCACACTAGCTATGCACTAAATCAGACAGAAAACAATGCATACAAACGCAGGGATAATTAGGCTCCCTAGAGAGAGAGAGGGGTGTTTTCATAATTAAACTCTTCCACCAAATCTGATGTTAGATACTTCTAATTCTTAGTTCACGTATAATTATCAACCAAAGCAGCCTGCATGTGCTGATATACAAAGATATAAAAGTCCTTCGAACGGAAAAAAAAATAGTAAAACAGTTAAGTGATCATTGATAATATAGCAGGGAAGAATCTTGGAATGGCCGAATTTGGATACTTGGATTTATTTTAACCTCCGAGAAGCCAGAAAGGAAAGATTAATGGAAGCAAAAGTGGAGATGACCTGCATGCCTTCAACACCACTGATGCCAACCCCAATGTCAGCCTCTTGAAGCATGCCTACATCATTTGCCCCATCACCAATTGCTAACGTTGTCTTGCCTATACCCCTTTTTACCAATCTTGTAACCTGAACATCTTCAACAGCACTATCAGATTATATACGTGTTGAACAAGTTTAGAGCAAAGAAATTTCTGGAAATATAGAAATGGGCATGATTATAGCACGTACAAGAGCTTTCTGTTTAGGTGTGGAGCGACAGCATATAACAGATGAACAATTAATTGCAAGATCCAAAAATGAATCCTCCAAATTCTTGTTGAGAGCAAAAGATAATGACTTGCCATCAATTATCAAACCAAAGGAGATGGAACTTCCTTTAGATAAACTGATTTGTAAATTTCCTTCACTTATTTGTTTTGATATACTTGCACTCGAAGCCTGAGATAGTTGACCCCATCAAAGACTATAAAATTGACAATCATGAAACTAGAATTTTAGAATCCTGTACCTTCGCAATAGCTTCCTTCTCTCCTTGTTTTTCTAGGACATTTATTTCTGGAGAGTCTAGGGTAACTACAATTTGCTTCATGTCGTCTCTAAGTAAGCTACAAGCATATCTACAGGATACATTATACTACAGATCACAAATGAACTGTCCCCAATGCAGAAGAAGAAAATGTGACCATAATGAAGCATGTCAGCCTTACCCAATGTTTATTGCTGTCTCCATCTTATCACCAGTTATGACCCACATCTTAATTCCAGCCTCTGCAAGCTTGTCAATGCATTCAGGAACCTTCACACCAGAGACGAGTAGATCAAGAGTCGTCAGCAATGTACACACATTAACTTGAAATTTACAAAACCTAGAAAATAACAAATGAGATGAAAACAACAACAGCAAAAAAAAATATTCAATAGACAAAATAGTAAATGATTAAGCAAGATAGCAAGTTTTATATTGACCCCTTTCTGTAGTTTATCTTCAACAGCCGTAGCACCTAGGAGAATTAAGTTTCTTTCAATCTTATCGGCAGCTGCATCTACCATTGCATCTCGATCTGCATTTAGAGAAGTCTGGGCCTGCAGAAACTCCTCCTCCCACAACCTAAACTCTTCTTCATTAAGCTCACGATACGCAACAACTAAAGTTCGTAAACCTGCTTCAGCATATTCTTTAATATGATCCCTTGTTGTAGCTTCAAAATCTCCTCCATTTCTTGAGAGCCGTTCAAACATCACACTGGATGGAATAGAGGAAACACAACCAAAGAAACAGGAAAAGGAAAGATTTATACCATGTTTGCACAGTAAACAAGCCAATAGTGCTGTGTTTAGGGGGAACCTGTCTGCACCCTTGCATAGGAGCAGCAACTGGTTTTCTACATTCTGTACAATTACAGACATTCTTTTCCGAGCACCGCTGAACTCTAAGACATGAAGAAGCTTATATGATCTGGAAAAATGCCATATCATAATATCAAAGACAAATACAAATAACAGATACTTTTTTTTACTGTTCGAGGTCCGTTAGTAGAATGGAGAAGCCCCAGTTATTACAATAACAAGTAGATTCCATTCAGAAGCAAAATGGGAGACTCTCCAGTAAAAAAAATAATAATAATAATAATAAAAATGGAGCATGTTTTGTATTCTTTAGGCGCAAGGCCACTGACTATGGACCATGTTTTTCGGAGCATAGCAAATTTGGACTAGCTTATTGGGACCGCCAATAAGGGTTAGTTCTTAGTAACTATATTAATAGGTGTGGAATTCATTTGTCATCTAGGTATCTGTTTGTACTCTCCACATTCCTATTTGTAGGGGATTGCATTAATTGTCCATGGATATAGTATATCATCAGAACCATGTATATTAGGTTTTTCAGATTTGCTTGTTCTTGAAGTACGTTAATGTGAGCAATATAGCATTCCATTATATAATGGTATCGTCCTAAGATTATTCAAAATGCACTCTAGCTCTTCATCAATCACTCAATACAAACAATTTGCATACATCCCTGTTAGAGGTACTCCAAATAGCCCGCTAAAATGCTAGTGGTTAACTCCAATACAATCCTTTCATATCAAAAACTATTAATTTTCATCGGAAAAAGATTAAGATATATGATATTACAAGAATCTTGATCTCTTTTAATTTAGATAGCTGTATCTTTTTACCATTGTAGTCAAAACACGTTATTTTGATCATTTAGCTTCTTCTCCCAACAGTTGGTTTACGCCAAAATCCAACAAATAAGACTATATGTTCCCAAACTTATAGCATGACTTTATATATTGGTGTTATGTGAAATATTCCACGGTCCACATCAGTTGACCATGTAACTACTTCATTGCATGGTTTCAAGCAATTTGGGTAGTGGCTGGTGCCTGTTAACCATGTAACTACTTCATTGCATGGTTTCAAGCAATTTGGGTAGTTGCTGGTGCCTGCTTGTGTCTGTTGTCATTGTCTAGAACAGATATCCTACATTGCATAGATGATCTGCAGTTGTGTTGACAGACTATCTGAAGCACTAGGCGGTGACAGGGGCATTGGCACCAGTAAGGATGCAGTGACTTAAACAGCCTTGTATCCCATAATGGTAGGAACAAATTAATTGAGTAGGTAGTCTACTGCATGGTTTAGGCTTAAGAATTCCAAATCTATCAATAGTATCTTCACTCTTTCGTGCTAACATCACAATATAAGAAATACAAAAAGAAATGAACATAATTTTTTTTAAAAGGGATCACACCTGTCAATCTTTCTGCCACTCTGCTGATCAAATTCATGCAAAGAGATGCTAGTTTGGGTTCTTTCAAAGAACTCAAAGCCAAGTTCCCTTGCAGCTATGACAAAGGCAGCTTCATCCGGGGATTCAGCTTCATAGGAAATTTCGCCAGATTCTTGATTGACATCAGGAATGGCCGTATGGCAGAGTGCTAGCACTCTAAAGAACTTTTGTATCACATCTGCATGAGGTTCATTAACCCAATGACCATTCATAATGCGTTCATCTTTGAAGTTAAAACCTCTGATTGATTTTCCCGAGTCTGTGTGGCCATCACTAGACCCTTTAACATAAGAGGAAGTGTTTCCAGAGTCAGGTACTGCCTTCCCTTTTCTCTTTGCTAGTGCCATCTCTACTTCTGTCATGCCACGACCATAAGCTATGCCGGCTATCGTACATTTAACAAACTCCATGGAATTGCATGTCAGAGTCCCTGTTTTATCAGAAAGGATTGTATCGACTTGACCAAGTTCTTCATTCAAATTGGAAGTCCTTGCATGTGCTGGCTTATCTGTATCCTCATAATACATATCCTGGTCTTGATTAATAAATATACTCTGTAAAACCTTTACAATTTCGATGGACACATACAGTGATATTGGAATCAAAGACCCATACAACATAAGCCCAGTCAAGAAATGAAAAAATGCAGCAAGCACTGCTCTTTTCGGGTCATAAAACACAGTCGTCTTGTCTGGTCGAAGATACCACCTCTTTAACTTTCCACCAACAACATCGTTCTTAGTCTGAATTCCAAAAAAGAAAGATCCTATAAAAGATATTAAAATTAACGTACTAAAAAGGATGTATATTATTTTATCCATTTTCCTCTCTATCTTACTCCTCTTGGAAGGAGGGTCTGTAGCATTCTGCATAACTTTAGTGTCATGACCAGTAAAAACAACCACCCCATAGACATAATCAGTATTCCGCAGTTTAGAATCTCTTAGAAGGAGCTGTTGCACCGATAGAGGATGCTGCTGACCATTGTAGAACAAAGTTCCAACAAATGCATACAAATCTTCATTTGGGTCCTCACATTTGATAACTGCCTTAAATTGCTGAAAAGAATCGTCATCATGGAGAGAAGCTGTAACATCTAAAGCATGCTTCACCTTCAGATTAGTCTCTCCATCTAGATTCATAGTTTCCACATAACAAATCCCGTCCTCATAGCTTGATGAAAGCAGCAGCAGATCCGCAGGAAAATATTCATTCTTATATACCTTCGCAAGATCCCCAACTCGTAATTTTTTCCATCTGGTTTCTTGAAAATTATGATTCCTATCATAAACTTCAACCTTCCTATTATTGGCCTCAATATCCTGAAAAGAATTTAATGAATCAAGATACACAAAGCTATGCCATATGAAAAAGAACGAATAAAATAAAAATTTGTAACTCTAGCAAACAAAAGCACGTAAAATGGAAGATTGTGGTGCTGAGCTTTAGAGAACAGAACTCAACAAATTAGATATGCTGCTAAAGTCTACGCTAATCAATAAGTTTACAGAATCATAAAGGACGTGAACTCATTTTACTTTCATTTAACAACATTATCTATGTGCTAGACACTAAAGAACTACACATGTGGACCAAGTACAGATGGCTAAAAACAAGTCTCAAGCTTTAAGTGGTTGTTATCAGTCTTTCTATTCCAAGTATAAAGAAATAAAAAGTATCAAAAGCGTAGATTTCCAATAATGTTTTTTACGAATAGTTGAAATTTTATAAACATAATTTCAACAGAGTAGGATTGAATTTGGGACGCCTGTACTATTACAAAAATGGTAAGACCTTATTATTCCTGTTGCTGTTATTGAGAGGTCCAGCTCACTCTCATGTTTTCATAACGCCTTTTATTAGATAGATCATATTTTGCCCAAACCACAAGTTCTTTGATTCTTTTGCCTATTACAAGCTCATCTTCTTTGGAATGTTTTAAATTGTTGACAACCTTGGCAACTGATAGAAAAATAAAGCAAAAACATTATAAAATGGTAAAATGGTAAAAGGGTCGAAAACTGAAAAAATGTGCAATAACCTAAACATGCTACAACGGAAAATAGAAACAGAACATTAAGCTTAAGAAGTTGATTGTGACCACAGCCACTGGTGATAAATGGTTGATAGGGAAACCTAATTCCTGCCTTTCTTCATTGAACATAGTCCTCCGCTTCTCCATTCATATTTTGGGACAAAAATATTATTCACAATAATTTGACTGCTTACAAGTAGTTTAAAAATGTAGCACTATCGACCTAAATATGCACTCAAAAACTACTAAAGAGTAGAGTATGCGAAAAGGCAGAAGAAAGAAAGCAAAACGAAGAGAACCTCAGAAAAGCAATAAAAATAAAACCTGCTTCCTGCGCCTCCAGTCTTCGACCGCTTCCTTGGCCATTGTCGCTCCAATCACCACAATCAAAGGGAAGAGAATACTAGTAGCTGTGTATGGTGCCAGGGGACTAAATGAAACACAAGCTACAACAAGAAAATATATATTTGCCACCCTCCTAAACTGCTCGAACAATGACTTCGGAATAAAATTAAAAGCAGTGTACTTGGTTGTAGAAACGTAATTGCCCCTATACCTAAGTTGGAGCTGCTCTGTGTTATCAGGTTCGTTACAATACACAACCCTTGAAAAACCCTTCTGCCCAATTTGGCTATGTTCATCCCTAAATGGCGATCGCAAACACAAAAACGAGTAAAGTCTGCTAAAACGAATCCTGCTCTTGCTACGATCAGCCATTTCCCCTAATTTATATCAGTTCTATTTCTGGCCTTTCCCCCATAATAACTTTATAAATTGAAATAAAATCCCGCAGAATTTATTAAAAGATACTCCTAAAAACAGAAACTAATCCACATTAATCACAGTATAACAGACGGCTGCTTCGCTATCAACAAAAAATTACAAGATGGTACGGATGTAGAGGATCACATCAACAAAGGCTTCCATCCTTCGTGTAAATGATGATAAAGCAAATAAAACAAACAATCATTGGCTAATCCAAAAAAAAAAAAAATCCCAATTTAACTGAGCTGTCCAAAACCCTAGAAATTAAGTTTCCTTTCAAAAGTTCTTTTCTTCAGTACCAAGGTCAATAGATTTCTTCCTTCAACTGTAGGGTCACAGTGAACTGTACATACATACATACGTGGATACATACAACGGTCTGCATGTGCGTGATTTAAGAGTGGTAAGAGAGAGAAAAGCGGAACTTTGTAGTGGAAGTAGTTGGCTTAGTTAAGCAACTTATTTTTGCCCTATCAACAAGCAAAGAAGAAAAAAGGTGGTGCTAGAATGCGTCAATCACGAGTCAATTGTCCCAATAATAACTAAACTTGTTTATTTTCAGGCATCTTGACACCAAGACACCAAATTTTGGTTAAAGGTGCTCCAATGTGACTGTGCAATACTATTCACTTTTCCACCATTTTTTTAAAATAGTGCAAAGTCAAATTTGCCCTTTTTTTCATTTGTCAAAAGAATTATTAGATGGTATTTGTGTTATATATATTTTTAGTACAATTATTATTATTTACATTTATAAAAAGTTTTAAGTGTTTATTAATGAATTTAATATTTTCTTTAATTTAACTCAATTATTTATTTAGTAATTTATATATTTCTAAAATAAATAAATAAATTACTAAGAATAAAAAGAAAAAAGAAAATAATTAAACATTGTTCATTTTGTGTAATGGTTGGAGATGAATTTAGTTTTGTACAAAATTTGGTACAAATTTTGGTGTAGTATTGGGAATGACCTTATCTTCAACTATTTATTGAAATTTCAAGTGTCGGGTTTTGATCATTGAACTTATCAAAATATTTGAAGTTACTCATTGACATAACATTCGCTACTCGACTCTAATATACAAACTGCACACGTGGCGTAATTCACAACATACCAAATTACCAAGTTTGAAAATACGTCTTAGATTACTCAGTGTAATTTGAAAGATTTTTTTTTATTGCTCACTATATTCAAAACGTTTTTGATTAATCATTATATTTTAAGGAGGTCAAGTTTGGCCACTAAACTTGTAAAACCGAGTCGACCTGTCCTACAAATTTAGGAATGTTGTTACAAGTATCATTTTCATACAAAAAAAAAAAAAAAAAAAATTGTGTAATGTGTTACGAGAGAATGTTTCAAGATATTTTATAATACACGAGTTTTGTTGCAATTCTTTTCATATTTGATCCATAATCTAAATTAACGGCCAGAAAAATTATGATGATTAGTGTTAACAAAAATTTGCATGATATTCACCGAAAAAATCCATATTCTACATAAATATTTCCATTGGATTTTTTTTTTATTTTTTTTTTTTTATGGTTTATGGCGTATGTGTTTTGGCTGCACGTGAATATTTGATGGCTTTTTGTGTATATTTTTTTGCTATTAATGTAGATTTTAGATTTTTGGGTGAATGACATACGTATTTTTGTTAGAATTAATTATCAGAATCGTCAATATTTTCTTGCAGTTAATTTAGATTATGGATCAAATATGAAAAGAATTACAACAAAACTCAAGTATATTATAAAATATTTTGAAACATTCTCTTGTAATATGTTGCAGTTTTTTTTTTTTTTTTTTTTTAATGAAAAATGATATTTGGAATGCTATTCCTAGTTATCTAGTATAGGCCGACGTCAGTTTAGGAGTCAAAACTCGACCACCTTAAAGTATAGTTAGTAATCAAATACATCTTTAAAAGTATAGTGAGCCCTTGTTTGGTACTCGTTATTTTCAAAATAAATTTTTTTCAATTTTATTTTCAACCACATAATTTTCAATAAAATAATATTACACGTAAATTCAAATTTTTCATTCCTTTCTAACTCTAACCACATATTCTCCAACAAAATACTATTTCAAAATACATTTTGGACAAAAGATAGGGACTCAAACATGCGCTAAATAATCAATGACATTTTCTTAAATACATTTGAGCAATAAAATACACAACTTTCTTACATAGCAATTTGGCCTGCCGTGAGTTACGCCACATGTGTATTTCATCTGTCGTGTCATCAATTCCGTTAAAGTTGAGTAACGGATGTCATGCCGTGAGTAATGTCTAACATTTTGTTAAGCTCATTGATAATTAGACATTTGAAATTTCAGTGAGCGGTCGAAGATATGCTTAAATTCAGTTATTATTGAGGGGATTAAACTCGTCAATCACTCCCATCAACTGTGTATGTTGAATTTGGTCAATTCGAATGGTTTTTAAATAATTAGACAATTATTATTCAAATAATCACGCTCTTTGCATTTTGAGCCCATTTTCAACCGTAGTTTTATTATTATTATTATTATTATTTTGGCACTTGTAGCTTATAAAATGTGTGGAGAAAACTGTGTTTTTTTAAAAACCAATTCCACGCAAACAACGAATTTTGCTTCATGACTTAAATCTAGTGCTCAAATTTTGAAGCTTTATTAGAGGAATAGAATTAAAATCTAAGTCATTGTTTGGTACGTATTAAAAATTTCATTTTCATTCTTATACTTATTTTCAACTACACAGTTTTCAATAAAATAATATTTTATATCACATCAATAACTTTTCCTTTTTTTTCAACCACACATTCTCCATCAATCTTCTATTCCAAAATACATTTTTCCAAAATGATATGGCTCAAACGCACCCTAATAGTGCATATTTTTAATATGGCTGAAGGGGAGATAATTTTTTTCTTTTATTAATCTAAGTTTGACCTCTGAAATATGGTCGAGAAATTGATGGTGACATTTGCAATCGTAGAAACAGTTCTCATCCAAATCAAGAATAGCAAAAATGAGCGGACGAAGCATCATCTGCTCGTTTAACGTAGTTGATCATGTTAATGATGTAGACTCTATAAGTCTGACGTGACTAGAAAGTACGACGTCATATGCAATTATAGAAGATAATTTTTTTGTTATTAATCTGCATATGACCTACGAATGATGGTGACATTGCAATCGTAGATGCATTTCTTGTCCGAATCAAGGACAGCCAAAACTTGTTGACAAGACATCATCTGTGCATTTAACATAGTTGTTCATGTTAACGGTGTAGACTCCGTGAGTTTGACGTGGTTAGAAAGGATGACATTGTATACAATTTGACTCAAACACTTAATTTATATGTGCTATGAGCTGAATCGAAGGCCCACCGTGCAAGCTCGTGTAAATGTTATTAACATCAAAATGTAAAGTTCCTAATTTATCTGCATTTTTTTATACTTGAACTAACTCAGATTCAATTACTAATCTAATAGTTAGTTAACTGGTTAAACGTAAATAAAATCATAAGATAATTTAAATTATAAAAAAGTTCGAGGGTTGTCGAGCAATTTTCCAATACAATTTACTAATTACGTGTCGAGCACATGCATAATGTGTGTGTGTGTGTATATATATATATATATATATTTTTTTTTTTTTTTTTTTTTTATTATTATTAATTTTTTTTACGAGCATAAATTGCAAGACGTCTCTATAAAACAAAGGAAAATGAAAGGAGAAAAAAACACACATTGTTTGGTGGTCGAGACATCAAAAATTGGAAGGCCATAATGTGTTCTTTTTGGATAATCACATAAACAGTTTAATTTCTCTAATGCCCATTGAACTTTGGATTAGTACTATCTTAGCCATTGGACTTAAATTTATATTTTACTCGTCACTAAAGTTTATAAAACATGTAATTCAAACTACCGATCCAGTTTGACAACTATTTTTTAATCGAGCATTTCATGTGTCTATATGCCAATTTTAACTATTTAGCTTAAATCTTAATTGTTTGATGACATGTCACACGAACAAGTAGAATTTTCAATTAAAAATTGACGTCAAACTAAACTAGTGGTCAAAATGAAATGTTTGTAAAGTTCAGTGATGAGTACAAAATGAATTAAAGTTCAATAGCCAATGTGATACTAAGTGCAACGTTCAATCATCCTAGAAAATCACAATAAAGCTACTCTTTCGGGAGTGGTTGAGTTGGTGAAGTAGGTGAACGCGGAGACAGAAAGTCACGAGTTTGAATCTCATGCCAACACTTCCTCGATCGAGCATGTCACAACGGGCTTGCCTAGAGTAGTTTATCTCTTTTGTGTGATTTGCGGGCTACTGCACATGAAGCGAGGTTTATCTAGCGCGCACTCGCGAGTAGGACTAGACGTGGTTCCATTTGGTTCTGGTTTCAAAAGAATCGAACTGAACCATGAACCAATAATTTTTTTGATATCAGAACCAAATATTTTTTTTTAAGATGTGGAACCGAACTCGGTCTGGTTTTAGTACTATCAATTAAATTTTCAAACTTGCATCATATCTATAAGTTACTAATATATACTTAAATAAAAAATATAAGCATAAAACATTTAACAAGTTCAAATTATCAATAATCAAGATCATACAAATCCAAATTAACAAACAAAATATAAACGAATGAGTCATTGCAAGAAGTTAGTAATATCGAATCAATTCATTTACATGAAACCGTTAGACCTACATGAGAAAAATGAAATATGAAACTAAAATATAAAATTAACTAATAGGTAGTGGTGGTGACAAAATGACCAAGCCAAACAACTTAGCTCTTACCATCAGATGACCATTAACCGTTTAATACTTCATTGCTTATGTTGTAACTTTGAGAAACTCTACAAACATAATTCAAAATACACAATTAAAAAAAAATTAAAACAATTTAAAATTAATAAGATGTAATGTGATAATATTTTATAAAATAAATTTTACCCGATTCAATTTTTTCATAGAACTCCGTCTCCTCAATACAAAGTATGTCTTGAGTTGCACAAAAAAACTATGGAAAAAAAGAGATGTCTAATAAATTATGATATTTTTTTACTATACATTATTCTTGATGGCTTGAATGAACAGTAAATTGGTGGCGACTGTTGGAAAATATATTATTTGGCAAATGAATTTTCACTTGTGTATGTGAAATTAATCCCACATTGATTGAAAGTTGGGATTTTGAAGAGGAGCATTAAAAGGGATTAACAATCCCACATTGGTTAGAAATGAAAAAGTGGGAATATATGAGGACTATAAATAGTACCATCTCACGTTGGAAAAAGGAAAAAAAAAGTGGCAAGTGGGAAAACTTAAATAGTTATCCCACATACGATATGAATAAGTTTTTGGACCAATTTATATATGGTTAACAATTTGTAAGGTGTAACCATTTGTTGCATAGAGACTCCTCCGTGGCCTACGCGCCCGCATGGGGGGTGCAAATCTTGGACCGACTTGACCCTCGAGCCTTGAACTTGTGTGCGGCGCGACCTGCATACACGAATGTCGGACCGAATGAGTCAAAAATTGGCCACCAAGTGCAAGCCACGTTTTGGAAATTTTCTTTTACGTTTTTCCATTTAAAATATAACTTGAAAGCTGTTTTCATTTATTTTGTAACTCCAAAACGTGAGAATTCAAATGGCAGAGTTATGGTTGGAGTTATGACTGCATTAAGAGGCAAAGGCTCCTCCTTGCCTATATATACTGAACAATCTCTTCAGTTCAGACACACCACAACAGCACGAAATCTTTCTGCTCCCTGTTCAAATTCATGTCGTCTTACAGTCACTTGGTGATTCCGTTCCGGCACACTCGTTCAGTTCGACTGTACAAGTAGTGATGGCAACGGGGCGGGTTCGGGGCGGGGTACCCCTCCCCGCCTCGCCAATCCTCGTGCCCGCCGGGCCCCGCCCCGCCTTTGACGGGGCGGGGCGGGACGGGGCGGATTTTTGCCCCGTTTAATGCCCCTTTAGTTTTTTTTTTTTTAAAACCAAAAATTTCCAATTAAATAAATTCAAGATTTTATAATCCAAAGCAAATAATACTTAAAATAATTATATCAATATCCAAATCAAACAATGAAAATAAACAATGTCCAAAATTAAACAAACAACGTTCAAATTTTTTTTTTTTTTTTTAACGGGGCGGGGCGGGGCACCCTCGCCCCGCCCCGCCCCGCCAACCCGTCGGGGTGGGTTTTTTTCGCCCCATTCGGGGCGGGGCGGGTTTTTTTGCCATCTCTATGTACAAGCTGCAGTTCACGCCGCTGTATCCTGGGAAGCAAGCGCTCGCATTACTTCGGTGAGGGGGCAAATATTGCTTTAAGGACACTGTGTTGGACACAGGCCCCGGCTTCAAAGACGCCAATTTCATCTTCTGTCAACTGCAATATTTTCTTTTCTGTCCACTATATTTTGTTTGTTACTTCTTCTAATTCAGTTAACTGTTCAAAGTTTACCTACAATCTTAAAGCAATATTCTCGTACTAATTTTCTGATTGTGTTTCAGAAAATGGAAAATACACCTACCAATAACGTTGTGGGATCTGCAAACGAAATTATGCCTCATGTTGCTCAGGCTGTGGCTATGCCAGGTTCTGATGTGGCTCAAGTGGTGGCTCCAGTAACACAAACTATGGCTAATATGCCAAGTTTAGCTGCTGGTCCAAGTGGGACTAAGACTGTGGCTCCCATGCCAAGTCTGGCTACTGGTCCAACTGTGACAGTCCCGGTTAATCACGGGAAAAAGCCGAAGAAGTTCAATGGTTCGAATTTCAAGAGGTGGCAACAAAAAATGCTGTTTTACCTCACGACCTTGAATCTTGCGAGATTCTTGACTGAAAATGCTCCAGTGCTCCAAGAGGGTCAAGGAGATATTCAAGCAATCAGTGCAGTGGATGCTTGGAAGCATTCTGATTTCTTGTGTCGGAATTATGTGATGAACAGTTTAGCTGATTCATTGTACAATGAGTACTGCACAATAAAAACGGCCAAGGAATTATGGGAGTCCTTGGACAAAAAGTACAAAACCGAAGATGTCGGAGCCAAGAAGTTTCTTGTTGGCCGTTTTTTGGAATACAAAATGGTGGACTCCAAATCTATAATCAGTCAAGTATAAGAATTACAAGTGATCTTGCATGAAATTCATTCCGAGGGAATGGTTGTGAGTGAATTCTTCCAAGTGGCTTGCATAATTGAAAAGCTACCTCCTGCATAGAAGGATTTCAAAAAATACTTAAAACACAAGCGAAAGGAAATGAACGTTGAGGAACTAATTGTTAGACTTCGAATTGAAGAAGACAACAAAAGTTCTGAAAGAGGGTTCAATCCGGTTGTGGCCAAAGCTAATGTTGTGGAGTATGGCCAAAGCTTCAAGACCAATAAGAACAAGTTTGGGCCATCTGGTGGCAAAGGGCCCAAGTTGGGGCCAAAAGGTGGAATTTCTAAGAAGAAGTTTCAAGGGAAATGCTTCAATTGTGACAAGATTGGTCACAAGTCTACAGAGTGCCGTTTGCCGAAGAAGAAAAAAGAAGCAAATATGGTTGAAGATGTATCTGACATCAACCTTGCAGCTGTCATTTCTGAAGTGAACCTGGTGGGTTCAAATCCGAGAGAATGGTGGATAGACACCGGCGCCACCCGACACGTTTGCTCCGATAAGGAGATGTTTAATGGGTTTGAAGCAGCGGATGGGGAGAAGTTGTATATGGGAAATTCAGCGACCTCCGAAATCAAGGGCCATGGAAAGGTGGTTCTAAAGATGACTTCTGGGAAAGAGCTGACTCTAAACAACGTGCTTTATGTGCCGGAGATTCGCAAGAATTTGGTTTCTGGCTCGCTGTTGAACAAGCATGGCTTCCGTATGGTGTTTGAGTCAGACAAAGTTATTTTGTCTAAGTCTGGAATGTTTGTAGGAAATGGTTATGTAAGTTATGAGCTTTTTAAGCTCAATGTAATGGCTATTAAGCCAAAAATTAATAAAATGAATAACTCTTCCGTTTACTTGCTTGAGTCTTCCAATTTGTGGCATGGTCGACTAGGACATGTTAATTACAACACTTTGCGTAGACTAATTAACTTAAATTCCATACCTACATTCCAAATTGATAATAAACATAAGTGTGAAACTTGTGTTGAAGCAAAATTGACAAGGTCATCATTTCAATCCGTTGAAAGAAAAACTGAACCTCTTGATTTAATTCACACCGATGTATATGATTTAAAATCTGTACAAACAAGGGGAGGCAACAAATATTTTATTACTTTTATTGACGACAGCACAAAATATTGTTTTGTGTATTTGCTTAAAAGTAAAGACGAAACTATAGAGAAATTTGTCCTCTATAAAAATGAAATTGAAAATCAACTCAACAAAAAAGATCAAAGTGTTGAGAAGTGATAGAGGTGGTGAATATGAATCACCATTTGCTGAATTCTGTGCACAACATGGAATTAAACATGAAACAACAGCACCTTATTCACCACAACAAAATGGTGTTGCTGAACGGAAAAATAGAACATTGAAAGAAATGATGAATGCAATGTTATTAAGTTCCGGGTTACCTCAGAACATGTGGGGAGAAGCTGTTTTATCAGCCAATTACCTTTTAAATAAGGTACCCCGAAAGAAAGAAGGAAAGATCCCTTACGAGTTATTGAAATGAAGGAAGCCTTCCTACAAATACTTACGAGTGTGGGGGTATCTTGCCAAAGTAGCTATACCTACACTAAAGAAGGTGAAAATAGGACCAAAAACTGTTGATTGCATATTTATCGGATATGCACATAACAGTAGTGTTTATCGGTTTCTTGTGTTTGATTCTAAAATTTCCGATATACACAAAAATACGATAATGGATGTTCGCTGAAAATATGCCGCGAGCGCACGGGTCGAGAACAAGTAGTAAAAGTGGACCTTTAGAGTCCAAATCGATCCCTCAGAGAGTGTTGAATTCAATTTTAAGTTTATCCGTCTTAATCTAACGAACACACACAGATTTAAAAGAAATAGATTTAAAAACCCTAAAAACTACAATTTTGATTAAAATTGATAAAATGACAGATAAAAAGTAAAAAGATTTGGATTTTTAAAAGATGTTGGAATTTATGTTTTCGTTTAACCTATACTTCATTAATGTCAATTCAGTCAGCGCAGATGCAAATTACCAAAATAAATAGTCAGACCCGATTTTCCAATTTTAAATTAATACCCTCTTTCGAGTGATATTAACCCTAATTAATTAATTCACACCACATATTTCTATGTTGATACAAAATTAACTAATTGCATTCAATATTTGTGAAAATGGTCAACGGATCACATGAGGTAGGTGTATATTTCTACATCACCTAGACGCGCCTAGAACACTAAGCAAACCCATGGCATCAATCATTTCGGTCTAGTAAATGTAATTATCTTTCAACAATCACAAAAACACCTAATTACCACATATCATGTCGTCACATAAATGAAGTAATTTTCAACATGATGATTAATACACTAATATTTTGATAACAAATGCATAACAAAATTCTAACAAACATATAATCGACATTAATGAAGCATTAGGTTAAGTTATTCCATAAATTCCAACAAAGTAATCTAGCTCTTCATCATAAAATGATAACAAATGAGATTATTCATATTATACATGCCAAATATTGGAAAAACAAATGAAGAACACAAGTTTTGAAGATACAACCCTTGTAGCCTATCTTGAATCCTTCCAAGATGTTTTTCCAAGTTTCTTCAAGTAATAATCCCCTTTGCTTTCCACTTTTGATCACCAAAATGAGCTAAAATTACAATAAACTAACTAACTAAAAAAAAACTAGAAGAAAGAAAAGAGAAAAGCTAGAGAGAAAGTTAAAAAATAATAAAAAAAACAAAAAACAATAATAATTTTTTTTCTTTTTTCACGTCCACAGGTAAGGGATTTTTAAAAAACATATTTTCCAATTTTTGCAATTAAGCCCCTCAACTTATAGCAAATAATTAAAAAGGTCCACAAGTATCAAAAATTGGCATCAAGAGGCGGTGCCCTTCCTGTCCAAAATTGGGATATTTTGTTCAATATTGCAGCCAAGTCCTTGTGTAATTGCACACCAAGTCCCTCAACTATGATTTTGTACAACTTGGTCCTTGAATTTTGACTTTCATTTCAATTTGGTCCTTTATAAATTGCACTTCATTTCCTTCATCCTTCGGCATGTGCAATTTGGTCCCAAGCTTCACTATTTTGTACAATTTTAGTCCCTTTTCTTCTCATTTCCGCTCCGTTCTTCGTCCAATCGAGGTTTAAGCCTACAAACATGAAATTAACACCATTATGCATAGAAATCTACTCAATTTCAATCTTAATTAAATGCAAAAAGTGCTAAATAAGTGTGTAAAAACACTCTTATCACACCCCCAAACTTGAGCTCTTGCTCGTCCCGAGCAAGATTATTTCTAACATAATCATGCAAATGCAATAATGATCAACATATTAGACAACTTGCCAAAAATATCAATGAGTATAAAATTGTATATCAAT
Source organism: Fraxinus excelsior (assembly GCA_019097785.1). NCBI lineage: Eukaryota > Viridiplantae > Streptophyta > Magnoliopsida > Lamiales > Oleaceae > Fraxinus > Fraxinus excelsior. The sequence continues at coordinate 1,213,168 of CM032628.1, read as the reverse complement.
TCACAACCATTCTCCAAATAATGCTATCAAAAATCATTTTAACTCATCCAATGTTCGATCAGTGTAGTGTGTGCATAGCCACTTTCAATCATCATCTAAACTAGGAAACAATTGTCAAGATAGAAAAAATCTTAAATTGGTTGCAACCCGACCCTTTGTAGTCAAATATATCCTTTCACGATCGTAAAATTCACACTCAAAATAAATATTTTCTTTATTTTCCCTATGTGTAAATCTAAAGGGTTCTGTCCATTCACACTTTTTTTTTTTTTCGCACTAGTTTGGTTGGATCTAACCGGCACTTTCAACATCTAGAAATGTGATGATTCTCCACTAATGAGTGCATTACAATCAAGTTTATACTAAGTAAGTCAAACCCACTAGTTATCTACGCCCAAAATCAATCAATTGCACCAAATCAAATTTTTCAATATAAGCTCAAAATTTATCTCACTCCCTTAAGCTTTCTTCTTAACCCTTGTAACGAGCTTTAGGTCGGTAGCTCCCCAATTGTTTAGACCAAAGGGTACCAGGTTTTGAAATACCCCAACGGACTTAATAACTCGAGTCAAAAAGGCTACGAAGTGAGACATAGTTTTAACACAGTGCAATGTTCTTTTTTAAGCAACAGTAAGGCGTAGATTCCTAGCATATGGTCAATACCTAGCTTATACTTGGCAACAGACACTCCACACAAATAATTTTTTTATCAACATGCATGGAATCAACACATTTTTTCAACAAAATCATTCACCGGCTCGATCACCCCCAAACTTATTTGAAAACATGGTAAAGTGGAGGAGAAATGGGTATATGTTGATATAATTTTGCAATAATACTCACAACCTAAGTTATACCAACTAAAACAGTTTCCATAAAACAATCATTTCCATATCTAAACAACAATCAATTATGACTATGTGCTCAATGAAACTCATAATCTCAACTGGACAAGCAATTTTTTTGAAAAATTTTGGCAGCATGACAGCATAATTTGGCAAACAAACATAGTTTATGAATCAATAACAATTCCAACTCTATGCAATTCACAGTCGGCAAGGCCATCTAACATGTTACAACATCATCACCAATTTAAAGCATACAGAAAAGCCGGCAAGGCTCAATACCCCCAAACTTAATCAACACATTGTCCTCAATGTATAAAGAACAAGCGAAAGGAAAATAGAGACTTCCCTGATTTCAATGTGAAAAGGTACCAATGCATGTATTTGGACTTGTGATGCACTTGAATAGCTTGGACCAAAGACCTTGTTGTACATCAATTTGATCAGAACCTGCTAAAAATCAGAGACATATAGAACTGCAAACATTGCTTACAAAAATAGCGGTATTAGTTACAAATATAATAATAAAAGCAGTAAACACACTAAAAACATAAAATAACACAGTAAGAAGGTTGGGTTGCCTCCCAACAAGCGCTTGGTTATAGTCGTTAGCTTGACTATAAGACTTGATCACTCGGGAATGGTGAGTTTAACGGTGGACTTGTCTTTCTCAAAGTCACCTCCGAAATATGCCTTCAATCTCTGGCCATTGACTTTGAAATTCCCATTTTTGTAGTAAAGCTCAACCGCTCCATGTGGAAAAATTTGTGTGATGGTATAAGGACCTGACCATCTAGAACGGAGCTTACCAGGGAATAATCGGAGTCGAGAATTATAAAGGAGAACTTGTTGTCCAACATAGAATTCCCGCTTAACAATGTTTTGATCGTGCCATCTCTTTGTCTTTTCTTTGTAGAGACGAGCACTCTCATAAGCATCGAGGCGGATTTCATCAAGTTCATTTAGTTGGAGCAACCTCTTCTCACCGGCCAATTTTTCATCAAAGTTTAAAGCTTTTATAGCCCAATATGCCCGGTGTTCGAGTTCAACAGGAAGATGACATGCTTTTCCAAATAAAAGACGATATGGTGACATACCAATTGGAGTTTTGAAAGCAGTACGGTACGCCCATAACGCATCGTCCAATTTCATGGACCAATCTTTTCTTGAAGCATTCACCGTCAACTCGAGAATTCTCTTTAACTCTCGGTTCGAGATTTCGACTTGGCCACTCGTTTGGGGGTGATAGGGTGTAGCGACACGATGCTTTACCCCATACTTGGCCAAAAGTGAGTCGAAGAGGCGATTGCAGAAATGTTTGCCTCCGTCACTAATGATGGCTCGGGGAGTGCCATAACGAGAAAAAATATTTTTCTTCAAGAAGTTCACGACTACCCGAGAATCATTAGTAGGTAAAGCAACCGCTTCTACCCACTTTGACACATAGTCAACCGCCACCAGAATGTACTGGTTTGAAAATGACGATGGAAATGGCCCCATAAAGTCAATGCCCCACACATCGAAAATCTCTACCTCCAATAGCGAAGTCAACGGCATTTCATTTCGTCTGGAGATGTTACCAGTACGTTGACATCTATCGCATTTGGAGACAAGTGTGTGAGCGTCTTTAAATAACGTGGGCCAATAAAAACCAGACTGAAGTACCTTTGATGCAGTTTTCACAGCACCAAAATGACCACCGTATGGAGAAGAATGACATCGATCAAGAATGTTCTCCATTTCATTTTCCGGTACACATCTCCGAATGATCTGATCTGGACCCCTTTTAAACAACAAAGGATCTTCCCAAAAATAGTGCTTAATATCAGCGAAGAACCTTTTCCTTTGTTGAAACGAAAGCTCAGGGGGTATGATACCACTTGCAAGATAATTGACATGGTCCGCATACCATGGCAAATCAGTTACTTGCAACAATTGCAGAATTTGCAGTAGTTGTTCGTCTGGAAATACCTCATTAATATCTCCTTCTGATACGTCTTCGGGTTGCTCGAGACGAGATAAATGATCAGCTACAACATTTTCGATTCCTTTCTTATCTCGAATCTCGAGGTCAAACTCCTGCAGAAGGAGTACCCATCTGATCAATCTCGGCTTGGCATCTTTTTTAGCTAACAGATATTTGATAGCCGAATGATCAGTGTAGACGATGACCTTTGAACCAATGAGGTAAGATCTGAATTTATCAAACGCAAACACTACTGCAAGCATTTCCTTCTCAGTAGTGGCATAGTTCAGCTGTGCATCGGTTAGGGTTCTACTAGCATAGTAGATCACATGCAAGATTTTGTCTCGCCTTTGTCCCAAAACTGCTCCAACAGCATAATCACTAGCATCGCACATCAGCTCGAATGGAAGAGTCCAATCTGGAGCTGCAATGATAGGAGCAGTAATGAGTTTTTCTTTCAAAGCATTGAAAGCAATGAGACACTCTTGAGAGAAATTGAAAGTAGTGTTCTTCTCAAGTAAGGAGCACAGGGGTTTTGTGATTTTCGAAAAGTCTTTAATAAACCTCCTGTAAAATCCAGCATGTCCGAGAAAACTCATAATCCCTCTTACAGTGGTAGGTGGGGGCAATTTTTCAATTACTTGAATTTTTGCCTTATCCACCTCAATTCCTTTCAGGGATATCCGATGGCCAAGAACTATGCCTTCTTGTACCATAAAATGGCATTTTTCCCAATTCAGTACTAAATTGGTATCTTCACAGCGTTGAAGCACTCTCTCCAGATTATTCAGGCATCCGTCAAAGGAAGACCCAAATACCGAGAAATCATCCATGAAGATCTCAATGCACTTCTCGACCATGTCTGAGAAAATCGCCATCATACAGCGTTGGAAAGTTGCGGGTGCATTACAGAGGCCAAAGGGCATTCTCATGTACGCAAAAGTACCGTACGGACATGTAAAAGTAGTTTTCTCTTGGTCTTCCGGGGCTATTGCAATTTGATTGTAGCCCGAATAACCATCAAGAAAACAGTAATGTGAATACCCTGCCAACCGCTCTAACATCTGATCTATGAAAGGAAGAGGAAAATGATCCTTTATAGTCGCAGTATTTAATTTGCGGTAGTCAATGCACACTCTCCAACCAATAATAGGTCGGGTAGGTATCAGTTCATTCTCTTCATTTGCTACCACTGTGATACCTCTCTTCTTTGGTACGACTTGAACAGGACTTACCCAAGGACTATCAGAGATGGGATAAATAATGCCTGCATCAAGCCACTTGACAACTTCGGCTCTCACCACTTCCTTCATATTCGGGTTAAGTCGCCTTTAATGCTCGACTGATGGCTTAAAGTCATTCTCCATCAGTATCTTGTGCATACAGAAAGACGGACTAATTCCTTGAATGTCAGCAATCGTCCACCCGATGGCTTCTTTATGCTCCCGAAGAACTCGAAGTAGCTTCTCTACTTCTAGCTCACTCAAGGAGTTAGAAATGATAACCGGAAGCGTGGATGATTCACCCAAATAAGCATACCTCAAATGAGGTGGAAGAGTTTTCAATTCCAGCGTGGGTACTTTTTAGAGTGATGGAAGCGGTGGTGGAGAAGTTTTGTCGAACTCATCAAAATGTGGGGGTCGTAGTATTTATGGGATGGTATAGCATTTAAGTAACTTGCCATGCTTTCTACATCTGGATCCCCATCCTTAATATGTGACGAACTCATAAGGCATTTTTCAAGATGATCCTCAGAACGTCCATAAAAAGAGTCGGCAACCAATTGATCAATAATATCCACTCTAAAACAGGTATCGGATGCCTACGGGTACTTGATTGCTTTCAAGATATTAAATGTAACTTGCTCATCTTGTACCCGTAAAATGAGTTTTCCTTCTTGCACGTCGATCAAGGCTCGACCGGTGGCAAGAAATGGCCGCCCTAAAATGATAGGGATATCACGATCCTCCTCCATGTCAAGAATAATGAAGTCAGCTGGAAAGATGAACTTGTCAACTTTCACTAACACATCCTCAACAACACCACGAAGATGCGTAATAGAACGATCGGCCAATTGCAAGGATACCGTAGTAGCCTTGACTTCTCCCAATCCCAATTTTCGAAAAATCGACAATGGCATCAAATTAATGCTAGCTCCAAGATCACACAGTGCTCTACTAATATTCAGATCGCCAATGACGCATGGAATAGTAAAGCTGCCTGGATCTTTGATTTTTGGAGGTAACTTGTTTTGGAGGATGGCACTACACTCTTCAGTTAACATCACCGTCTCATGCTCCTCAAACTTCCTTTTGTTAGAAAGGATATCTTTCATGACTTTAGCATAGCTCGGCATTTGAGCTAGAGCATCAGAAAACGGGATATTAATGTGTAGTTTCTTGAAGACCTCCAAAAATTTACCAAATTACACATCCAATTTGTGTTTCTGGAGCCTTTGTGGGAAGGGAATAGGTGGTACATAAGCTTTAACTGGTGTAGGAGCCTTTGATGATGATGGCTCGTCTACACCAGTCTTACTTGGTTCAGGAATTTCCTTCGGTTCCTATTCCACCTCCTTTTCAGCAGTGGGTGCAGTGGGTCGTACTACCGTGGGATTAGCCAGTTGCATCCCACTTCTGGTAGTAATAGCTTGTGCATTCTCTCGAGGGTTTTTTTCAGTGTTACCTGGTAAAGCCCCTTGAGGCCTCTCAGAGAGAAGTTTAGCAATCTGGCCCACTTGCCTTTCTAAATTCTTCAAAGAGGCATCATTGCGCTCTTGATATTGCAACTGATGGTTTGCTAATTTAGCAATGGCCTCTTCCCAACCTTCCTTCTTCTCTTGTGGTTTAGGATTCAATACATTTTGATTGTTCCCATAAGAGAAGTTGGGATGATTACGCCAACCAGGGTTATACGTCTGCGAATAAGGGTTGAACCCGGGGCGTTGAAAATTTTGAGTATATGCCAGTTGCTCGGGTGGTCCCGAACTACTGGCAATCAGAGGACAATTCGGACTCGGATGGTTCGCCCCACACAAATCACACACAGGCGATGATTGTATCACGTGAGCTGACTGAGAACTGGAAGAGGATGTCGATAGCCCTTCTACTTTCCGTGCTAAGGAGTCGATCTTAGATAAAACTAAGGAATATGCTTCACTGTCTCGAGCTCCACTAACTCCTATTTTAGCACGTCTATCCGGCCACATAGCACTTTGTTCACTCATCACCTCAAATAACTCATACGCCTCTCGGATACTTTTGTTTTGGACAGATCCGTTTGACGACGAGTCGACATTTGATCGGTGAGATGGAGTTAAACCGGCATAGAAGTATTGGACTTGTTGTGCTAAAGTAATCCCATTGTTTGGGCACTTTCTTAGCATGTCCTTGAATCTCTCCCAAGCTTCATGAAACGTCTCTGAGTCAAATTGTTGAAAAGTGGTTATATCGTGTTTAAGTTTGCCAACACGAGCGGGTGGAAAGAATTTGGTTGTGAATTTCTGTACCAGTTCTACCCAGCTCGTGATACTCCTCGGTGGTAGAGTGTCAAGCCACTCTCTCGCCTTGTCTTTCAGAGTATGCACGAATAACCTCATTCTGATAGCCTCCTCACTCACTCCTTCATAAGTGAAATTGCTCACAATTTCCATAAATCGAGCCACGTGAGCATGAGGGTTTTCATCTATTCTCCCATAAAATGATATGGTGTTGGAGAATAGATTAATTACATCAGGCCTCAGTTGAAAGTTTGCATGCCCAAAAGAAGGATAGATGATTCCCGATTGATTCTCAACTACAGGACGGTTCAAGAAATCCCTAAACAGCATGTCTTCCTCGTTTACAACGGGATCCTGGATCCTTCCTGCTTGGTTCTTAAACCAGGCGGAATACCATCCCTTGGGGCATGTCCCGATTGAATGAGAGGGTCGACAGGAATTCCTTGTCGATCCATCTCAATCTGTTGTCTTCTCAACTCGTTTTGTTCACGCAATCTCTTTCTAAAAGTCTCCTCAATTTCCGGATCAAATTCGGCAAGATCGAGACTTCGCGAACGATGCATAAAAATTCAATAAGTTTAGAGTTTTGAAAATACAGAAGACAACCACACTTTTGGATTTTTAGGAAAAAGTTAAAAAATAACAGAAATAAAGTTCGTTAAAGTGAAAGACAATTAAACTGACAAATTGATCTAAACACTCCCCGACAACGGCGCCAAAAACTTGTTCGCTGAAAATATGCCGCAAGCGCACGGGTCGAGAACAAGTAGTAAAAGTGGACCTTTAGAATCCAAGTCGATCCCTCAGAGAGTGTTGAATTCAATTTTAAGTTTATCCGTCTTAATCTAACGAACACACACAGATTTAAAAGAAATAGATTTAAAAACCCTAAAAACTACAACTTTGATTAAAATTGATAAAATGACAGATAAAAAGTAAAAAGATTTGGATTTTGAAAAGATGTTGGAATTTATATTTTCGCTTAACATATACTTCATTAATGTCAATTCAATCACGCACAGATGCAAATTACCAAAATAAATAGTCAGACCCGATTTTCCAATTTTAAATTAATACCATCTTTCGAGTGATATTAACCCTAATTAATTAATTCACACCACATATTTCTACGTTGATACAAAATTAACTAATCGCATTCAATATTTGTGAAAATGCTCAACGGATCACATGAGGTAGGTGTATATTTCTACATCACCTAGATGCGCCTAGAACACTAAGCAAACCCATGGCATCAATCATTTCGGTCTAGTAAATGTAATTATCTTTCAACAATCACAAAAACACCTAATTATCACATATCATGTCGTCACATAAATGAAGTAATTTTCAACATGATGATTAATACACTATTATTTTGATAACAAATGCATAATAAAACTCTAACAAACATATAATCGACATTAATGAAGCATTGGTTAAGTTATTCCATAAATTCCAACAAAGTAATCTAGCTCTTCATCATAAAATGATAACAAATGAGATTAACAATGTTATACATGCCAATATTGGAAAAACAAATGAAGAACACAAGTTTTGAAGATACAACCCTTGCAGCTTATCTTGAATCCTTCCAAGATGTTTTTCCAAGTTTCTTCAAGTAATAATCCCCTTTGCTTTCCACTTTTGATCACCAAAATGAGTTAAGATTAAAACAACCTAACAAACTAAAAGAAAAACTAGAGAAGAAAATGAAGGAAAGCTAGAGAGAAAAATGAAAAATAGCCAAAAAAAAAACAATAATTAAATTCTGCCCAGTTTCACGTCAAATGTAGATTTTTGTAAAAAAAAAACATATTTTCCAAAATTGCAACTAAGCCCCTCAACTTATAGCAAATAATTAAAAAGGTCCACAAGTTCCAAAAAAATGCATTAAGAGTCGGTGCCCTCCCTGTCCAAAATTAAGATATTTTGTTCAATTTTGTAGCCAAGTCCCTATGTAATTGCATGCCAAGTCCCTCAACTTTGATTTTGTACAACTTGGTCCTCAGATTTTGACTTTCATTTCAATTTGGTCCTTTATAAATTGCACTTCAATTCCTTCATCTTTCGACATATGCAATTTGGTCCCAAGCTTCACTATTTTGTACAATTTTAGTCCCTTTTCTTCTCATTTCCGCTCCGTTCTTCGTCCAATCGAGGTTTAAGCCTACAAATATGAAATTAACACCATTATGCATAGAAATCTACTCAATTTCAATCCTAATTAAATGCAAAAAGTGCTAAATAAGTGTGTAAAAACACACTTATCAGTGCCCTTACAGCTAGCGAGTGGCGCCACGACTGCTCAAGCACTTGCCTAACGATTAGCGAATGGTTATGTTATTGAATTTCTCGCTTGAGTGCCTGATGAGGGGCCACGAGCGGTCTTCAACGTGATTTTTCTCCTCGCTTACATCTTTGACTTCTTCAAGGCATCTTCAACTACCAATCCTCAATAGAACTCTCAAATTAGATGAAAAAAAGCCCGCCCGTTGTGGGTTCCGGGCCGGCCCACAATTTTGGACTACAACCTAGGCCCGGAATTGAATGTAAACTAAGAATTGAACAAAATGATAAATTCATAATTATATTAAGAAATTTTTACATATAATTAAAATTTAATGTTAAATAAATTATTTATAACTTTGCAAAGTTAAATTTAACTTAAGCAAATAACAACTAAATGCATGTCTAATTACTATTATTAAATATTTATAGCATAAGTACATCCCAACTAGGTTGTCACATACTTAACTATAATTTAGTTGTTCAAAAATTATATTTTTGTTTTCTAATCAATCTTCAGGAATTGCAAAGATTTTTGAAAATTTAAAAAAAAAAAATTTCATGGGCCAGCCGGTTAACCGCGGCCCGTGAAGCCTAATCCCGCGGGTCACACCTCTTTGGCCCGTGAATCGCCCGCTCAGATCACGGGTCGGCCCGCGGTCCCGGATCGATCCCGGCCAGTTTTTATGGGTCTGGCCGACCCGTCCGTCTTGACACCTCTATCACAAATAGAATTTTCAAATAGAATTCGGGTCACTATCGAAGTCTACGATACATCATCGTATTTAAAAACATCATTGATTACCTAGGCACAAAAACAAGAAGGTTAGCAAACTCATTTTAACGTATTGAATTTTTGTATGTCTTCTAATGAAATATTTATATATGTGATATATATGTCACTTTCTATAATGATAGTGTGTGTGTGTATATATATATATATATAAGTCTCTAATTTGTATTCTATTATATAGTAAAAAAAGGAAAAAAAAAAAAAACTTGAACTCTTGAGTTTCATAAATATTCCAACTTTCTTTTCTTTTGTGACAATCTTACTAACATGTGAAATAATTTCACCTTCTGATTTATTCTTGATTTCTTCAACTTTTATTCGTTCTCATTTGTCCAATAATAGATGAAGATATTAATTTTATTTATATATACAAAAAGAATATAGATTAGATAGTGTACGACTTTTTTAAAAAATAAAATAAAATTGTGAAATATGTCAATTTCAAATTTCAACACCTTAATACATACGTAAGACAAAAAAAAAAAAAGTATTAAAAAAAATAACATATCATGTCACTTTCAATATAAAACAAATTTTAAACTATTATTCATATTCATATTCATATTTTTACTCGTATGTATCACTTTAATTGATCCAACATTTAATTTTCATTTGTACTAACTCAATCCAATTTATCCAAATTTGTGTTTTCGTGTATATCAACTCGGAATTACTAATTGAGTTTTCATATGTACTAACAAAAAAAAAAAAATCTTTAAAATATCAAATTCATAGTTACAAAACATTACATCATTTAAAATACATACAAAAAATTCATAAATCTATGAAACTAGCTTATAATTGCTTTCTTATAATTATGAAATCTATAATATATTATTGAATAATCAAACAAAATTTGGTTTCGCGACGTCAACATACTGGACAAAAATAATATCATATCTTTTAGTTTTTTTAGTGCTTTATCAGTTTCTTGTCTTTGTGTATATCTAAATCTTGTGAATTCTAATTTTAGTTTTTATTTGGTTAGACATAGTTATCAGTTTTTTTTTTAATATCTAAGTCTTGTAAATCTACCTATAAATACAAAGCCATCAAGTGAAATATAGAGACAGTTCACAAAACATATTCTTGTTCTCATTTTCATGCTAACTATTTTGACATGAGAAAGCTGTAAACGATATCATTTTTTTCAGCTTCATTTTCATTTTTTTTTTTTTTTTTTTTATCTATTTCTTTGTCATGACTGATTAGAATATTTCACTTCTAGACAAAGAGGAATCTGGTGCATCAGTCCAATTGGCAGGTACACAGGGGCGGAGCCAGGAATTCATCATACGGGGGGCTAAAATTTATAAAAAGTAATGTACGAATAAAATTTATATATAACAAGGATAATTATAACACAATGTTACCTATTACAGTTGTACCCGACGACATTTTATAGCATAAAATTCATCTATAATAGAATCTAGATCTAAATTCATACTAAATTCTCGTTCAATGTTTAGTGTTAAACAATCAGCCAGAAAACCATCATCCATTTTGTTACGAATTTCCGTCTTCACATGTTTCATTGCTGAAAATGCTCGCTCCACAGTCGCTGTTGAAACTGGTAGTGTAAGTACTAAACAAATCAACTTAGTCAAAATGACGTAACTCTCCAACCTTATACTTGCAACCAATTCTCGACATAAATCACAAAGTGTAGGCACTTGAAATTGAAGCTCAGAAATCAAATCGTGCTGATAATGTTGTAACTCAATTTTCAAACAATAAATATCTTGCTGCGTAAAATCTTCAGGACAAGCTTACAAATATTATCCATGTTAAATGATTCAAAAGAATTTTTTGGATCTAAAACTGTACTGAGAGAAAGAAGTTCTAATGATGTCTCATTAAATCTTGTATCTAACTCCATCATCAAAAAATCTACGGCTGTATTGAAGATGTCAAAGTGGTAATGATGTTCAATAGTAGGATACTCACGACCACGAGAACGACCAACCATGTACGAACCATCAAAGTCAGGTATATGTATATCATTTTTTCCACAAAAAAGGTTCACTTCCTGAAGAAATTCTTCCCAACCATCTTCTCTCAACGCTTGAAGGATATCTTTTGTAGTATGGACAAATCTCATAGCAGTTAAGATGTCTTGAGTTTTCTTTTGAAGGGCCTGACAAAGTACATCCGTAATTGCCAATATTCTATGCATTAAATGCAAGATAAATACAAATTCAAATGTTGTCATACTTTTGTATACACCACTAACTTCAGACCGAGATTTTCCATTTGGACAATTATCACTAAGATACTCAAACACCTTGCACGTTGCAGCATACATATCAATCAAACTCTTCACAGAGCTATAATGAGAAGACCAACGAGTACCTCCGGCTCGTTGCAAATTACCAATCTGATTAACCCCACTTCCTGACTCTCGTTCTCCAATTTCCAACAAATGCTCAATTTCTTTTCTTTGAGCACTTTTCAACTCAGTAATACGCCTAGGAGACGATGTAATCATATTAATAATACAATCCAAACGAGAAAAAAAATCATTAATATCTGAGACATCCCTAGCTGCAGAAACCAATGTGAGTTGTAAACGGTGGGCAAAACAATGGACATAATATGCATATGGACAATCTCTAAGAAATAATGCCTGTAGGCCATTCCAAGTACCACGCATATTATTAGCACCGTCATACCCTTGGCCTCTCATGTTTTGCACTTGAAGATTGAAACGGACAAGAACGTCAGAAATTTGATTCTTAAGAGTTAATGAAGTAGTGTCACTAACACTTTTGATTGCAAAAACCCGTTCTGTCAATATTCCATTACTAGTCACATACTTCAAGACAATGGCCATTTGTTCCCGTGAAGATTCATCTCGTGCTTCGTCAACTAGAATACAAAACTTTGCATCCCCAATTTCGTCACGAATTCTTTGTCGAACTTTATTGGCCATAATGTTTAAAACCTCTTTTTGAATGTCTGGAGACGTGTATGTAGCATTTTTGGGAGCATTACCCAACACAATTTTTCGTACTTCTGTATTCATTTTTTTAAATGCATCCACCATTTCAATGAAATTCCCACGATTCATTGACGTTGGAGATTCGTCATGGCCTCTAAAGGAACAATCTTGAAGTGCTAACCACAGAACACTTTGAATAGTGGTCTTTAGACGCAAACGATTTTTTTGTTTTTCCTCAGCCGATACAGAATGCATTACCTTATCAATATGTTGAGTTGGTTTCATTAGATCTTCAGCTCTTCTCTTACAACCATTATGATACGGTGATGATGTTGTACCAACATGAATAAGGAATGCACATTTACTTCCTTGGTTAACCCTCTTCCAACCGTCAAACCCAACTGTTACCAATGATGAAATAATAGATGGAGCACTATCATTGAGAAAAAAGAAGCAATAAAAACAATATGCTTTGTGTGTTGAAGGTGAATATTCCAACCAAGGAAACTGATTGTACCAACGCTCTTGAAATCGACGTTTCTGTTTTCCACATTCTTTACTCTGATAGTCCAAAAGTTTTGGTTGATAAGGTCCAACATTTAGATAGGCTCGCCTAATCTGATCGCGTTCATTAAACGGATGTTCACATATTTGCTTTCTTTTTCCTGGATCCCATTCAATAGAATCAAATGGTTCCACATTAAGATTAGAAGGTGAAGATCGTTCAATTTCAGGAGATGAAATTGGATTTGGAGTGGATGTCGTAGGAATTGGAGTATCATGATGTTTGTTACTCTTTGAAAAGAAAGATAACAAAGTTCTTCCTTTCTTGGAAGAGGGTCGATCTTCCTCCATATTAAACCTAAGAGCATAAATATCAAAAAAAAAAAAAAACTTCAAAACAATGCCATCATAATTCATAAATACGCATCTTCACGCTCTCTTTCTAGTTCATTAATTATTATCTAAGCATTTCATTATTATTGAAATTTGAAAGTGAGTTCTAGATTATTAATAATAATTTATTAAACAATGAGATTTATAATTTATTCATAATTTCAGATTTTAGATTAATTAGATATTAACTTAAAGTTTAAACATTCATTATCATTATACACCAACTGACCAACATCATTAGAATACCTTATACACCAACTGACCAACATCAATAGATTATCAATATTCAATAGATTCAAATTCAATACATTATACACCAACTGACCAACATCATTATTCATTAGAATACCTTCAGGCTTCAGAAATTATCATTATACATCAACATTCAACAGACAACATCCATTCCAATTTCCAATTTTCCAGCCTAAAAACCTAAACTATATGACTATGAGTTCGGGTTCGGCAGTTTCAGATTTAGAAATTGGTAATTAGAATACCTTTTGGCTGTTCGGCGGAGGCGCGGAGGAGCAGCTAGCCGGCGGCAGCAGCAGGGGACTGGGGAAGAGCAGCTGGACTGCTGGAGCCTGGAGCAGCGGACCTGGAGCTGGAGCACCGAGCAGCCGAGCAGGAGGTGGTCGCCGGTGGTCGCCGAGTCTGTTTCGGCCTTCGGACAGGCGTCAAGCGGCAGGTTGAGGTTGGGGACTTGGTGTTGACTGTTGAGGATAGAGTTGCAGTCGGTGGTGTGAGGGAGAAAGGGAGAAAGGGTTGGATTGTTGGATGAAATTGGGTTTTCAAATTGAGGGAGGGGGAAATTGGGCTTCACAATTTTTGGGCCATTGGTTTGGACTGTGGCTATTGGGTTGGACTCAACGAATTTTTTTTTTTTAAAAACTAGGGGCTGGGCTTGGGCAAGGGTGGGCTACAGCCCACCCCAGCCCACCCCTATCTCCGCTAGTGCAGGTACATCTCTTGTTTATCCTCTAGTTGAATTATTGATTCACTTGCTTATAATCATACTAGTCAAAGCCCGCCTGTGCAATGCAATCTGGGTTGTGATACTTCTGAAAATTCTGTTAGTATCAAAATTAATGGATAGGTTAAACTATTTAGATTGGAAGGTATTTTGGCTCCAATACATCTTTCTAATTTGTTGATGTCTTGTTAAAGAGATAAGGAAATTCAATATAACTATCATTTTTCTACCTATTGAGGTAAGATACCAACTACATGTATCAGTTGCACCAGTTTTTAATTTATTTACAAAGACCTTATGCAATATGTAGTCAAAACTAATTAATTGATAATAATACAGTGCAGAATTTAGGACAAATCAAGCGTTTCTATCATATTAAAACCACAAAACAACGAAAACTTCCATCATAGAGGCAAAAAGAATGACAAACGATAACTTAACTTCATAAATTTCGTCGAATATCTTTTCAACATGTTCTAATGATACCGTACATTAAATTAATTTTAAAAAAATAAAAATAATTCATTTCATAGAAGATGTTTGTCTACCAGTACTGCATAATGTAGGAAGATTCTTCTGAAAATCATTGAATTCCTTTAATATTCATTTTGATGCCATAAATTTACGCTTTTTAACCGTAAAAATTGAAGAAAAATGAAATTGAGATAAATTGGTGTGAGTATGAGAATTGAGGGTGGGTAGAAAAGAAATATTAACGATTATGATTTTACGTTTAATAATTTAAGATAAAAATTGAAGAAAAATGAATTGGGAGAAATTAGTGTGAGTATAGAGGTTGAGGGTTGGTAGAAAAGAAAAACTAACGATTATGATTTTACGTTTAATAATTTAAGATAATTTGTATATTTAAACTTAATCGACAATATATTTATTATTATCATATTTTAAGTTTTTTTCAAAAAAAAAATTAAATCGATCCAAATGTATATTCATATCGTGAAATATCGAATCAAACGTTGTAGGAGAAATAAAATTCGAAAAAATGATATTAGAATGGAATTGAGATTGAAAATTAACATAAACAATCACGACGTTTCATAATTAATATAAAATTATTTTTGATATTTAAAATTTATCGACCATATATTTATCATGGCCGCACTTCAATATTTTCAACAAATTTTAAATCGGTTAAAACTCATATTTATAGCCTAAAATATTGAATTAAACGTATAAAAAAGTAGCTCAGACGGCTTAGCCGAGCCCATCCCTGCCATAAAGCCATTTGGCTCGGCTCGGCTCGACTCGACCTATGGCTTATGAACAGTAACAAAAAAACAACTCTTTTATATGTAGTTAGATTAGATTAGATATGTATATCTATTTTCTTTCGATTTTTTTTCTTTATATTCTACCGTTCATACAAGTGTATTAGTTCAATTGCTTGATGATTTTCAAGTGCCTTTGACATACATAGGTACGATTTATTGTTCATGATCACTTACTCTCACGAATGTTTCACATTCCATTATTTAAATTCATTTTATTTTCCATTTCACTTAAAGAAGTCGACAAATTGTTATGTAATTTTTTCATCATCTGAACGTATATTTCAGGATCAAGCGATGAAGAGAAAGATTGGTCAGGGTAGTGCTTGATATGGCTTTTTTTTCAAGCATTGTAATAAATTTCACCTATAGCATTCTTGCCTTGGCATCCTTCGAGGTCTTGCTTTGATTTCATTGTTAAAGATTTTCTATTTATTGTTGCAAATAAAGATTTTGTTTGTGATGTATGTTTGCGTGCTTGTCACACCTCCACTTAAAGAACTTTAAATTCATTTTTATTTTATTTATTTAATAATTTGTATTTAATTCGAGTAAGTATTTTATAATAGAATCAAAACATATTATAGAAACTTGATTAATAATATAAAGAGTCAAAAGAACCGCCAAATTTATATTATAACAAAAGAGATGCTACTTTACAAAATACGGGTAACAAGAAGTGTTTGCTCACTTTCAAAAGTATTTCATATATCTAATCTATAACAGGCTAATAGGGCGGTATGTCCATGTCAACTAACTCATTCCATTTTTACTACATTCTTTTACTATTTACTAGTGCTCTAAAAAACGCGTTTAGGCGCGAAGCGCGATGAAAATGCTTCGCCTTGAGTTTAGGTGGAAATTAAGCGGTCAACGTTGTTGTTGACCGCTTAATGCTCGCCTAAGCGTGCCTAGACGCTTCGTCTTGAGTCTAAGTGAAAATTAAGATATCAAAGGTTGTTGTTGACCGCTTAATGCTCGCCTAGGTGAGCATCAAGCTCAGATTTTAAGGAGGTCTAGTTTTTTCCTTTTAAAAAAAATAAGATTACAGTCCAGAATCAATAGTCCACTATCCCTTCAAATTTCAAAAACTCCAAACTCTAGAGAGCTGAGAAGATGAAAGAACAAAAAAAATATAATACTTTAAAATGAATTGCAGTCCGATAAAGACTTAGATTAAATAAGATTTAAATTACAAATTATCTACGTTATGTAATTATGATTTTGAAACTTATCTTTATGTAGGAAATATTAAGTAAATACAATACTTTATAATTTTAGATATTTGGTATGTATTATTGAATTATTGAATTTTTTAACAATAATTAAAATAAAACGTTTTTTTAAGCCTAAACTTCGCCTAGGCTCTCCTAAGCTTGTAAAGTTTGAAACTTAGCCTCCACGTCTAGCCACGTTTTACACTTTTTAGAACGTTGCTATTTACCATCACCCTATTTTATATCACTATCTACTCTACAGATAGCATAGTATTTACATATCGACATGTGAACAAGTCATACACATCAACCATCACTAACACAAAATCCTTATATTCTTCAAAAGTTTCGATACCTTCATCCTCGGCAACAACCATAAAAAACGTGTATAGTTGGTACGTCTATATATAACATGTATAGATGTTAGTCTTCAATAATTTTAGCATGTCTGGTAGTTTGGATAATCTCACTTTGCCTCGGAGCCATCTACAGTACAAAATACAAAGCATGAACAATAAAGTTCAGTAAATATGATTGTGCAACGATGTCTATTAATCATGCTTGGGGCCTGAATCCTTATTATAGTGTACCGTGTGAGTTCAAATAACATAGTTATCACTTGTGCGTAATTCAATGTCAATGCATCCGTCCTTTCCCACCGAGACTCAATATGCCGCATCAAAATATATAAATCAGGGTTTGGCCTAAGTATACAGTGCTTCACATGTCTATCCACAATCCCAAGGCCACCAAGGGACCTCCTGACACTGCTTGTATACAGGTGTCGAACTCCAAATACCCTATCGCTGGCTACCCTTAATGACTATTAGGTAGTGATGGCAACGGGGCGGGTTCGGGGCGGGGCAAGGGTTCGGGGCGGGGCACCCTTGCCCCGCCCCGCCTTTGACGGGGCGGGACGGGGCGGATTTTTGCCCCGTTTAATGCCCCATTTAGTTTTTTTTAAACCAAAAATTTTCAATTAAATACAATTCAAAATTTTATAATCCAATGCAAATAATACTTAAAATAATTATATCAATATCCAAATCAAACAATGAAAACAAACAATGTCCAAAATTAAATAAACAACGTTCAATTTTTTTTTTTTTTTTTTAACTAAACGGGGCGGGGCACCCTCGCCCCGCCCCGCCCCGCGACCCGAGGCGGGGCGGCAATCCTCGCCCCGCCTTCCTCCGATAAGCTCATCCATTCCAAACAAACCCCCTGGCACGGAATCCCCAGTCCATCAAGAAGAATCATCAGCAATACCAGTTCATCAACCTGCAGTGGTTGTTGCTAGAGCATTCAAAGAACTACGTCAGCAAGTTACAAAGCTAACTCAACTACTTATTCAAAGAAATACTCCACAACCTCCACCACAAGCACCAACACTAGCTCAACCAAGAAGTATCATAGCTCATGCTCGAGCTTGAGATACCCGTGATGCTCATGACAATGGTGGATCTGGGGCCCGGGCATACCCCTAGTAGCCTCGGCCTCGAGATTGGTTACCATGGACTCGGATAAACTCGCTCGAATTATACAAGACGACATTACGGCTAGACTACTGCAGAATATCCAGGGAACGATGGTTCGTGAATGATGATCGTGCTCAGGATATCGCGATGCATATGAAAACGGTGGATCTGGGGGGCCTCGGGCATGTCCCCAGTATCCTCGACCTCGAGATTGGTTACTGCGGACTCAGGAGAGCTTGCTCGGATCATACTGGATGGGAACACGACAGGACTACAACAGAATACCAAAGGAACGATAGGGTCACCCCTAACACTCCAAGGAATGATTACACCGAAGGAAGGACCTCAGGATCAGGAGGAGATAACAAACCTACGACTGGTATAATCAAGTGGTAGTAGTCCTCACCTTGTCTATATAATTAATTCTGCTTTAACTTTGTTTATTATTTTGGGCTTGCATTTGATCGGGCTTGCATGACCCCACATTTTTCTTTTAGTAGGTCATGCTGCAGGAACATCAAAGTCTTGCCCCGCGCAAGCACCCTAAAGTCCTGTCATGCGTAGGCACCATCAGGACATGCTACGGGCATACTCTCCAAAAGTCCCGCAACTAGCGGGCCCTCATGACATAGTGCGAGCAATCACCTCAAACATGTCATGAGCATACCTCGAGACATGCTACGGGCATGCTCTCCAAAAATCTCGCAACTAGCGGGCCCTCATGACATAGTGCGAGCAATAACCTCAAACATGTCATGAGCATACCTCGAGACATGTTACGGGCATGCTCTCCAAAAGTCCCGCCACTAGCGGGCCCTCATGGTATGACATGAGCGAACACCTTGAAACATGTCATGAGCACTCACCGAGACATGCTATGGGCATGATCTCATCAAAACATTGTCACGCGTAGGCACCTCCGAGACATGCTACGAGCATGATCTCACAAAAAGCCCTATCATGCACAGGAACATCAAAACATACCACAAACGAACACCTTAAAAATCTACCTCGAGCTCGACCAGTCCAAAATAAGTCTTGGACAAAATTTCATCGAATAGTCCTTGAGCTCGAGACTGTGTCATAGGTACCCGAGTCGTCGAGCTCAACACTTGGAGATCGAAAAATAATTATAAACTGGGCTCTCCTCGAGCTCAGGATTCAATTGATTAAGAAAGCTATCGTCGAGCTCAGGCCTTCATTATTACATGAGTTATCGTCGAGCTCGTGACTTAATTATTACATGAGCTATCCTCGAGCTCATGACTTCACATGAGCTATCCTCGAGCTCATGACTGCATTATTACATGAGCTATCCTCGAGCTCATGACTCAATTATTACATGAGCTATTTTCGAGCTCATGACTTCATTATTACATGAGCTATTTTCGAGCTCATGACTTCATTATTACTTGAGCTATCCTCGAGCTCATGACTCAATTATTACATGAGCTATTTTCGAGCTCATGACTTCATTATTACACGAGCTATCGTCGAGCTCATGACTCAATTATAACTTGAGCTATCTTCGAGCTCATGACTTCATTATTACATGAGCTATCGTCGAGCTCATGACTCAATTATAACTTGAGTTATCCTCGAGCTCATAACTCAATTATATAACTTTGAGTTCATGCCATCGAGGACTCATAATCTCAATTATTACCATGGGCTAATCATCGAGCTCATGACTTCAACTTGGCTATCTCGAACTCATGACGTGCATTATTACATGAGCTATCCTCGAGCTCATGACTCAATTATTACATGAGCTATTTTCGAGCTCATGACTTCATTATTACATGAGCTATCGTCGAGCTCATGACTCAATTATAACTTGAGCTATCCTCGAGCTCATGACTCAATTATTACATGAGCTATCTTCGAGCTCATGACTTCATTATTACATGAGCTATCGTCGAGCTCATGACTTCACATGATAACTTGAGCTATCTTCGAGCTCATGACTTCATTATTACATGAGCTATCGTCGAGCTCATGACTCAATTATAACTTGAGTTATCCTCGAGCTCATAACTCAATTATTACATGGGCTATCATCGAGCTCATGACTTCACATGAGCTATCCTCGAGCTCATGACTTCACATGAGCTATCCTCGAGCTCATGACTCAATTATTACATGGGCTATCATCGAGCTCATGACTTTATTATTACATGAGCTATCGTCGAGCTCAGGCCTTAATTATTACATGAGCTATCGTCGAGCTCGTGACTTAATTATTACATGAGCTATCCTCGAGCTCCTGACTTCACATGAGCTATCCTCGAGCTCATGACTCAATTATTACATGGGCTATCATCGAGCTCATGACTTTATTATTACATGAGCTATCGTCGAGCTCATGCCTTCATTATTACATGAGCGATCTTCGAGCTCGTGACTGCATTATTACATGAGCTATCCTCGAGCTCATGACTCAATTATTACATGGGCCATCATCGAGCTCATGACTTTATTTTTACATGAGCTATCGTCGAACTCATGCCTTCATTATTACATGAGCTATATTCGAGCTCATGACTTCATTATTATATGGGCTATCGTCGAGCTCAGGCCTTCATTATTACATGAGCTATCTTCAAGCTCGTGACTTAATTTTTACATAAGCTATCATCGAGCTCATGACTTCACATGAGCTATCTTCGAGCTCATGACTGCATTATTACATGAGTTATCCTTGAGCTCAAGACTTGTGAAATTAATTGATTACATTGTCCTCGAGCTCAAGACATTGTCAAAAAGTTAATTAATTATGTAGTCCTCAAGCTCATATGCATCCACACCTAACTTTCGAGCTTTAGGAATGGATGCACGGGGGCCACTGATGTGGTCATTATTATGGATACCTCGAGCATGAGGACTATCATGGTTCTCCCTTTTCGATTATAGGACCCGGGTCCTCGAACTTGTATAGTCCTCGAGATACCTCGAGGATGGACCCTCCAGAATGTCTCCAAAATCACTTTAGTAGTCCTCGGGGGTATGTGCTCGGGATTTTGCCTTAGCCAAATCCTCGAAGTGCTCCGTGATCGAGAGTTGCTAGTCCTTATCCTGAAAGGACTCTAGCCATATCCAATTACCTCAATTGAGGAATCATAGGTCCTAAAGGAGTCTTACCTTGAGGAACACTTCAAATCAGGAAGAATTAGACTTCTAGTCACAATCCAACACTCATCCCAACAATAATTCCTAAAAATAAGGTGATGAGTCCTACCAGGAGTCCACTACTACCTAGCTCTATAAATATGGAGCCTTGGATCATTTTTCAGGTATGTTCTTTCATTCACATAATTTTACAAGCACATATCTTTTCTCAAAATCTCTCTCTGACTTAAGCATCGGAGGGGCGACGAGGACACACCTCGTTGCCTTTGTTTCAGGTACCGGAGGACCTTGCTCGTGCTCGTGCTCAGTCGTCAACCTCGGGATCAACATGTACGATTTTTGGTATCAACATTATTAATTACCGTTTTCAGCAGAAGAAGATAATTTCTTGTCCTTGTACACTCGGCTACCAAGAAAATAAGAAAGAAAAATAGTAATTTCTAAAAAGAATTTTATTTCTTTTGCCACATGATTTAACGGCGAAGATTCCACCGCAAGAATCGCATAGGACAACTGTAGGGAAAGACCTATTTCCAATTATTCGATTGACATGGTCTATGGCGAACTAGTCGAACTAGAGGTTTTGTAAAAAAGCACCTGCAGACGACGACGTTTACGCCCGTGCTTAATTTCTACATTCTCCTTTAGCTCGAAGTTCCATGGTCTACAAACCCTAGGTCCGTACAATTTCCAGTTGATGGTATCTATTAAACTTAGAACTGGTCATGACGATTCAACATCTTGGTGGAATATTTAATTGCATTTTTTATATAATTTTTGCTGTTATTTTTTTTTGTTAATTATTGGTCCTGCATTTGATTGAATTTTTATGCAATGTGTGGAGAAGATGCATTAGTTTTACTTTTATAACGTATATGTTTAATTTTTCAGTTACTCGACGAGATATTATGCTAATTTCGATTTGTTCATTACACCTCGATTTGCGCTCAATTGATATTGGAGCTTGCCTTTTGTGAACTTAGCTCTAATTGCGATAGCATATTTTGATATTTTTAAGTGAATGATATGTAGAAAGAAATCAGCTGATCTTTTCATTTTTCTCAATGCATTACTGAAAACAGATAATGAGAAGATGGTATCACAATCTCATGCTCCCTTCTTTTTCAGCGATTAAATGTTTGCATTTATTTTATCAAAGAGAAGGCATAATAATGGCCTCAATGTTAATTAGAGGAATTCCAACACACTCCTAAACACATACCATTCCCACTTTAAAGTGGCATCTCGATTAACGAGTATCATTTTTATTTGGCTAGATATCACCAAGTCAGATTTACATACAGCCAATTTTGTTTCTTTGCAGTTTTTTGAATTTCTGGAACTCATTTGATCAGAAGGTTTCTGTGGAGATACGGAGCATGTCTGTAATTAGTTCAAATGTCAGTTCATAATCCTGGCTGAATAATCACTCGGGTGATTATTGAGATAAAGTGCAGCTCCTTTTTGAAACAAGTGTTATCTCGGTGGTCAAGGGATGTTAAGTTTGAAAATGCACAAAAATTATTGACTGGGTGTTACCTGCATCTGTATATACTTTTGGAGAGTCCTTCTTTTGGAGATTGGCTTGAGTTGGAATAGTTAGCTCTGGTAAAAAACTCGAGTTTGAAGTATCATGCTGTGAAGGTGTTGCAGCTGCATAAATTGGGCAGACAGAAGGAAAATGCTAATTTATTCAAAGAAACTTCATAGTTTCTTGAGTCCCACCTCTTTCTTGCTATATTCAGTTGAAGTTCACTTGGATTTTAAGGTGTAAAGGGGGGGTGTTAATTATTGATATAAGTAGATATTATGGAACAGGTGTCAGGAAAAAAGTTTCCTCTCGATGCTAAATATTATGAGTTATATGAGGAAGTTGGAGAAGGCGTCAGTACAACTGTGTACAGAGCTTTCTGCATTCCTCTTAAAGAGATAGTTGCAATCAAGGTTCTTGATCTCGAGAAGTTTAATAGTGACCTGGTATGTAATCTTCTTAATTAACCTGAACATTGACAATTAATGGATTTACTTGGGTTTTATTCTATATTTGCATTTTGCATATTTTTCCAATGGACAGAATTTGATTCAAACTTGTTTTTACCCACATAGCTAGATAGTGCAGCAATCATACTTATGCTTTAAACTCTGATTTTTTGGTCGAATTATTATGCCTGTGGGTCAGGTTCAAAATAAATATCAGCTGCTGCTCTCTCCTCCTTTAGTGAGTGTCATATCTGACTTTTATAGTAATATTAAAGATAAATTTAATATCAGCACACATGATTAATGTATCAAGGCTCAAAAGAACCATGGCTGTAATAGAAAAAGCACTGACTGCGTAATTTCCGATTTTCGAAAATCAGCTAAAATTTCTCCAAGTACCAAAAATAGGACTTTATATATGTTGCACATTGATGGTAGGGGAATTTGTGTTTCTTATCAATTCTGGACATGGCCAAGGCATAAAGATATGTACGGGTTAATGTTTCTCGTCTTATAACAATATTACCCCACGTTTGAACTTTGTCATAGCAAATATTTTGTTTTCTAACTTTTACTTCTTGGGTGTGATATGACTAGGATGGTATCCGCCGAGAGGTACAGACAATGATTTTGATTGACCATCCAAATGTAGTGCGTGCTCACTGTTCCTTCACTACTGACCACAATCTTTGGGTTGTAATGCCGTACATGGCTGGGGGGTCTTGCCTTCATATAATGAAATCATCTTTTCCGGAAGGTTTTGAGGAGCCTGTTATTGCTACATTATTACGCGAGGTCCTAAAAGCTCTTGTGTATCTTCATTTCCATGGACACATTCATAGAGATGTGAAGGTATGGGTGTGTCACGTGGCCATTTTTACTTGAATGGAAGGCCATTTTGTATTTCTCTGTCTTGTTATGTATTTTCTATCCATCATTTCCATTTGAAGCATGTGTACATCTACTTGGATTTGGCTTGTGGATGGTTTTCTATAAGATCTCTAATTATTTTAGTTTCATTCGGTAGAAAATGAACTTCTTTATGTTGCCAAATGTACTCTACTCTCGTAGTCAATTGAGAACTGGCTCTTGTGCTTTTTACTTTTTCTCTAAATGGGTAAGAAGGTTTATCCATAATGGTAGAAGTTTTATCCTCCCCCTCCCTGGAAGCAGTTTTTCTCTTCTTCCTAATCTTGTTCTTGGAACATACTAATTTACATAATTTTGCAGGCTGGGAATATATTGATTGATTCTGATGGTGCCATTAAATTAGCAGACTTTGGAGTATCTGCATGCATGTTTGACACTGGTGATCGCCAGCGTACTAGAAATACATTTGTTGGAACTCCATGCTGGTAGGTGTTCCCTGTTGTATTTTCTTTTACTCATATTATTTTGGAAAACAGTTAATATTAACTTTGATATTTTTCTTCTTGAATTTATATCAGGATGGCTCCTGAAGTTATGCAGCAATTGCATGGATATGATTTTAAGTGAGTATTTCCTCTGACAATTTTAATCTATTTCTTTAATGTAATCGACTTTCTAAGTTCTTGTGCTATGTAATTTGTATAAACAGAGCAGATATCTGGTCATTTGGAATAACGGCTCTTGAACTTGCTCATGGTCGTGCACCATTCTCTAAGTATCCACCTATGAAGGTTGGTAGTCTCATTTACCCTAATCATCCATTTACATTGTGTGTACATTATATGTTTCATCTAACATTCTACACTTCCTTTGAGTGCAGGTTCTTCTGATGACACTGCAAAATGCACCACCAGGGCTAGACTATGAAAGAGACAAACGATTTTCCAAGGTTTTTCTTGTTTTATGAGCCTTTTTTTTTTTTTTCTAAAACTGGTATGTTACAAAACTTGATGAGTTTAAATTTGTGTCTTTTTTCTTGAAATTGCAAACCATTTTCAGTCTTTCAAAGAACTGGTTGCTGCTTGCTTGGTAAAAGATCCAAAAAAGCGTCCCACCTCAGAAAAGCTTTTAAAGCACCCTTTCTTCAAACATGCACGCTCCACTGATTATTTAGCCCGTACCATCCTTGATAGCTTGCCCCCTCTAGGTGAACTGTTTAGGATGCTCAAGGTATTATGCTCATCTCATGCATTTTAATGTACTTTCTGTGGAAACAAAGTTGTGTTGATTTCTCTTTTTCTGCAAAATCAAATGTTTATTTCAGGCAAAAGAAGCAGATCTTCTTGTTCAAAATAAGGCATTGTACGAGGACAAGGATCAGTTATCACAGGTGATAAATCAACTATGTTAATCATTACAATTTTATTGGGAACAAAGCCAATTTGCATTCTGAACTATCTTTCTTCCTTCACAGTGGCCGCAGATCCCTGCATTGTAATATCTTAATTTGAGAATTAAAGATAGCAACTGTATCCTATCTGGGCATGTAGAATGCTAATATGTTATAAGATGAGAAATGCTTTTTAAGTGCTGGAATATTTTCTCACGACAAAAGCTGAGAAACATTCAGGAGCATAACATATATGCATATATTGTCTGTGGCTCATGCTTGTTGGAGTCCATGTTTGACTGGGATTATAACATATATGCATATATTTCAAAATACCTGGATCCTACCAAGGAAAAAGATGCCGTACAACAGTAAAGAGGAAACACATGCAGCCAACAAATTATTGTCCTCTACAGCTGCATAGAATGCTGAAAGTTTATTATGGATCAGACTAACTTTCCAACTAATGAAAAGGAGTCATGGTGCTCTGCATCCCCCTGTGCATATGAACTACACGTTTTAACTTGTCAATATTTCCGTGCTTCTTGAATAAGACATTGGACAATATCATGACAAGGCACTTTGGATCTAGCTGTTACCTTTTGCAGATAAAACTGTTTTTTGGTATATTTAACTTTGGGAATCTGAAATGTATTAGTCTGATGTTAGGTAATTATTTCATGCACTAGACACATATTTGCAACATTTGATGGTTGGATGACTTAGATGTAACATTCAACTGGATATGCAACTTGAAGTAATTAAATGTCGAAAGAGAATCATTGAAGCTGTTAGCCAAAAATGGCCTATAATTGGGAACGAAGTTCAAGGAAAATTAGAATATTACAGGATGAATACGAGGGAGTGACATCAATAAAGAACAGGCCACTCTTTTCTATTTCATATGCCAATTTAAATTGTATATTAATCCTTGCTTTGTGTGTGAGTATATAATGGTTTCTGCTTCCTTAGATAAGCTGGATTCTCCTGTTGATGCATGTAATTTAATATTTACTTTATTAACTGAACAAAATTGGACAAGATGCAATAAATGTATGCACAGAGTTTGTAATTTGTTTTACAATAATATCAATCTTGTATTTTCTACATCTTAGTCAACCCTTTTCCTGAGCTTATCTTAATGTGCAGCAAGAGTACATCCGAGGAATCAGTGCCTGGAATTTCAATCTGGAGGATCTGAAGAATCAAGCTGCCCTTGTATGCTATTAGTCTGCTGATCAGTTGGTAATATGGATTGGATCATTTGAATGCCGCTTTAATAAGTTGAGCATTTTCCACTTTGTTGCCTGCAGATTCAGGATGACGCAATTTCAAATTCAGAAGATTCGAGTGTGAGTGTGAAGCATAGGGACGGGCAATATGATGCTGTTACACCTCCGGAGGGGGTGTCCCCTGATCGGAGCAATCATTCAAATGCTGCGCAGCAGCTGGAGGTATAGTTGCTATTCGAGTTATAGTCCTAGTTTCATTATTGTTATTCAATAGTTTCCTTCAGGTTCGCCCTTTCTCTCATTTGCTCTTGTTTCTAGGTCCCCCCAAATCCTGTGCAGTTATCTGATATGTGCAGTTTAATCTTTATTTTCTCAGGACGGACATAATGATATTCATGATCTGGAGAATTCGCTTGCTGCATTTCCTATGAAACCTCTTCAGGCGCTCAAGTATGGTGCCTCTGGTTTGCGAAGATGGAAAACTTCGGTTTTATCATTCTTGGATTGAATATTATATATTTATGCAACCTTCTATTGCAATCTATAATGAAATCCATGTCTCCATCTGCTTGCTGTTACCAGTCAGCAATTTTCATGAATGTGTTGTGTATGTTCTATATTACTCAATACTCTTCTATTAAGGCAAAAATACCACTTTTCGAGCCACGTCAGATCCTTCGCGATTTTCAAATGAATTAAAAACCCAAGAAGAATGAGAATACCTGTGTTGAACTCGGGATTTTAGCTGACACTTCCCACCAAGCCTAAGTAACATTGCGTATCTGCACAGACCAAGTAGGGAGGGTTCTGCACATGTGCGGATATGGAGCTGACACTTTTTATTAGCGTAAAAGGAAATCTGGCCAACATATGCCCCGTCAAACACATTTTGTCAATCCATCTTTGATCTGCCTGAAATTCTCCTATCTGCTACATAACAAATTCTTAGTTCCCTGTTGTGGGAGTGCGTTCCAGGTCCTATTGAACATGTCATCTATCAACATAACACGCACACGTGTCTTGCATGCTTATATTAAAAGAATAAAAGTAAGGGTTATTCTTTTACATGTCTTTCATAAGGGCTTTGCACATCTTTTTTAGATTTCTTCTTCTATCTCCTAAATACATGCTCATAACTCATTCAACTAAGTTGATGAACTCTTTACAATTAATCTATGTGTGGTAGCGACATTTTTAGTAACTTGTTACTTAGAAAATGATTTGTTTGACACATCTTTGAGTGGAAAATTATTGTGAAATCTTTTATTAAATGCAGAGGTTGTTTTGATGTATTTGAGGATGACGTGGATGCTGGTGGTCCAAATTGGAAAAATTCTGTTTGCTCAGACACTGAACAGCAGAATCAACTACAAGCATCAGCAAAAACTGAGAATCAAGAAACAGGAAGAGATGATGGTGAAAGTACTGGTCAAAATGGCTCCTTGCCACCACCTGCTATTTCAGGACAAATTTTTTTTTCAAGCGGTTCACTGTTACAGGATAATGTTCAATCTCCTAAAAAAATTATAGGTGATGGAGACAGGTATGGTCCTCTCCATGGTCCATTGTATGAGTTCTATTTTACAACTCCAGAATGGTCTGTATATATTTGATAAATAATTGCATGCTTTCAATTCTAAGAAGTAAATTACATGGCCTCAAGTGTTGGATATATGTGTGATGAATAATTTTTGTGCTTTCAATTTTTAAAGTAAAATGCATTCTTTTCCTCTTGCAAAGTTGAACTTTCCTCTGAGGCCTTCTGCACACGGTATTTGCTGCTCCGTCTTTGTCAAATTTTGGATTGAATCTTTCATCTCTATGAAAATTAACTTGTTCCGTAGAAGTTTGTGTATGGTAATGAATCAAATGCTTCCACTGACCATTTTTTGGATATAAACCATATCTAAGATTTAAACAGAAACACAATTGTCACTGTCAATGTCTATTCAAGTCTTTTAATCTCTTAACCTGAATTTGACCTATGAATGTAGTACTAGGAGGGGACAAACACATTTCTTAGGTTTGAGATGGCTAGCTGTCCGTTACAAGATCTTAGAATAGTGAAGTTTACATTACCCAGAAAGAGTAAGAATAAAAGTGAAGCCCTGTTTTTTGTGGGTTGTGTATGGTGTGTCCGTGAGCTGGATTTTTTAGCCTTTTGGCTTAAGAAAATCGGAAGCCAATTGGATGGTGTCTACCTACTTTATTGGAACTTTTTTTTTTCTAATTAATATTTGGGTACTGCATTTTATTACACAATGTGAATTTGACCTATGCATGTAATACTAGGAGGGACTGAAAACAAGTGTCTTAGGTTTTGAAATGTTGAGATGGCTAGCTATTTGTTACAAGATCTTAGAATAGTGAAGTTCACATACCCTCGAAGAGTAAGAATAAAAGTGAAGCCCCTTTTTTGTGGGATTTGGATTTGGTGTGTCAACGTGCTGGATCCTTTTAAACTTTTGGTTTAAGAAAATGGGAAGCCAATTAGAACCCATAATCATTGTCCATTCTGCTTACTCCAATTTTAGTAGTGTGACCAAATGAATTATTTGAATAGATACATCCTATGAAATTTTTTCTTGCTTCTAGATTGCACACACTTGCAGAATAGCAGCTCCCCCTTCCCCGCGGTGTGTGTACAAGGGTAGAGGAATTGACATCTATCACTAAACAGAGAAAAGATGGTGTATTGGCTCTTTGGTCCACTTTATAGCAGGTGGGCATCAAGTCCATCGACTACAGGCGATTTTGATGCAAGAATAAAATATGTCTCATAATATCCTCATGTGTGGTGTTTACGAGGATGATGAGGCGTGATTTTGGCCATTTCCAATAAGATATTGTCCAATAGTATTAGTTTGTATTTTGTAATATATTTCCCAAGTTAGTTTTTGCTGCTTCTTCCATGATTTTGTGAAAAAACTTTGTTAGAAATGTAGTGATATAATTTTGATTAATATGAAGGGAACATCTGCGACCAAGATGTCCCAGTGAGCGGAGTTACAGCGGTCCAATACAGTATCGTCAAAAGAAAGATTTCAGTAATTCTACAGCTGGTAATGCTTTTATAGACTATAAATTCCATATTATTTACTCATCTAGATGGGTCTGAACACCTTTTTTGCTTTTATTTTAAATAAACTATATTTATTTCCATTGTTCACCGAATGTTTTGTTTGCATTTTAGGGGAAGATGTATCTGAAGGTGCTGTAGTCCAACGTAGGGGACGTTTTAAAGTCACTTCAGCAGATCTTAGCCCCAAGGTATGATTTTAGTCTTATCTTAGACTCGTTAATTAGGTGATTCAAAATTGTCTACGTTCATGGATTCCTGTTCTTTCACTTCTAGGGCGTGTTCGGTACGGCTTAAAATCCAATTGAAATTGAAAATATAGCCGTTATTGGGTTCACTTGTCTAATAAAAGTCAACAATAACGATTAATTTTTCAATTTTAATCTGATTTTAATCTCTGCCGAACACGCCCCTAGTTTATTTCCTTTTTTCTCATCTCTCTTCTTTTTCAGAAGATACATCAGCAACACTATTTCGTTGTATTCCTTGGTGCATATTGTTCATTAAATATAAAGGGTGTTTAGTGGGGATTAAAATTAGATTTTTAGTAGATTTTGATAGAAGTTTTTGAAATGTGTAGTTGAAAAGTTGTGGGACCCATGAAAGACGTAGTTAATATTGATTGTTTGACTTTGACCTAGATTAAAATCTGATTTTAATCTGTACCAAACAGGGCCATAATCAAATGGTCTTGGAATAATTTCAGTCCTCAAATAATCTCTGGCTTCAAGGTTTACTAACTAAAGAATTGAGATGAGTAGAATTCTCATTTTTGATCCTGAAATACATCCTCCTCTAGATATTCTGCCCTTGCCTTGCTTGTCTTCAATAAAAGCAAGTGTGGAACTCAGCTTTCAGTTTTTTTAGGCAATGGCTTTATAACCATTGCCTTTTCTTTCTCGTATTCAGGGTTCTACGAACTGTTTCTTTAATCCAAATACTGGAGGCTCTACAAGCCCGATGAACCCAAGCCTTGCGGCTGCTTCAGTTCTTCCATCATTGCAATGTATCCTGCAGCAGAACACTTTGCAAAGAGTAAGTGTCGCTCATCTTGACCAGACCTGCCCTACTATCACGATTCTAATCTGCTCTCTATTCTTACCAGGAAGAGATAATTAAATTGGTCAAGTTTGTGGAGCAAACCTCTGGTACTGTCGTATATGCTTGTTGATCTCAGACAAAAAAAAAAAAAAATATATATATATATATATATATTTTCATCATTCGTACTACTTTTTCCGGGGGATATGAATGGGAGATTTGCTAATCTATACAGAGGAAAAGTATCTTGCTTATTCATCCATCAACTTACACGTTGATAATAGCAAATTTGCTGAAGTACAGAATGTACAACTCTCATTTTCCTATACAATCAATGAGCAAACTAGCAAAGCATATTTCCCTTTTCATTAGCAAATCTTCCATTCCTCTTCACACGTTTCTCTATTTTCTTCATGACATTTTTTCCTTTTTCTAGACCCCTTTCTTTCATTTTGTGTGTGTGGAGGCAGTGTGCAATATTTTGCCTTTATGTATCATGGATAATTTTTCCTTGGTGCAGGCAATCCTAATGAGTTCTCTGAGGCAGGAGTAAATGACATTGTGCAGGTATGGTTTTTTTCTTTTAACTAACTGATTTAAGTTATTCAAGTTGTACTATCCTGACAAAAACTTCTTGTTACAATTGCCTCTTTCTTTAATACATTAAGCCTCCGTTTGGCAAAATTTATAAATCATTTATGAATGGTCAAATTTCATTTTCAAACACACATTCCAATGGACCCACAAGTACTATTCATTTATCCACCACTCATTTCTATCTATTTATAAAGTAAACCATTTATAAAGCTTTGTACGGTGCTGTGCTATTTCAGAATTAAATTTGAAAGCTTCTCTATAACATAAGGTTTCTTGTAACATTTTACAGATTCCAGCTACTGCTGCCAAGGAGAGAGAGTTACACGCTCAGGTGATTCAATTGCAACAAAGGTATGAAGATAAACCCTCTAACCACCCTATAATATGCAATGTCGTTGTTTCTATTTTCTAGTCAACTAATTCTAGTTTTCCAAATCTCAGCATCGGAAGTCTAGTCGAAGAATTGCAGAGACAGAAGATAAAAAATTCCAAGGTATGTGTGTTATATCGTATTATTCTTGGGTTGTTTTCAAGCTTCATTTATCACATTACAGTTCATATTCAATAACCCATTCGACAATGTTCTTGAAAATATATAAAGCTCGTGTTTGGCATGCAATAGTATACAGTAACAAGATTTTTGCTTTTAGCTTTCTTAAATGCAATTAGATTATTCTTCAATTGCCATGTTCTGGGGTGTGAAAATGATGTAATTACATGTATTACGTAATATGAAATGATCATCTTCTATGGTTTTCAGTTGGAAAAGAAATTGGAATCGCTGCTCAAGGACAAAAATACATGATAGCTATTGGCTCAAACGCAAGAAAGTAGACTGCGTGACAATGTATACCAGCTATTGAGGTATTTCTCCTACCTCATCTCCCACAAGGGAAAAGAGCTTCCTCAGCATTCATTATTTGTCCTGAGATAGGAGAGGTGTGGGTTGAGAATTTTGTGCAGCGGACGTAATTTTAAAGCCAATTTTCTGAGTTGCCGCTCTTCAAGCGTGAACAAATAGGCGTTATGTATTGTAATTGGATAAAACAATTTGTAATTATTGTACAATTATAAGGCGGCACTGCCTTTTTATGGCAGCTTTAAAGATGAATACTAAAATTTTATTTATTGTGAGGTGACCTCGCCTTTTTTATTTATTTATTTATTTATCTAGTAAGGTGGACTCGTAAGCACATGATAGTTATGAGGAAAACATCAATTACTCTTGGAACAAGTAAAATCGAAATTGTTAGAATATGAATTCCTCGTCGAAGTAATTGAAGAATTTTAATTGAAATACACGTCAAGAAGAATTCAGTTTGGAATGTTATTGGAGTCCTTTGTCAAGTTGAAGTTCTATTTTAGAAGCTCATTGAGAGTTGGAGATTGGTATTGGATTTGAAGAAGAGTTCGGGATAGAGAAAACAATTGTGAAAAAAATATTTTTTTTTAGCAGAACACTCGATGCTCGAATGTGGCGCCGCAACGGTCCGGGCATATTAATATTTCTTCTAACAAGAGATATTTTGGTTGTTTCACAACAAGTGATATCAAAGTCTAGGTTCAGCAATTTTGCAAGAGTGCAGGTTTGATTTGTTCGAGTGTTTTTGTTCGTGATGACTTCTATAAAGTATGACATTCCGTTCTTGGATCGGAACACTAGATTTTCGCTATGATAGGTTAAGATGCGTGTCGCATAGCTGGATTTGGATCATACGTTGCTGAGAATTGACAAGATGTACACAATTTTGACCGTGGATGAGAAATTAGGGAAGGATGAGGAGGCATCACATTCATCTTCATCTATCGAAGATATTAACAGCTGCTCTATGGTTGAAGTTAAAACAATTATGGATGACTAAAAGTCTGACAAACAAGTTGAATCTCAAGCAACGTTTATACTCATCAAATGACATGAGGATGATCATTGGAAGATCACCCGATTATATTTAAAGAGATCGTCGCTGATTTGGAAACTTTGAAAGTATAGTATAATGAAGAAGATTTGACATTGATCCTATTGTGTTCGTTGCCCGCTTTGTTTTTTTCATTTAAAGATAGATCTTGTATAGTCGTAATACTCTCATCATAGATGATGTGTATGATGCTTTGTATTCAAAAGAGAAAATGAAACATCTAGTTTTGAGCCCAGAGATGGAGAAGATCCGGTTGCTCATGGTGATTTTGGAAGGGATAAATCGAAGTCTAAGTTCAATAATTAGATTTGTAATTATTGCAAGAAGAAGAGGCACGTGAAGATGATTGCTACAAATTGCAGAATAAAGAAAGGTTGGATGTAAGTCGATATGGGAAGCAATCAGAAACTTCAGGTGAAGCAGACCTCGCAGAGAACATTGTAAGTGAGGGAGATCTTTTGGCTATTTCTGGCATCGAGTCTAAATCAGAGGAGAATTGGATTCTTGATTTAGCATGTGTGTTTCGTATGTGTCCTAATAATGACTTGTTACTACTTATGAAACTATTTCCAAATGTGTCGTGTTTATGAGAAGCAATGCACCTTGCGAGGTTACTGGAATTGGTACGGTCATATTGAAACTATTGGATGAGACAATTAGAACACTTGATCAGGTTCAACATGTTCCAGATTTAAAAAAGAATCACATCTCGTTGCCTATCATTGATTCAAAAGGTTATGAGTTTTTTGGTGGACGTGGAATTTTGAAGGTTTTTAAGGGTGCTCTAATTGTATTGGATGGACAGAAAATGTCTCAGTTATACATATTGCAGGGTCGTAGAGAATCTAGAAGAGTCAATCAGCACAAGTTCAGTACCGTGGTGGACATTCATTTTGGTACAATACCTTTAGGAGCTCATAAATGGTCGAATTTGAAGAATACTGCTCAGTGGAGTTTAGGAGATATGGATAATGCCGCTTTGCCACCATAACCTGCGATTAAGGCTGTAAAAGGATCGAATATGGATCAGATCTGCCTATATCCGATCCGATAATCTAACGGATATTTAATTGTTAAATTCATATCTGATTTGTTATGTTATCGGATATCCGATCTGAAATTAATAAACATTAAGAAAAAATCAATGTTGGAATCAAATCATCATACATTAAACGAAAAATTGAAAACAATCAAACAACTCGTTAAATTGGCTGGTTAACCATAAATCGAAAAATCGAATCCAAATAAATTGATTTTATGTTCTTTAAAAAAATTTGAACTAACTTGATGTCTACTTGTTTTTACTAGCAAGCCCAATAATGACTTTTATTATCACAATGTTCCTTTTTAAATGACATATCATCTTCTAATTTTCTATTGACATTCGATGTAGGATAAAGTAAGTTGAATTTCAATTCTAAATATAAATATTTTATTTCATTTTTTTCATTAACAAATCAAATTATTTGTTACATATTAATTATTAGTTTTTGAAGTTGTAAAATAAATTACAATAATAAATTTAATTAAGAAAAATATAGATATTTATTTACTTTAAATTAGTAAACTAAAATTTAAAAAAATATATTGTTTTTATAATATTTTACATTTATGTGTACAGTTATTTATTCAATTTGACAATCGGTTCAATACCGTTTCGACTTTTTAACCCTTGACACTCTTCCTTTTTCGTGTCAATGCTTGGATCGATTTTTAAAACATTGGTTGAAATCAACTTTTTTTTTTCTTCAAATTTTCCAATTATTAAACATGTTTAATAATTATAAAATTTTTAACTTTTTTATGTCTTGAATTTGATTAGTTTTTTATTCTAAATTTATTTATTTTAGTGACAAATAATATGCTATAAAAATATTTTACTGACTTCATTATTTATAACAAATCAGATCAGATTGTTATCGGATCAGATTGACATATATCCATATTTAGTCCATTTAGTTAACGGATTATCGAATTCGGATCTTGATCGGGTTATCGGATTGAGACCTTAAATCCATCTCACATTAATTTCGTCGGATTCGGATCAAAATTCAATCCATTGACATCCCTACCTGCGATACTATTGTATTCAATTGTTAGGGATGAGCCTAGTGGGAAATGATATGTGGATGCTGATTTTGTTGAGTATGCTTTAAGTGGAGTAGAATGTACAATCTAGCAAGGTCTTCTTTAAAAGCATTTGGGTTTGATTATGCTTTGTGATGTGTTACAGTCCAATTTGGTGAATTTTAAATCATTATATTTTTTGGGAATCTGAGATAATTCTACAAGAGTAGTTTTTGGATTCATTAGAAGATGTGGAGTATTGTGTTTTGTTGGAGAAATTAATTATTTGATTATTGTTGAAGAAGTAAGTTCATTCCTTGGTGTCATTCGTGTTAATGTGGAGATTGTTAAAATTTTGGCGTGACCCGAATTTCCTGTTGAAGAATTCTAATTGAAGTGTACGTCAAGAGAAATTTAGTTCGGAATGTTATTGGAGTCATATATCAAGTTGAAGTTCTATTTTGGAAGCCCATTAGGAGTTAAAAATTGGTATTGAATTTGAAGAAGAGTTCAGGATGGAGAAAACAATTTGAAGCAGAACACCTGGCTCCCACCTTGCATGTTC
Source organism: Fraxinus excelsior (assembly GCA_019097785.1). NCBI lineage: Eukaryota > Viridiplantae > Streptophyta > Magnoliopsida > Lamiales > Oleaceae > Fraxinus > Fraxinus excelsior. Next base: position 1,177,118 of record CM032628.1, on the reverse strand, counting down.
CCATTTTTTACGTTTTTCCCTTCTTTTTCTTTTTGGATTCAATTTTTTGGCATCCTACTTCATTAATAATTCTACTAAGAGAGTTTAGACATCTCCTACATATTCCCTATAAAAATTAGGTTCTTCTCTACAATTTCATAAGTGTGAGAAAATATATTACTAAAATTATAGGATCCATTGTAATTTTCTATGTTCTCCGTTATTTTTAAGTCAATAAAACATTTGAATTCCTTTTGTCATATTTCTTATCTTTATTATTCTTTTGCTCGATCTAATATCTCATTATTTGCTATATAATTTCAACAATTCATTTCGGTGGTTGGTTTCATCAAGGGGTATTCAAACAATACATAATTCTTGTATTTTCAACATTGATAACAACGATCCGGACATATTAATATTTCTTCTAACAAGAAAATATTTTGGTTGTTTCACAATAAGTGATATCAGAGTGATTCTGACACCTTGTTTGTTCCACAATAGAAATTTCAATTCTTAAGTTCATTTACATTTCAGTTTCAGGGCGTGTTCGGTAGAGATTAAAATTAGATTAAAATTGAAAAACTAGTCGTTATTGTTGACTTTTATTAGACGAGTGAAACATAATAACGGCTATATTTTCAATTTTAATTGAATTTTGAGCTATACCAAACAAACTCAGTGTATTTATCGCATGTAACGAATATTTTACTATCATTTAAGTTAGTCAAATTTACTGAACATTGGTGCTATGATCTTGCATGCACTTGAATTGACGGTCTCTTCTTTACCATGGATAAGTTTACACGTAATATAAATCTTTTATATAAGATAATGTTTTATATGTCAATATGTTATTGTCGACTAGTTTGCATTCTGTTACGTAAAAGGGCCACGATGTCGGTGCACGAAACTACCTTTTTGAAAGGGGAGAACCACTTTCAATTGAATAAAATACTCAAAACAGATGATGCATAAATTATAAACATTGTAAACAGGGGCGGATCTAGATTAAATTTGAGTGGGGGCGAGATTAGGAGCGAAGCCAGCTCGTCGAAGTAGAGGGGAGGGGTCCAAAGTTGAAGGGGTGGGGGTTCGGGGGCAGCGCCCCCCAATTTTTTTTTTGGAGTTGTTAAATAGTTTAGATTTAGTTGCATTTTCCCAACTAGTTCATGCTATATAGGCCAAGAACGAAGCCTCTCACCCTGCATCAAACCTACAAATATATTCACTCTGACCATGCAACAGTTTTTGCAATCACAGGTTGTCAAAATGAGATTTACATAATATATCAATTCTTCAGCAATATTAGCCACCTAAACTACTACGTGACCAAAATATTTTCCTTTCGAATCGTGGACTTCAATTCTTAAATCATCTCCAAGCTCTTCTGGCAAGCCGTATTCAAGTGGGAAGGAAATTTAACCATTCAACTGTATGAGATTGAAGAATATGTAACAAGATTAAAGAGAAAAAGATTACATACAAAACACGAGTTTCACCAGATCCTGGCTGCATTCGAGATAGAAAATAAGCTAAAAAAACTGTAAAAAAAAAATTAAATTTTTTTTTCAGTGGGGCGGCCGCCCTCGCTGGGCCCTTCGTGGGTCCGCCCCTGATTGTAAACCACCCAAGTAAACGGTCTGGGTTTCCCAGGCCACGCATAAGCGGGATGGGGATAGAGATGTGAAGGAGTGTGTGGGATTTTAAGAGTGATGTATTCGATTGGAACTTTTGAAGACTTTGATGATTTTTTAAGTGATAATTTATGTGAATTTCATGGATTTTTTAGATATTTGTACGGAATTAGTGGAAGTCTTTTGTAAACTTTTATAAACTTTCATTTTAGAGATTTCTGTAAAATTTAAAAGATTTTTGAAAACTTTCATTTGAGATATCATTTATATGGATTTAGTGCAATATTATAAAATTATCACATACGAGATGATGATTCTCACAATTCTCACTTCTCCTTCATTTTCCCCTATATAATAAAAAAATATTTTTTAAAAAAAATAAAATTTAAGACCTTAATTAAATAGATAATAATAATTATACATATAAAAAATAGATTTAATATTTAGTATTATTAATATAATATACCTTTAAAAAATAAATAACAAATAAATATTTAAATTTAATTATAAATTAGTCTATATAAAACTTTATAATTAAATTAAAAATAAATATTTTTCAAAAAAAAATGAATGAAAAAAGAAAAAAAATTTTATAAGAATACAATTTAATCTTTTCATTAAAAAAAAAAGAGAGAAAGAAAGAAAAATAGAAATTAATGTAATTAATATAAAAAAATAACTTTTAATCATAATTCTAATGTTATTTGAAGGGAAAAAGAAAGAGAAATATTGAAAAAAAAAATACATATTAGTTTCTTTTTTGTTTTATGTGAAAGTTTCTCAAAATCTTGTAATTGGTGTGAGACAAATTTTGAGATTTTTTTTAGTACTTTCTGCTTGGAAGTATAAAAGTCTCTAAAAGTCATAAAAATTTGAACACCCCAAGACTTATAGGGACTTTTAAAAAGTTTTAATTGAATATATCATGACTTTTAGAGATTTTTTAATAGTTTATAAAAATTTCAATTGAATACACCAACACTTTTAGAGAGTCTCCAAAATTTTACTTTGAATACCCTTAAATTTTCTAAATCTCAAAAAGTTATTAAAAATCTCAATTGAATACACATCCCAAGTCTGTATCCGTTCCATTGCAGAATTGTGGATGTATTTACATGTCGGTAAGTGATTCTTGTGAGAAAGTGCATATTTAAATGCACCTTTAGGTAGGTTTGGTACCCTCTTGTAATTCAAATTAATGTAACCTATATAGTCAATAACTTCTTTCACTACTAACTACAAATATTTCGTGGTGAACTTATAATTAACGTGGATCGTTCTTTCAACGCAAAATCGACAAAAATTTCCTTTTCGGTGGTGTGATAAAAATCACACGTATATTATAAAATTGATTTTCATGGTTTCATAAACACGTAGCCTATATTTAATAAATGCATTGAAAAATTCTAACAATTAAGCTACTCGAACAAGGGTAGTTGACAGGATTGGGTGCACCTCTGCGACACTTTTTTTTTTTTGAAACCGTCTAATGTATATTTGACACGGATTCCCTATTTTTAAATCCTATCAAATGCCTCGGTGTATCAATAAAGAATGAAAAATAAATGAGTGTTAATATAAAATGGGGGTTTTGCTGTACAACATGGTTCCCGTGGTCGCGCAAAATCTCCTATCATTTGGACTGAAAAGGTTGATGAATTGTCCGCAATTGTCGGGTCAAGAAATTTGGTAGATTCTACTATGGGTGATAGAGTAACTAAAAAGAACAAATCTACTTGTACAAAAAATGTTTATTCACTTTTTTTGACAAGCAGACACATGGCGGCTCCCACCACGTGTCTTCTTGTTAAAAAAGTGGTGAAACTTTGCAGTACAACTAGCATGGTTGAAGTAAAAATCACCGGTTGTCATGTTAGCGACGGGTTTCCATCTACCAGCAGCCACCCTAATAGGCTGAGCCAGATCACCTGTCATTCAACACGTGGTCGGGTCTACATTGATTTTGTCACTCTCTTAGCCATTCACAAATCAAGCCCAGCGATCTTTTCTTTAGCCAAGCTGATATAATTAATTTGTAGTTAAATTATATGAATAAATGAGGTAGAGCAGCATGTCGGGTGGGCCGGCCCTACAAAAAATTTCATTGATTAATAGCAAATGAAAAAAACTTCCTTCGAGCTGATGACAAGCCAAGCCATCTTGAGTCGTCAACAAGCATAAACTGATAAAAGGCGAGGCGTATAACGCGTGATGACCGATTATCATTCCTAAACCTTCTATAACAAGTTTGCTCTACTGATTCAAGCTGCTTCGATGGGGATTTTACGATTGCACGAGACTGAGAATGCGGAGATTGATGAGTTCCGCCGTATGCTGATGTCTTGCGCTGCCGGACACCGGAGAAAGGACGGTGACGATTTGAGAGACAGAGATCCTGTGATCTCCGGAGCTGGAAACGACGACACACTGGAGAAGTTAGTGTGTGTCACCAGCGGCGTTTCGTACCTCGGTATCGCTGTTGTGAACCAGCTCCTTGTCCATGGTTACTCCGTGCGGATCATTGTTGATCATGAAGGTCTGTTTTGTATAACTGGCCGCCTTATTTAATTATATTTTCCTGCCGGTGGTACCCAAGTTGTGAGCGTGATTCATGCTGTCTTATAAATACATACATACATACATACATACGTACGTACACACACACATACATGTTTATTCATATTCATAACTTAATGAAAAATATTTAATTTAATTTAATTAATGAATTACTTTTTTAGATTATTGGCAACATCAACTTGCTTAATTTATGTGTGCAGACATAGATGGATCCAACGTCTGCTTTTCATTAGTATGCTTTACATCATTGAAATTTCTTTTTGAAAAATCACTGTCAATTTTACTTTTTAGGATTTAAAAAATGCAGATTACAATGTATCTCCTTTTCTGAGATTTCTCTCCATTGTGGTATATTGAATTATTAGTGTTGAACTGGAAATGCAGAAGACGTGGAGAAGCTGAGGGAGATGGAAATATCTGGTGAAATGAGACTTACCAATAGTATTATTGAAATAGTCATGTCTAAGCTGAATGATATTGAAAGCTTGGCCAATGCATTTGATGGTTGCCGTGGCGTGTTTCACACTGCTGGATTTATCGACCCTGCCGGGTTATCTGGCTATTCGGTGAGTGCTTGTTCTTTCGTCCTTCCATTTTCTCCCCTCAACGGCTTGCCAATCAGTCTTAATGCATTCCCCCTGTTTTATGGAATAGAATGAAATGTCTCATTTTTAATTATTGAATTATGATAGAGACAAAGAATGCTGCTTTAATTATAACTCAAATGATCTCATATGTTGTCATTTTGTTAATCGCACTGAGTTTGAGGTAACAATTTGATAGCATGTTCCTATTTGATGACAATATTTAGCAATTACAATACATCAACCAATATCCTTATTATGCTATACTTGACGAGTGTTTCTTGTTGAGTAGTTGACACAATTTCATTCTATTGGTTTCTAACTGTCTACAACAAAATATATAATTGAATTTTTACATAAGACGGATAGATAAGATGGTTAATATTAGGGGTGTAAGTGGTCCGATTTTACCGATTTTTGACAATTTTTCAAAGCAAACCGTTTAGACCGGTTTGAGAAAAACTCAAACCTAAACCTAACCATTTTGAACGGTTTGAAAAAAACTCAAACCTAAACTTAACGGTTTGGTCCTGTTTTAAACCGCCGGTTTCGCCGTATATTTTTTTGTCTGTCTACTTTTATGATATTAATTCATTGAATTCAATAAATATTTATATCTTACTACCAATAAATCTAAAACAAACTAAATATATCTACTACAAGTTTAAATACCAACTAAATCAAAGTGAAATCACAATAAACTAAAATATAGTTTTTTGTATGTCATTTTAGGCTAAAACTTTACGATAACGTCACAATACAAATCTACTAAATTACATATAAAGCCCAAAAAACATAATAATGTTCTACAAGATCTCGTGATCATCATATCTGAAAAACAAAACTACTGATTAGACAGAGAGAATAATCAACCATAATAATAAATCAATTGTTTATAATATCTAAATATAACAATTACACAAGTTTACCGTTGTATATTGTTATGAATTCAATTTATCACATATACTCAAACGTCAATTGTTGTCACACATGATTCATAGTCTCCATTGTCAAACAAATGCATTTGTTACATCATCATAGTATTGGATATTAGATAGATAAGAAAATATTTAAAAATACGATAATAGAAAATATAAACCACCTGCCACAACTTTCATTGAATTATCAAATGCTTCCACTTCATCTAACTATTGGCGCATCACTATAAGTTCATTCTTAATTTGCAACCAATTCTTTTCGCATATACAAGCATCAATTATTCTTGCACCTAATAAACTCCTAAATGAATCAAGTATCTGACCTCCAGTTGAGAATACAGTCTCAAAAGCAATTGTAGAAATTTGAATTCTGAAGAGGAAAAGGGTTTTTGATAGCTTAGGTTATTTTTGAGATTATTAAATATAAATTAAAATTATTTGGTAATAATAATATATATATAATAGAAAATTATAAATTGATAAAAATACACACAAATGACAAAACTATTGAATTTTACATATTTGGATGAATTTAAAAAAAAAAAAAATTATTTTTTTTTTTTTTTCGCCAGTTCGGTTTGGTTTTGAAACGCAATTAAAATTCTCAAACCTAAACCAAACCATTTTTGACCGATTTGGTTTAGTTCAAAACCATTTCGTTGACGGGTCCACGTGGCACCAAACCGACGGTTTCTAAAATGCGGTTTCAGTTCGATTTTCCGGTTTGGCGGTTTTTGCTTACAGCCCTAGTTAATATGATACAAAGCAAGCACAGGTATCGAGTTTGAAATTTTGACGTGCAAGTTATTTAGTGAGGTGTTTGTCGAAGAGAAAATAAAAACAAATAAGTTTCTTCTTCTCTTAATAGTGTTAGCTTTTTGATGAAATGGTTTATACAAACGTAGATGACCAAGGAAAGTTACGGTACTCGCCGGATGTCATTCTGGATAAGTATCACCGGTCATTAGGATAGATATGCAAACCTGCTATATGGCTTCTTCAACATGTAAATAATACTATAGCAGTATAAATGTAACTAGTGTTGGAGTGTGTGAAGCACATTCAATTTTATATATTACTCCTAGTTTGACATTATAGATTTCCAATTTTGGAAGTGAATAACCATTTATACCTGCATTTAGTTTTATTCTCTCCCTTTCTGAGGAGCAAAGTCATGAAAATTTAATGTTTTCCAGAAAGCCATGGCTGAGATTGAAGTGAATGCAAGTAAAAATGTTGTAAAGGCGTGTGGGGTTACACCTTCAGTTCGACATTGCGTACTCACATCCTCACTTTTGACCTGTATTTGGCGAGATCACTCTTGTGATGAACTCCCTTTTCTAATTGATCATAGCTGCTGGAGTGATGAATCCGTCTGCCTAAACAAAAAGGTAATTCCTCGAAAACTAATCTAATTTTCCAGTACATGATCCGATAAATCAAGAATTGTAAGCGAATTGGTGAGATGTAATGCAGTTTAATTCAATTTTATCTGGAATTTATAGCTCTGGTATGCTTTGGGGAAATTGAAGGCAGAAAAATCTGCTTGGGAAGTTGCCAGGGAGAGCGGTGTTAAACTTGCGACCATTTGTCCCGGGCTTATCACCGGGCCAGATTTCTACCGTCGTAGTCCAACATCTACAATTGCTTATCTCAAAGGTGTTCAAGAAATGTACGCAAATGGCTTGCTAGCAACGGTCGACGTCAATAGATTAGCAGAGGCACATGTATGTGTATTTGAGGGGATGAAAAAGACAGCGTCCGGGAGGTACATTTGCTTTGATCAAATAATAGAAAGTCGAGATGATATTGAAAATTTGGCTAGAGAGACAGGCATAAACACAAGCACAATAATCGGTGGCACGTCAAGTAGCAACAGGGCTCGGTTTGAATTGTCGAACCAGAAGCTTTTTCGACTGATGTCAAGAACATGGAGATGTTTTAATGAGTAACTGATGAATTATTGTTCAAATTTTGCTTTGAACAAGAGTCGAAAGACTAGTTGCTTTCTGTCCAATCCTTAAAATCAAAGATGCCTGGTGAAGGTTTGAATGATGAATGTGACACCGGTTATTGTGGATTGATCTTAGATTTGTATTCAATTTTTTAGGGGGAAAAAAAGAAAAGAAAAATAATAGTTTGGGACAGTGTAACTTAAATAAGTGGATTATCTTACATTTTGGGCATTCTGCATACCTGCCCTTACCTTTACTGAATTCCAATTCAGCCCCTGAACTGTTCAGATTGTTCAATTTGGTTACTGAAGTTTAATTCTCATGCAATTCAGTCCCCTCGACTTTCTGATAATTGTAAATTGATCCCTGAACTTTTCGACTATTTCAGATATTAAGTATTATAAGTTCTGTTATGCAGTCGAATATACCTCAGATTCCATACCTTTACACTCACATTACAAGAGTCAGCTGACTTTCAATTTCAGCACATTAAAATTGCGATTGAAATCAACCCAATAAAATATCGTAAGAAGAATAACAATGAATCCTACAAAATGTATGGATAATAATGAGTAATAAATGATAAATGTTCTATTGAAATTAATGTTCGGAATCTGAGAAATGTGACAAAATTCAATTAGCCAGATCGTTTTTTCTTATATATCCCAATTTGTTCTCCCAATTTTTCAATATTGTGCGGTTCATTTATAGAAAGGAAAAAAAGAAAAAAAAAGAACAGCAGATTTGGTGCAAGAAAACTTCACTTGGTACTGTCATCGTCATTCATCAATGGCTATTTGTTCAGACTCACGCGCGACGTCGTGGAGTTTAAGGAGGGAGTTGAAAAAGAGAGACATTTTCCTTTATTCACTGACATTGGGAACATATAAAACTCCCTCTACAAATACCCATGCTCGAATGCTTCAGTGCAGTGTTACTAGTATATATTTTAATATCAAGAAAATGCTTTGCTGTAGTCAAGATTTAGAATTCACTAAAATATACTGTGTTCAAAGCCAACAAACCATATTCACACACATACCCACGTGTGTGTCTGTGTGCAAATATGCCACCCATTATATATAATAACATCTCATCTCACTCAGGACTTTGTTAGACTTCTCTCAAATCTCAAATTTCAGACCAAAAAAAAAAAAAAACAGCAGTCTTAGGATCTTCACATCATGGCTACATCGAACATTTCGAGTGCATTTGTCTGAATTCTCAAGAGGCATTGAATGAAAATCTGTGACCATCTGCAATCCGAGGTATGTAAATTTTCAAAATCTTCAATGAAATCAATGGAGAGCATTGTTGTATGTATGTTCTTTCTATTCAAACTTTAAGCACCAACACTATATAATTCCAATGTCATTACCTTTTCACCAAAATCTCACTTTAGGTTCAAATTATCAGTGTGCACAAGTAGCGTTCAGAACAAATACACGATGCTAGATATTATTTGACGTCTCGACGATTCACAGAACGTGGAAGATAGTGATTACTCCATAAATAGAAAAGGATTTGTAGATCTGTTAAGAAAAAGGAAACATAAAATATTCCTTCACATTTTAAATCACATCTACACCATCCATCCATCCTATTCTCCTTTATTGGTTCTTTGCTTTTAGCCTTCTTTATTTTATAATTATATAATATATCTCATTGGGGACGGCCATATTAGTTTATCTGATACAAATTCAGTCTTTAAATTATTGAAAATATGTCTATTATGGACTGAAAGTCTGCATCAAAAAGCAGCTTTTAAACCCAGACTCGACTCATGTGGTTACTGAAATTTTAAGAGTAGACTAACATTAGCATTATTAAAAGTGAAATAAAGCCATGGTTGCTTTCGGCTTATTTTGACAGTAATGTGAAAGAGTTGTTCGTGTATCAGATCCTAGTCATCACATGAAATAAATTAAATAAAAAAAAATTGAGTCTTGGGGACTGGTCAGGCCATGAAATCACGAGTAAGAGTCTATTTGGTGCACATTTTGGGAGTAAGAATGCATTTTTACGGTTGATGTGATGGAGAATATGTGATTGAAAATGAAAAAAAAAAGTTAATGACGTGATGAAAAATATTATTTTATTGAAAAATGTGTGGTTGAAAATGAGAATAAGAAAAATAATGTGACTCAAACAGGGGCTAAAGTTTAAATAAACGTAACGCCCCATGTGGAATCCTCATACCCTCATTGGAATTTGTTATTTTTCCTCTAATTAAAAAATAAAACAGAAAACAGATCCTGGGAACTCATAAATTGTTGCTGGGGAATTAGTTTTGTTAATTTCATTTCATCTTCTTGTTACAATAAACAAGGTAAAATATTTGTATCAATATAGATTCCCTGCCCTACCCCCACTCCATCCACCCTCCAACAAGATCTTATAGATTTCTGTGTGATTTTCACCTTAGTTAAAGTGTGATTAAAATAAGTGAATCCGATTCTTTTTATTATTAATTAATAGGCAGTGTTTTTTATTCGAACCGTCATATCTTGTTCACGTAGTTCGAGTGATAATCAGATGAGAGTCCATGTAAAAATTAGGGCTTGTGCTCGAGCTATTTATTTATATATGCACCGTTTCTTTTGGAAGTGTTTATACCCATTTTACCTTCACGGCTTTTTATTGCGTTCACCAAAATCCGAGCAAAGATTTTAGATTCAAATTTTGGGGAATGCGATAGAAAGTTTGTCTAGGATGTATACAGACTCTCTCAAAATGGACAATATGTATAATTTAACAACTTGAACACATGATCGAGTCGTTACAATCCAAGTTTTTGTTCCTATTGTGCCTTGTGCAATAAGAAATATCAGCGTGCATTCGATCATTATTCGTGTCACGCTTCATATCTCTAGGCTATAAAATTGAAAAATATCCATCGATCTATCATCTCTATAAAAATGTATCAAGTAACACGCAGTAAATATTTGAAATCTAGGTGCTGTAAAAACATTCATTGACAATTCAATGCAGAAGATATTTTAGAACAGTTTGAAAAGCTTGTATATGAACAAGACATGAAGAATGATAGAATTTCAGACATTCCAATGAGAGAATGATTTTCACCAATTTGGTTTCTGTGTGTTGTGTCTCTGTCTGTGGACTGGTCTGGTCAAGTCTCTCACATTCCCTTCAACCCCACTTTTCTTCTTGTAGACCCATTTCATTATAGTACAGTCTAGTCAATTTCCTATCACCTAAATTTCTCTCTCTCTCTCTCTCTTGTCCTTTGATTCTACATACATAAAACCTTTTAGACTTTGATGTTTATGGGATATTTCTTATAGTACAGTCTAGTCAACTTTTTTTGTGTGGTCATGGATTCCAGCCTACTTAAATTTGTGAATTTGGATTTTCACGTGATCGAAATTTGTCAAAATGATACAATCACGTGCGACTTAAAGATGAAGAATAAAATTGTCATATTACTTAATATTTCTTACCAATTCAACTTAAAATCACGTTTGATTTTAATGTCGACATTGACAGTTTTGATCGGGTGGGATCCAGATTCACATTTTAGTGTTTATTTGGGAGAGATTTTTTGAAGTAAAAAAAAATGAACGAATACATAGGGTCTGTTTGGACAAAATTTTAATCAAGTTAAAGTCAAACAATTAATATCAACCACATCTTTCATTGGTCTCTCACATCTTTTCAACTACACATTTCAAAAATTTCTATCACAGTCCACTTAAAATCTAATTTAATCTACACCAAACACCCTCTTAAATATGTTGAGAATCCAAAATCACACTATGCAAAAAGCTGGGGAGATGTTTAAAGAAATATATGATTGACATTTAACAAGATTCTTGTTCATAAAAATGACACAATCAAGTTAAAATAGGAAATAACTTGAGAACGACGTAGAATTAAATGAACGAGTGGGTTCTAATCGCACGTTTCATCGACGGGACAGGTGTGAAAAAAGACGATTCATATAGTCAGCCTTAAACGCGTACTGGTTGTATGATCATCAAATATCTTGTTTTGTGTACTAATTTACCCAAAATCGTTAAGAGTAAATAATTGGTAAATATTTCACCATGCGACTTTCTATATTGTGAACACGATAAATAAATATTGAGATACAAAAGCAAGCACTAAAGCAACTGACAATTTTTCTGAGTCTGAGTGTTCTCAGGTGAGTCTATTTTCTGTCCTACTTTGCTATAATCTGCCATTTTTCTCTGCTCAAAGAAACATCACATTATCATAATATTTCTCTTACAGTGAAATTCACTTAAATTACATGTATTATATATCTCGTTTGAATTACCAGAATAATTGCATGGAGAAACATTTTTCAACTCTCTATATAAATGTGTGTAGGTGTTTCAAGAAAGTGAGATCAAATGAATGAAAACCCATCTCGGGGATCATCAAGAAATGGTGCCATGAGCCGCCACCGCAATCGCCAAGCAGTGGTGGATGACGACGGAGTGGATAAGATTACGTGCACAGGGAAGTCATGTCAATCTTGCACCGCCGGAGTGATCGCCGACTGTGTTGCCGTCTGTTGCTGTCCATGCGCCGTCGTGAACCTCCTTGCACTGGCGTTTATCAAGGTGCCGTGGATGGTGGGCCGGAAGTGCTTCGACATGGGCAAAAAAAACCGGCAGTTAAAGGAGAAGAAGAGAAAATCTGAGAGGAGTTACAGCGACAGTTGTGGGGACACATTTGGAATTTCTGGAAAGGGACGGGTAAATGGAGGAACAGTATTGGAAATTGTATCACCTGAGGAAGAGCTACCGGACAATTTTAGCCTGGGGTTTGAGGATGAAGAAATTTTTCATTTGGGTTTTGGTAGGGTCTCCTTCACTGGAATTCCTTGTGAAACTAAGGGTAATTAGGGAAATATAATTTTTGAAAAATTATTTCTTGCTTAAGAAAGTTTAAACATCAAATTTTATCTCTTTTTTGGGCCACAAAGGATGATTAAATGTCCATTTTACCCTTTGGCCTTGGAATTTGAATTTGATGTGTGGCTTGACTAGTATTTAGTACAGAAATGAAGAATTTGCTTCTCTTTGTAAATTGTACAGTTAATGTGGGAGATTTTTGCTTAAATTCTTAATCCGTATTAATTAATTAAAAAATTCCCACATTATAGTTTTGTAATTAAACGGCAAAAGAAAGAACTGTTACTTGACTAGGATACATTAAAAGGTTAATTTGAATCAATTAATGTTTCTATCCAATTTTGTGTCTATATAATTATAAGAAAAATTCTACTCGCACATCAATTTTTGGACATAAGGGGCTACACCCTCCTCACATGGGGGTGAGACCCACTGCATAAAAATATTTTTTTTATTTAGGTGAGGGGGGTGTACACTCCGATGTACATTGTGATGTACAAGTAGCAAAACCGTAATTATAAACATCTCATTCGTAGCATGCTTTAGTGATTTGTTGTCATTTTTGAATGAGTTAGTATATGAGTACAGAAAAAATCAATAGAAACTACACTTGGAATGTTTTCATTGGAAGAAAAAAAAGACAGACAAACAGGCGAATATGGTGATGTCACGTCAGCCCCCTATTTTTATTCTATTCTAGCAAAGAATCCTGTACTTGCAGCTTATTCTTTTTAAATTATTCATCTTCTTGCTAAGCATAACTTTGTTTAACTAATGTTGATGAATTTGTTTAAGCTTTAAAAAAAGTAAAAAACTTGTTGAGTTGTAGGATTCAGAACCAGAAGAAAAACCAATGAGAAAATGCAATGAAAATGTAAGGAAAAGAGAAGAGTGAAATCACGTTCTTCTTCACTGAATTGATTGAATGAAGTTTTACAATTGGTACAATATTTATACAGAGAATTAACAAGCTAACTAACTAATAACAAGAATAACAAGAATAACTAATTTAACTGACTTGATTCCTAACTAACAAACTAACTTTCTTTTTCAGTTTGCTTTTCTTTCCATTTCGATTTTTCTTCATTTCTTTTTATCTCCATGTTATCAATATGAGATGCAAGACTCCAACACCCCCCCTCAAGATGAGCATGTATGTTAATAATGTTCATCTTGCGAAGGTTGTGATGGAAAGGTAGAGAACCAAGAGGTTTAGTGAACATGTCAGCTAGTTGAAGTTTAGAGGGAACATAGAAAATGTTAATGACTTTTTCATGTAATTTTTCTCGAACAAGATGGCAGTCAATTTGGATGTGCTTTGTCCTCTCATGATGAACTGGATTAGTAGCTATGGATAATGCAGATTTGCTGTCTGTATAGAGTGAGGTTGGCTGAGGATGAGTAATGTACAGGTCCTGGAGAGCATAAAGAAGCCACCGAACTTCACATGTGGTGGATGCAAGAGCCCTGTACTCTGCCTCTGCTGAGGAGCGGCTGATTGTGACTTGCTTCTTTGATTTCCATGAAATTAAGGAACTTCCAAGAAAAATTGCAAACCCAGTGACGCTTCGACGGGTGTCGACACATCCTGCCCAATCACTATCTGAGAAAGCCTTAAGTTGCAAATCTGAAGAGGAAGGGAAGAATAGACCTTGTCCTGGTGTGGCTTTCAGGTATCTCAACACCCGAGTTGCTGCCTGGAAATGACTAACGGCTGGAGATTTTAGAAATTGGCTAAGAACCTGAACTGAATAGGCAAGATCAGGTCTTGTGATAGTTAAGTATAACAGCCTACCAATGAGTCGTCGATAGCTAGATGGATCTTCGTACAAGTTTGAATCAGATGCTGATAGTTTAAGAGTAGATTCCATTGGGAAAGCAGCTGGTTTTGCCCCAAGAAGGCCACTGTCTTCAAGTATATCAATGGCATATTTCCTTTGGCATAAAGAGATGCCGGTTTTTGATCTTGCAACTTCCAATCCAAGAAAATATTTGAGCTGGCCAAGGTCTTTGATGGTAAATTTATCATGTAGAAATGACTTTAATTTCTGGATTTCTGTAAGGTCATTGCTGGCTAGAAGGATGTCATCTACATAAACTAAGAGAGCAATGAAAGAACAATCAGATTTCTTGATGAACAAAGAGGAGTCAGAATTTCCTTGAGCAAAACCATAGTCAAGAAGAGCAATGGATAACTTGGCAAACCATTGCCTAGATGCTTGCTTGAGACCATATAGACTTTTTAGGAGTTTACAAACGGTTTGATTTCCATTTCCAGTCATTCCAGGGGGTAATTCCATGTAGACTTCTTCATGAAGGTCTCCGTGTAAAAATGCATTGTTGACATCTAATTGGTGAAGATGCCAATTCTTGGCTGCAGCTACAGCAAGAAGGAGTCGAATGGAAGTGATTTTGGCAACAGGAGAAAATGTATCAAAGAAGTCTAACCCTTCCTGTTGAGTGTAACCTTTCGCCACTAAGCGTGCTTTATAACGTTCAATGGTGCCATCAGCTTTATATTTGATGCGAAAAACCCATTTGCAACCAATGGCAACCTTGTCTTTAGGAAGGGTAATGAGTTCCCAGGTTTTGTTTAACTCCAGAGCTTTAATTTCGTGTTGCATTGCAGCTTGCCATTCAGGTATTTGAGAGGCTTGTTTGAAATTTTTTGGTTCTAATGAGTTTGAGATGGATGCTGAAAAGGCTTTATGTGATTTGGATAGTCTGGTGTCAGATATAAAGTTCTGAATGGGATATATGGCATTGGCAGATGAAGAGCAATTAAGAGAATTTGAAATATGAGATGCAATGTAGGAAGAATAGATGTTACCACAGTAATAGTCCTTCAGATGAGTGGGTATGTGTTTTATTCTGCCAGATTTACGAAGTGGGATTGAAGTATCAGCATTAGGAAGTGGGGAGTTAGGAGTGTGTTGTGTGTTGGAATTGTAAGGAGAGGAAGGAGATATATAAGGAGAATGATCAGGTTGATTCGGTACAGATTGAACAAAAGGTGAGGATGAGCTAGGAATACAGGTGTCATGAAAAAAATCTGAGTGAGGAAAGAATGGAGAGTGGGTTTCTGAATGGGGTGGAAGAGTCTTGAATGGGAATATTGTTTCATGGAAAGTGACATTTCTAGATACAAATATTCTGTTTGAGGTAAGGTCCATAAGTTTATAACCTTTGAAATTTGGGGGGTATCCAAGAAACAGGCACTTCAAAGCTCTTGAGTCGAACTTTTGTCTGTGTTGTGTCAAGGTGGAGGCAAAGCAAAGACAACCAAATACTTTGAGGTGGGATAGATTTGGGGCTTTATTGAACAACATCTCAAAGGGAGTTTTGTTTTGGAGAAGAGGGGTGGGTATTCTATTGATAATGTGTGCAGCAGTAAGCACGCAATCGCTCCAAAATTTGAGAGGCATATTGGCTTGAAACATGAGTGCTCTGGCTGTGCTTAAAAGGTGTTGGTGTTTTCTTTCCACCACGCCGTTTTGTTGTGGAGTTTCTACACAGCTTCTTTGGTGTAATATACCATTTTTATTGTAGAATTTTGTAAGGAGGAATTCAGGACCATTGTCAGATCTTAAGGTCTTGATAAGGATAGAAAATTGGGTTTTTACCATTTTACAAAAGGATTTTAGTAAGGATGAAGTTTCTGATTTTGCCTTCATCATGTAAACCCAAGTGCATCTTGTGAAGTCATCTACTATGGTTAGAAAATACTTAAAACCAGAATAAGAAATTGTGCCAAAGGGTCCCCAGATGTCACAATGAATCAATTCAAACATTTTATTCGATTTGCTTTGAGATACAGGAAATGGAATTTTCCTCTGTTTGGCTAGAGGACATATTTCACATACATGAGTACAATCAATACTAATAGTTGGGTCTATTTGTTTGAGAGATGGCAATCTAGAACTGGAAACGTGTCCTAGTCTACAATGCCAAAGATCTAGCTGTGATTGAGTAATAACAAAGGCAGAAGGTGTGAGATTGGTTTGCTTGCTGCTGGACTGAGTTTTTGGGGAAGCTTGTATGAAGTGATAAAGTCCTTCTTTCTCAAATGCAATCCCAATCATCTTTTTCGTTGATTGGTCCTGTAGAGTGCATTGAGAAGCAGTAAAGGTGAGACAAAGGTGTGATTGTTTGGTAAGTTTAGATACAGATAACAAGTTGAAGGAAAAGGTAGGGACACACAAGACATTGTGAAGGAGTATGGAATCTGATAGACACACAGTTCCAATATGAGATGCAGGGACTTTTACACCGTTGGGAAGATAGATGAATGCATTTATGGATTGAGGTGTGGTGTGATAAAAGAGAGGGGAACAGATCATGTGATTTGTTGCACCCGTGTCAAGAATCCAAGAATTTGGCTTAAAGGAAGAAGTAAATGCACAATGGGAAAAGTATGATATATTACCAGAAAAATGAGATGTGGAGGCAAAATTGACAGCTGATCTGGTGTCCTTCTGGGTAGGTGGATCAGATGATGTTGAATTGGCAAGTGTCATTAGCTTTTGAAATTCTTCTGGAGTAAAAGAAAACTTTGGTTGCTCATTACAATTCTGACTGGAAGTTTCTTGATTTGCAAATGCAGCATGAGCAGATGTGTTTCTTTTCCCTTTTGGTCCGGTCCAGTTTGGAGGATATCCATGAAGCTGGAAGCACTTGTCTATTCTGTGTCCATTATACCCACAATAAGTGCAATGTGGACCAGATGCCTTGGATATGTCCTTAAACGATTTTGGCTGATAAGTCTGCTGATTTGGGTGTTTTGCCATCAAGGCATGTGTTTCATTGTACATACCAGTATTAGTCAGTTGTCTCTGACTCTCTTCTTGCAGCAATATTGAAAAGACTTTGGCCATGCTGGGTAATGGCATTGTGAGGAGCAATTGACTTCTAACAGGCGCAAAAGAATCATTTAACCCCACCAGAAATTTTAGCACATAGTCAGATTGTTGCCTAGCTTGTAGAAAATTAAACAATTCACAGCTACAGGATGCCATTTTGCCACATGTGCACGTTGGAAATGGTCTATAATTAATATATTCATCCCATAGAGTTTTAAAGGAACTGAAATATTCAGTAATAGATGAAGATCCTTGACTAATGCAGCTTAGAGACTTTTCAAGGTGAAAGACTCTTGGTCCATCACTTCTCAGATACCTGGTTTTGAGTTCATTCCAGAGATCAACAGCTGATGCCACAAATAATAAGCTGTTCCTTATATCTTTATTGATTGAATTCATTAACCAAGAAAGCACTAGATTGTTTGCACGTAGCCATGCCGTGTGATTGATAATCTGATCAGCGGGAGGAGGAGAAATCGTTCCATCAATTAACTTTATTTTGTTCTTGACTGTTAAAGCCATAATGGCTGATCTACTCCATGCGACATAATTCTCTCCATTGAAAATTTCTGACACCAGCAAAGTGCCAGGGTTGTCACTAGGGTGAAGGTAATATGGGCTTGAGGAATCATCTGAAGGATTGATTGGGGAATTTCTGGGAGAGTTTCTTGAATCTGCAAGAGGATTTATTGGTGAATCTTCAGAATTCATGTTAGAGAAAATTCCAGATCAGAATTTTACAGGATGTATCAGTTCTTGCAGAGCACAAGCAGATGGTTGCGGAAGCTTTCAGCTATATAGAACAAGCTCTGATACCATGTTGAGTTGTAGGATTCAGAACCAGAAGAAAAACCAATGAGAAAATGTAAGGAAAAGAGAAGAGTGAAATCACGTTCTTCTTCACTGAATTGATTGAATGAAGTTTTACAATTGGTACAATATTTATACAGAGAATTAACAAGCTAACTAACTAATAACAAGAATAACAAGAATAACTAATTTAACTGACTTGATTCCTAACTAACAAACTAACTTTCTTTTTCAGTTTGCTTTTCTTTCCATTTCGATTTTTCTTCATTTCTTTTTATCTCCATGTTATCAATATGAGATGCAAGACTCCAACAAAACTTACATCCAAGTAGGCTGTATCCAGTTGACATACAAAAAATTTCGTTTTGCTAACCGGCAAGTTATAGAATCGATTGATATGCGCAAAAACGTAGATAAATCCCAACCTGCCAGCGCACGGATAGATAGTGAAGGTGAAGCGCGGAGGAATTGATATTTGAGCAGTTGAAAGAGAAGTTTTGTATTGATTTATCTGTACATAATAATGATTTAGTTATATGACTCTTCTTCTACAAGTTGGGCAATGGTCTGTGGTCGGATTACTTTGGGAGCAATTGTAATTTTTTGATCTTATTTGTCCTGGCTTCAATGATCTATCATTTCTTTCACAAAGGACAAGAAGTACTCAACTGTTGGCATGTGCCTAGTATGAATTTTGAGAAATGACTAGTAAAGAAATAAGTGTATGTAATGCCTCAACGAAAAGGAGAAAAACTTGCTACATTTTGTAGGAGTGAGTAAATTGGTCTGGTCCAGTTCTTCTATTCTAACATGCATTGCCAAAAGAGGAAAGGGGATTACATGCTGGGAACTAAAGCTATTTCCAAAATATCCATTTTTAATTAATGGGATAAGTGTTAATTTCCAGCTAATAGACTTGATTTTTAAATTAATTGGCCCAAAAATTGAATTATTGGTTATTTGGGCAACAATGTCCTCTTTATTCTTTTAAGTACGAACTTTAATATCGAAACACACATGCACGACCCTTTAAATAGTATTTGGATCCCTTGTGATAAGTGTATTTTATACACTTATTTGGACTGTTAAATTAGACTAATAGTATAGTATAATTCTATGTAAATATTGATTTATAGGTAAACGTCGATGACATTGGTTGGATTAGAGAAAACGCGCAAGGAAATGGCTAAAGTGAAGCAAATTCAAAGTTTGGTGACTAGAGTGCAAATACGCAAAAGTTTTGTCGGACCTCACGATGAAAATTCGAGAATGCTATGGATCAATTGGATGAAAAAATATAGTCAAAGTATTGTCACGCATCAATTTTCAACCAAAAAAGTTATGCTCCGAATTTTCAACTTCAGATTGAGACTCATTTTTTGGCATAACAAATGTTCGAATTGAAAAATAATATTTAAATAAGAGTTGTAACCCTTTGAATTATATTTACAATGCATTTTGAATCGTCTCAATCCAATATTGGGAGAGAAAGTTATGACGAAAATATTGAATATTGCTTTGGGGCAAACCTAAGCGCGTGCCTAGGCCCGCAGAGGAGATGCACACCTCTTCCTCTTTTGAGACCAACCGAAGCTACCAAATTTACATAGGCGTGCGCCCTAGCTAAGCCTATGTGCACACCCCAAGGTAAAATGGGAAAAAATTACTCTTTCCTTTTTCTAAATTCGGTATATTTAAGAATGCAAATTTTTTACATTCTATATATTCCAAGGCCATCAAGAACGTCAAAAACCTAGTTTTCATCATAGAAGAGGAAGAAAATAGAGATTTTTACATTCAAAGAACGGAATTGCATCTTTTGAGGTCAAATTTCAAGACTCAAGTGAGGAATTGAAATTTTCACGTTCTTCTCAATCTTCTTAGTCTCGGGTGATGTCGTTTCTCCCTCTTTTTTATAATTTTCATATTGAAATGTTAGGCTAAATCTTTTATATATTGGATGGATGATGATGTCGTTGATTTATAGCTTTTAATTCAATACTTATTATTTTTTAGTTAATTATTGTGTTCTTGATTAAATATGCATGAATCATGTGTTGTTTGAATTTTTTACTGTTATTTAGATAATTAGCTATTTATTTGTAGTGTTGGAAGATTCACGATAAGTAGAACACTATGTATTTAGCACAAGGACAATAGGTATTAAAAAATGTTTGTGGCATGTGCAAGTGTAAGATAATCTTGTGTGCACTTTGCATATGAATTCGGATTAGAAATATGATCGGAGGGTTAATTACCCCAAAAGTTACTAAACTTTACCAAAAATTTTCATCAGGTCACTGAACTTTAAAAACTACGTGGCTAGTCACTAAACTTTCGAAACTGCAACCTCATTAATCACCTAAAAATCATCCAATTAGTCACTGAACTTTGTAAAAAATTTATACGGGGTCACTAAACTTTGCAAAAAGTTTCCCAAATAGTCACTAGTTTCAGTGACCATCTGGGAAACTTTTGCAAAGTTCAGTGACTAATGGGATGAGTTTTAAAGTTCAGTGACTAATGGGGTTGCAGTTTCGAAAGTTCAGTGATCAATCACGTAGTTCTTAAAGTTCAGTGACCTAGTGGAAACTTTCGGTAAAGTTCAGTGACTTTTGGGGTAATTAACCCATGATCGGGCGTGTTAAGTATAGATTTAATATATTTTGGAAGAGAATGTTAAATACTAACGGATTATTGATTGTCATGAACACATTAATCAAGCTAACTTATATAAGTCGAAAATTGGAACTAGACATCAATAAGTGGATTCTAAAATCCAATACATTCATCTCATCTTTGGATAAAAACTAGTATTTTATTGGTTTCATAATTTAAGTTAGAATAATAACACAAACAAATCTCTTTTATGTTACAATAAATCGAATTTTATTATAACTAGTGAACTATAATTACAATTATTTCTTGTAGGACGATACATTTAACTCACTAAATCTATTACGTGTCAACAATCTCGTATACTTATGGATTTTGTGCGAACGCCAAGTTTATAAATAGTATTTAGGGTTTGTTTGTAACCTCCTTAGAATAAATGATGAAACTTAGGAATAAAATTAAAAGTATAGATATTGTGAATGATATGTAACTTTCATTTTATTTGACGGGGATAATTTTAAGCCTTAAATGTAATTTTTTACTTAAACTTACCGCCAACGCTATAGTCCATAGAGGTGATCCTCGACAGTCTTTGATGTCATTATTCTTGATATGAGGTTTCGTACAAAACAAAGAGCATGCTTAACAAAAATTTACTATCTTATAAGTTAGGAATCCACAAGTTTTGTGAATCCTGCAGCTCATAGGTCAATTAAGCTAAAAAAATTCCCAATTTATTTACCTTATAAGCTGACATTTAGATCTTAGTCTACTTAATTTGTGGATCCTTTGCGTATAAGATAGCAGCTTTGTTAGCCAAACATTTCAAAATTCTAAAAGATGTGATGGACAAAAAACACGTGCTCCATTCTCAAGAGTTCTTGATAAGATATTTACAAAAAAAAAAAAAAAAAACCCACAATTTTTGAAGTTCTTGATTCCTTCCTGCATATTGAAGACGAAGATCTTGAAATTAAAACAATTTTGTGTGCCCTAACATTAATATCAAGAAAGATCGAGAACCTGCTGATGGCTTATCGATTATAAAATGTCGTTTGTTCTTTTGGATGCAGATGAAAATAGCTGTAGCATCTTTGAAGGGATATTGTTCCTATTTCTAGCTTTGTCAAAAACACTCAAGCCTCCCTGGAGGATTGTGCGAGCTGAGACAGACATTTCGGCCAAAGGGTCTTGTTACACGTATAGGAAACTGATTGCCAGAAGCCCAAAGTCATTACACGACTCACACATTGGGGGGTGGGTGGGTTATTTTTTTTCGTTTTTAATTTTGGTGGGTCCCACACATAGTGAGATGCCTGTAAAATTCCTGTGAATTGATTTCCTGTACGTGAGGATTTATCCTCGGCGAAATCCACCATGGGATGGACCTACATTCCTAGACGGACCACTGAGAAATTTGGGACAATGCTCAAGCTTTCTAGGGCTCTATGTAACCAGCAAGCTGGTTTGAATCAACATATTATCATCAGACAAGGGAACGCCAGCATCAGCAAAGAACACTAGTAACGTATAACCACAACAATTTGAAAAGATTGGACAAAAATTAGAAGCTTTTCACCTCAGATTCAAACTGCATTTCATAACATTTATTCCTAAAAACTTCCAATCGATGAACCAAAATGGGAGCTATTAGCCGGAATGTGTAAATGCACATGCAAATGAGTCGCTGGAAGAATCAGAGATTGGGTTCATGAAGAACTTTTGTGAAATAAATCGAATACGCATCAAACTAGCAAAATACTCTTATTCTCCAACTAATATCATACAAGAAACCGAAGAGAGAGAGATGACATTAGTTCACGATAACAGTAGACTGAAGAACAAAAAGCTACATGAACAGGTCAAATCTGCAGATTAACCTAAGCCTCATCATACTTAGAACTTGTCCTTGTGCGATGACGTATTCTCAACCACTCTTTTAACCTTTTCCACAGATGTTTCTACTTTCTCCAAGAGGGATTTAAGCTCATCCTTCAAGCTGGATTTGTCCGCGGGTGAAATTTTCTCACTGCAGTTTTCCAGCATTGCTTCCATCGTCTCGAGTTTCTCCCTGATGATGCCAACATCAGGCAACTCGCCATCTGCATGCCGGGACGAGTCTGGCTTCTCGGAGGTTCGCTTAACGGGAGACGAGATTTTAGTATGAGAACCATGAAGCGTTGAACCAGCCGAAGAATGCTGCAGCGTATAGTTAACACTCTGGCCAGGGAACGGACTTTGGTTTATGGAGGATCTGAAGGCTTCTTTTGCATCACGATCATTCATGTAGACAACCTTCACACACTGAGAATCTGGCACCAAGCAAGTTTCTGTTTCATTCAGACTCCCAAACCTACCAAACAGCTGAACAATATCCTCCTTCGATGGCAAAGTGAATCCCGAGGAAAATGTCAAAATGAGGGACGTTAATGAGGTTTTTCTCTCGGTCTTAACAGAACTTGTTTTTGAGCCAGAAATCCCATCAGCTTTTCTGGGCCTGGTTGTATCAGACTTCACTACTTGCTTTTGGTTCCTGGCCTTGGCATTTTTCGGCTCAGAAGATCTGGCCTTTTTCTGAGTAAGATCATTTCCTAGATTATCTGGCTGAGAGTGCAGTGACTTTCTTTTCCGACCTGATTGGCATTTATGAAAAATCTTGTAGTCTGATCCCTGTAAATAGATTGAACTCCTGAATACAGAAGTAAATTTCAAGACTTCATTAAGATAACTCTTCTTGGTCAAGTAAACGTGATCAACAGCTGCAAACTGAATCTCAGATAACATATCAGTAACACTAACGTCCACTGCAGAAGAAAATGCTGTCTTCTCTGTATCCTTGCCTGCCTCGCTCACATTACCATATGTGTCAAGTCCTTTCTGCTGATTGTCAGGCAGTTTCTCCACGGGTACATCTTCCACCTGAGCTATCTTGGTAATTTTCTCTGTTTCAATTTCTGATCCTTTCTTAAAGCTCGAGCTTCCTTCCCTCCAATTTAGGTTTGTGTAAGGAGGAGATAGGTACTTGCTCTTCTTCCTTTCCCTTGGAGAAGATACAGTTTCAGATCCCTCTGCAGCTTCTCCAGTGACATTTCCCTCAGCAAAAGCATTATTTTCCTTTGGTCTGCTCAACGAAGGATCTTCATTTTTCATCTCCATGCCTACATCGTCACTTGCAGCATTTGAAACCTTATTCTCTGAGATTTTAGAGGATTCAGAAATTGCAGCGTTCCTCTTCCCAACAATCTTCTTCCGCGTTGAAGAAGCTCCACCACTGTCACCATCCTCTACACCGATGTCATTACCCTTCCTCTTCTTGGCAGATTTGGACTGGCCGGAATCCGTTCCATCTGTGACTGTAGTTCTCTTCTTAATCTTGGGTTTAACTTCCGGGTTTTCTTTCATAAGTTCAGCAACACTTTTCTGCTTCCTCCCGTTTGAAGGAGCAGCAGAATTCCCAGTACCTTCTGTGGGTGAAGCGGGGGAATCATCTTCAAGTGGACCAATAGGGACTTCAATTGGAACACTAAAATCAATCACGACCTCGTCATCCACATTGTTACTTTTATTTTCAATCACATTTTTAATATTGTCTTCCAGACCTTCAATTTCTTGGGGTTCGCAATATACAGGCAAACACCCACCACCTTTTGAGCGATTAAAGGCAGAAAGCCAACTCTTCAAAACTGCAAACTCTATCATACTGCCAACAGAAACAGCTACTGCAATGCTTCTCACTCTTGCAAGTAATTCTGCAGGTTCATATGTAGGAGTTGAAAGCCTACCAATATCAACCTCTGGCACGAGAACTCCGTCTTTAATTCCAACATTTGCCACCAGCGGCCGAGAAAGTCCAACTTTACGTTCCTTGGGTATACATTTACATGTCATCTTTGACTCCACAAGTCTACCAACCTCATCAACAGCCCTTTGAACAGCATTGAGAAAGCTCTTAGAACTACTGTCATTTGATATCTCTTCAAAGTTCTCCACAAAAGGTATTAGCTGAGATGGCAAGCACCAAGCACAAGAACCATCCCCAAAAAAGGCTACCAAGAGACGTCCAGCCTGACCAGAATGGCCATGCTTCTCTGCAAATTCTGAAGCATCCAATGGATTATGAATTTGTCCAGGCCACCACGGATGACTTCTAATTTTACCCCAAACAAGATCTCCTACACGAAATCCATGCTCCTGACCCACCAATTTTTCTTCATTCTCCATTTTTTCATTATCAGCAACCACAATTTCAGTATTCCCATCAACACCCACTTTCCCCATTTCTTCCCCAGTTTGTCCTGCATTTTTATCCATATCAGTAACAGTGCCATTCAATTGTTTATAATCACTACCCAAAACTACTACATTCTCTGCACTGGAGCCATCCCCGTCTTTATTTTCAAATCTTTTATCCCTGCCTTCAGCATCATCTGAAGAACCAGAATCATAAACTCCAAGATTAACAGAATTAGTCGCGTCAACATTAGATACATTATTAATATTCTCAACACCATTTTCTTCATCCTTCTCAACACCTAAATCAGATTGCAACTTCTCAAAACTAGTCTCCACAACAGTTTCCGTCTCAACAACATGCTTGGTAACTATCACAACTGAATCGTCATCTCTGCTCAAATCAGAAGAACTAACCTGCTTTAACAGGTTCTCTTCCGGTTCAGAACGGGAACCCCAGTTTCTTTCCTGTTTAGAATCTGAATCGCCCATTTGCACTACAGAAGACTCGGCTATTTCTGCAGAAGAACCAGCAAGAATTTTTCTAGCAGCTTCAATTTCTAGAGAAGTTGCCATTTCTGTAGAAAACCCAATTTTACGAAACGCTAACAAAAACACTTCTCCAACAAGTCTTCCAATCACCACTGTAGTTACAATAACCCGAAAGGAAACCAAATAAAAAACAGTAAAAGTAAACTAAAAATCCACAACAATTTTTTTCCAGGGTTTTCACTCCCAGAAAAAATAAACCAAATAAATTACAAACGCACGAGAACCCACATAAAGGAAAGGGGCAAATATAACAGGGAAAAACAAAAAGAGCAAGAAGAAATCAAGTTCGAAAAGTTCAAGATATACTAAATAATCACTTCTAAGAGTAAAAATTACAGAGCAGCAAGAAGAAAATACCTTATATACATTGAACAAGATTTTTAGAAGCCATTTTTTCTTCAAGAAGATTCTAAAAACCTCATTTAGAGTTGAAATTGCAGTTTCACAATGAAGAAAATTAGGGTTTATAAATGAACTTTTCAGCTACTATAGATATAGTGATTAGACAGATGGCCTATTAGGCATTTTTTTCCAAAAAAGTAACTATTTTCGCAAATAAAAAGCAAGCAGTGTGTAAATTTTTCAGGCGGTGGCGCCGTTTTTGGGTAATAAATTGTTTAAAAATTTGTATTACTCGTGGAAGTACAGTAATGAAAGGTACTCGCTCTCTAGTGCTGCTTCGTAAAAAACTAGGGCTTTATAAATTGACGTGGCGTGCAGTGGTAGCGAGTGGCATTGGGATTAGACTCCTGGAAAATGTCAATACCTTTAAAGGATTGTAATTAACCGGAAGTAACTGACAGTTGACAGTTCACGCTTAACGTAAAATTGGAAAAATTGCAACAGCGGTACCTATTCGTTTCACTTTTTGTAAACTTTACCATAATCTTCATTTTGTACCAAAAAAAAGTCCCAAAACTTTCGTAAATATACAGATAGGGTCCTCGAAACACCCTCAATTGATCAGGAAAATTAAAAAATCAGGTATATTGACCTTTTAAGGAGGGAGTAGTTTCGTCCAATTAGTATTTATCATTTGACATTGTTTAAATCACTGTATATTTTCCTTCCACATTGTTAAATAATATTTATTCTGAGCTCAATGATAATGAGGAGAAATTTGTTCGCGGAAGGAAATCGAGATTACGGGCTGGATCATTACAAAGGACTAGATCTATGTCCCCTCTAAGGATGGCGTCGTTTCTAGATCATGAAAATGACAATACACGGAATGACAATGAGATAATGAAGGAAAATAAAAAGTGTAAGAACATAGAAGAGGTAGCGGGGTCGCAAGATATGATGTCGTGTGGATTTGGATCTTCCTCGAGGTCTTCTTCGTTTGGGAGGAGCTCGTGGAGATGGGTTTTCTTGAAGGAGTTCTTATACTAGAGCAAAAGTGAAGGTAAAAACAATGGGCATAAATTTTGGAGCTCCTTATCATTTTCACCTGTTAAAAATAAGAAATTTGAGAAGCCCAAATCCAATCCCAAAATCTCATCAAATGAAAAAGCAAATTCCCCACCAGAACTAGTAAATTCCAATATTGGAGCCACAAAAAATGTTAAAAAAGTGGTAAAAAAAAAATAGGGCAGTAAATGAGATTGGTAAAAGAAGGATGCCACTATCACCTCATGAATTGCATTACAATGCAAATAGGGCACAAGCAGACGAGATGAGGAAGAAGACATTTCTTCCATATAGACAAGGTTTGTTGGGTTGTTTGGGATTCAGTTCAAAAGAGTATGGAGTCATGAGTGGTTTTGCCAGAGCTTTAAAATCAACGTCATCAAGGTAAAAAAATGAAAAATTTCAAGAAAATGTGTATTAGTTTCAAAAAATACCGATTGGACGAAATTGTTCATCCTTAAAAGGGTCAATATACTCGCTTTTTCAATTTTTTAGGTCGACTCATGATATATTGGATGGTTTTTGTCCAAAGGGACCCCATCTATATATTTATGAAAGGTCAGGGACTTCCTTTGACACAAAATGAATATTATGGTAAATCTACAAAAAAATGAAAAAAATAGGGATCGTTGCTACAATTTTCCCGTAAAATTTGGCCTCAATTGTACTCGTGACCTTTGAGATAGGGGTGGCATTGGCAAGGTTTAATGGGCTCATGGATGACTCGGCTGGCTCATGAGCCCATGAACTAAAGAGTCGAATCAAGCCTAATTTGTGGATATGAATTGAGCTATGTTCATCTATAAGGTTAAGCCAAGCTCGGGTGTTTAAATTTTGAGTCATTTCGACTCGATCATTCCCACCCTTTTGGACTGGAATTTATAAAGGGAATTATGCAATAGTGTCATTTGGTTAGATACTAGTCAGAAATTCAAGCGTAGAATGCTTAATATTGTGATTTTTTTAAATTTTTTTTTATGTTGAAATTTTTAAATATTAATGCTTAACATGATGCTTATAAAGGCAGCGAAAAATGTGATTTAAAGTGTTGATTAACTTTATATATCAAACATCGACATTATTTTATTGAATATATATCCATCTCGATCAGGACCAATTCTACATAAACAAGTAAATTCACTATATAGCATATTTAAATGCATTCACCAAAGGGGAAAAAAAATCATAAATCAATCATACAAATTGTAGAACTAATCTCTATATCCCATCTAAACTTATGATTTTTATTATATTGGTCTAGATAATTACCATACGGTTTCATTGACATTCGAGAAAATATGTAAAATTCTATTTTTTTCCCCTCATTTGTTTTACTTTTGATTCAATCCTCTTAACAATTCACGCAATTATAGAATTAAAAAATAATTAAATCAGCTGAATGAATAAGATATATCTACAGAATACATTGTCTAAGTCAAAACCATGTCTGTACAAATTCAAAATGACACCATTCCAGAAAAAAAAAAGAGAAAAAAAGGGATTTAGATGAATCAAATAATCATTAAAATTACGAAAAGATATACATAACTTTGTCAAGGGATTTAAATGAAATACACAACTGGCAAGTGAAATTTAATTCTCCACACAGTCATTCTATAGAATTAAACTCAACACATGATTCGTTCAATACATTCCAAGTGTACTAGTACTACCTTTAATTATTTTTGTGATAAGGACAAATCACGAACATAAATAGTGAATAACTTAATACTACAACCTTCCAGTACAATGTGACAACCCTTATACATTGGTAGTAAATAAATTATTTTCAAAATATAAGTCATGTCACACTGTACTTTTCAACGCAAGTACCCAACTTATATTATCATAAGTGATTATAAACACTTTAATTCACATGCTCAATAATTAAATACAATAAATGAAATAAAAATAATTTTATTTAATATAAGAATATCGTTATTTTTGCATCAGCAAAACTATATCATATAAGCACACAACCCAACACTGGTCTCTTAGTTTAGCAACTTTCTCGAGGGCTTCGATAGCAGCAAGGGGTGGGGGAAGATGACGGGACGATGTATGGTTGTAGTTTTTGAGTGGGATTTGAGGGATTCTTCGGGAATGGAAACGAAAGGAGCTATGGAGGATGTAGTGTAGGAGGGTGAATTAAGAGTGAGTGAGGATAGCATTGAAGCCATTGTGAAGTTATGGCCCGCTTGGAAGTTTTTATTTCACCGATTTTGATCAATTTTGGATTACACCTTTTACGAGGGCTTAAAAATATAGGTGCTTACTAATTTTGTTTGGACACCGTTTTTGAATGGTTTAAAAATCACCCAAAATTGGTGCAGTATAATTTTGACCAGTTTTCCTAGAGATGGCAATGAGGCCACGCCACTCCCACATCCTGCCCCGCCCCGCGCCCCGCCCCACCTTAGACGGGGCGGGGCGGGTTCAGGGTGCGTGCTTGCTCCATTTCTTGCTCCGTTTATTTTCATTTTTGTTTTCAAAAATTTCCAATTGACTATTTTTTTAATTTGTAGTTAATTTTTTTTTTTTCATGGGGCGGGTTCGGGACACTTCGAGCGCCCCCCCGCCAACTCGTCGGGCGGGTTTTTTTTCGCCCCATTCAGGGCCGGGGCAGAGCGGGTTTTTTTTTGCCATCACTGTTTTCCCAACCCTATAAATTGATGGATTTTGGAAGTTTATTCTTATTCTCTTTTAATTTTACCTTATATAAAAGAATTATTCTAACCAACTTATTTTCTTCAAAACTAACTCGTAAATAAAAATATATTAACTAGAAAATTATTTATAAGCAAAAAAAAAATTACAATATAATTAAAAATACTTATAAGTAAATAATCCCTTTTATGTAAAGATTTTGTTTATAAAATAATTTTTTTACTAATAAGATAAAATTCCACTTATAAAATATATAAATTTACTTATAAGTAAAAAAATTATTTATAATTATTTAAAAGTATAAAATTACGTTATAATTGTAAAATTACATATAAATAAAAAATGTTAAGTAAATATTTAATTTTGAAAGTTAAATATTAACTTATATATGAAAAATTACCTGTAAGCAAGATATCACTAATGAGTAATAAAATTTATACAATAAACTATAAATTGAAAATCTCATTAAGTTACATATTTTTTTAAGAAATTCGAAATCGATGGATAATAATTATCGAACAGAAAGTTGGACAGTTTTAAAAATCGCTACTAAAACAAATTAAAATTGATCTGTTCATAAGCGCTCAAAATCGACATTTTAAAAATGCTCATAACCAGTACTCCAAAACTTTCAAGCAGTCCCTTGGAGAAAGAAAGGGGTGAGAGTGGGAGTTTGAATGGAAGTGGAAGAAGATGATAAATATTGGACAAGGGTAAATTTCATTTACGATCCTTAAACTTATAGAAATATTTTAATTAGATCATTTATAATTTTTTCCCAAGTGAAAGCATAAATATTATATAGCGATCACGTGGTAGATAATTATAGAATTAAATTTCGTCAATTTGGGAACGAATGTGATGTAATTTTATCTTAATACCCAATTGAGATTTTGGCAAAAGTTCAATAATTGAAAATGATATTCTGAAATTTATATGGGCCGACATTTTATTAAGTAGTAACTTGTAAACAAAAGCCCAACCCACGGCTATTAGGGGGCATTCCGAGAATCGAACTCGGGACCTCTCGCACCCAAAGCGAGAATCATACCACTAGACCAAATGCCCAACTGACATGTGAAGTCGGAGATTATTTTATATAACAACTTAATATATACGCGATTATCCACAATTGATTTTTGCTGTGCAAGCAAGTTGAACCCTAAATTCCCAAATAAAGTCCACTATTTTCTTTCACAGATTTTCTCAACAGAAACCCAGCTCCAAAATTTTATTTGATTGGGAGAGATGAAGAGGAGTGGAGACGACGTAGTAGAGAAGCTTGATGGAGCAAAGAAGCCTGTATTTCTCACGAAAGCCCAGCGAGAGCAGCTCGCCCTTCAACGCCGCCAAGAGGAAATCGCTCAACAGAAACGCAAAGCTGAACTTTTCCTTCGAAGCAGCAATGACTCAAAATCCTTTTCTTCTTCCGACCGGGACAGGGACCGAGATTTGGACCGCCGGTCTTCACGTGACCATGATAGGGAGAGGGAAAGGGGTCGGGATGTGGAGCGAAGGAATAGAGAGAAAGAGCGCGAGGAGGAGCACAAGGCACGCGAGCGTGCTCGATTGGAGAAATTGGCCGAGCGAGAGCGTGAGGTGGAATTGGCTGCTATTAAGGAACAGTATTTGGGGTCTAAGAAACCTAAGAAACGGGTGATTAAGCCTAGCGAGAAGTTTCGTTTCTCATTCGACTGGGAGAATACTGAGGATACTTCTCGGGATATGAATTCGCTGTACGAGAATCCTCATGAAGCCCGTCTACTATTTGGTCGTGGACTCCGGGCAGGAATGGATCGGAGGGAGCAGAAGAAGCTTGCGGCTAAGAATGAGAAGGAGGTTCGTGATGAGATTAGGAAGAAGGAGGGTGTCGAGGAGACACGCGAGGAAGCTGCTGCCCAGAAGAAAAAGGAAACGGCCGCTGATTTGTATGATACTTTCGATATGAGGGTTGATCGCCATTGGTCTGAGAAGAAGCTCGAGGAGATGACGGAAAGAGACTGGAGAATTTTTAGGGAAGATTTCAATATTTCTTACAAGGGTTCGAAAATTCCTCGCCCTATGAGGAGCTGGATTGAGAGTAAGTTGAGTCCTGAGTTGTTGAAGGCAGTGGAGAGGGCTGGCTATAAGACTCCATCGCCTATTCAGATGGCTTCAATTCCTCTTGGCCTGCAGCAGCGTGACGTTATTGGTGTTGCTGAGACTGGTTCGGGTAAAACGGCTGCCTTTGTTCTTCCTATGTTAACTTATATTACACGACTTCCTCCTATAACCGAAGAGAATGAGGCCGAGGGACCTTATGCCGTTGTGATGGCCCCTACTAGAGAGCTTGCTCAGCAAATTGAGGACGAGACTGTAAAATTTGCACATTATCTGGGTATTAAGGTTGTTTCTATTGTTGGCGGGCAGTCCATTGAAGAGCAAGGTTTTAAGATTAGACAAGGGTGTGAGGTTGTGATTGCAACACCTGGGCGTCTTCTCGATTGCTTGGAGAGGCGGTATGTAGTCCTTAATCAGTGTCACTATGTGGTTCTTGATGAGGCTGATCGAATGATTGATATGGGTTTTGAACCTCAAGTTGTGGGTGTATTAGATGCAATGCCTTCAAGTAACTTGAAACCAGAGAATGAGGACGAAGAGCTTGACAAGAATAAGATTTATAGAACAACCTACATGTTCAGTGCTACCATGCCGCCTGCTGTCGAGCGGCTGGCAAGGAAGTACTTGAGAAATCCTGTTGTTGTCACCATAGGCACTGCAGGAAAGACAACTGATCTCATTACTCAACATGTTATCATGATGAAGGAGAATGATAAACCGGGTAGGTTGAAGAAATTGTTGGATGAGATTGGGGATAAGACAGCTATTGTGTTTGTTAACACAAAGAAGGTTGCTGACAATGTAGCAAAAAATTTGGATAAGGATGGCTATCGTGTGACTACATTGCATGGAGGGAAGTCACAAGACCAGAGAGAAATAAGCCTCGAAGGATTTAGGACTAAGAGATACAATGTTTTGGTTGCCACTGATGTAGCTGGTCGTGGTATTGATATACCCGATGTTGCGCAGGTCATAAATTACGATATGCCTGGTAATATTGAAGCTTACACCCATCGTATTGGGAGAACGGGGCGTGCTGGGAAGACTGGTGTTGCCACCGCGTTCTTGACTTTGCATGATACTGATGTCTTCTACGATCTGAAGCAAATGCTTATTCAGAGCAACAGTCCTGTGCCTCCAGAGCTTGCCAGACACGAGGCTTCAAAGTTTAAGCCTGGTAGTATCCCTGACCGACCACCCAGAAGGAATGACATGGTCTTTGCTCATTGATGCATCAATTTGGCCATATATTTTCAGCAGCGAATTGAAGATTTCTGGATGATAGAAATCCAAGCTGCTGGTGCATTCAACATCTAGAAAACGGTATCTACCATACATTGTTTTTTTTTTTTCTTTTTTTGAGTGGATGAGGCATGTCTTGAGAATACCTAAAGAAGCTGTAGCTAACAAGAACTTCATGATCCTGATATAGCAATTTAGAAGAGGGATTATTATATAAAGGTTAACTAGCTTGTTGCTAAAGATGGATGGATATTGTTATGTGGTGGACGTATGGAGTTGCCACAAACTATTGTGGCTGATACCTTGTTTATTTGTCATAAAGCTTATATAGCTCTACCCAAACCATTTTTCTTTGGAAATAAATATTTAGTTTATTGGTCGCACTACGGCCACACATTGGTTGAGAGTGAAGTTTTAGGAAAATGAGTATTTGTCAATTATTGGCATCAATTATGGAACTATTTTGTTACTCGTGCCGAAAATTTGAAACTGCAAGGTGAAAAGTTTTGTATGGGGAAGTTCTTAATTCTAATCTTAATTTCTAACAGGGTGGTATAATGTTGGATTTTGAGTAAATTGTTGTTCCAGAAAACTGCAAGTTTAAAGATTGATTTAATGGAATGTGAAGGAGCTAAAATATATGTTTTCGATGGCTTCTAGGACCTTACTATTGCTTGATTTTTTTTTTCCTTCCTATTTCTCATCAGTTTTGCTATCAAGCAAGGCTTTTCATGCACAAAATTTTAAGGCTTGATCGGTGATAGAATGGTTATAGTTGACTGGTGCATTGAGTTTAGAAACAGATTAATGAAATGTTGAGACTGTAAATTAGTTTGTGCCTTGAATTCTCCGTTTGTAATTGAGGACCTACTTTTTGCTTCCTTTCCCGTCTCCATTGCTAGTGCTTTATTGATATCTGAATATGAGATAAATTGACCCATCATTTATTATTATGGTAAATCAGTAAATCAAGATGTCAATTAGAGATTTTATTTTGGCTTGATACGTCTAAGACTCACCTTTGGTTTTTGTCTCAGTAGTTGTAAATTTAACATTTTCCCATTGATTCATTTTCTTTCTTCCTCGATAAAGAAGCATCTTTCTAAATCATTTCGGGTCAGCGAGGCCTTCAAGCATCCGAAATACATCAAACTGGTAAATGACATAGCTTCCCAATAGAAAATGATGTTTCCTTCGAAAAAATGAAGTTATTTTAAGTTCTTTTTCCCGCTCCGTCCGATGAGTCACATACTTCTGTAGTGCGCCCTTCTTTGAATTATTTGGTCATTCAATACTTATTGAATACAAAGAAGAAAATGCATTTCCACCTTGTCGTAGTTCTCAAACATTTTGTGACACTGGGCATGGCTGAACCATCTACGATGGGGGGAGCTAATGCACATGAAAGAAGCTTAGATAAAAGAATATGTTGTTGCGTCGCTTTTTTTGTAGAAAGCTCGACCAACGTGTGGCCATTGTGAATTAATAACTACATGATATTCCAAGGGGTTATTTGAAAGAACAAAAAGCCTTGTGTTTCATTCCCCTAGATCTTTTGTTGTCTGAGATGAGTTCTTATACTATAGGAGCATATATCGTCATTTATAAGATGGTAATAAGCACCTGTTCTCTAGAGGAGTATATATCGTCGTTTTGGCTATTTTAGTTAGTACTTTGAGCGTTGATTATCTATTGTAACGACGTTGGTTGCCTGTAGTCTTCTCCAGGCCTTCATTTAGGATTCTTCATTTTTTGTAGTAAATTGTGATGCAGGATGTAAAGTACTCCTCTACATTGATCAGAAACATTTTTCTTGCTTGTTTGCCTCTTCAGGGACCAGAAACCATTTGCAAATTATCATAGACATTATACTGGTACTATCTTCATTTATTCTTTTTTTATGTCTTAGGTTAATGGGAAAGGAGGTTTTGCTAAAGGGCTTTTGAACATCGCCTGCTATCGCCAACTGGTGGCTAATTACTGAGGCGTCTGGCTTGGGGGCATGGGGATTAAAGAAGCTACTGTGGGATGTAATTATCTTTTAAAGATACGGTCTGTTCTTGGCAGAGAAATCAGATTTATGCTTTGTGGCGGAGCTCCTTTATCCAGAGATGCAAAGATTGATCAATTTTTGCAAGATTTTAAATTATTCAAAGCTTGGTGCTTTCAGTTTGTTCATTAATTCAACTAGAACAAGATAAAAAACTGAGGTTCATGAAAAGAACATGGATCAAGAGCGGTTGTTTACAATTATAAAATAGCTGTGACGAGACATTTGTTCAATAAATTGTATGGATTTTCAAAAAAAAAAAATTGTATGGATTTTCTTATTTTTATCATTAATTGTTATTATATATAGTTTTTCCATTTATTGTTTTGTGCTCTGTTTTTCATTTTATTTCTCTCTTTTCCCTTCGTTACTTTATGTATCCAATCATCTACATTGATAGAAATTTACTCGTTTTATTCGATTGGGCAAAGCCCCCTTGCCCGGCACCCCTTTCCCTGGCAAAATAGCACGGTTCTATTCGATTAGCTTTCAGTTATAGGTCATTAAAAGAATAGGTGTAGGGCCTAAATTCCACCTAAAAAATAGCCCATTTTTGCACAAGGGTAAATAGGCCCTCCTCAAAGATGTCCAGGGTTTTCTAGGTTTATTCTCTCTCCATATAAAACGTGATTTTTTTATCTTTTATAATAGGGATTGGATTCTAATTCTATAATTTATTTATGGGAATTGTGAAAATGGTCATAATTTATGAGGTTGTTGCACAAATGGTCCCTAACCTGTATATCTTGACGGATACACCCCTAACTCTTCACTTTATGGTTAGATTTGGTCTTTTGAATAGTTTCTATCCAATTGATAATTAAAAAGGTTTGGTTTGTTGAACTAGGCTATCTATGGACAAAATCCACTCGAAGAAATAGAAGATTGGTGTGTAAATAAAGATGAAGTCTTTATTTCGAATTGCTGACGTGCTTTCAGGATGTTTTCTTGGAGTGGTATGAGATCAAGATCGTTAATTTGATTGTATTATGAGTAATGGAATTATTAGTCAACTTTTAATTTCGTATTTATGTTTGATTATATTTAGACGTGCTCAGTAAGTATTTGAGACCCAAAAATTTGAATCTATCTCGTGGTCTTTTAATGAACTATTTTCTGTGACATGGGGTGGATGTTTATTATTGGGGTTTACAACATGGGTTTACAAAACTATACTTAAGTACAACTTATATATAACAAATAAATTAAAATAGACAAAATAAAAATTAAAAGAAACAATTCTCGACCTATACACATGCTAATCAAATCAAACCATCAAATCGATAATAGGATCAAATCTAAAAATATTCGAATCAGAATCCAATTGGTTGAGAGCTCTCTTAATGAGCTAAAAAGCACGTGTTGCAAGAAACATATCCAAAATCCAAGTGGGCACAAAGGAGAGCCAAACTGTCGATGACGTTATGAAATATTAAGGGGGTGTTTGACACCCATTTTTTTAGAAAAATATGTTTTTGAATAGTGATTGATGGAAGAGTGTGTGGATAAAAAGTAAGGAGAATTTTTAGGTTTATGTGTAATGATACAAGATGACAATAATAATTATTCAAAATGCTTAGTGGGGGTGATAACCACTCTATGTAGAGCACCACCATGAGGTCTCTATCTCTATGAGGTTGTCTACCCCCATGTGGTCGCCCGCCACTATAAGATGAAGTCGTCTACCCCTATGAGATCATCTACCCCGGGTTAATACCCTAAATAGTCACTGAACTTCGTCAAAAGTTTCCATAAGATCACTGAACTTCAAAACTTCCTTAATTAGTCACTGAACTTTTCATAAAGTTCCTATGAGGTCACCGAACTTTAAAACTACCCTAAATAGTCATTGAACTTTTCCAAAACTTCCCTAAATAGTCACTCAACTTTGCAAAAAGTTCCTATGGGGTCACTGAATCATTGATGTATGGGGTCCCAATTTGCAAAGTTCGGTGACCTCCTAGGAAGTTTTAGCAAAGTTCAGTGACTATTTATGGTAGTTTTGAAGTTCAGTGACCTCCTAGGAACCTTTTGCAAAGTTCAGTGACTAATTAGGGAAGTTTTGAAGTTCGGTGACCTCCTGGGAACTTTTGACAAAGTTCAGTGACTATTTAGAGTATTAACTTCATCTACCCCCATAAGGCGTCTACCACCATAATGTCGTCTACCACTAAGAGGTCGTCGACCCCCATGAGACCGTCTACCCTCATAAGGCCGTCGACTCCCATGAAGCGTCTACCACCATGATACCATCTATCACTATGAGGCCGTCGACCTCCATGAGACCATCTACCCCCATGAAACCCTCTACGTCCACACAAGCCATCTACCACTATGGATCCAATGCCACACTCAATCACATAAATGACAATATGCTAGACACGAACCACCCAACGACAAACATGGGTACAACCAACCACTTGAGGTGTGGGGGTCATTCTACCAGAACGTGGGGAAAGTAGGGATGCTTACGTGAGACACATGGCACCAGCAACTGCCAAACGCGTGCGTAGCAACAGGTGCCTATAAATACCCCCAAGGTAAGAAATGCTTTTTTTTTTCTTAAAACTCGAACTACATGAATTTGCATTATACTATCTTCCTACTCTTACAAATCGATTACTGATTCTCACGCCGGAGGTACAACATGGGAGAAATCCTCGACCTCATTTTGCAGGTAGTAACCATTGACTGGAACAGCCGGACCACCGCACTCGTCAAGGTAAACACAGAGGTCTACCTTGCTACGGTTTCATTGGCGCTGTCTGTGGGAAACCACTGAACAAAAAAGCTATGTCAATTAGACGGACTAGGAGTGAAATGCGTATGTTCGGAAATGTGGTGAGATGGAGTTAGAATCTGTCGCAAGGGGTCACGACCCGCTACCGCAGTACGTAACGTAGAGCCAATTTAGTGCCTTGGAAATACAATTGACAGTATGATGACCCTCTTGTAGATTTAAACATAGAAAATCGCAGCCCCACCACGGAATTCGTCGAATGTAGT
This sequence comes from Fraxinus excelsior, assembly GCA_019097785.1. Classification (NCBI taxonomy): domain Eukaryota; kingdom Viridiplantae; phylum Streptophyta; class Magnoliopsida; order Lamiales; family Oleaceae; genus Fraxinus; species Fraxinus excelsior. Next base: position 1,139,023 of record CM032628.1, on the reverse strand, counting down.
ACATGAACAACCACCACAGGTGGCGCAAACGGTTACCTCGCATGTCACTCAACCAACAATAAGAGACATGAGGGCTTTAAGGTTTGTGGTTCCACATGTTCCCCAACTCGTGACAGACTTGGAAGGAAAGATATATGAGATGATGACCCAAAAGATAGGTGATGCATTAACTAAGAGGAAGGACATGCGTGGGCAAATGGTTCTGGAGGAAGACCCATTTGCACCCGAAATTATGTTGTTTCTTTACCGAAAGGCTTCAAACAGCCAATGATATAAGCATATGATGGAGTCACGGATCCGCTAGACCATTTGCGGACCTTCGTTGATTTAATAAGGCTCTATGCAGCCCCGACGTAGTGATGTATCGATCATTTTCCCCGACACTCAAGAAGGAGGCTAGAGACCGGGTGGGTACCTAGGTCTATAAAGACTTTTAACAAGCTTTCCAGAAGTTTCGTAGCATACTTCATGAGTAGCAAAAGGAAACAAAAGACGACTATTGGATTGATGTAGGTAGTGCAAGAGAAAGATGAATCTTTGCAGGAGTATTTGGCTAGGTTCAGCTGGGCGACGCTTGGTATAAGGGACATTCAAATGTCCGCATTAGTAACAGCGTTAATGAATGGGATGCGGAACCGGGCCTTCAAGATGTCACTCTCCAAAAACCCTCCAGAGTCGATACACTACCTTTTGAAAAAAGGTGACAAATATGTTGATGCAGAGAAAGCAGAGAGGGTCACGAAAAATCTTAGAGAGGGATGGAAGACAGAAAGCCACAAGCGAAAGAGCTCGAATACCCGAGGCCGATGGCAGCATCAACCAGCAAGAGGGATAAGTGCAAGTATTGTCATTTCCATAAAGACCACGGACACAAAATAGAAGAATGTATCCGTTTAAAGAAGGAGATCGAGCGCCTTTTGAAGCGCTATTTTTTGACTAAGTATGTGAGGAATGATCGAGGCAAGCAGAAGGTCGAGAATCAATCGCCGCCTAAGGCCGGTGTTATATATGCACACACAACTGTGGTCTGTTCTATTCAGAAAAATGCTAGATTCAATCAAAGCATCACTTTTGGTGAAGAAGATTTAATAGGTGTGGCAACTCCCCATGATGATGCATTGGTGATAGTCGACGACATAGCGGACTATGATGTTAGAAGGGTATTGGTCGATGGCAGAAGTGCAGCGAACGTTCTTACTTGGGAAGCATTTGAAGGATTAAAAATTTCTTTGGAAAGTTTGAAAGCCTGTCCACTCCCCTTATAGGATTTGGAGGGACTACTGTGATATCGAAGGAGTTGTAGAACTATCGATGACGTTGGGTACCTGCCCTGTAAGTATGGTGATTTTAACTAACTTTTTGGTTATCAAGACCCTCGACAATGCAATCTACGGTCGACCCCTACTGAATGCTGCGGGGGCTATTACCTCTACTTACCACCAAGTGATGAAATTCCCAACCAGCCGAGGTGTGGGATGTGTGAGGGGTGATCGACAATCCTCGAGGAAATGTTACGTAGACAGTATACGGATGAAGGGATCACCACCAGTAATGATGTTGGACCTTGAGCATCTAAGGGGGTGAATTGAGCACATCAAGAAGTATTATCAGTAGACAAATGAGCAAGAAATTCGAGCGGTACGATACTTGCCTATAAATATAGTCGCTAGGAGAGTTTTTTATTTCTTCTTTTCTGATGTAATGACCACTTGTAAATATTGTAGCTAGGATTTTCATGATATAATGCTTGCTACAAGCGCACTTGATTGAAAATTGTTTAGTGAAAAGCTCAATTGGCGGTAGATGATGATGGAGCTAAAGAAAGGCCAGCTTAGCTGGGATGTCCTGGTGCGCCTATTGAGCCCCCAAATCTTGGCAAGTTAAATTCTACTACGAGATATTGATTCATAACTAAGTGAAGTGAAGACTGCAATCGGTGAGCAAAAAAATCAAAAAATGGGCTAGTTCAAAATCGTTAGGGGCTGGTGGTGAGCTTCAAAAACCAAAAAATGGTTAAGGTTCAAAATCACCTGACCCTAACCCAAACGATCCAAGACAGCTCGACATGTAGTGATGAGCAAAAAAAATCTAAAAATGGTTAGCTCAAAATCACTAGGGGCTGATGGTGAACTTTAAAAACTAAAAAATGGTTAAGGCTCAAAATCACCCGACCCTGATATCGATGATCCAAGACGGCTCGGCATATAGTGGTGAGCAAAAAAAAAAACCCAAAAATTGGCTAACTCAAAAATTGCTAAGGGCTGGTGATAAGTTTCAAAAATAAAAAATGGTTAAAACTTAAAATCATTTGACCCTACATTCGACAATCCAAAATAGCTCGACGCATAGTGGCGAGCAAAAACTCAAGAAAGCAACTAGCTCGAAATCGCTCTAAAGGTGGGTAGTGAGATTTTAAGACATAAAATGGTTAAGACTCAAAATCACCGAACCCGACATTCAACATCGCTCGACATATGGCTGCGAGCAAAAAAGTCAAGAAATTAGCTAGCTCAAATAGCTTTAAGGGTGGTGGTGAGTTTTTAAAACCTAAAATGGTAAATGCTCAAAATCACCAGACCTGGCATACAACATCGCTCGACACATAGCAGTGAGCAAAAAAGTCAAGCAATTGGTTCGCTCGAAATCGATCTAAGGGCTAGTGGTGAGTTATTAAAACCAAAAATGGTTAAGACACAAAATCATCAGACCTTACATTCGACAACCCGAGATTGCTCTACGCATAATGGTAAGAAACTAAGAGACTTTTCCAATTTGGATGAGGAGTTTTTAGGGCTATAACATCTTGGAATCTCCAGAATTACCTCATCGCATGCAACATCTCGCTCTATCTCTATATTTTGGTTTAAAGATTTAGTAGACCTGACATGTCGTATTGGGAAAATCAATTGAAAAACTTGAAATTCGACCGGATGTAATGAAAGGTTTGACTCAGAACGGAATAGCCCCACAAGGAAGATTGTCAGCGGGACCCGACCAATGACCAACCGCAAGATTGGTCGATTGTGGCGTTCGACCGTCGACTAGCAAGGCCGATCGAATCTATCTCCCCTATTTTTGCCGTCTATCCCTATGAGGTTGTCAACCCCTATGAGGACATCTACCCCCATGAGGCGTCTACCACCATAAGGTTGTCTACCACCATGAAGCGTCTACTGCTATGAGGCCGTCGACCACTTCATGTGCTAGATAGAAATCGCCCAACGACAAACGTGTGTACAACCAACCACTTGAGGTGTGAGGATCATTCTACCAGAACGTGAGGGAAGTGGGGAGGCTCACGTGGGACCATGGCACCAGCAACCGTTAAACGCGTGTGTATCAACAGGTGCCTAAAATACCCCCAAGGTGAGAAAGACTTTTTTTTTTCTTGAAACTCGAACTACGTGAATTCACATTATACTATTTTCATACTCTTACAAACCGATTACTGGTTCTCATGCTGGAGGTTCAACGGGGGAGAAAATATCGACCTCATTTTGCAGGTAGCAACCACTAATTGGAGCAGTTGGATCACCGCACTCGTCAAGGTATACACGGAGGTCTACCTTGCTACCGTTCATGTAATATTATTTTATTAATAGAATGTGTGGTTGAAATGAATAAAGAGAAAAAGAATGAGAATGAAAAAAAAAATGGGTGCCAAACGGGGGCTAAGTAATATAAAATACTGCTTAATAGACTTCCTCTGCATAGTCTAGACGATGATGATAATCTTTCCCTTTTTCCTTTCTGAATTTAAAATTTTATTTTCTTCAAGAAATTCCGTGAACATGCAATCATTGCCGACCCGTCATATGATTGTTAAATGTCAATTGTGTTTCACGTGGCAGTTATCCCAATGAAATTCACATTAAACACGTCAGGGAAAAAAAACTAGTGGCCCAAAATTGAGAGAATTTCATTCGTATGACTTGGGGACAATAAAAGCCCACAACAAAATTTCTTCTTTGTATTTCTATAAAGATTCTTGAGAGAATTTGCACGTTTTTTTTTTTTAAATTTAATTAACAATACGAATGACTCTTTACGATAGATAAAGAGCAAGTAAATATAATGGCAATCTTCCCTTTGTGAATTGATGACACACTTAATTTCAAGGATTTTGTCTGCACTAAAACCGTATCGATCAACTAACTTCGTTAAAAAGTGGTTGGAAAAAGACACGCGACATCGACAAATTATTCATCGTTGAATCAAAGTTCAATGAACTTAGAAACGTTCAAGAAATGAATGAATAGCGAGTAAAGTTTATCATTAGTCTACCTTAATGTTGTCATTAATAAGGTTGTGAAAGTCTAAATTTTAAGTTGAAAAATGAAGTATCAATTAATTGGGACCACGTGAAGATCTCCCTATGGGCACGTGGGGAGTTAGGCATCCATCGAATTTCATATTCACAAGGTCATGCAAAAAAAAAAATGAACGTATTTAGAAAGCAAAAATTGAATTTTGCCAAAATAAGCTATGCCTACGTGCCTAATTGTTCGGTATTTGTTTCCCGCATGAATCTTACGACCCACTTTCAACCGTATGGAAATAAAAATATCAACTTTTTGTATTACATGCATGATAGAGATCATGTACATAACTTACATCCATGATATATGATGTTCGAGATGTTTGAAACGTTTCTTTGAGCCCTTGTTTGAGCCACATTTTTGGATTAAAATGCATTTTGAAATAATATTTTATTGAAAAATGCGTGGTTAAAAATGAGAATTTTTTTTTTGAATTTATTTTATGCGAAAATATGTGCTTGAAAATGAGTTTTTAAAAAAATTGCCTAATTTTTTTTCTCGGTCATACGACTCATACATGAAGCTGAAAGTATTTAATGTTGAATCTCGTGTGGAATATCCAAGGTGCGATCAGTCTATAAGCCCATCTCGACTCGTATTTTTCGTTGACTATGCCGTTTTTTTTTTCAAAAAAATGAGAGATGGGGAAGCTTGCGGTATCATATCCCAAGAGTTTTTTTTTTTTAATTTTTTTATTCTTTTCATTTATTTTAAAATTTTATAAAAATTCAAATTAAAAACGATTTGTGCATGTCGAAGGCTTAGTCTCTCATATCGTCTAGTTTAACATAACAAATACGTCATAAAATTAGGGTGTGTTTGAGCCACATTAATTTGCAAGAATGTATTTTGAAATAGTAGATTGATGGAGAATGTGTGGTTGAAAAAGAAGGAAAAGTTATTGATGTGATAGAAAATATTATTTTATTGAAAAATGTGTGGTTGAAAATGAATACAAGAATGAGAATGAGAATTTTAATGTGGCTCAAACATGAGTTTAATCAATGATGAGACATATTACTTTCACTCCAATTAGTAGATTATCCCAATCGGCCAATACAATTTGGTGAAAAGATAAGAGAATTTGACACTTAAAAAAAAAAAGTGATTATGACAATACTTAAGTTTGGCTAATTATTCATCAAGTCGTATCTCTCACGTAAACTTTCCAACTAAGAATAAGTTTTATCTCTTACCAAAAGTTCCTTAATAAGCAAACATCTTAGATATCCAATCAACCAATATGGATTAAGCTATAAAATCTAGATTATTTTGGATTATGTGCTTATTAATCAAAGCAAAACATAAATCATTATTAATTCGAACATGTCTTGTCCTTAAAACCTAACCAAATTATCTTTCCAATACCATTTACTATAATAAATTAAGGGGTTGTTTGATAAAAATTTTAGAAGATCGATTTTTGATAAAAGTTATGCATCTCATAAAATGCGTGGTTAAAATTAAAAGTCGACTTTGGCTTCAACTTTTTATTTTTAAGGTATCCCAAACAAGCAATAAACGACATGCAAACTACGTAAAACTCAACTGCAATAGATTCAAGATATATCATAATCATAAGATAAAAATCCCATTAAGTTTATATATTTATATAAACACAGATGTATTATGTGTATATAAGTTCTCATACATAATCATCATATTACAGCACTTGAATAAAAGCATATCTCAGGATTTAATCAATTATCGAGGATAAATAATTAATCTCCATTAAGTAACTGGATGGACCAAAGATCCTCCATGCTCCATATGTTCTCGTTTGATTCAGTGGGGAAAGGTCCTTGGAAAGTTTCCAATTGTCCATCGAACGAGTAAGTTTCAACGGCATGATCAGGAGGACAGAAACTGGACATTTGGCTTGTGCTTGCTTGATCATGATGAGTTTGATCAAGATTTTGTGCTGTGAAAGTTTGATCAGATTGCTTAATGTGCTTCTGAATTCTTGTCCTCCAGTAATTCTTTATTTCATTATCCGTTCTTCCAGGCAAATGCTTAGCAATTTTCGACCAACTGCACAAGATAATTGGTTATTTTTAAGAAATAAAATTGTTATTCAAGTCTCAAGAAATGTAAATTTGTGGTTAATAATAAAGCCAGGCATGTTCTGTGGTTGAAATTCAAAGTCTTTGGCATTCTCCAATATATTTAAAGGAAACTCCAGCTATGAAGTTGTAGCCTTCAGTTTCTACAAATAGATTTTTTGTATGAATATGACGTATATATTTCATGCAGAAGTGCAACTGCAAATAATTCTCATCAATATATTCTCAGTATAACTATACCATATAATGTTGAGATGTTTCGAGGAAAAAGTTGGTGAAGAAAATGGAAATATGATGGATGGCTTCTTCGCATCCTACACAAAGTCTACAAGCGCAATGCAACTCATCCAGAGTTTGGTAATTTTGATTATCATCGAACACCACACCTAATAAAATGAATCTGAATTTTGCTAGTTGTCCCGAGATTAAATCCCCGGATCAAACCAGGGTAGGGTGGGGGGGGGGGGGTCTACCGTAGAGGACCCCCTCCAATAGGGGGCCATCATTTGACCCGAAATTTAATCCGAGGACAAGTAGAATGGTAATAATAAAACCTTGATATTCAATTGTTATTTTTAATAACCTTGATTTCGTTTTCTTTAATGCAAAAAGGTACTTAATCTAATGTGGAGGGCCCATATTTCCCAAAGAGCCAAAAACATTATGGTAAGCTGTCGATTTCAACGAGCAATTGGGAGCTATACTCTTTCAATTGATAGCTAAGAAAGGTTAACACGTGACTAATTGAACAATGGGTTCGACTCAAAATAGAATTTTTTTTTTCGTCCCAATCCCTTAGCCCTTCGTTCACAATGTGTTTTTGTACTATCCCCATCCATTTTTTTCGTTTTTAATCTATAATGCTCGTCCCTTTCAAACCCTTTTGCACTTAATAGTACGGATAAATCATTTTTTGATCAAGTTTCTCGAAATACATTTTTCATAGAGAAAAACTTTTAACTATTTTCGATTTAAAAAAGATGGATCCATAAAACTGAAATGAATTATTTTCGCAAAAAAAATGTTCACAACTTGTTTTTATACTATCTCTATACATTTTTCCTTTTTTTTTTTTTTTTTTAATTAAGACGCTGGTTCCTCTCAAACCCCTTTTGCACTTGCTAGTACTTATAAGTCATTTTTTTATCGACTTTTTCAAAAATCAGTTTTCGTAAAGAAACACTTTAAAAGCAAGTATATTCAAATAAAGTAAGATGAATCCATGAAAATCACAACAAAACATATTATTATTTTTTAAAAAAAGGTGGAATCAAGAAATTTATGTGGCCATGAAAAACTTAATCAGGGTGTGTTTGAGCTACATTATTTTGGAAGAATGTATTCTGAAATAGTAGATTGATGGAGAATGTGTAGTTAAAAAAGAATGTGTGGTTGAAAATTAGTAGAAGAATGAAAATGAAAATTTTAATGTGTACCAAATATGGGCTCAATGATGATTCTTTTGCCAATAATTATTTATTCCCAAGTCTTCCATTTAAAGGTCGTACCAAAAATCACTATCCCCCTTCTCTCTCTCCAAATCTAGTTCTTTGGGCAGCATATGGGGCTTCAAGACACAAAAGGCACGAGGCTAAAAAGAATTGGTGGCTCCGATTTCTTCTCACAACATCAACAATATTCATATAAACGTGTATCAAAATCTTGGTGGAGAATAAATTGCCATTTTCATAAATAATTTTTTTTAGTTTTCTAACAAACCCTACTATGAACTTACCTGTTTCCCCACTTAGCATGCAGCTCCATAATCAAAAGTTGTTCCTCCGGCGTGATATTCCCCCTTCTAACATCCGGTCGAAGGTAATTCAGCCACCGCAGACGACAACTTTTTCCTGTACGCTTAAGCCCTAACACGAGTCATGAACAAAACCATTTTTCATTAGAGTTTTCTCCAAGAAAAAAGTTTTACACTTGGAACATGTACTAGAGTGTAACATGAAAAGTCATCAGTGGAGTGATACGAATACCAGCAGCACGAGCTAGTGAATTCCAAACGCCTTCGCCGTGATTAGCGATATGATTCATGAGAATCAGATCTTCTTCCATGGTCCATGGTCCTTTCCTCACTTCTGCATCTTCAGAATTACTGCATATTTTCTTGTCCATTTTGGTAGAAAGAGAGAAAATTCTAGTTAGAGATGTGATATTTTTGAAGAAAAATAATGGAGAGATGGAGCTCAATTTATAGTAAATAAGCTGACGTCATATATATATTAACTTATTAATTATTGAAAACATATGCATGCATGCATGATATGATGATAGCCACGTATGTAACCATGCATGTTCAAGTATCATTGTTGACGTGCTACATGAACAAAATGACATTGTTACATATATAATTCGTTAGTTATGGATTTATATATGTTACATAATTTGTAACTATTAATTATTTTTCGTGAAGAAAAAAGGAGTATCTTATATTTGTTAATTTCTAGTTCTCTCGAGGGTCTAGAAGCTTCCCACTACATCATATTATTATTATATGCAACTTCTTGCTTTGTTACTGTTTCATTAAAAGTTTAAAATAAAGAAGAAATGTGTTTATTTATTTAAATTAAGATTTAACGTGCCTTAGATGCAAACTTGATATATTTAATTTTTTATAATTAATCAATATTTACAATAGTTTATATGTTACATGCCCAAATGTTATTTATGCTGACATCATTTGGCCCATCCGACATCGTAAGATATATAGGTTGGCATTGCTTTAGAAGAGTTGGCATCTTAAGGATAAGTTACTATAACGTATAGAATCGAGTTCAAGATTTATATATATATATATATTTTTTCGGGAATCATCCCTTTAATTACATTACTTCATGAAAAATAATTGTTGCCTATTAATATTATTTGTTACGATGTAATATATCCAACCACTGTTTGTTGTAGATTAAAATCAGATTTTGATAAAAGTTGATGGAATGTGTGGTTGAAAAGCTGTAGGCCCTATGAAGTGTGCGTTGTTAAAATTAATTGTTGATTTTGATTTGAGATTAAAATCGAATTTTAATTTGTACCAAACAGGTACCTAATATCATACACTTGAACATGTTGACAACGCAGTAATCCTACAAAAATTCTATTTTATGAAAAGAATACAATGTATCACAAACATTACATAGTAAACATTGTACTCTAGCAAAAAAAAACTACACTTTCAACAGCAAACTTGTAGGAAAAAAATGGCCATTAGGTTTTTAGTCTTCGACATGATCTATCAAATCATGAGTACAAAAAATTTTACGATTAAAATTTGTGGCTAATAAAAATCCCTGTTAGCTGTCCATTTAAAAGATTGTTCAAAAAATCATGAGTACAAAGATTGTTTAAATAATTTTATTTAATTAGAAGAATTTATAAAGTAAATTCATGTTTGGTACATATTAAATTTTTATTTTTAACCATATTTTTCAATAAAATAATATTTTCCATCACATCAATAACTTTTCCTTCTTTTTCAGTCACGCATTCTCTATTAATCTACTATTTCAGAATATATTCTTCCAAAATAATGTGGCTCAAATACACCCTAAGTTAACATAAAATAACTTCATCATATAAAAAGAAGAAGAAAGAACAAAAAATAAACTAAATGTAATGGCATGTCAATTAGGTTTAAACAGTTGTAATTAGGGGTGGGCAAAAACCCGCCCAACCCAACCCAACCCAACCCAACCCAACACGATCGGGTTGGATCGGTTTTTGCCATTTTTTCTTGGGTTGGGTTGGTTTGCAAGGTTAAGTTGGTCGGGTTGGGTTGTGGGTTAACCCATTCAACCCGATAAAACCACCCAACCCGAACCGCTAATTAAAAAATTAAAAAATTTTGTCAAACTAAAACAGAATAAAAGTGAGAGACCCGGTCAAAAAAAAAAGTGAAAGACAAAAAAAAACCCTAACATATCTTCCATCATCTCTCTCACGCGGCGGGCGTCGTCTCACCAAATCATCAACATTGGTTGTGATTTTGGATGAGATCTCTCTTCCAATACATCTCTCTTTAACGCGCTATATTAATGTTGCTTTAAATTTAGTACTTTGGTGACTTTAATATTTGTTGATAGGTCGTCCCAACTCCCAATATAACCCGACCAACCCAACCCGATCGACATTTGGTTGGGTTGGGTTGGGTTGGGTTGGATTTCAATCTTTACATGGGTTGGGTTGTGTTGAATTTATGCCAAACCGACCATGTTGGGTTGGGTATGGGTTGGGGGAAAAACCGACCCAACCCAACCCACGCCCACCCCCTAGTTGTAATTCACACAAATTAAGGTAAGACATGATCACATGAAGGTACAAGATCACTTGTACTAGATTATGATTTGTTGTCCGATGAATGCTACTCTGGTAAAGCAAGCAGAATAACCCTTGTTGTCTAAACTCAAGGGAGAGAGTGCAAAAATGTCATTTGCACAGGGCCACATGAACTCTCTCCTCCTATGGCAGGCGGACAGGTGTCCCCTGGCACCATACAGGGCCTGTACAAATAGCACGGCCTAGAATAGTATTTACACCCTATTTGAAGCACATTTTCATTTCATTTGAAGAAAAAATATGACATTTAACTGTCAAATTTGGGCCCCTTTGTGAGATGAAGGTTAAAAAAAGTGGCCGTCTTTTCATTTCCAACGGCTATATTTTTCATTTTTTTTGGATTAAAAATGTGCCCCAAACATGAGCTTAGTGTTGAAAGACTGATTCCTAAGAGCCGTGCTATTTGTCCCGAAATTTTATCCCGAGACAATGAGATTTTTCCGATTCCTAATTACACGGGCCCTTTTTATGATCCATGCACCATTCACAACCCTAATATTATCTTCTTAATTGCCATCATTTACAACATTACGGAGTTTGACATTTCAAGAGAGCTCCAAGGAAGCAATTCTACTTTAGGAAACTTCAATTTTGTGATTGTAATGTATAGATAATTAATAAAAAAACTAATTGAGAGTTGTATTTACATTGGAAAATGGGTTGTTCGAATAAAACAAAAATATCTATCCACAATGATTAATTGAAAGTTGAATCTATATTAACAAAAGTATGCCGTGCTAATGTTCTTTAAATGATTTACATTAAGGGTCAAATTTTGACAAACACCTTGAACTATGTGTGTGGTTGAGATCTTCCATAGTCCTATCACAATGGCAAAATTGTTGGGGTGCATTCTATCACTAAACAAGTAACTCGTTGTACGAGCTTCTACAGAAGTCATTGTGTCAAAAGTGAGAGCGTTCATATCTTCTTTGTTGATATATACTCTTACGAGTCTATTAAAAAAAAACTTTGAAAGTATAAAGATTTTGAAGAGATGGGTAAAATTATATAAATTTGTGAAAAAAATCAAGATTAATGGCTCTAAAGCTGTTTTCTAAAAATTTCATTTTTATGATAAATTAAGTTTAAGAAATCTTATCAGGAAGATAGGAAATTGCAGTTTTTCTTCATAAATGTTGGTTGAAATAAAGGGATTAGGGACATGCTGCAGTGCACATACCATCTTGCGTTAAGCCACATGTAATGTCTTTTAGTAAGATAAGAGTGTAATTAGCATATTATACTACTTTTTTTAAGTCGTTGAGTTCCATCTGGAAAATTACTTATATGACTAAAAATATCACAGTTTTTCCTTAAATGGAAAAGGTTGAAAGAAACTGTATTAGAGCAATGTTTAATGTGTTGTTGAAAGTAGTTAATGGCTTATGGTTTTAGATAATTCCATTTTACCAAAACTATTCATTGCCAAGGTCGTACAAATTCTCTGTGGGCCCCACCCAATTTAAATATTATTAAAAAAAGTGGACCGCATCTGATTGTGTCTTACATGTACATGTTCCCTCACTCTATGGCTTTTACTATTTAGGGTCAGTTTGGGTCAGATTTTAATCTGATTTTAATTTAAGTTAAAGTCAAATAATCAATATCAATCATCTTTCATGGGTCTCACATCTTTTCAATCACACATTTCAAAAACTTCTATTACAATCCACTTAAAATCTAATTTTAATCTATACCAAACACCATCTTAATACTATACCAGTACGAAAACCAGAAAATATGCGAGGGATACGAAATGGACCCATATCTCGTCTCGAAGACGAGGAGTGTGAGGAAAGCAAAGAAGGGCAAAATTGCATAAAATGCCTAAGTTTATTAATAAGAAAAAATAGTCCACCGTTGGTTGCTGCATGATGCTACCAAAAATCGCACATGCTGATTTCCCTAACTTGACGACTGAGAACGATCACGAATTGGGTCTTCCGGTACCCGAAACAAAGGCGTCAAGGTTTGGTTTCATTGCCCCTCCGATGTTTAAGTCAGAGAAAGAATAAATGAAGAAAATATATGCTGAAAAATATATGTAAAAATGTACCTGAATAATGATCCGAGACCCCATATTTATAGAGTTAGGTAGTAGTTCACTCCTAATATGACTCGTCATCCTTATTTTTAGAAATGGTCTCTGGTAGGAGTTAGTGTTGGATTAAAACTAGAAGTCTTACCTTACCTTACCTTACCTACACTATATTTCAAGATAGACTCGTTACAGTCCTAAGATTTCTTAAATATTGGTAATTGGATAGGGTTACGGTTCATTTCTGAAAGAGGACCAATAATGCTTGATCACTGAGTGTTCCCGAGCACTACCACCCGATGAGTGCTATTGTATTTTTGAGGCGATCCATGAGGCACGTCCTCGAGTTGGCTCAAGGACCATACATGCTCGAGGACTAAGGTCCCTTAGTTGAGAGATGGGGCATATTGGAAGTCCTCGTGCTCGGGAGGGGACTCCATAAACGACATCATCACTGCATATGTCAAAATGTGTGACTAATGTTTAGTTTTTGTACAAGTGCATTTTGAGTAGTTTGGCAAAGCATGACGTTCGCACAAATATGTATACTGACTCTTGTGCTGATATTATGTCTCGTTTTTCTTTTTGATTTAAATTGTAGGGTCCGTTTGATTACAAGTGTGGAAAATAGGTGGAAAGAAAATGAATTTCAGGGAAAGTAATTGCCTAGAAATTATTTTGTAGGGAATTATTAAATTAGTGCGTTTGATTGGTATAATTTTCTACTCGAAAATTTTTTAAATTTTGCGTTCGTTTGACTTTATTTTATATGGAAATTGTCCATTAAAGTAATAATTCTTTTCACAATTGGTTATAAAAGTTGTTTACATTGCCAAAAAGTAAAAGAAAAAACGAATTTTCTCTAAAAAATCATTTTTTTTTATCAAAATTTAGTGTTCATTTGACTTCGTTTTAGATGAAAATTGTCCATTAAAGTGTTTTTTTTTTACAATTGGTTATGAAATTTATTATTATTGAAAAAAAATTGGAAAATGAATTCCCACCAAATTGGTGGGAACCCAAATTCCACAAAATCATTGAATTGGTGTGCGTGTGGACAAAAGCAAGAAAATCCATTGCCTAGAAAATCTAGCCAATCAAACACTCATTTTTGGACAAAGATGGAATTCCATTTTCAATTCCATGGAAAGTTGGACAAATCAAACAGCCCGAAGTGTTTTTTTGAATTGATGATTTCAAGTCTTGTATTACATTTTGTTAATCAATAATTTAGCAAATTTCAACATGTATGTTTCTTCTTCATGCGTTAATGTTCCACTTAATCAAGTAATAGGCTAAACAAATTGAGGTTTTCTCATATTCATTATATGTCGATGCGAGTCCATAGCTGGAGTTTACCGAGTTATCAGTTTTAAGATTTGAAATTTCATCTTAAAATATCGACCTTGTTAAAATGAGTAATTCAAATTATTATAAATTCATTTGAGTAAATTAATTTTGAAATTCATGTATTTATTTTTTGAGTCTTAATCAGAGCGAATTGCTTGTTAGAGTTTAATAGGTTCTGATACTATGTTAAGACTTGAAGTTTCATCTTAAAATGTCAACTTTATTAAGAAGAGTAGCTCAAATCCTTATAAATTAGTCTATATTTTCATTTTTATTAGATATGAAATCTTATCTTTTAAAAGTAAGCTTCAGAGGTCGTCGTTTGTTGTGTGACATGCACGAGGTCGTAAAAAGGAATTTGACAGTTTAGTATATTTATTTTTATTTTTTCCTCTTTTACACGAATGATAGCTATACAAGTTGGTCTGGTGAATTGTCTCTAGACACAATTTAGATATACAAATGTATTCTCCCTTAAATAGTCATTTTGAGATTCTTCCTACGTCATATCATCTATCCAATTGTTGCACGTATTATCGAGGAGAAAAATAGATTTGCATAAGCTCAAGGCAAATACATTTTCTTGGCACATCTACCATGTGAAATCATCTGTATCAAAACCAAAGGAAAACAAATCAGTTGTCATGTTATTCAATCAATTGCGAATTCATCAAATTTTGATTCAAGCAACTAAGATTCTGAGGACTATGAAATTTACTTCATGGTGCCTGTCAATATTATGCACAATAGAGGGAAAAACTTCACAGATAGAGAAAGAAATAAAATGTGAGGAACAAATGTTTCTTCTTACTTTTTTGCAAGTAGCTACAATTGTATATATACAACAAAATATCTAGCTGTGTAAATGACAGCTCATCAATTCTAACAACCTTCAACTAGCTTTGGCTAATTACATAAATACCCTTGCTATATGATCTGCAAGACTCCCCCTCAGGATGGTATGTGAATATTCAAAACACCCATCTTGCTTAACAGTGTACGAAATCTAGCTCCACCTAAAGCCTTTGTCAATAAGTCTGCCAGTTGGTTTGTGGTGGATAAATGCATGGTTTTTATGTCGCCTGATTGCACTTTCTCCCTCACCAAATGACAATCCAACTCTATGTGCTTAGTTCTTTCGTAGAAGACAGGGTTGCTTGCAATGTGTATTGCCGCTTGATTATCACAGAATAAGAGGGCAGCCTTAGAATGATCAATTCCCAAATCTGTTAACACCTTCTTGAGCCAAATAATTTCACAAACAGCTGCAGCCATGGCCCTGTACTCTGCCTCAGCTGATCACCTGGAGATGGTATGTTGTTTTTCGAACGCCAGGATACCAAGGAATCTCCAAGAAATATGCAGTACCCCGTAAGAGATCTTCTGGTGTCTGCACAAGACGCCCAGTCAGCATCGCAAAATCCTTTGAGTTCTAGACTGGACTTTGCAGGAAAGAATAGTCATTGCCCATGTGTTCCTTTCACATATCTTAACACATGTAATGCTGCTTCTAGGTGAGGTTTTCTTGGAGATTCAAGGTACTAACTTAGGACTTGTACTGGAAATGATAAATCTGGCCTTGTGATGGTCAGGTATAACAACCTTCCAATCAACCTCCTATACATACCTCGATCATCAAGCAACTCCCCCTCTTCTTTGGTTAGTCTTAAGTTCTGCAACATAGGACATTTGGCATGTTTCGAACCCAAGTATCCAGCATCTTCAAGAACTTCTAAGGCATACTTACGTTGGTTGACAGAAATTCCCTTGGATGATCTAGCCACCTCAAGTCCCAAGAAATATTTCAAAATCCCCAAGTCTTTCAATCGAAACTGGTTATCAAGATTCTTCTTGAACTGTTCGATATAAAGCAAGTCATTTCCTCCAATGATGATATCATCAACGTATATAAGAGGACCGTGAATGAGCAGCTAGTCCTCTTACTGAAAAGAGAGTAATCGGATTTAGACTGAATAAATCCCTGAGAGATGATGAATGATGACAACTTAGTGTTCCACTGCATTGAAGCTTGCTTAAGGCCATATATTGATTTGTTTAGTTTACAAACCAACGTGGTACCATCCTCCCCTTGCTGCTCATACCCCGGAGGCATCCTCATATATACTTCCTCCTCAAGATCACCATGGAGGAAAGCGTTATTGATGTCCAAATGGTGTAAGTGCCAATTCTTGCTTGCAGCAATTGCTAAAAGGACCTTGACTGAAGCTAATTTTGCAACAGGAGAGAACGTTTCCTGGTAATCGAGGCCTGCTTGTTGAGTAAAGCATTTTGCAACGAGTCTAGCTTTCTTTCGTTCTTCAGTCCCATCCTGCCTCAGTTTGATCTTATAAACCCACTTGCAATCTACATCTTTCTTATTGACAGGCAAAGTGGTAATAGTCCAGGTGTTATTATTAACCAATGCCTGGAATTCATCATTCATGGCTTGACACCAATCTGGAGACTGGGATGCTTCCAGAAAATTTCGAGGCTCATCACTGGTAGATAGTGACAGCACATAGGCTCTATGAGCTGGAGAAAGAAGATCATAGCCTAAGTAATTTGACAAGTCACAAGAATATTTATCCTTTTGGAGTGAAATTGGTGAGGTTGAAGAATTCTGATAGACAAGATTGCAATGAAATTGTTGGAGGTAACTGGGGAGTTTTCTAGGTCTAATGGACCTACGAAGAGGAGATGGATGAAGATTAGAAGAAGAAGGAGCAGGAGGATTAGGAGATGATATAGGAGAATTAGGAGATGATATAATAGGAGGTGACACTGATGGTGAGTGAGAATGCGTATTTTGTGTTATGGGAGGAGTAGATGATGGTGGATTTGGCAGGTGTGAAGGAGGAAATAGAGGGAGATGAGAAGAATGCACAGAAGTATCAGCAAAATAACCAAGAGAGTCTAATAGAAAAGAGTCATGAAATGGAAAAATGCTCTCGTGAAAGAGAACATCTCTGGATATGAAAACAGTATGGGAATGCAAATTATATAGCTTGTATCCCTTCTGAGTAGGAGGATAGCCAATGAAAATGCAGGGGACAGCTCGAGGATCAAACTTAGATCTATTTCGTTGAAGTGTGGAGGCATAACATAAAGAACCAAAGACTCGCAGATGAGAATAAGAAGGTTTTGCAGAGAACATGATCTCATAAGGTGACCTGTTGGACAGAATATGACTGGGGAGACGATTGATGATATAGGTTGCTGTAAGGGTACATTCTCCCCAAAATTCATCTGGTAACTTTGCTTGGAACTTTAAGGCTCTAGCAACATTTAGAAGGTGTTGATGTTTACGCTCGACAATGCCGTTTTGTTGTGGTGTCTCAACACAACTAACTTGATGTAAAACCCCTTTAGAATTAAAAAAATTCAGTCATAGTAAATTCTGCACCATTGTCTGATCGTATAACTTTTATTTTGGTGCTGAATTGAGTCTCTACCATGTGGAAGAAAAATTGAACGAGGTTTCTAGTTTGTGATTTATTCCTCATCAGGAAAGTTCAAGTAGACCTACTGTAATCATCTACAATGGTCAAGATATATCGAGAACCATCAAGAGAGGGAGCTTGATAAGGGCCCCAAATATCACAATGAACAAGTTCAAACATTGAATGGGAAATATGAGTACTATTTGGAAAAGATAACTTGTGTTGTTTTGCCATAGGGCAAACATTACAGTGAAAATCAGAATTGGATACAACTTCTGGAACAAATTTGTGTAAAATAGAAATCTTATCATGAAGAGCATGCCCTAATCTGTAATGCCATAATTCAGAAGGCTTTACAATGGCTGCATTATTACAACTAGAATCAGGAAAATCAAAAGAAAGTGAATTTGATTGATGAGGATTATTGTGGGATGGACCATAGCTTGAAGTAGTGCTAGACTGGAAAAGATATAAGCCAGCCTCAAGCTTCCCCACTCCAATCGTTGTACAAGTAAATAGGTCCTGGATGAAGCAATGATTGAACATAAATAATAAGCAACAATGATGAAAGAAAATGAGTTTGTTGACAGATATTAGATTACACTGGAATGAAGGGATGCATAAGACATTGGTTAGTGAAAGTTTATCAGATAGCTTTACAGTTCCTATGTGTGTCACAAGAGCTTCATCGCCATTATGGAGCTTAACACTGGCATTTATCATGGAAGTAACGGTGGATAGGTGATTTATTGAACACATCATATGGTCTGTAGCACCAGTATCAATGATCCATTTTTCCTTCACTTCTGATACGGCTAAACAAAATTTATTACCTGAGAAAGGTGACATATCTGGTAATGCTGGTACTTGTAGTGAAGATGTATCAGTTGGACCAACAACCATATTTGTGTGATTTTGATTCGTAGCGATACCAGGATGGAAAGCCAGACTTGATTGAAGCTGTGGCCTTAGTATATTAACAACCTGTTGGCATTGCTCCGGAGTAATGGTCAGGTTAGAAAGTGCATTTGATAAGTTGTGAGAAGCAGTGATTCCTGTAACTTGATTGGCAATAGAGACAGACTGTTTTCCTTTGTTGGCTAGTCTGTGACTTGGGGGATACCCATGGAGTTTGTAACACTTTCCTTACTGATGTCCCAGCACCCCACAGTGACTATATCTAGGCCTGTCCCTCTTAAATCCTTGATTAGCATATACATGCCTTTGATTACCTCCAGAATTCATTTGAGCAGCCATCATTCTACTCATAAGTGAAGTGGCTTCTATATTATTCTGATTTCTTCCTGCCACATCTCGTTGTCTCTCATCCTGTTGAACTAACGCAAACACTTTGTTCAACGAAGGCAATGGCTCCATCAACAAAATCTGACTACGCACATTAGAGTAACAATCATCTAATCCCATCAAGAATTGCAAAATCTGCTCCTCTTCAAAGTAGAAATTGTGAGTTTGTGGTCTGTAGTTAGATAATTCTTCCCATAGGCCTTTTAATCTGTTAAAATACGTACTAACAGATCCATTCCCTTGTGAAATTGAAACTATCATCTTCTTCAATTGATATATTCGTGGTCCATTTCCTTGACTATACCTATCCTTCAGTTCGAGCCAGATTTCGCGCGCTGAATCCTTGTGCATAACACTAGGATATAACTCCTTAGGAATTGAGTTTATAATCCATGAGGACACAATATGATTACATCTTCGCCAAGCTACGCATAGAGGTGAATTTGCAGGAGGTTTTGATATGGAACCATCAATGAAACCTTCTTTGTTTTTCACACTCAACGCCATTTCCATAGCTCGACTCCACGTCGAGTAGTTATCCTCCGAAAGTACAACAGAAACAATTTGCATACCTGTGTTATCTCCATAGTGCATATAGTAAGGGCTTGAAGGATCTGCTATCATTTGACCAGCTACGAGAATCGGATCTTCATCATGATGATTGTCCAGTGAATCATCGCCAGTAAGGATTTCATTTCCGGTTTCTGAATTCGTAGCCATGGACGGAAGCTCAGATCTGCTCTGATACCATGTCAATATTATGCACAATGGAGGGAAAAACTTCACAGATAGAGAAAGAAATAAAACGTGAGGAACAAATGTTTCTTCTTACTTTTCTGCAAGTAGCTACAATTGTATATATACAACAAAATATCTAGCTGTGTAAATGACAGCTCATCAATTCTAACAACCTTCAACTAGCTTTGGCTAATTACATAAATACCCTTGCTATATGATCTACAAGAGTGTCCTCCTACTACATATCACGAATGCATGAGAAGTCACGTGTCCATAATCACAAAGAAATGTAAATTCTTCGATGCAATCAGTCTTATTCATCAGAAAGTCCCAAATTTTCATGTACAGTCGCTCCCTTATTGTAAAATCAATAAATACATAACAATATATATGATACGTTCATCAGAACCAACTGTCAAATAATGTATACCTAGTATGTACATCCACGCAGATTCGAGAAATCAAACATATCTACACTGAAACACACTAGGGAAATGAAGAAGATTGAGCCATGATGTCTGTTGGAAATGGTGGGTCAATTGGATCAACTTTGACCACAATTTTAAGTGGAACTCAATGTTCGATTTATCGAAATTAATGTTCAATTAAATTCTACGTTCCGAGTAGATGAGTGTATAATATTTAATTGTGAAAAATCATTTCATTATGAATGAGAAATTATGGTTGAAAGTTGGACAATAAATAAGAGGAATAAATGTGAAAAAATTGGAAAACTGTTACAATCCCACATAGGTTGCAAACACAATCTTGAACCACTTAATTAACTTCAAGTTTGGAAATGAGTTAGGGCCCCAAGGAGTACAAATAGTCTTTGAAAGGGGGGAGTCTTAGACAATGTCTAGACTAATTCAAAGGCCACGCGCGCGTCGTCGCCGCCATCATCCGTCCGACCGTGCCGACTGGGTCGGGCCTGTGCCAATATTAATTTTTTTTGATAAAATTTATTTAAATTTTTTATCTGAATTCAATTAATTCCCTCTCATTGACATGTTATTAACCGTCCCATCAGTTGCTAAAATTGTACGTTAAGTGGGCGTAAGTTGAGAGTTGTATGGAAACTGCTTAACCGTCAACTCTCTCATCTATTTAAATGGTCATCAAGCTTTCATTTCAACACAGGAAAATCTCGAATTCATTTTGCATACATAGTATTCTTTTCCCTTCTGCATTAGTCTACAGAGAGTATTGCCGATTCTGGTTCGTTGTCTTGTAGTCGAAGTGCTGATTCTGCAAGTATGATCATTGTATCTTGAGAGACGCTTTACCACATACCGTAAGGACCGTGTGACGGGGTAAAAACGTTTTAAGGACAGAGAATCTAGTTCTCACCTCGATCATCATTATTCCGAGTCTTGGACTCATTTATGCATTCTGTTATGACTGTTTTGTTATTGTTTATAATTGTTTATTACTGTTTCGATCATCAATATGTTTTAACAAGCCATTTCCTGAAAATTTTATTCCATGCGTAAATATAGCCTAACAATGTCAACATTGTACGCAGTACAACCTATTCAATACGAATTTGCGGTTGGAACCATAGTCCACTTATATCATAATGTATTCAGACCAATCTATCTAAATTATTCAAGTCGAGGTTAGCAATGTAATCGATCTTCACATGACATCCACATATCAATATTTGATTCCTTCGACATCACGTCAACAATTCTAAATTTTAATATAAGTCAAAATCAATAATTAATTTTAACTTTATATTATCTATAATTTTTCAATCATATATTTCATTAATTTTTATCAAAATTTACTAAAGCTGGATTTTAATCCCAACCAAATATATGCATAACTTGATTTGATTATAGTAAAACTAATCGAGACAAAAATAAAAAATAGACAGCCAAGAAAATAAAATAATAATTTATTGCGAAACAATTTTGTGCGGCTCAATACTTTCCTCTTGCGCGTGGCAATGGCAGCTGCTACTTGGCTCCATTCTTCCGCGCTTTCTATCGTTCTCCGCCCCTTTCTCCGCCCTCACTACCGGCGGATCCACCAATTCACTTCAACTTCTCCGATAACTTTCCCCTCCGGCAACTATAAACCTCCAGAACAGGTGGTTCACTTACGGGCGCGGCGAAACTTATCTTCCATGGTCAAAGAAGATGAAGTAGCTTCTCGTAAGGAAAACAATAGTGAATTCATTTTTTAGTATTGATTGTTAGTTTTTAAGCTAATTGTAAAAGTAAGATTGGCAATGGGATTCTGTATTTTATTTTATTAATTTACTGGTTGTTGGTAGCTGATGATTTGCATTTTGAGGGGAAGCTCAAAGTAGTGGAATATCCAGACCCAATATTGAGGGCGAGGAACAAGCGAATTAATACCTTTGATGGCAGCTTAAAAAAACTCGTAGACGAAATGTTTGATGTAATGTATAGGTGATTTCTCTTCACTGTAAATTGCATTTGTTGAATAATTATTTCCAAGTTTGATTTGATTGTCTATTAGTGGAGATCTTTTCCAAGATTTACCTGTCTCACAATCAACTACAAGAGTCAGTTTTTATGAAACTGATAAATAAAAATTCTATAATATTGCTAGATAAACAGCACGTTTATATTTTATTATTTTTTTTCCAGATTCATGTTACTTACTGGATGTAAACAATGCTTGTTGGCTTCTCTTTCCACAGCACTGATGGCATTGGGCTCTCGGCACCCCAAGTGGGGATTAATGTGCAACTCATGGTGTTTAATCCAGATGGTGAACGTGGTGAAGGAGAAGAGATAGTTCTAGTAAATCCGCGAGTTAATAGATATTCAAGAAAGTTGGTGCTTTACAACGAGGGTTGCTTGTCCTTTCCTGGGATATATGCTGATGTTGAGGTACATATAACTAATAGAATGAATAGATTATGGTTCAGAGTACTTTCCTTAAAATATTTTGATTGTGCTTGACTGATTGCGTTTGGAAATATCTTCAAGTTTGACATCAAACTCCTTGTGGATTGGATTTGTGATGATTACCAAGACTTTTGTTTTATTTGGATGAAATCTACCAGTTTTCCTTGTAAACATGCACTCATTCCATCTACAATGAACTAATTATATATGCATACTTAGGCACAAACACAAGAATTTTGAGATTATGGATTAAAATCCATTTTCATAATTCTAAGCCCTTTCTTGGTCCCAATTATTTCCAAAATACATTTTTCTCTCTATTATTTTTTTTTTTGATAACCGTGGATGTCCTGGCCAGCTTGCGCGCACCTCGACTAATCCCACGGGACATTATTTTCAAACACACGTTCTTCAAGAAAATAATATTACACGCGAATCCAAAAATTTTTTGTCTTTTTTAACACACATTTTCCATCAAAATACTATTCCAAAATGCATTTTGGGCAAAAAAAATAGGCTCAAACATGCTCAAATGAGATGCTTATTGTTTGATTTTCAAGTGGACTGGAACACAGTTGTGGGATTGCCATTCGCAACACATGTTGCCTTCACTTGCTAATCTATTCCTTGCTTATGGTAGAACTCGTACGATCTAGTGGAGTACATAAGAGGTCACTTAACTCTCTTCCCTCCATTATATGGAATTTCTTTGTGGCAATCAGTATCCCTAGACAGATTTGTTCAGTCTTCCTCAATTTTTTAGCTGTTGCGCTACTTTATGAAATATCATGACACGATATGAAATGTGTTAACAAACCGAGCAATATGGTCTGGTTAGTTATGAAAATATGCTATGTAATTATATATCTTATGTAATTAATTTGATTAGCTTATTTGTTGATTATAATTAGCTAGACTAGACAGGTGTTCCAATAGATCAGCTACAGGTTAAAGGTTTGTTAGAAATAATGTCAGATACATTTTGTATAACTTTGTTGTTTTACATATATACTGGAATCTGTGGCTCAGCATTATTTTCCATCCTTGAGAATATTTATTTTTTCTTCTCCATTGACCAGTATATCATCAACATAGATAAGAACAATTAAGCATTGTACTGTTGGTGGAGAGAACAACATGGAAGAATCAGATATGGAAACTTGAAAACCCCACTTAAGTAGGCAACTGCTAAGCTTATTTTACCACGCCATCGGAGACTGGTTTAAGCCATAGATAGCCTTAGAAAGTTTGCAAACAAGGAATTGTGGTGCTAACAAATCCAGGAGGTTGTTCCATGAAAATAACCTCAGTTAGATCCCCATTTAAAAAGGCTTTGTAGACATCCAGCTCTCCTAAAGGCCAGCGAAGAGAGAGCAATTGTGATGACAAGTCTAACGGTGATCAGCTTAACAACAGGGCTGGAAGTCTCAAAGTAGTCAATGCCTTGAGTTTGATGATATCCCTTAGCAACAAGCTGTGCCTTATACAT
Source organism: Fraxinus excelsior (assembly GCA_019097785.1). NCBI lineage: Eukaryota > Viridiplantae > Streptophyta > Magnoliopsida > Lamiales > Oleaceae > Fraxinus > Fraxinus excelsior. The sequence continues at coordinate 1,115,052 of CM032628.1, read as the reverse complement.
CTCAATACTGTAATCAGGCTTAAACTTAGACATATACAACCAGTTACACCCAATATCCTTGTGAGTAGTAGGAAGAGGAACTAGATCCCTAATGTGGATCTGCATTAGAGCCTGATATTCAGAAGGCATAGCTTGTTGCTCTGAGGGGAAGAGGCGGCTTGCTTAAATGTACGAGGTTCCACAAATTTTTTAATGATTGCTGGATTTGGGATGAGAGCTGGTTTTGGCTCTGTATTTGGTTTCTCATAAAGTAGAGCACAAATTTTCTTGGTATTCTCTAGTTGGGAAGGGATGGTGTAAGCATGGGGCATGCAGCATCTTAAAGTGGAGTATGGTGTTAAAAGGCAGTTTATGGCATTATCATTCACAAACTAAATCTGTATTTTCTGATCGATCAACTCTAGCAATTTATACCACTCAAACCTTCTAAAACTCTTTTCACCATGTAGTTTGGTCTTCGATTAATAGAAGCTGCCTTTCACTCTTATGCTGCAGAGACCAGATTCATTGAAGGTTGATGCACAGGACATTGTTGGTGCCAGGTTTACGGTTAACTTGTCGGGGCTTCCTGCACGAGTATTCCAGCATGAATACGATCATCTGCAGGTTTTATATTCAGGATCTGTTAATTTTTTTCTATTGCTGGCTCAGAATGAAATATAGCCTGAAAGTTTCACTAAAAAGATTTTACGGTTGATGTTTGGTTATGGTTATTCTCTCTGAACAATTTTTTAATGCGGATTTAGCTTCAAAATTGCATTTAATTATAGAGAAGATCTGGCATACTTCTTACACCTGACTTGGGTACAATGAGCATTCGGTTAATTCCATGATTTTTGACAAAATGGTCATCAGGAAAGTTAGGCTTACATTTCCATAATACCTTCTGTCCCACACACTAGTGAAGTATTTGTAAATTAATCACTGAACTAAAATGCAGGGCATTTTATTCTTTGATAAAATGAGTGATGAAGTCCTTGACAGCATCCGTGAAGATTTACAGGTAAGTGTTGCTTACTCTTGCATGTCTTGATCTTTATTTCTGTCGATTATCTTCTGATCATGGACGTTAACATCGGCATTAGAAATCTTTTATAGCTGAATATTAACTTAGAACTAAAAATTGCTTAATGCACTTAGTCCCTGTTTGGTTTTGCTAATCTTTAACCCAGATTTTTATCAACATTTTTAGCTACAACAATTATGGGCTTTTAATGATATTGCTAGGCCATGGAGAAGAGATACGAGGAGAAGACTGGCTTCCCAAGCCCTGAAAGAATAGATGCACGCCGGAGGAGGAAGGCAGCTGTTGGGTTTGGAAAGTCATGATTTTGATAAACCAGTTCTCAATCATACACTTGAAATTTGTAATTTTTATGTGATTAATTATAATATATCAAATTTTATGTGCTTAATCATAATTAACTTGATCAATAGTCAGCATGAAGGCCCTAATCGATTTTTATGGAAAAACTTTAGTAAAATTCTATAAAAACCTGTAGTGTTTTAATAAGAATATAATGTGCTCAACATTATCAAGTACAAATACTATGTATTCAAAATAAATATTTTACGACTTGGGACTCAACTTTAGCAAGTCACTGAAACAAGTTAGCGAGTGAATATGTTTACTTGAAAATATATTTAATCGGTGATATGTTCAAACTCAAGAGTATGAAATTCATTCTACTTGTCCTTAGCTCTTTAGGAGCCATCAATGTTGTGGTGGCATGTAGGTCCTGTTCATCACTGCATACCATTGTTCCTCTTCATGGTTGAAGCCTCGAAGGGAGGACAATATTTGAGTCATTATAAATCTCCTCGATTGAATGGAGGTTTTGGCTTTAATTTAAAATATAAGAAACAATATAAATGAAAATCCTATAAGCAGTTTCTTGAGCAAATTCTTAATAAGCAATGTCAAATATAAGAATTATCCTTTTAAAAGTAATTTTTAACTTATAAGAGTAAAAGAAAAAATAAATTATTCAAAAATATTTAAAGAATAAATTAATTAAAAATAACTTTAATCCACATTTAATGCAATCCCCTTAATCATATCTTCTTGACCCACTCTACAAAGTACCTAAAAGTCAATATAAAATTGTATAATTAAAGATGACTTGTCTTTATTCGAGAGTAGAGAATTCATACACACACCCTTACTTTTTTACATGCCTATACTCGAGAGTATGAAATTCATAATACTTGCTTTCAAGCTTTCTTGCTCGTTCAAGAGTATGAAAATATATTCTACTTGCTCTCAACTTCTCCAATTTCACACACGTGTGAATCATTTCCTTCAAGGCTTCAAACCACATAAATTAATTTATATGCGTCAATAATCATTAAAAATACTCTCAAGTCGTACAAGCTCTCCTATCGAATTATAATAAAACAAAACTACCTTGAGGGGAAAAAAAAAAAGATTTAATTTTACCCATGGTCACTGAAATTTGTAAAAAAATCCAAAATGGTAACTGAACTAATTTCTTTAGTTTAATTAGTCATTTACACTTATAACGACTTTACAAATCATCATCCGATTTGAAAAATAAGTACTGTGAAAGTGTAATGTCGTTGTTCTGTGTCAGCATTGACTGACATACATTATTCTTTATACTACACAAGACCTTATCAATTTTTTTCATAACAAAAATTTGTTGGCCAAAAAAGATGTATGAAAATTATGTTGGCTATGATTCTACACTAAATCTTAGGTCTTTTTTTAACACGTACAAATAATCTCTAAGATTAGGAGCGAGGACGGTTTGATTCCTAAGAGAATAAATTAAGAATTATTAGGTAACTTGTGACTTGTACATAGAACCATCGTATAATCTAGCTATAACTATGAAATTGAATCATTCAATTCGCGTCACAATTAAACATTTCAATGTTGTATTCTATCTTACAATATAATAAAAACAGTCCAATTTAAAAATACAAATAACAACTTGTCTAATAAAACACATTCAGTACTGTATACAAATGGCCAAAAAGTAAATAATAATAGTAAAATTAGGCGATTTTCTTTTGGAAAAAAATAGGTTTGATTATCAAATAAAATTTAGGAGGTTAGATTTTTCGTTTGTGGGTCTAGAATCAAGAACTAAATCATCTTTATGTCTTGAAGAACTAAATTGAATTACTATTCGAATTTTAACTCGATCTGATTTGATTTGAGACTTTTATCTTGTACCTTTGGAATTAGTGACACTTAAATGCCGATATCTATAAAGAGTCAGAGCATGTTTGAGCCTCATTTATTTATTTTTTTTTTGGAATGCATTTTGAAACAGCATTTTGACGAAGAATGTGTAGTTATAAAATAAGGAAAAATTTTACGTTTGCGCGTAATATTATTTTTAAAAATATATATATAATTGAAAATAAGAGAACGTGAAAATTTCTTAATCTTAAAAATAAAAATGTGAAAATCTTCAATTAATTTCACCCTGGGCGCGTAGGTTCAAATCCATTTTATGGTCAGTGCCAATACGCCAAGGTACCTGCTGCTTTGTGCTTTGGGCTCTTGACTCTTTCTCGGTAGAGAGAATCTCTTATTCAGTTAAGAATTTCTCATTTTCTATCTCTCATTTCTCCCTTTCTCTGTCTAATATCTCTAATTTCTATGTAGGTATTTGTTTACTGTATTTCGTGTAACCTTTTGTTTTCCGTTTCTATAAATTCTGGTTTCCAATTTTTTTGTTTTCTTGAATTAATCATCATTTTTCTTAATTTTTGAATTGATTATCGTGTTTCGTGTCAGGTTTATATAAACGACGCTTGGTATCAAGTTTTTTGAAGATAGCTTCAAGATCATGGTGAATTCTAGTTTCTGAGATAATTTTGTAAGTACCATTAGAATTTATTTCTATTACTTTAGAAATTATTCAATTTTGTTATAAAATCTTAATTTAAAGGCTTAACACACTAGTGAAGGCAGGAAATGCTTGTAAATTTGACACTCGCAGTTTCATCTATACTCTTTGGTGTAAAATCCAGGGGAATGCGTTAATATTTGCAATTAATTGCCCACTAGAAAGAAAACACATTTTGATTTTTATTTTCTTTGTTATTGATTGCATCAATTGGATTCTGACCCGAGTTAAAATTTTGTTGTACAGATTGGGGATCTTTTGCTTTGTCAAACTTAGGAGAATATGGTAGTTCATTCTCCTGTAAATGTATTCTCAGTCTGTTTTTTCATTTGCTTGTGATTTTTACTAACTCAAAAATGGAATTTTGATATCATCCCGTTACGTTACTAGGGTTATTGATAGCTATCGTTATCAGTTTTAGCAATATTATTATATATCCCGTTGTACGTGAACAATGTAAGCGTGCAGGATAAAAGTGCATCTGGGGAGGACAGCAGCAGCATTGACTGGAATACTGATGACGAGCTAGAAATTCAAGAAGACACAGAATTCTCTTCTTCTTTGACTTTGGCAACGCGTGGTACGGAAGCTTCTTCTGGTTATGGAGAGGTAAGTCCTGTGGTTTGTGTATCAATTCTATTAAATGCTTCACCTCATATGGATTAATGGATCAATTGTTATAGTTGAAACAAAATGTGTCATTACTCTCTGGTTTTTGCCATCTGATGTCTTGCCAATCTTCTTGAGGCTTTCTTTATTATTTTGCAAAGGGGAGGGATTGGAAAGTAAAAGGGAAATTGGCTTAACCTTGTCTGGGAAAAATTGAAAAGATGGGATGCGAGGTGAATGGGGAATTTCTTACACGTGAAAAGTCTTCTACCATATAATTATGCAATTAAGCGCTCGAGAGTATGTTCTCATCTTATTTCCTGTTGACCATAGCAAATAAGGGAGAGGATGTAGCTTTCCTTCTACAAAGGATGAGAAATTCTATGCTGGACTTTCCATCCCTCTTCTCCTTCTCTTCTACCAAAAATTCCCTTAGTTTTGCTCTTTAGCACAACATGTTAGAGGCTTTCTCCTCATTTCTGTTACTTATGGCCTTCTATCACCATTTGTTGTTAAATAATTGCTGCAGTTTATTGAATAGTAGTATTGAAATGATAATTATTTTCCCTGATACACCAGCTGCTTGAAGCTTCGAATTCCAACAAGTGCAAGAATTGATCATTTCAACATCGTTGCAAGCTTCTGCGTATTCTGACATGTTAAGTTACTGCTATCTGTGCAGGAAAGCTCATCAGCAAGTGTTTCCGATTCCAAGTTGGTCAATCATTTCATTGGGATGGGGTTTCCAGAAAAATTGGTTTTGAAGGCAATAGAGGAAAATGGTATGTACATTGTCACTCTATTTATGTCCTTGTTTGGCCCCCATTTTTTAAAATTCATTTTCAACCACATATTTCGTGGGACCCACAACTTTTATCAATTTTTCAACCACACATTTCATCATTTTTTATCAAAATTTACTAAAAATATAATTTTTAGCAAAACCAAAAAGGGGCTAAGACTACGGGATATTGTAAGTGTCTGATTTTTCTGATTGCCATGCAGGAGCAGGAGATACAGACTTAATACTGAACACCTTACTGACATATTCAGTGAGTATTGACTACTAAAAGTGCATAATCAATGGTCCAATGTCACGAGTCTTGTGAACTTTCTCGATTTCTATCATGAGTAGTCTATGTAGGTTTATAATCCATTTTGTATTGCAGACTCTTGAAGAATCTCCTCCCCTACAGTTATGTGTCAATTCTGATCGGATCTCTTCAGACTATGATGAGAACCTTCTGGATGATCTCTCTGATGGCGATGGTTGGTCTGAGAATGAAACTGAAGTATGTGATGCTTGACTAAAACTCTCATTTATCATTTTCTTGACATTTTCAGCTGCAAAAGTTTAATATACAGTTTCTAACATTTTTTATCAGTGTCAAGCTCAGTGCATTCATTATTGCTTGACATTTTGTGGTAATTGGTTGCAAAAATTTATGACTTTCTATCAAGAAAATGCTTTCACCATTTGTTTCTTGTTTTTGAATATGCACATTTTCTGTTGTTTATGTTATTAAGGACCATGGAATGCCACATATTAAAATATTTAAATCTGTTTTTTAATTTAGAGGGACGTGTCAATCGCTGAATATTGATGCCCATATCTCGTCTTTAACATGGTAAACAATAACTGGTCTAGATTATTATTCATCATTTTCATTACCCCGAACTAATTATCACGGACCTGGAAGGGAGACATCTTTTAGTATTGGTTTACAAAATGATGCTCAACAGAATTGTTGGATAAGATTAAATGTGGATATATTGGATTCCAGTTTCAAATTTTCAGAGTGCATAGAGCTATGAAAAATATGAACTTATATCTACTGATGGAAGAAAAATAGAAAATTTTCAAATTTAAACAACCAATAGAAGATGAAGCAGTGGTGGAGGAATTGAGTAGTCGCACTCATTTGTAGTCTGAAAACTGAAAAATCTACGATTATAATCTTGAGTATTGTTGTGTTACTTAAATTTACTTTTAATGGTTTTGCTTGACAGTGTTCTCTCTTGCTCACAGACCATTTCTTTTTCATGTCCATGTATTAAACAAAATGTTAATGGAAGTTCAGTGATGATCATGGAATTTTTAGCAATTTATACCAGCATATCATTAGACTTTTTAAAGCACGTTTCCATTTTTTTTTTTTTGCATTTAGTACAGTAGTATTTTAATGCAAAGATCCTCTTTCAGGACAGTACTTATTCTCTGTCTGAGGATCACAAAAGGTTATTGTCCTTGGAAAGCACGGGATCTTTGTCCGAGAAGGAGAAAATGTTGCTGTCCTTAGCTAAAATGGGATATACTGTGGAAGAGTCTTCAATAGCAATGGAAAGATGTGGTGCGTACATGAAATGTTACTGATTATTGTCTGTTTGGTCTGCCACCGTCAATATCCAATTCATGCTAATGCTGTATACAATATTGCAGCAATTACTTATCTGTTTTTGCACAACTTGAATGTTTTTGTTTATTGTCAATTTAAATTGAAATATGCCTTGCATGTTTTAAAATGGCTACTTAATATATGGATTGGAAGAATGAGGATGACATTTAGGGAAAGGTGACAATAAGTGAGGCAAGTTAAAAATGAACATCTTACAATGAATATAGGATGGTGGGAATAATTTTTAAGCCTCTCATATCAGCCTTTTTCTCTCCTTTTTTTTTTTTCCTACTTAGTTACCTATTTGTCGGGGTTGGGGTATGTTGTCTCTATGGGTGGGTATGATCAATAAAAAATTCCTTCCATTCGAGAAGCTTCAATCATATATCTCTTTAGAGCCCAAGAAGATATGTGCATTCCCGCTTTCAGCTATTTTGATGCAGGACAAGATAGAAGGCAGCAAGAAAGGGGAAAGAACTGGAGACGATGGAGAAACCGGAGAAGAAATCAGGGAAGGGAGAAGTAGGGGAGGAAAACGTTGGCAACAAGCCAAAACTCAATTTTCATTCATCCATAGTCTCCTTCAATTGTAATAAAAAAATCCAATAAATAGTAAAATCTAACATACTAGTGACGAGCTTGTGAACACAATCGTTTCATCTAAAATAACATCAATTGTATCTTTGTGTGTTGTGACAGAAGTAGAAATATCAACATAGACAGGTTGAGAGTCCACATAGCTAAATAAAAATGATCATCAAATGAATTGAAACGGTGTTCGTAAGTAATGAAGTTCTCAATATTTAAAGTAGAGTGGTAACGAAAATGTGATAAAAGATCAATGACATGTGCATTTGGACCAACATGCTTTAAAATTTTAAAATGACCAGCACTACGAGCTGCAATATAACATAATCCCCAATATTAAATTCAAAATATCGTTTATGCAAATCATCTTGAAGTTTATATAATGCGTTACTTGATTCAAGTCGTTTATTGACCTTAATATTCAAATCATGAAGATGATGTACAAATGTCTCAGCTGACATCGACACACTAGCAAGTGGGGACATGAGAATAAGCTCTAAAGGCTTCATAGGTTCGCCTTGCAGAGGGTTAACTTTTTTGAGCCAATAAATTGTGCATCCCTTGAACTTCGGTGCGAGACTTTATAGTATGGGAAATTCATGCCGGAGGCTTGGCCGATCACTTTGGGCGAGATAAGACCATAAAGGAGATTGAATGCCAATTCTATTGGCCTAGTTTGAAGAAAGATATGGCAATTGGCCAAACAGAAGAGGCAAAACATTAGCCTATACACACTTCTTCCCGTTGTGAGCATGAATTTTGTGTCAGGGCTTCTACGTACACCGAAGAAACATGAATCTATTTTTATGGTAGTGGATCGTTTCTCGAAAATGACTCATTTTATCCCTTGTAGCAAAACATCATATGCGTCCAAGGTTGCCACATTGTACTTTAATGAAATTGTTAAATTGCATGGCCTCCCAAAAACCATTGATCATATAGGGATGTTCGGTTCACTAGTCACTTTTGGAGAACATTGTGGCATAAGGTGGGTACAAAGTTGAAATTTTCTACTACCTATCACCTACAGATTGACAATCAAACGGAAGTGGTTAACTGTAGTTTTGGTAATTTATTAAAATGTCTAGTCCAAGACTAAGAAAATCTTAGAAATTAGGATTTAATTCTTCCTACAACTCAAATTGCATATAACAGCTCTATGAATTGGTCATTAGGTATGAGTCCATTTGAAATTGTTCATGGTTTTAAACCTAGGACACCTTTAGATCTCATTCCGATGTCCCCACATGTTAAAGTGTCTATGTCAGCTGAAACATTTGCACAACATCTTCATGATTTGCATATTGAGATTAATAAACAACTTGAAGTTAGTAATGCGTCATATAAACTTCGAGCTGATTTGTATAAAAGATATGTTGATTTTAATATTGAGGACTGTGTTATGATTCGCATTCGACCGGAGCGGCGCCTACATGGATCCACCTTTAAATTGCAAGCTCGTAGCACTGGTCCTTTTAAAATCTAAAAGCAAGTTGGCCCAAATGCATATGTTCTTGATCTTCCATTACATCTTGGCTACCACCATACTTTCAATGTTGATGATTTAGTTGCTTATAAAGGCCATTTCAATCCCTCCATGATCCTATCCTACCCCCATCCGTAGACCTTTACCGTGAATCTCTTGCCACTTCTAACCCAATGCTACATTTCTCAACACACAAAGATAAAATTGATGTTATTTTATATAAACAGATTGTGTTGACTAAAGATGGGAATGTTCAGCGCTTCCTTGTTCGTTGGATTGATCGGCACGAGTTTGATTGCACATGGATTACTAGAGAGACACTACAACAGCTTGACCCAGACTTATTGGAGCTATATCGGAATCAGCAAGATCTTCCTTTGTCCAGTTCTCCTTCCACACATTCAAGGGATATGGGTGGGGACACTAGATTCATACCATCACTGACATGCTTTTATGGACGTCGGAAGAAGCTCGTCCAACCCCTTACTTTATGGTTGAGAGACTGATTGTTGCCTTTTCTGCCTTATCCACTCGATAGAGTCGAGTTCTCTTCCACCCCAAGAGAGTTGATGCGGACATCATTGAGAGATCGGGATTTATTGTTATTGGACTTTATTATGTTTCCTATCATAGAGACCATTGGGATTTATTTTTATTGTTATTGGACTTTATCATTTATGTTTTCTATTTTTATTGTTATTGAGTTTGTAGTAGTGGGTTGGCCCAAACCCGTCACTTAGTTATGTTTTCGCTATTTGTATGATTTTGACATTATAATTTTGACAGTTAATGATTGAATGAAAATTATAATTGGCGGCTGCCACCTTTCCTCTTTACCTTCTTTCACGGTTTCCTCCCCTTTTGTTCTATTACTTCTCTTCTCCCAATTCTACTTCTTCTATTGATTCCACATCATATTTCCCTTCTGAGTTCTTTTTTCAGAAGATATTATTGGTCGATGCTTACTTTTTAACCAATTATTGGCTTTAATTTCTTCCCGATGATGTATTTCCCTCTGTTATTGACACTCCTACTTGTATAGGTGATTTCTGCTACGTGAACAGTTGACTCCTTTCCAATTACTTAGGTTATTAATGTGTAATATAACTGATTCTTGGTGGAAATTATCTGCAACTTTCACGATTTAAAAACTTTATCTTAAAAATTACGTTGACAGTTTTAGATAGACACCTCTTATATGATCTGATGGTGTACTAGACAACTAGTCCTGTAGTGTTAAAGAAAGCATCACTTCTTTCCTTTGCCAGTACCCATCGAAATATCCATGCAGATATGGTTGCCGATTCATCAGCGTAAACTGTCTTCTGTTCTTGTCACGATGGCTTGATTCTATCATTTATAACACATTCAGAGGCACTTGCACATGCACACTCATGCATACAAGGGATGACATAATGCCTCAGATAATTAAGAGTGGATTTGTCTGTCTTTGTTTTTGTAACTGCAACCTTCTATGCTCTGGGTAACTAGGACCTCCATGAGCTGTGGTAAAAATGATGGTGTTGAATCTGTGTAGACTGGTTGTCGTTACCTTTGCAACAGGTTTTGCTTGCTGGATCCAGATGTCGAAAGCTTTTGTATCTTGGGGTGCTAGGAACAACCACCACATGATTTGCTCAGTTCATGTTAATTTATGTAATCTTTCTCATTTTTGCAGGTCCAGAAGCCTCTATTGCTGAGTTGACCGATTTTATTTGTGCTGCTCAATTATCAAGGGAAGCAGATGTTTATCTACCGGATGATGATCTCAAGGTTAGATTCTCATTTATTATACAAAGTTAAAACTCAATGAAAGCTCTGCCAATTATTTTCAGATTTACTGCTTTAGCATTTAGTAACTATTGTTGTTACTGACGTAAGTGACATGTCTTATCCCATACTTTCACAGCCAAGATATAATGGAGTTAGCAAGATCAAGAAGAGAAAGTTCTTTGACATTTGTAAAAAGAAAAATGACCCCGAGACTGAGACCATACGGCTGCCTAATCCAATGATAGGATTTGGTGTGCCATCACTGCAGCCTGAGAGTATTAATCGATCTCTTCCTGATTCAGCAATTGGCCCTCCTTTCTTCTATTATGAAAATGTGGCTCTAGCCCCGAAGGGAGTCTGGGACACTATTTCAAGGTTTTTGAATGACATTGAACCCGAGTTTGTTGATTCTAAGTATTTTTGTGCTACGGCGAGGAAAAGAGGCTACGTTCATAACTTACCGGTTCAAAACAGATTCCCTCTTGTTCCTCTTCCCCCACTCACCATCCAGCAAGCATTTCCCTTGTCGAGAAAGTGGTGGCCCCAATGGGATACTCGAGAAAAACTGAACTGCATTCAAACTGCCATTGGGAGTGCAAAACTAACTGAGAGAATTCGCAGTGCTCTTGAGAGATTTGATGGTGATCCGCCTACCTCTGTGCAAAAGTCTATTCTTGACGAATGTCGCAAATGGAATTTGGTTTGGGTAGGGAGGAACAAGGTTGCCCCTCTAGAGCCTGATGAAATGGAAATGTTATTGGGGTTCCCGAAGAACCATACAAGAGGAGGTGGGATAAGTAGGACTGATAGATATAAATCACTGGGTAATTCCTTCCAGGTAAGCATTTATTTTTCCTCTGCCACTTTATCTCTTATAAATTTTTATTTAAAGTAAGATGGCTTATCGAGCAATTGACATGTATGCATTACTTGCCTAGTAAAGTTTGTCGTTGGGAAAATAATCTTGACAATATTGCTTTTGATATTCCATAAATAGGTTGACACTGTGGCATACCATCTCTCGGTCCTCAAGGACATGTTTCCGGGTGGCATAAACCTTTTATCCCTTTTTTCTGGAATTGGCGGTGCAGAAGTAGCACTTCATCGACTAGGAATTAAATTGAAGAATGTAGTTTCAGTTGAGAAGTCCAAAGTGAATAGAGATATAGTTAGGAGTTGGTGGGAGCAGACAAGTCAGACTGGAAATTTAATTGACTTCGATGACGTCCAGGCCTTGGACGGAGAGAGACTCGAGGAAGTAATAAGTTATGTTGGTGGTTTTGATCTCATCATCGGTGGAAGTCCTTGCAACAATCTCGCCGGTAGCAACAGAGTGAGCAGGGACGGATTGGAAGGCAAAGAGTCATCACTCTTTTATGATTATTTTCGTATTTTAGACTTGGTCAAGTCTATTATGCATAGGCCAGCTTAACTTAGTTTGAAATGCTGATTTTCCAGATACTTTGTGGATTCATGGCTCCAATGACTTTTTAATAAATGAAATTCCGCAATGGATTGCGGTTCAATTTCTATATGAGGTCTTGTTTTTATCGAGATTCTTGTACTGTTTTGTTGTGAGGTGAACCATGTTTTCTATAGATCCTTAAATGTAGGTGACGAACTTGTTTGCAATTAAGTAGCCCGCCATGCGTTCAATTTTCTATTCAAACATAAATAAGTATTAATCTATTAAACCTAAATATGATGTCTAAAAACCCTAAATGGACTAGTTATTTTGAATTCGCTATTTAACGACTTCTCAATTTGAAAATTGTGATGTGAAGTTTGCCATCCATATTTCGAAACGGTACCAAGGGCGAGTAAAGAATGTAGCCTGGAAATAAGCTGAAAAAGGTCACATTGAAATGGGAATAAAATGATAAAATATCAGATTATTAAATTTATTTCTAACGATTATTTTCTATTTAGCAATTTTTCAATCTTTCATGAATTTTCAATGAATACTTCGACATGGTACAAAGAACCTATTCTAACTAGTTAAGACCATAGCCACGAAAGAGGTGATTTCAAAATAAGAATTAAATGATTAAAAAATTAGGATTACGAAAATCCATTTCTAAAGGTCATCTTTGTCTAATTATTTTGAACCTCCATTTAACGGTTTTCAGATTTGAAAAATGTGTAGTTGAAAATTATGCAACCTAGTTTAGGTACAATTGTATCCAGCATATACGAGTGCGTGTTTGATTTGAATCTAGTATCATCTGACATTGTCAATGTTGGAGAAAACGGGTCGTGAATCGCTCATGTGGGTGACCCAACCCATAAATCATTAAAGTGAATTGGAGGAAGTAGTTTGGATAGAATTCAAACACATAACTTCCCTCAACTTCCATCCACTTCTATAATCTTGAAACTCCCGTCACTTAAGAATTGAAGGATGAGAGAGAGAATGGCAATAAAATGTGTGTAATTCGTATAGAAAATCACATAAAAATAGAAAAGTGCCCAAAACCACATTTATGGCATGAAAACTCACCAAATTAGACATTTAGATTGTGGATAATAATCTCATTTTATTGTGATCGAGATTGTGACCATTGGAGAGCAATAAAATGCAAATTTTGGACTTTTGAAATTAAAGGTGATTTAACCACACAAAGATCTTTGAATTTATTCTTTCAAGTAATGATTCTTGACCCGTAATTCATGTTTAACTATGCTGCTGATTCCTACAGTCAAAAATTACATTCAGCTTCCTGAGGAGCAGAAACGATTTGAGGATACTATGGAAGTGTATACAGATTTCAAAGTATCCAGAGGTGAAGGAAATATGGGAAATACATCTGTCCAAATTTGTGCACTGATATGGAAAGGAGAAGTTAGAAGCATCAAGGGATTTGTTCGAACATGCTATTCAAGAACTTCCACCAATGGCTTTTGAGGTCAATATGGTTATGGTAGGAAAGTTGGAGGAAAATTACGAACTCGAAATGGTGATTTATGATCGAGCATTGGAGGCTATTCCAGATTATGAGAAGACACACATCTATGTATTCATATTCTCCACACAACAGGACTTTAGCTTACTGAAGCCATTAAAAGTCTAAAATGTGCTTATTCTAATCAAACTTGTGGAATTTAATATGAATATTCAAATCAAATATAGATATTTTTCCTTTCGTTATTCTTCAAATTATGTATTTTTACGTATACACAATTCTTAAATTCGTGCAATATGCGTGCACAGGCATGTGTTTTGCACAACAAATTTTAGTTCATTATAACTTGATAAATAGTCTATAAAATCATGAATTAGCCACAAATTTAAGCATGGAACATTATTTTCAAGATATTGTGAAATATAGAAAAGTAACCATTTATACTATTGTGTTTGAATCTGGCCACCAGTGGTCTCGGTGATCCCATTTTCTGCTCAAATCCTCGGACGAATACAAATACTAAATATGACGTTGAGTAACATCAACAAGAAAAGAGCAAAAACCTCTCTCTTCTCAAATAAAATGTATGTTCGAGTTAAATTGAATTCAGCAAGAAGTTCATACCTTTCCAGAAGTAGTATTGGATATCTTCAGTTGTCAAGCCTAGCAAAATATGGTAGTATTCGGCAATTGGATTGAATCTGCCGCCTCTCCTGTTAAAGATGCCAAATTTCTGTTTCTTATGTGGGGCGTTTTGGCTGTATTAAGAGCGGCGGCGACCCAAAGCCCTATAAACTGTTTAGTGATTACCTTGTGTCCATATAGCAAGATGTCGACTCACATTTTTTAGTTTGGGCGTTTTATTTTCTATTCAGGGCAAGTCTTTCTCTTACACCATAGTAGTTTTTGGTAGTGTGATGCATGCGACCGTATTTATAATAGGGTACTCACTGTTATTTTAGTTATAGTTTGAAGTTTATTTTAGCGTTACATATTAAATAATTTTATTTTCTATTAATCTGAACAAAGTTAAAATAGCGCGATAATATAGAAAAATAAATATAAAAAATAAAATAAAATAACCCGATATTCTAGTTGATAATAACTAGCTGTAGTTTATAGCTTCTGTTCAGCAATTTAACTTCTGTGTGGATTAAATTGAAAAAAAAAAAAGTTATAGATAAACTGATTTTATCACACTATTGAAAAGGAAAATTAAACTGATGTTATGACACTGTTAAAGACGAAATTTAATACTAATGGCTGCTGGGATTTATTGAGCAGAGCTTCCCAATATTACCGTTTGATGGCGCTTCTTTTGTAGTAAAACTGATTTTTCTGTGTATAACACGTTCCACAGTGGAAAATATCGTTTAAATTTTCATTTGTTTCTTCAAAAATATGTTCCTACTCGTATCCTTGGTTTTTTAACCCAT
This sequence comes from Fraxinus excelsior, assembly GCA_019097785.1. Taxonomy (NCBI): domain Eukaryota; kingdom Viridiplantae; phylum Streptophyta; class Magnoliopsida; order Lamiales; family Oleaceae; genus Fraxinus; species Fraxinus excelsior. The sequence goes on along the minus strand of CM032628.1, from coordinate 1,099,977 downwards.
AAATATCCTTATGAGGTAAAACCACTCCTCCATTGCTATAAATCTCGTCCCTAACATGAACGTCCTCTCCAAGAATGGTCATGTTCTCTACACGTGCTCATTGCCCAACAGTTGAAGTGCCAGCCAGTGATACTACTTGAAATGAACGCTTGGTTCTTGATGCGGACCCCCCCGCACTAGGTTGCAGCGTGAGAGCCAAACTCCTGATTAGACTACACAACAGGGTCAATCGCAACTTCTGGTCCAATCAAGCAACCCACCCAATTTCGGCAATCTCATATTTCCAATAATATGAATTCAAAGGCCAATTTCGGAGAAGCTTTCTTTCTTTAGTCCAAATCTCGTCTCAATCCACTGATGCAATCCTTTGGTTGTCCAATGTCCATTCAAACCCCTGGAAGGATCATCACTTAAGAGCTTTTCCTCTCGCACCAACCAATTTGGATTCGCACAACCACGACCATAATTGTCCCAGGATTTAAAATCCAGGTTGACAAGATAAGAATCAAAGGGCTTCAAATTTTCGAAGTCCGGAAAGATCTTTGCTTTTTTCCTTATGTATTCGAATATATTTCCGTCAGTCAGGTATTTAGATTCAACATATAGAGTTTCAGTTGTGAGATTCCTTCTCTAACCCGAACATCAGCAGGGAGATTGCCTTGAAAACATTAAAACAGTAAAGAAAACAGATAGCGGGAGGGGAAAAAAATTCATCTGTAGAATAAACTGTTATGAGGTAAGAGCCAATAGAGCTGTTAAGACCCTCTGGGGTTGCGTTTTTGTCTAAAAAGCGTCCATTTTGCTCTACTTCTGTAAGTTCATGATATTGAATATTGAATAACCACACTGCCAAGTAAAACTTTTTATTTTTACTTATACCCAATTTTTAACTATATATTTTCCTTTTTACTATTGTGCAATGTGCGTGCACAAGCAGCACAACAAATTGAAGTTCATTATAAACTTGTCAAAAAGTCTATAAAATCATGAATTAGCCACGGATTTAAGCATGAGAACATTATTTTCAAGATATTATGATACCATTTACACATGAATGCGCGAACTTGGAGAAATACCAGATAAAAATATAGAGAAGTAACCATTTACGCTATTGTATTTACGATCTGGCCACCGGAGATCTCAGTGCTTGCATTTCTGCTCAAATCCTTGGACGCAAACAAATCCTACAATATGACGTTGAATGACATCAGCAAGAAAAGAGCTACAACCTCTCTTCTTGAATAAAATGTTCAAAGGCGCTTAATGTTGTTCCAATGACAGAGAATGTAAAGACTATATTCGAGTTTATTTGAATTCAGCAATCTGTTCATACCATTTCAGATACCTTCAGTTGTCAAGCCTGCAAAATCCAGCAGTATTTCGGTGTTTGATTGAATCTGCCGTCTCTCCTGTTAAATGATGCCAAATTGGGATAAGTGCGAGGATATCTTTTCTTTTCCTTATGTGGGCGTTTTGGCTGTATTAAGAGCTATCAAATGCCCTGTACATCATATAGTGCTTACCCTGTGTCCATTTCGCAAGAATTTGACTCACGCTTTTCAATTTGGCGTTGGGACTAAAGCAAATTCTGGATACAGAAGGCTTTTTGACAAATTACTTTCTTGCATTTCCATGTTTTGCTCTTGCATAAAGCTCTGCAAATTTGTAGCATTGTTCTACATTGAGTTTGATTGTAGGGATTTCGCCAGGATCCTCATAGAATGCGTCGTTCATATCACTTTTCTGACAAATCCACAGGTTGTTCTGACATCAATGGTTCTTCGATAATAGGTTCACAGTTTACAGTTTTGTATACTCAACCCTGTCTCTCTGTTTGAATTGTCGCCTAGTGGTGGTAGTGCCATTGGCAGTTGTTGGAGCAGGAAATGCAACGATACTTTTCTCTTCTGGATTAGGGAGGGCTAGTTTTGCTCTTATACCATACTAGTTTTTGGCACGTGCCATGCACGTAGTGTATTCGTAACAGAGTACTCAATATTATCTTATTTATAGTTTGTAGTTTATTTTAGCGTTCCTATTAAATAATTTTATTTTATCATAATTCGAACAAAGTCAAAATAGCATGAGAATATGAAAAACAAATATAAAAAAATTAAAACAAAATAACCACCCCATAATCTTATTGATAATAACTAGCTGTAGTTTATGGCTGCTGTTCTGCAATTTAACATGTGTATTAAATTGGAAAAAAAAAGTTGTAACTCATAATTTGACTTCGATAGAGGCTTCATTGCTAATTCAGAGTTATCATTTAAATTTACTATATTTAATTTGGATTTATCGCTAAATAATTTTTCACACTCTATTTATGACTCTTGCTCACATCGTTAGACAGCTCATAGCTAATTCACATTGATTATTGAAATTGACTATATTTAGTCCGAACTTATAGCTAAATAATTGTTAATACTCTATTTATAAGTTCTGATTTGACTTAGTTAGAGAGTTCATTTTAAACTGAATCAACAACATTTAATTTGGACTTATCGCTAAGTAATGATATTATACTCTATTTATGACCCATGATTTGACTTCGTTAGACATTTGATTGATAATTCATATCGATCATTATAATTTACTATATTTAATTTGGATTTATTGCCGAATAACGTTATTATACTCTATTTATGACTAGTGCTTTGATTTTGTCATAGAGTTCATTGCTAAAGTTTAAAAGATTTTTAAAATGTTGCCATGTGGTTGTCCCACACCCATCTTCCTCCCATGCTTTCATGACATTTATGGCAACGATCCTTGAATAGTGAACTTGTGACTTCGGAAATTGAATTATGTCGTATTATAGTTGTTTTTTTATGGTAGTCATGCATACTTTAGTGTAAGTTAAATAATTGATTAACTCTTTTTTGTTTGTCAGTTCATATTGCCTCCATCAATTCCTCGATTTTGCAAGTTATACACATGATTTTCTGATTGGAAGAGTTTCTTAGTTAGAGATGAACTCCTGGTCACTTGACACTGATATAACTGGAACGCAGTTGTTCTTTCAGCCTGATCTAAAAGATTTGGGGGCGCGGATTTTGCTCAAATTAAACCAAGATACTTGATATTTGGCTTCTGAATTTGATCCTCTTGAGATAAATCTGATATCTTCATTTGCTTGTCCACTGGAAAGTTCTGTAATCTTGAAAAATAGTGTGTGGAAAGGTGTAAAATTATTTCCCTACCTAATATAATGATTTTTTCTTTCATTTTTTTTTTCCTTTACGTATGATTACTAACTATATCTTTTCGCTACTTTGTGAATAAATAACTATTTCGTGTTTGTCATGCAAATGCTTTGGATGTTGAGGTATATTAATTGTTGACCTTAAAACTTGAAGCGAGCAAATCCCTAGCCACCTCCTTATCTAGTCACCTTTCCAAGCCGTTTTGTCGTTACCGAAGCTCTGTGGGACAACTTCGTGGTGACAATTTTCGCCGAGTGAAGACTTTGGAGATGAACTCCCATATGCACTCTTAAATATTTTGCCACGTGGTACCTTCCTTATGCTTCCATGTGGCCAAGATGATATTTCGTTTTTTTTTTTTTCTTCAAGAGGACAGGATATTTGGTTGGTCCCTATAGAAAGTTTTATGCATTCTAAGTAAACAGGTTCACTTTGTAGACTTCACTAAGCTACTAGCAAGCTTAGAGGCTCAACCTTGCCTGGGTGAGAAATAGAGAAAATTAATCTAATAGCTTCGGCCTTACAACGACTATTCAGACCTTGTTTTACGGTCATGTCGTTCTGATTGGTCACGTAGCTTCTTACGTTACACATTGATCTAACCTGGTATCCCCGTAGAATCATTTCATGCCAGGTGAATTTACGAAGTAACAATATTTTACTCTAACAATTGCAGGTAAAACTTATCAATGATCGCTATCAAAACTCTAAAATCCCCAGATTCCAGAATCTCATTCTCAAGCTTCCTCAACTTCACTCCCTTAGAGGATGTGCCATCTGATACCACAAAAGACACTTCAACTTTCAATTCATCAGTGAAAGATTTGCAAAAAGACAGGGTAAACTTAGATGATTCAGGGAGCCCCAGTGACCAAAAAAAAAAATGAAAAAATAATAATAATGAAACATGTTGCTAGTGCTGAAGAGCAGGTATATTCTTGTGATCAGATGGGAACTTTAGGTGCAATCAAGAAGGATGGAATATAATTCAGGATATCTTATTATCAAGCGCTTGAATTGTCAAAATATTCAGTTTTTAATTTAGAAGGGACTTTAGGCTACTCAAATCATGAATGCCTATTCATGTACAAGCATTCAAAAAATATAAAGCCACACTTGTGCATGTGTATTATTTGTTTCATGCATTTTTTTTTATAACTACAACATATGAATCTTTATCAATACAAAATAAGTTGAAGCTTAATCAGGAATCCCATGATTTATATTTCCTTCATTGTACGACAAAAATACTTCTTTTGATAATGCAACATTGTTATGGAAACTTTTAAAATGACTTTAAAGGTGAAACTATATGAATGTTTAAATCAAATATTACATTTTTTTCTTATGTTTTTCTTCAATTTTTGTATTTTTACTTCTACACAATTTTTAACTATATATATTTCTTATTAATTTTGTACAATATGTTGGGCTTTGTGGAGCTTAGTTTTGTTTGATCCGGTTGACGACCCTACTCGTATAATGTTGCGCGATTTTTTAATGGGAGATTTTCTGAGGCTTAGTCCATGGAGCGGAGGCTTGGGCCGATTGTGAATCTTGTGCACATGATATAGAATACGTAGTTTTGGTGATTAGGGTTTTCTTCGATATATACAGAGAGAAAAGTTGTACGGCCGCACTTTGTATTTTTTTCCTGATAATAGTGAAATCCTAGCAACTCCGTGGACGTAGGCAAATTGGCCGAACCACTTAAATATTGTCTTGTGCATGTGATTGTGATTGTTTTTCTTTGGCGTGCGTTTTCTCTATTTTTGTTTCTCACGGGTTGGGAATTTTGAGTTGATTCCCTACAACTGGTATCAGAGTCTAGGGTTAGGTTTGAGTGGGAGCAATAGCAGAGGAAGCAGGAAAGGCCTCTGGAATAGAAAAGTTCAATGGCACAGACTTCGCGTATTGGAGGATGCAGATTGAAGATTATCTCTAAGGGAAGAAATGCATCTGCCACTTTTGCGGACAAAACCTGAGACAATGAAGACTGAGGAATGGGATCTCCTTGACAGATAGGTACTGGAAGTTATCAGGTTAACTCTATCTAGGTCTGTCGCACACAATGTTGTAAAGGAGAAGACCACAGCAAACCTGATGAAGGCTTTGTCTGGTATTTTATGAAAAGCCGTCAGCAAACAACAAGGTCATCTTGCGGGGCATGTTAAGGGATAATCATATATGGAATGCAAAATTAATAAAATAAAAACATTAATATGGTATAAGATCTAGCCAGAAGAGAAAAATATCGTTGCATCTACTGTTATGACAACTGCCAATAAAAACTCTGGTGTAACTATAAAGCCAAAGACACTACCACCCATAGGTGACAATTCAGACAGAGAAACAGAGTCGAGTACGTAAAACTGTGAACCTATTTTTGAACAACCAACGACTCCAGAACCACCTGTGGAAGTGTCATAAAGTGATATTGAGGATGCATTCTATGAGGATCCCAACGAAATCCCTACAATCAAACTCAACGTAGAATGCTACAAATTGCAGAGCTTTATGCAAGAGCAAAACTTTGAAATGCGAGAAAGTAATTTGTCAAAAACCCTTGTTGCTTTGTGTCCAGAATTTGCTTTAGTCCCAATGCCCAAACTGAGTATGCAAAACTATGAACCTATTATGAAAGAACCAACAACACCAGAACCTCATGTGGAAGTGTCAAAAATTAAAATTAAGGATCCATGCAAATTTGCAGAGCTTTAGGCAAGAGCAAAACATGGAAATGCAACAAAATAATCTTCCAAACCCCTCAACACCCAAATTGTAAAGCGTGAGTCGTCCTTTTGCTATATGGACACTGAGGAAGCAGTCCACGATTTACAGGGTGTTGGATCGCTCTGAAGTCTTATTACAGCCAAAATGCCCATATACAAAACAGAAAAAGCATTCCTCAAACTTAACCCAATTTGGCATCATATAAACAGGAGAGATGGCAGATTCAATCCAACCACGAAAATATTACTGGATTTTGCTAGGCTTGGCAACTGAAGGTATCCTATACTGCTTCTGGAAAGGTTTGAACTGATTGTTGAATTCAATTTAACTCATAGTATTTACATTCTCCATTATTGCAACAACATTCAGCGCCTTCGTACATTTATTCAAGAAAAGAGAGGGTTTTCACTCTTTTCTTGCTGATGTCATTCAACGTCATATTGTAGGATTTGTTTTCGTCCGAGGATTTGAGCAGAAAACCCGTGCATCTATACTTTTTTTTTTTTTTTTGATCGGTAAATAATTAATTATATTGATCAGAAGATGTACAAGTTAGTCGGGCATACCCGAGCAAAATAACAAGACAAAACAATGTTTCAATTGAAACCTTACATCAAAGCCGGGCATACCCGGGCAATCATAAATGTATAACCATGGAAACCAAAAGCTATGGGCATTCCCAAGCAATCAAAGCAAAATTATTGCAGAAAATCATCAACCCTATCAAACCAAGGCATAATACATTAGCTCATTACAAGTGATTCGTAGCAAATCAAAACATTAGGATACAAAGAAAACATAACTTTGTATACGTGTGTTTTGATTCTACGTATAGTACTCTCAACATGGGGTTTCAATCCTTCAAAAATCATCTTGTTCCTTGCCATCCAGATGTAGTAGACAGCGCTAGCTAGAGCAATCTTCTTAGCTTTGTTGCGCCATGATGTTCCTCTAGCTTCCTTTTTCATCCATTTAAGTGCACTAGCCATAGTAGTCATGGCCCTAGTGATGCCCAACCAAGCCTTAATGCTATTCCAAACACTCGAGGAGAACGGGCATTCAAAAAATAAGTGCCGGCAAGTTTCATTTTGCGAAGAACAAAAATTGCAATTTCGATCAATATCCAAGTAGAGCAAGTTGTCTTTAGTAAGTAACTTCGATTTGGCCCCCAACCATAAAGTGAACGAGTGTTTCGGGGTGATAGAATGCTTCCAAACTTCATTAGCCCAGCACTTTTTGTCTCCCTTCGGCCTGAAAAATTCATAAGCTTTCTTCACACAAAACCCGTCCCCAAGAGTTCCCAGATTCTGGCTGAAAACCTGATCCGCTGCTTCCAATGTGTGCTGGCCGATCAGAATCTGTTCAAAAAACACCTTGAATTGATCCCTGATATCCAGCAATTTTTTGAACAGGGGGGAGTGGTCTTTTCTGTATAAGACGTCCCAGATGTTAGCTCCCCTAAGGTAAAACTGATTCACCCATCGAACCCATAGCATGTCCTTTTTGTGATGAATATTCCACAGCACTTTAGTAAGCAAAGCCGAATTCCAACTCTTCATTTCTCTAAAACCCAAACCTCCCTCATTCCTTGGCAAACATACATCCTTCCACGCAACCAAAGACTTTTTAGAACCCCATAGGAAATTCCGGCACAGGCTGTTAATTCTAGTAATGACCGTGGCAGGTATGGGAAGTAACGAGAGCCAAAAACACTCAACTCCTTGGAGCACCGCTCTAATCAATTCCGCTCTACCCGCGTAAGATAAAGAGGAGCTAGTCCACGCATTAATATATGCTGTTATTTTGTCAAAAAAAGGAGCATAACAGCTTACCTTAAGCTTCACGGATGCAAGTGGGATGCCAAGATATCGGAAAGGCATGGTACCTTTGGGTATATCGATGAGCTCATGTATTTCTTCGAGGTCATGCCCAAAAATCCCAGCAGAAAGGAGGCTAGATTTAAGGTTATTCATTCTCAAACCCGACACATTCCCAAACTCTTCCAAGCAATTAATCAAGATTCTCACCGATGGAACATCGCCCCTAGCAAATAACATAAGATCATCCGCAAAGGCAAGGTGGGTGATTTTGAGCGGACCACATTTAGGATGGAAGTTGAAATCACTCTCATTTGTAGCTATCTTGATCATTCTAGAGAAGTACTCAATGCATAAGACAAACAGAAAAGGAGATAGTGGGTCTCCTTGTCTAAGACCTTTCTTGCCTTTGAAAAACCCATGTATACCACCATTTAAAGCCACCGAATAGGTAGTGGTAGTGACACATTCCATAATCCAATCAACAAATTTGGCTGGGAACCGCAGCCCTACAAGGACTTGTTTCAAAAATGTCCAGTCGTATTTTTATTTGGTATATTTCTCTAATTTCACGCATTCATGTGTGAATAATATCATTATATCTTGAAAATAATGTTCTCATGCTTAAATTTGCGGGTAAGTATGATTTGATAGACTATTTGTCAAGGTTATAATGAACTACAATTTGTTTCTAGATGATGAAATTAAACAATGCGCATACCTTTCCAATAAGATGGATAATATGCTCGATGACTATTGAAACTGCAACCATAACAAAACAGACTACGGCAACAGCCCAAGTCGGTGTTTCCTTTAACGATCTTTCTCCACTTCCTCCTGCCATTTTCAAAGTTTCTCAGACTCTAAAACACTCGAAAATTCAGTCTCCAATCTTGCAAAAAGAACAGTATATTTGGAAGTCAAAGCACAAGTTACAAACAGAGTATAAAAATTTATTTCTCGATAAGTTAGAAATCAATATAGTCAATTCAATAATCAATCTGAGTTAGCAATGACCTGTCTAAAGAAGTGAAAGCACGAGTCTTAAATAGAGTGTAAAAACATTACTTATTAGTGGTAATCCAAATTAAATATAGTCAATTTCAACGATAAATCTGAATTAGCAATGAAGGTCATCAATAGGTAGGGTATATACATAAACATTATCTAGAGATAAGTTCGAATTAAATATGGTCAATGTCAACGATACAAGAGTGTCCGAAGCCTAGTGGTGAAAGGTGAATGTTGTCTGTAGATTACATGGAATCAAATCCCAGCAGCCATTAGTATTAACTTTCTTTTTTAATAGTGTGATGACATCAGTTTAATTTCCTTTTCAACAGTGTGATAAAATCAGTTTATCTATAACTTTTTTCAATTTAATCCACACAAAGACAAATCAGGCGTTAAATTGCAGAACAGCAGCTATAAACTACAGCTAGTTATTATCAACTAGAGTATGGAGTTATTTTATTTTCTATATTTATTTTTGTATATTCTCGTGCTATTTTGACTTTGCTCAGATTAGTAGAAAATAAAATTACTTAATAAGAAATGCTAAAATAAACTACAAACTTTAACTAAAATAACGTTGAGTATTCTGTTACAAATATGCTACGTGCATCGTACGTGCCAAAAATTAATATGGTATAAGAGCCAGACTTGCCCTCCCCAGGCCAGAAGAGAAAAGTATCATTGCATCTCGTGCTCTGACAACTGCCAATAAAACCTGGTGTAACTATAAAGCTAATGGCTACCACCAATAGGTTCAGTATGCATAATATTGAACCTATTATTGAAGAACCAACGACACCCGAACGGCTTGTAGAAGTGTCATAAAGTGATATGAAGGATGCATTCTATGAGGATTCCAGCGGAATCCCTACAATCAAACTCAACGTAGAACAATGCTACAAATTTGCACAGCTTTATGCAAGAGCAAAACCTGGAAATGCAAGAAAGTAATTAGTCAAAAGCCCTTGTTGCTTTGCGTCCAGAATTCGCTTTAGTCCCAACACCCAAGCTGAAAAGTGTGAGTCGACTTTTTGCTATATGGACACAGGGTAAGCACTACAAGATTTACAGGGCGTTGGATCGCTCTTAGCACAGCCAAAACGCCCCATATATGAAACAGAAAAGGCATCCTCACACTCATCCCAATTGGGCAATCATTTAACAGGAGAGATGGCAGATTTGAAACACTCAAATACTATTGGATTTTTCAAGGCTTGACAACTGAAGTAATCCAATTCTGCTTCTGGAAAGGTATGTACTGATTGCTAAACTTAAATAAACCCGAACATGGTATTTACATTCTCCTTTATTGGAACAACATTCAGGCCCTTTGTACATTTTATTCAAGAAGAGACAGGTGTTTGCTCTTTTCTTGCTGATGTCATTCAACGTTATATCGTAGGATTTGTTTGCATCCGAGGATTTGAGCAGAAAATGCGAGCACCAACACCTCTGATGGCCAGATTGCAAATACAATAGTACACATTGTTATTCTCTTATATGTTATCTGGTATATTTCTTCAAGATTGTGTATCTATTTGTGAATGGTATTATTTGATTTTAACATTAAAATTAGGTTCCACTATTTTGATCAGTGTATGCACATTTTAGATGTTAAATGGCTTAAATAAACTAAAGTCTTGTCATTTGGAGAATAAAGTACATATATACAAAATAAGAATAGAAAACACAATTGAGGATGAGAGTGTAAAAATTGAGAAATTGGACTCTGCATCTCATATTTTGGAAATTTCCTGGTGGATGAGAGTGCAAAAATTGAGGAGGGTTGCTTGATTGGACCAGATGTTGCAATTGGCCCTGGTCGTGTAGTCGAATTAGGTGTTTGGCTCTCACACTGCACCGTAATGCGAGGTCTGCGTCAAGAACCATGTGTGCATTTCAAGTACAAGCGTCAGCTGGCACTCAACTGTTGAGCAATGGGCTCGCGTAGACAACATGACCACTCTTGGAGAAGACATTCATGTTAGGGACGAGGTTTACAGCAACGAAGGAGTGGTTTTACCTCATTAGGAGATTTATGAATAAAAAACCAAGGATAAGAGTAGAAACATATTTTTTAAAGAAACAGACACTAATTTGTACGACATTTCTACTGTGGAACCGCAGATACACAGAGAAACATATATCAGTTTCATTACGAATGATTCTTTTACAATTTTGGAGCTAAAAACTACTCAAGTTCCATCATGCGGTATAATATTGGGAAGCTCTGCAGAAACTAATTCGAAGAAGCTATCTCCTCCAAGTTTGTTGAAAGTACGAAGATTTCACGAAACTTCTCCAAAAAACTTTAAAATATCAATCTGAATTTAAGGGAAATGATTTGAATATAAGCTTCCAATAAACTATTTGAATATCTGAAACCTCGAAAATTGTTATGCATTCTACTCTTTTTTCCTTTCTTTTGCGTGTACAAGATAGTAATATAAATTAGACAATAAATGAAATTCATAAAGCACGAGATTCTCAAGGACAAACATTGTGTACAATGGAAAATTATATATAGTAATTAATAAATTATAAGAAGAAATTGAATTTTCATGCACCACACATGTACACATCCAAAATTTAAATGATACACATTTGATCCACTAAGAGTTCAAACTTTTTGAGTAAGTGGTTTAATATAGTGCCAAAGCTCATTAGGCTCAAACGAGCTCTTTGATCTGACTATGACTCAAATGAGCACATGGATTTGTTGCGACATGATTGGGAAGAATGTGGACACAAGCAACTAACTCGTTGATATGCAATGAATACCGAGAAAGGATCAATAATGTCGCAATCATGTCGCAACAAATCAATAATTTGGGAAAACAATTCAATAATTTATTAATTTTCATAAAAAAATAATCTAGGATTACAAATGCATAACCATCTCTTAAATACTAACTAGTGACCAAACAGTAAATGGTAAGACAACAATTTTAAAATGACAAGAAGTAATGACTACAATTTTAGGCGTGTGGTTTAGCTGCAGTTTCCATAGTTCTGTGATTAGTTTCCATAGTGCTGTGTTTACTTTCCATTTTGCTCGATTTATGCACGATTCCTTCCAAATATTTACCCACCACATGCCTATTCGCATAAAGAAAACTATCCTGGAATCTTAAGTAATCTTGGTTTCGCCTGCAAAATGAGAATCTGATGCGTCTCGCTTCTTATATTATTAACTTTGGTGTCTAGTTCTCAACATTTAACCTCCAAGTTGACCCAAACACAAAATTCCCTAATTCATCCTGGAGGTTTCAACATTATGAAAGCCAACAAAGCGGAAACCATGAGAACGCCTTAATTTCACTGTCATGTACTGTCTTAAATACCTGCAATTTAAGATTCTAAAGTCTTTTGCCTGGATATTGAAAAACAATTCCCAAATCCATTGATGAACAGAATTTCTTGGGGAATACAAGATATTACAAGTTTTGAGTCCTCAATATTAAGCCCCACATCTGAAACAAAGTTGAGATTATCAAATAAACCATATTCCTCAAAAATCTTGGATATTCTGCGTTCTTGACACAAATTTCAAGATTGATGTGCTCAAATGATATATAATAAAAATGAAAAATTAATATGGTATAAGAGCAAGGCTTGTCCTCCCTAGTCCACAAGAAAAAAGTATCGTACGATCTATTGCCCCGACAACTGCCAATAAATGTCCTCGTGTGAATAAAAAGCAAATGGAACTACCACCAATAGGCGAATTTAGATAGAGAAATAGGGTTGATATGCAAAAATATGAACCTATCATGGAAGAACCAATGATACTGATAAGTATGTTTTTGCACACTTATTTAATATCTAAATATGCTTATTATCGATTAAAAGAGTGGATATCGACTCACAATTGGGTAGTTTTGGCGTTTGTAGGTCATAAACCCCAAATGGAAAGAGAACACGGCAAAAGGGAGTGAAAATGGACCAAAAGCGTTCAAAATTGTGAACTTGAGGACGAAAGTGCACAAGTCAAAAGGTTGAAGCACCTTGGGGCAATTTATGGAGGGGCTTGATTGAAATGAAAGTCAAAATCTGAGGATCAAATTGTACAAGATGATAGTTTAGGGACATGGACTGCAATTTACTTGAGGATAGAAATGGAGAAAACGAAAACTTGGCCAAGCGTCCACCTAAGGGTGTGTTCGATAGAAATTAAAATTGAAAATATAGTCGTTATTGGGTCTCACTCGTCTAATAAAAGTCAATAATAACAGCTAATTTTTCAATTTTAATATCTACCAAACATCTTCTAAGCCTACAAAGCTGGCGTGCCCCTTAGCCACTTGTACGAGTTATTGAGGGCAGTCAAATCATTCAGGTGCACGCCTCTTCCGAGCTTAGGTGCACACCTGGCTACAAACCAAGGTCCATCTTTGAGTTTTTCATGAATTTTGGGGATTTAGGTTGCAATTTGTGGATAGTTTTTTTGACGTTTTAAGCATACTAATGGAGACTTCCATTCGGTTTTTCTCCTTCCTTCTTTCCTTCTTTCCTTTTATTCTTTCCTTTCTTTTCTTTTTCTCTTCCTTTTTATTTTTTTGGTATTTTGGGGGTACAAACCAAGAACACAATGAGAATAAATTCAAAGGTTTGGAGAAATATTTGGGGAAGTCAGGCCAAGTTTCAAAAAATGGATTTTATCTATAATTTTTATTTTGCCATCTTTGTAATGTATTATTATAAATATTCTTCTTTTTATCATTTATATAATATGGACTAAGAATTTTTATTGGGATTTATAGTTGAAGTTAGACCCAACTTTAATTAATTTTAATATTTAATCTTTAATGTTAAGTTACTTATTTTCATGTATTTTAATTATTGTTATTATTGCATTTTCATTTATGTGATCAATGAATGATTATGTTTAGTCGCTTGAGAGAAGATTGTGAATATCAATATAAAGATATAGTAGGTTAAACCAATCAATTAGGGTTAATCTTTTTCGAATGAGGTAATTAACTAAAATTGGAAAATTGGGTCTAATATCGTAAATGAGTAATTTATTAATTGGCTCGTTGAGAAATTAATTCGGTGATAGTTAAGAGAAACCATGAATCCCAACCACGTTTTCTTCCGAATTTTCCAAGTGTTTTTATTTTCTTATTTTGTAGAATTTTAGGTATTTTCCTTATTTCCCAAAATCATAATTTTATTGTGAGTTTGTTTTTATTGTTAGAATTCAAATAATTGAAAGTAAATATTCCTAGAGGGATCGACAACTCATACTCAAAAAGTATGCAATACTCAATCGAAATTAGAGTATAAATTTCTTTTTAGCAATAAGTTCGAAATAAATATGTCAATTTCAATAATCAATTTGAATTAGCAATGAGCTGTCTAACAAAGTGAAAGCACACGTCATAAATAGAGTGTAAAAATATTATTTAATCGCGATAAATCCAAATTTAAAATAGTCAATCACTACTAGAAAAGGAGGCAATAGAGACGAAATTTTAGCAACGAACATTTTCCGTTGATATTACCAATTGATTACCAACGAATTAACAACGGATTATTATTTTATCATTATTAAAAATTATATATTAAATTACAGACGGAATTATCAACGAAAGACTTCCGTTGATATAATTCCGTTGCTAATCCGTCGGTAAAAAATAAAAAATAATTAAATGATAAATTAAATAATTTATCAATGACTTTACCAACGGATATTTCCGTTGGAAAAGGAAAAAAAAAAAAGAATAAAACAATTTTAAATGTAAAAAATTGGTGATAAACAATTTTCCCGCTAATTAAATTTTTACATCCCCAAAAAAATCTCTAATTCCCTCTCAAGTCACGTCTTCTCCATTTCCAATTTCCTTCGGCCGCCCTTCATTTCTCTCTGCCTTCTAGTTGTTCTGTGCATTAAAACTCTCGTATCCGGTATCCTTGAAATCCAGAAATTCCCCAAATCCATTTATGTCAAGCTCCACTCCAAAACTCCCAAATCCTTGAAATCCACCCGACATTCGAAACCCTAAATCAATCTGTGAAGACGATTTTGGCAGGAAGGGTAAGTTTGGTTATCTTGCTGGTGCTGCAAGAGAATTCGGACAGGCCACTGCCTTGCGTCGTCGTTGACCACTACCGCCAGGTACCAGTAACTTCTACCACCAGTTTCTCTTTGTACATGTTGTTTTCATTCTTTCAATTTGAAAAAAAAAATCGTTTTCCACTCAATCTTAAACCCTGATTCCGAATTCCCTTCTTTTCGTAGTAAGTTTTAATTTTTATTTTCTCGTTATCTATTTAAACCCTAATTCCACGCTAGAGAAATTGAAATACGAAAGGATTCAGGAGAGGAGTAAAGAATGGCAATAGGAGCACCAGAGCAACTAAATATAAGCGAACTGCCAACATGGGGTTCACGAGGTGTCGACTGCTTCGAGAAATTGGAGCAGATCAGTGAAGGAACTTATGGGTATTCTGTTATGTCCTTTCAATTTGCTTTGAAGATTCATTTTTTTTTACCTGCACGTGGATCTGAATTTTGTTTTTAATTTATTTGTTATTTTTCCTTATAAATTCGTGTTTGTAGGCAAGTTTACATGGCTAGAGAGATCAAAACAAGGGAAATTGTTGCTTTGAAGAAAATTCGAATGGACAATGAAAGAGAGGGGGTATGCTTATTTATCTGTATAACATCCACATTCTATTAATTTCTATGTTAAGGAGATATGGATGTAAATCAATGATTGTTGAAGCAACTTGCGGATTTCATTTCCTGACTACTAACTTGTGCTTGCAGTTCCCTATTACTATCATACGCGAAATTAAAATCCTCAAGAAGCTGCACCACGAAATTAAAGAGAGGGCACTTCTGCTTTCGCTGCTTCGGTATTTTATGTCTCTACTCTTCTAAAAGAGGGGATGTGTTCACAAAGTGGTTCCACTACTGTTCAATGTAAAATATCTTCTTCACACCGACTTCTTCTTCATTACTAAATATCTTATTCATTTACTTTTTTTTTTTCTTCCAATACCTTTATACCATCCCTCTCATCTGTATTGTAGAGGACGTACAAGAAAGATCAATCACGGCGACCGGCACGATGGGGGTGAGGGAGTTCAAGCGCGAGATCGATGATCCTTTGTGACCTTCGGTTGCCCCTTGTTCTCGTCCCTTTTCTCCCATATTTTGCGCACGGAGAGATCCATTTCTCGCCAGAGACATCTACTCAGGTACAAAAGTGATTATTTGGTCGATTCTATTGTTTAATTTTGTATTGGAAATGATGTAATTATTTTGGTGAGTTTCGCTTTGCGCTGAACTTAATTAATTGTCGCGACTGAGGATTCACAAAAGAGTTGGAGATTTAAAGTTCGAAAATTTATGTCGCTGTATCTCTTGAGTTTCTCTTTAGACTGATTCAGTGATTGTGTGTTTGTTCTTTGAAGGATATAGACTGATTGATTAATTATAGAATAACTAACCTAGAAAAAAAACGAAGTTGTAAGTGTTGGTGATGTATGGAATGTAATTTTTTTTTCTTTTTCTAATGAAATGGAACAGAGAGTTTAAAAGCTATGTTTCTGAGAATTAATATAGTATGTTACTGATACTTGATACTAAATAGATGTGATTACAAGCTAACAAGTAAAATTGAAAGAACTCTTGCTGAATTTTAGCTGACACCTGTTAGTGGTATAGAAGGATAACAAAAGACTAAGGCACTATTAGATCTGCTACTTCGTACATTATAGGCAGATTCCACTCAAAGTTTCACGTTAAAAGCAAATATATGATTGTCACCGTAGACATCAAACCATGATCCTTTACGTGTTTGTTTTTATCTTTCTTAGTTCAGGTTATGCTTCTCTTATCTATTTGCTTTACTACAACTTCATTACTTGATCAAAATGCTTCCAAATTCTGCCATACTGCATGTAAGCGCAATTGATAAGGAAAGGAAAAACTGAGACAAGACCATAAAATATAAAATGTTAGTATGTGTCATAGCAGAGGAGAAATTGAAAATCTTAAATTAACTAACATCAACGGTCAAAGAACTAAAGATGTGGTGGAAAAGATTGTCTAATGTAAGGAATCCAAGAACACAAATTTATAATACTGAGTTGTTGCCCCAAGGATGGAGTCATCAAAATAAATTTGATGAGCGGAGTATTGAAAGGGACGTGGATTTCTGTCAAAAAATTGGTTATAAGGAAAGAGGAAAATCAAAAGTTTAATTTGAACGTGTCATGGATCCTTTGATGTTGCCGTAGAATTGATTGAAAATCAGTTATAATATGGGGTTAGGTGAAAACTCTAATTGTGCACCGTGAGCCAAAGCAATATAATCCTACTAATGTCACATTATTTTGTCCTCCATTAGAGAAAAGTTGTCACTACACTGAAGGCACTTCATCCATATTCTAATGGTCTATGGCATCATCCTTGCAATCTGATTTGGAAATGCCACTCTCATGTGCTTTGTTAATTTCATTAAACTTCAATTTGTTTTCATTAGCTGTTTTTATTAACTAATCTATGCGAGTGATGAAAAAATGCTTGATTAGTCAATTAAGTGTTGCTGTTTATCTCTAAATTTGTTATGATTTATGATTGGTGCAATTGGCCTATTATTAGGCTTCTACTAATAGTAAGTTTAAACATTGTAATCATTTTTTCGGTCAATGTATTATCAATGAAAATGCATATTGCAAGTTTTCTCTTCTGGGATGGTTCTTAGTCTCTTCCTTGTTACCGTTTCATTATTTTGAAAGGTAATTTTGCTACAAAATTTCTTTTTATTCAAAGAAAAGGAAGTAGGTAATTGATGTGATCATTTTAACATCTTGCATTTCTTTCATCAACTTATTACTCCACTGGAACTGCATTTTGCTTTGTAATTTCCCTTTATGCAGTTAAAACTCTTTGGATCAAGTCCTATAATCTTTTGTAGATGTCCATCATACGTATTAGGTTTTAGAAAGTGTTCTCTTTTATTCTTGAAAGTGTTTAGACTGTTTACAATCTTCACTACAGTAGTTATTTTATTTACTACATCCAGACTGACTCAAGCTGAGGTGGTGTAGTGAATATTTGTCAACTTGATTTTATGGTGTTGCTATTTTGTTCGGCTCCCGTTATCAATCTGGTCTAGGGAGTTTGGTAGAGCCAATTGTGGACGATGATAATGCAGCTTAAGTGGGAAGAAGAAAATTTCAGAATTGAGGTTATGTCGATGGTGATTTGGGTGGAGAAATCCCTCAGCGGAAATTGGAGATGATTTGGAACTTAAATTGGTCTATATCGAAACGTACATCTATTATCTTGGTTCTCTTGAAATTTAATTAATTTTGAGTGTGTGTAAACTTTAATTTATTAACTTCCCTAGAAAAGAATAATAAAAAAAAATAAATTTTTTTTTTTTAAATTTTCATTCAAATTAGCGACGGAAATAGAGACGGAAGTCCGTTGCTAAACATCGACGCAAATAATTTGTAGGCAATTTGCGACGACAAAATCCGTAGGTAATTTGCGACGGAATATTCCGTAGGTAATTTGCGACGGTTTATTTTCGTCGCCATTCACCGACGGTTAATATAATCCGTCGCTAATTTTACCGGCGGGGTGTTTGCCGACGGATTTACCGACGGATGGAATCCGTCTCTGAAGCTCTTTTCCAACGGATTTTGAGGCTTCAGCGACGGATAATTCTGTCTCTGAAGCCGCTTTTTTTTGTAGTGAATTTCACTGGTCAAATCACGAATCACGAATAGAGTATAAAATCATTATTTACAAATAAGTCAAAGTTAAATATAGTTGATTTCAACTATCAATTTAAATTATCAATGAACTCCTAACGATGTCTAAACACAAGTTATAAATAGAGCATAAAAAATTATTTAGTGATAATTTCGAAATAAATATGTCAATTTTAATAATCAATTTGAATTAGCAATGAGTTGTCTAACAAAGTGAAAGCACGAGTCATAAATTGAGTGTAGAAATATTATTCAATAGCGATAAATCCAAATTTAACATTAGTCAATTTCAACAATAAATATGAATTAGCAATGGAGCTTGTGACGAAATCAAAATACGAGTCATCAATAGGGTATATAAACATTATTTAGCGATAATATGGTCAACTTTAGAAAGAAAAAAAATTGATTAAATTTTTTATATTTGTTGATACAAAAGTGTCTGGAGCCCATTGGTGAAAGGTGCATCTTGTGGATGTTACAAATACGCCACATGCATAGCATGTATTAAGAGTTTACCGCCTGGCAACATTTTAAGAATCTTCTAAGCTTTACACACACACTTAGCAATGACCTCTTTGACGAAGTCAAAGCACTAGTCATAAAAAGGGGTAATAATGCTATTGAGCGATAAAATCGAATTAAGTGTAGTCAATCTCAATTAGCAATAAACTCTCTAACAAAGTCAAATCACGGATCATAAAGAGTAGCGGGGCGGGGCCTAGTTTAAAAAAAAAAAAATTTGAACGTTGTTTGTTTAATTTTGGACATTGTTTGGTTTGGATATTAATGTAATTATTTTAAGTATTACTTGCTTTAGATTATAAAATTTTGAATTGTATTTAATTGGAAATTTTTGGTTTAAAAAAAAAAAAAAACTAAATGGGGCATTAAACGGGACAAAAATCCGCCCTGCCTCTCCCCGCTCCCGTCATTGGTGGGGCGGGACCGAACCCGCCCCGCCCCGAACCCGCCCCGTTGCCATCACTAGTTTAAAGAAGTGAAAACATGAGTCATAAATAGAGTGTTAAAACATTATTTATTAGCGATAATCCAAATTAAACATAGTCAACTTCAACGATAAATATGAATTAGAAACGAAGCTTGTGACGAAGTCAAAATACGATTCATCAATAGGGTATACAAACATTATTTAGCGATAAGTCCTAATAAATATAGTCAACTTTAGAAATAAATCCGATAAAAAATTTTATGTTAGTTAAAAATACGTCACGTGCATCGCATGTGCCAAAAGTTTACTTTAGGTATGTGCCTTCGTCCTGGTCTCGACTCTCCCTGGCTTTGTACTTTCAATCTAGCTGGTATAAGACCAAGATTTGCCCTCCAGGGCCGGAAGAGAAAAGTATCGTTGCATATGTTGTTTCGATAACTGACAATAAAAATCTTGCAAGCGTAACCATAAAGCCAATGGCACTACCTCCAATAGGTGACAGTTAAGGCAGAGAAAAGGGGTTCAGCATGTAAAATTGTGAACCTATTATTGAAGAAGCAACCACACCAGAACCACCTGTAGAATTGACAGAAAGTGATATGAAGGATGCATTGTATGAGGATCCCGGCGAAATCCCTACAATCAAACTCAATGTAGAACAATGCTACAAATTTGCAGAGCTTTATGCAAGAGCAAACAGTGATATGCAAGAAAGTAATTTATCAAGAGCGTGAGTCGACTTCTTGCTATATGGACTCAGGGTAAGCACTAAAAGATTTACAGGGTATTGGATCGCCCTTAATACAGACAAAATGCCCCACATACGAAACAGAAAAGGCATCCTCACACTTAACCCAATTGGGCATCATTTAACAGGAGAGATGGCAGATTCAATCAAACACCAAAATACTACTGGATTTTTCTAGGCTTGACCACTGAAGGTATCCAATACTGCTTCTGGAAAGATATGAACTGATTGCTGAATTCAAATAAACTTGAAACATAATATTTACATTCTCCATTATTCATTCAGCCCCTCTGTACATTTTATTCAAGAAGAGAGAGGTTTTCGTTCTTTCTTGCTTATGTCATTCGACGTCATATCGTAGGATAGGATTTCCTTTATTGTTTCAATTAGCCAAAGGCAAGTCTTGTCGATTTCTTTGTTTGTCTTTCCTTGTTCTTTCGAAAAATAAGCAAATCAGACAAGATAAGATTGAGAATACACACAACTTGTCCAAAAAAATTCTGAATTAAATGGAAATGGTTCGAAATTTCAAAAGCTTCCATATAGAAATATTTGAACAAACACAAATTGTCATGCATTCTACTGTTCTTTGCGTGTTTAATGTTAGTAATATAAATTAGACAACTATTGAAATTTTCCGTATAATGAAATTTATATTGTAAATACAAGTAGATTAGGTTCAAAACCAAATAATTATTGGGTTCACATGGACCCAAACAAATGGTTATAATGCCACGATTTCGGCATTAGTTTGCATTTTTGCATAACCTCTAGAAAATCATAATTGTTTCTGCAAAATGCTTATACTTTCAAGAATTTATCATTTCGCATGTTCCTATTGTCAAGCACAATTTTCACAAGAATTGCCGAACAGAAAGTGCTAATCAATGATTTAACTAACACGAATGTGTGCATGACTACCATAAAAAACAACTATAATATGACATAATTCAAATTCAAAAGTCAATAGTTCACAATTCAAGGATCGTTTCCATAAAATGTCATGAAAGCATTGGGGGGGGATGGGGACGGGTGACCACCTGGCAACGTTTTAAAAATCTTTTAACATTTTAATATATTCAGACTTAGCAAGGAACTCTCTGAGATGTCATAGCGCTAGTCATAAATAGGGTGTAATAATATTACTCAACGATAAATCTGAATTAAATGTAGTCAATTAAATTGGTGAATCTACGCTAGATTTTATTATGAACGAATGTAAGCAACTCGAATTTTAGTACATTTAACTTGTGTAAGTCTTCTAAGATGTTTCAAATGTACGAATACTATGATTGATACAAAGTTCATACGATACCGATTAACACTATTGTTCTATGAGCAAACTACACTAGGTTTTACTGTGAACGAAGATAAGCAACTTAAATTTCATTATATACCAATTATGAGATAAGGAACTCAACAAATTAGCTCGTTTAACTTGTACAATTAAAATTATTTCTCTATCGAAGTCTAATCACGGGTCATAAATATAGTATAAAATTATTATTTAGTGATAAGTCCAATATAGTTGAAGTCAACTATCAATTTAAATTATCAATGAACTCTCTAATGAAGTCAAAGCACAAGTTATACATAGAGTATAAAAATTTATTTAGCGATAAGTTCGAAATAAATATAGTCAATTTTAATAATCAATCTGAATTAGCAATGAAATCTCTAACGAAGTGAAGCACAAGTCATAAGAAGACTGTAAAAGCATTATTTATTATCATTAAATCTAAATTAAATATAGTCAATTTCAACGATAAATCTGATTTACGAAGTCAAAGTACGAGTCATCAACAAGGTATATAAACATTATTTGACGATAATGCTGAATTAAATATGGTTAACTTTAGAAATAAATCTGAATAAAATTTTTATGTTAGTTGATACATGAGTGTCTAAAGCATAGTGGTGAAAGGTGCATGTTGTGGCTGTTGGCTACGTGTTACAAATATGCCACATGCATCGCACGTGCCAAAAGCTTGGTATAAGATCAAGATTTGCCCTCCCAAGGCATCGTTGCATATGTTGTTCCGATAACTGCCAATAACACCTTGGTGTAACGATAAAGCCAATGGCACTACCACCAGTAGGTGACGGTTCAGACAGAGAAAAAAGTGTTCAATGTGCAAAACTGTGAACCTATTATTGAAGAACCAAAGACACCAGAACCACCTGTAGAAGTGAGAGAAAGTGATATGAAGGATGCATTCTATGAAGATCCCAGCAAAATCCCTACAATCAAACTCAATGTTGAACCATGCTAACAAATTTAGAGCTTTATGCAAGAGAAAAACATTGATATGCAAGAAAGTAATTTGTCAAAAGCCCTTGTTGCTTTGCATCCAGAATTCGCTTTAGTCCCAAAGCCCAAACTGACAAGTGTAAGTCGGCCTCTTGCTAAATAAGCACAGTGTAAGAAAGATTTACAGGGCGTTGGATTTCTCTTAATGCAGACAAAATGCCCCACACACGAAACAGAAAAGGCATCCTCACACTTATCCCAATTGAGCATCATTTAACAGGAGAGACGGCAGATTCAATCAAACACCGAAATACTACTGGATTTTGCTAGGCTTGACAACTGAAGGTATCCAATACTGCTTCTGGAAAAGTATGAACTAATTGCTGAATTCAAATAAACTCAAACACAGTATTTGCTATCTTCATATTGGAACACCATTTAGTTCCTTTGTACATTTTATTCAAGAAGAGAGAGGTTTTCGCCCTTTTCTTGCTGATGTCATTTGACGTCATATCATTGGATTTGTTCACATCCGAGGATTTGAAAGAAAACACGAGCACCGTGACCTTTGGACAGATTGCAAATACAATAGTAGATATAGTTATTCTTTTATATTTTATCTGGTATATTTCTTCAAGATTATGTATTCATGTGTGAATGGTATCATAATATCTTGAAAGTAATGTTCCCATGTTTAAATTTGTGGCTAATTCATGATTTTATAGACTATTTGCCAAAGTTGTGTTGAACAATAATTTGTTGTGCAAAACCCGTGCTTGTGCGCGCGCACATTTCAGAACATTAATAAGAAAAAGTAAAGAACTGTGTACAAGTAAAAATTCAAAATTTGAAGAAAAACAAAAGGAAAAATATTTATATTTGTTTTTAAGATTAAAATTAGGTTCCACTAGTTTGATCAGCATATGCACATTTTAGATGTTTAATGACTTGAACAAACTAAAGTCTTGTCATTTGGACAATAAGGAATACATACAAAATAAGAATAGAAAAGGCATGCATGCAGTCTGTAAAGTTGTAAAAATCAAATTGAATTTAAAGGAAAAAGTTGTCATTTTAAAAGTTTATGTAAAAGACATTATTATCAAAAGAAATATATTTGTCATACAATAAAGGAATTAAAGATCACGAAATTTCTGGTTAATCTTCAACTCAATAAAAACTCATATGTTGTAATCATAAAAAGAAAATTGGCTGGTGCAAGAGGAAAAACTCAATGGGATGGTCCTTCTCGGTTTCTGGATGGACATTGGACAACCAAAGGATTACTTCAGTGGCCTAAGACTTTACTAGGACTCCTTGAGAAAAAAAGCTTCTCCGAAATTGGCCTCTGTATCTCATATTATTGGAAATGTCCTGGTGGATGAGAGTGCCAAAATTGAGGAGGGTTGCTTGATTGGACCAGATGTTGCAATTGGCCCTGATTGTGTGGTTGAATCGGGAGTTAGGTTCTCTCGCTTCAACGTAATGCGGGGTACGCATCAAGAACCATGTGTGCATTTCAAGTAGTATAGTTTGGCTGGCACTCAACTGTTGGGCAATGGGCTTGCGTAGAGAACATGACCATTCTTGGAGAAGACATTCATATCATGTTAGGGGCTAGATCTACTGCTACGGAGGAGTGGTTTTACCTCATAAAATAAAAAACCAAGGATACGAGTAGAAATATGTTTTTCAGAGAAACAAACACTAATTTGGACATTTTCCACTGTGGAACTGCTGATACAGAAAGAAATATATATCAGTTTCTCTACAAATCTATAATGATTATTTTACATGTTTAGAGCTAAAAACTACTTGCCATCACACGGTATAATATTGGGAAAGCTCTGCATAAAGTAATATGAAGAAGCTATCTCCTCCAAGTTGGTTGAAAGCACGATGAATGCATGAACAAGTCCCAAAAATTTTATAGTATCAATCTGAATTTAAGGGAAATGATTTTTTAATTTAAGCTTCCAATAAACTATTGGAATATATGAAACAACAAAAATTGTCATGCATTCTACTCTTTTTCCCTTTCTTTGTGTGTTTGACGTAGCAAGATAAATTAGACAATAATAAATGAAATTCATAAAGCTTGAGATTCTTGAGGACAAATTTTGTGAACAATGAAAAATTATATATAGTAATTATAAGAAGAAAGAGAATTTGCGTGCAACACGCTGTGTACACATACAAAATTTAAATGAAACACATTTGACCTATCTAACATTTTTTAACTTTTTGAGTAAGTGGTTTAATATAGTGCCAGAGTCCATTAGGATCCAATGGGCAGTTTGATCCAACTATGACTCAAAAGAGCACATGGATTTGTCGTGACATGATCAAGAAGAATGTGGACGCAAGCAACTAACTCGTTGATATGCAAATAGATAACAAGAAAGGATCAACAATTTGGGAAAACGATTCAATATTTTATTAATTTTTATTAAAAAAAAAATAACCAAGGATTACAAATATTGCATGACCATCTCTTAAATACTAAATAATGACCAAACAATAAATGGTAAGACAATAATTTTAAAATAATAAGAAGTAATGACTATAATTTTAGGCGTGTGGTTTAGCTGCAGTTTCAATAGTATTGTGATTAGTTTACATAGTGTTGTGATTACTTTCCGTAGTGCTATGATTTATGCACTATTCGCTCCAAAAATTTACCCAGCACATACCTAATTGCATATAGAAATTTCATTCTCGAATCTTGAGTGGACTTGGTTTCAGTCGCAGATTGAGAATTTGATGCGTCTCGCTTCTTATATTAATAACTTTAATTTCTAGTTAGTTCCATGCAGACATTTAACATCCAAGTCGACCTGTAGACATGAATTATCTTCGTGCTGTAATCATAGGAATCTGGTTAGTTGACCAATTTTGTATATATAGGAATATATAGTTTCCTTAGCATAGGATTGTTTTCCTTTGCTCCAGAAAGGTAGAAGAAATATACAGAAAAACCAAGTTTATAGATACTATTGTTCAACACGACCCAAACACAAAATTCCTTAATTCATCCTGGAGTTTTCAACATTATGAAAGCCAACAAAGAGAATGCCTTAATTCATTGTCGTGTACTGTCTTAAATCCCTGGAATTTAAGATTCTACACTCTTTTGCCTGGATACTAAAAATAAAAAATCCCAAATACTTGATGTACAGAAATTTTTTGGGGGATACAAGATATTACAATTTTTGAGTCATCAATATTAAGTCCTATTTCCGAAACAAAGTTGAGATTATTGAAGAAACCATATTCGTAAAAAAAAAATCTTGTGAATGGTATCATAATATCTTGAAAATAATATCCCTTGCTTAAATTTGCTGCTAATTCCTGATTTTATAGACTATTTATCATTGTTACAATGGACTACAATTTATTGTGCAAAACACTTGCCTGTGCACGAACGTTGTGTAGGGAATCAACCCGAAATTCCCAACCCGTGAGAAAAAAATATAGAAAACACACGTCAAAGAAAATCAATCACACGTGCAAAACAATATTTATGTGGTTTGGCCAATTTGCCTACGTTCACGGAGTTGTAGAGATTTCACTATTATCAGGGAAACATACAAAGTGGGGCCGTACAGTTTTTCTCCCTGCATATATCGAAGAAAACCCCAATCACCAAAAATGTGTTTTCTACATCGTGCGCATAGGATTCACAATGGGCAACAAAACAAGCCCAAAAATCTTTCCCCAAGCCTCCACTCCATGGACTAAGGCTCAAAAAATTTCCCATTAAAAAAACCACGCAACATTAGTCGGTCAGGTCGGGTCGTCAACCGGATAAAAAAAAAACTAGTCTCCACAAACCCCAACAAATCTCCCACTTGGAGACTAGTTCAATCACCAACATCAACCGCAATCCTCCAAAAACATAATCACTCATCCTCGTGTCCTCAAGCTAGAAGGCCAACCGAAGCTGCACACAGCTTCAGCTTCTCAACGAATGTAATGACTTTTTATTATAAATTTATTTATTTGGTCACAAATAATATGCCATAAAAATATTTTACTAACTCAATTATTTATAACAAATCGGATCAAATTGACATATATTCATATTTGATCTATTTAGTTAACAGATTATCGGATTCGGATCTTAATCGGGTTATCGAACTAAGACCTTGAATTCATCTCACATTAATTTCATCATATTCGATTCGGATCAAAATTCAATCCATTAACCGCCCTAGTGACATTCTGTCATTAGACTTTATTAAAAATAATAAATTTTTACATTTATTCATTTTCTGTCACCAATACATATATTAACTAGGATCTCAAATTGTCAATAGCCTAATTCTTGATTGAATCAATAGTTTCACATTGCCTGTATTATTATTATTGGGAGTTACAACATTAGCAGCTGAGAAGCATACAATAAATAGTGTCGGTTGAGAAGCGTAAAATAGTACTTGTTGCAGTGCGGTGCCAAGCCCATGATCGTGTCACTAATTCTATGTGGGCTGCAGACACGTGTATTTATTGTGAGATCCAATGTTATGACCTTGTTTGTTTTGGATTAAAAGCAGATTTTAATCTAAATAAAAGTCAAACAATTAATATTAACAACATCTTTTATGAATTCCACAACTATTCAACCACACATTTCTACAACTTCTATCAAAATCTACTAAAAATTTAATTTTAATTCCCTACCGAACACCTTCTATATGACGTCTCGAGGCCCCACTAGATTAATTAGTAGATTGTGTCTCACGCATATGTCTCGTGTCTACTGTAGAGAAATAGAATGGTCGAGATGTCTCACTTTTTGACATCGCTCTTAAGCTTAAGAGTAATGACTATTGAGTATCATTAGTGTTTAATATCAGTTTAGATAACAGTATTAATGATATTAAATTATAGGTTTAGTTACGTAATTTTACCTCGAAACATAATACATAATGACGTATGGTATCTCGTCATTAGACTGTTTTAAACATTGTAAGCATCTACATCAAAATATCTGTTGTCAATTGAGATTATGTCATTGCATCCGTTATCATTTCTTTGTCAAAGTGGCAAAATTGTTTTACCTTTAATTGATAATGTTACATATGTGGTTGCTCCAACGCCTCGAATGCTATGTAGCCTTATTCCAAGATTATTCAGATGAGTTGGAAGTTGAGAAGAACGAGATCCATCCACGTGGAGTTTCTAGTTTCTACTTACAGCTATCAATTTGTCGGTCCCTGACCATATCTATCTTATATTACACTATCAACTCAACGTCCATGAAGATACGACAGTATACTACTAAGGTGTCAAGCCAAGCACGCCTGTTGTAATCAAATCCAATTCCTCCTCCTTCCCATGGCAAATCAAGCCCCTAATCGCCATTAATATTCTTCATTGCGCACTTCTCTATCACAACGTTCGTAGTAACTTTCAATCCGCTTCCTCCTTTCATTTATGTAAGTAGCGGTTTCGGATTTTAATTTTTTTTTCTTGTTATTATCTTGATCTGTTTGATGTTTCAATAATGCGATCTCGTTTTCAATATTGATACGCACGCACACTTGCGTTCCAGATGTTTGTTATCGTGTGTGTATGAGTGATATGAATGTATATAGCCTGATTTGGAGTCAACTTGATAGTGTAGTTGATTTACATATGTTACATGTATCATGAATCAATCAACGGGGAATTTTTTAGAATTCAGGTAGATCGTTTCTTTGGTTAACAATCTGTGGACATATAAGCGAGCATGTATTAGTATGCACATCAGCACATGCGTATTTAGAACTATGACGTGTTCAATTGTTTTCAATCAGATTGGAATAGATCTATTCCAGCTTTTATGTTTAGTTGTTGCTCGTTCATGCATTACTTTTAAATAATCCGTGACAACTGCCTGCATTGGTGCATGTATGCTGTGTGCGAAGTGATTGTTATACACCTGCAAGCGAAGAATACACAGAATCTATTTTTATGTTTTACTTGAATCACGATTTTCTACACAGAAAGAAAGACTACTTGTTTATTTCCGTCATGTCTTGGAATGTTCATGTCATGTGGAAGCCTTCTGGTTATTCATGCAACATTTGCAAGATGCATTCAAGTAAAAAGTAATTCTTGTGGAGCATGTTTGCATAACTAGCTAGCATTTTATGAATTGAATGTGGACATTGTACAAGTAACATGAAGTGTATCTAAGACTGTAACAGAATGCGGCTGCTGGTTAGTGAGGATACTACTGCCCCAAGTTATTGGTTGAATTGGAGATTCTTGCTCTGTGCAATATGGGTGTTGACATCTATGCTCCTTGCATCATTTCTGATATGGAAATATGAACATTCAGACAATTCCATATCTGAAAGAGGGGAGACGCTGCAGGAGAGACCACGGATTTTGCATTATGATGAATCTTGGAAGCCGTGCCTAAAAGAAATGAACCCGCTTTATTTGGTGGTTTTTCGGTCTATAGCATTCTGTCTGCTTTTGGTTTCCCTCAGTTTCGATGTTGCTGCTCACGGTGGTGAATTATTTTACTATTATACTCAGTAAGTGATCTTTTTCTTATTGTTGACAAAACCTCATAGCTTCTTAATGTATGAAGTATCTGTCCCCAGGAATATTGGTATTGCGTACTTTTGATTAACTCATGGAAATTGTTTTGACTCCCTCTAGTTACATGTTCTTTTGGCTCCGTGCAGGTGGACTTTTACTTTAGTCACCATCTATTTTGGGGTATGGTTCATTTATTACATTGTTCCTAACATATATATGGAATGTGTTATGATGTTACTGTATTGAACCTTATGATGTGGTCGCAGTCTCTCTTCAAGGCACAATACTGTCCAATTCTATAAATTTATCTTTTCCTGTGTAGTTTGGTTTGTTGCTTTCTATCAACGGATGTTTACAGCATCACAAAGCAAATAGCTGCAACGACTACCATGTATCAGAGGTTGTAGAGCAAGGGTTATATGAACCTCTTGCCCATGGAGTAAATGAAAATGAAGTCAAATTACGAAAACAATCGGAAAGTCCAGAAGAACACCATTGTTCGCGAACTGCTGGCCTGTGCGGATACCTGTTTCAAATTTTATTCCAGGTATCGTTTTTGCTACTAAGAGCATCTCCAACAATGCTCTTTATGTTAAAGAGCATTTTTTTATTATAAGTTCATCTTTAAAAATAAAGAGTACATTTTTTGTTCAAGTCCAATAGTACTGTGTATATTTCATCTTTATTTTGATCTTTTTTAATAAACTATTGTGTTTCACTCTGTTTCCTCATTTTTTTCACTTAACTTCTCTCTTGTTCGTGACATTGTCATTTTTCTTTTATTTTGAATATAATGTATGGGAAATTTTGAAATAATAAATAACAAAACTATTATATAGAGTGGAATTGAATCTATACATTTGGAGAGCGAAATTCACTCTTTGTTTTAAATGTTAACTATAGAGAGTCTATTGGACTATTAAGGAACCTACTTTCTGAAATAAAGAGGAGGAGGCTATTAAAGGGCTCTACTGTAGATGCTCTAATACATCTAAAAATCTTCAGATAATGTCATATTTGGTTGCAACTATAATTCTTTGGCAAATTGATCAGATCTTCTAATGCATATTTCCAATGAGCAGATATCTGCAGGGGCGGTAACTCTTGCTGATGGTCTTTATTGGACCATAATATTTCCCTTCCTTACCATCAGAGATTATGAGTTGAGTTTTGTAAGTACTTTATATAATCTTTTTAGTTTGCATTCTTAATGATTATTGAGTTGTCTAGGACCATACATGCATCCTTGCAAACTTAATCTATGAATGTGGTCACATATTTTTTTATTTATTTTTTACTAGAACTTACCGGGGGAGGATCCTTGATTTTCCCTCAGTGCACCAATTAAAGAATCTATGCACCTTAATCTATGCATGTGGCTACAACATGCATGGTTCACTTGTTCAGATATTTCCTCTTGCCGCATTCATTGTTTGTATTGTGATTATAGACTCATGCTTGATGTTCTACAGATGAATGGTATTATTATAGGTGTTTAAACCGTTTCTTTTGGGTAAAACATTATGGAAGGCACCAACACCTTCTGAATGACAAATAATGAAAGTTACTAGTCAGTAGTCACTACAAGCATATATGAAATATAACATAGCATTTCTATTCCCCATCCATTTCCAGTCACCAATTCTTGCTTTGTATATTCATGGGTGCTAAGGATTCTACTCTTCTTGCAGCCACAATGCTTTTCATTCAAAACATTGCTGTTCATCGTTTCATGTATTTCTTTTCCTGTTGCTGTTGGTAGTTTTGGTGACCAATTTAAGAAATATGTCTCCCTGTTTTGGCCAGTTGACAGTTGTAGCACATTCACTCAATGCTATCTTACTCCTTGGGGATACAGCTTTAAACAGCCTGGTAAGCTTCTGCTACATTTTTTGTGTATTTTTTACATATTGTTTATATTTGCAATTCATTTTCATTTCTTGTGAGTATTGAAATACTCTTGAAATCTTCCTCTCAGGGGTTCCCTTGGTACCGAATCTCTTTCTTCATTTTGTGGACAGCTACTTATGTCATCTTCGAATGGATTATTCATGCATTTGTATCGATTTGGTAATGTCAGTTTCTCTTCTATTCATTTACGCATATTTATTTCATGTTTCATTGGGTATTTTCCTTGTTTCAGGTGGCCGTACCCAATCCTTGACTTGTCAGTTGAATATGCTCCTTTATGGTAAGTTTATCAGGCATTGGATTTTGCTATTTATAAACTAGGATTATAGCCCCCTCACAATAAAGGGTCCCACCTCCAGTAAAAAATAGTGGCCCCCCTCACACACCGGGGTGTCACGTGGCCAAACCCTCAGGCATTTATGAATACAGATACAGATAGTGATTTCCATATGGTCTTTGAATGACAAGTTCTATAAGAAAGCTATTTTTTGCATATTTGCGATGGATTTTTATTTTGCCACAACCTCTAGTCATTATTAATAATTCAACGGCTTTCTTTCGTCAAGCATTCTTTTACGAATAGTATATACAGAAAATAGCTCAACTCACTTTGACAATATTTAAAAAAAAAATGTAATATGTCAATTATGTTTGGAATACCGTCTAGTCGTATCCAATATTGTTCGCTAGATATTCACTTGATACATTCGCTCTAGTCGTATCTAATCTAATTTTCTCCCATTTTTCTCTAATATTTGATGGGCAGGTATTTGGTAGTGGCAGTATTGCATATCCCGTGTTATGGTATCTTTTTTTTACTGGTGAAGATAAAACATTTGGTATTGTCCAAATGGTTCCCTCAGTCATACCAGTTTTGCCCCTAAGAACCCCCGACATCCAATATTAAGTGTGTCATGATCTGCCACTAGAAGTGGTATATTCAAAACGTTGTACCATTGGAAAGTTTCCTTTTCAGGAATCATTATCAAGATATGTGGAGGCATTCTGCTGTGCATCGGTTTTCTCCGCTGCAATATGGATTAAATGATTATTTAATTTTACATTTCATTTAACATATCATTTAAAGTTACCGACACTGGGATGGGGATGAATAGCATTTTTCGTAGAAGTTACGGAGAAATTAACTTTTGTCACCAAAAAAGGGCTGAACTTCTAACTAGGACAGTATGAGCCGTGATCCCCCGTAAAGATGGAATTGTATTTTTGAAGTTATCCCGCTTTTAATGGCACTCGACTTAATTTCTTAAAACATGTTTAGAAAATCTTTTACTAAAACATATAAATGGAAGTAAGTTGTAACAAATTTGTAGAATACTGCCAAAATGCTTGTATTTATATTATGGTGTAGCACTATTGAGGTATAACCGAACACATTCAAGCATACTATTTGATAAACTAAAACGGCTTTGCTCGTGCCATCGCGCGTCCCCAAGCCCCAAAGCACTTTGGTCCCAACCATTTTTCTTTCTTTAGGTCTCTAGCATGCAAATTTTGGAGCAATTTTGTAGGCATAAAATTTATTCACACTTTTTTACCTTGCAAAAATGCAAGCCTCTCCCCATGCACACCACCATCAGCATCCCCTAATGGATTCTTATGTATCCGGATATTCTTATATTATCCACATTAAACATCATGTCGATTCGCATCTTCTAACAATTTGGAAAGACTTCAAAAGTGTCAATAGCATAGATAGAACCAAAAGAAAAATAGAAATATAATTCTTCAACGCCTTTAGAAGGCAGGCAATTCCATAGTCCTTTTAAGCAGAAGATTTGGCAAGCACTCCAGCTTCAGTTAGCAGCGGGACAAGATTTCCACCCTTGTGCATAGCAGTTGTTGCTGCAAAAGAAAACAAACAGAGACAAGTAATACCAACAAACGAACGAAAACTTTAACACTTATTCAATGAAGGATAATAATGATACCATCACAGCCACCAATATGCTTGCCACTTATAAATACATTGGGCACGGTGCGTTGTCCAGTCAATTCAGCCAGTGCAGATTGTATCTCACTTCCATCACCTTCATAGTCGCAAAAACAAATGCGCCATACTTGGAATTATATTATTTGCAAATATGATATAGGCCAAGGAAGAATGCACAAGCAAAGAAACAAGGTGAAATTTACCTACCCATGTACTTAACTAGCTTGTGCATTTCAAAGTCAGAGAGAACTCATGGCCCTTGTTTGAGCCACATTTTCCCAAAATTCATTTTTTCCAAAACTCATTTCAATCGTATATTCTTCCAATAAAACAATTTTACACGTAAATTCAAATTTTTTTCCTAGATCAACCTTACAACAAATATCAGTTTTTCAATAGTGAAAACTTATCCATGTGCAATATACCACCCTACTTATTGGAAATCGCAGAAAACCCCCATGTTTGAAACATTTTGTTCGAAATACCCCCTTACCGTCAAGATTTGTTAGTTCAACAATTAAAAACAGTATAAAAATGCCAAAATTTAAAAGAAATAATTGCAATTGTAGTATCCAAACTTTTTATTTTTTTGTAAATTATACCTAAATTTTTTATACGTTCCACACACAATTCCTGTTAAGATTGAAGAAGATTACGGAAGATTACACCAAGATTGAGGAAAATTACATACCAATCACGAGAATAATACTTGTACCATATATATATAACTTCCATATTTAAACTTCTATTTGTAACTATAAATTGTAGGGATGTTTAATAGACAATTCATTCAGCCTAATTTTGTCATGGTATCAGAGCCATACCTCTAGAAAATCGCTGAATCTTCACTGTTATTGAGTTCTCTTTTCCGGCATCGCGTACGAGTGTGTCAGTGCGTTATCAACGCAGTTCGTGTGTGGGCTCGAAGTGAATTCGAGCAACTTGTGGCCGGAAAACTGCGTGGGTCTTCTGGGTCAGAGCCGTTCCTTCTTTTCCGGCGTTTTCGGTGGGTAATCGACACAATTGTTGTGTCGTGCGTGTGGGCTCGAAGTAAATTCGAGCAATTCCTGGCGGTTCAGTGGGTAATTGACGCAGTTGCAGCATCTTGAGTGTGGGGATTTGAGGTAATTTCAGTATTTCTCCGGTCAATTGCGTGCGTCTCCCTTCTCTGGAGTTCTTCGTCCTCCGTGTCTTCTCGGGGAGTTGGACTCACAAGCGGGCGGAAGTTGGGCTTCTTATTTGGGCTGGTGTTGAAGTAATTTAAATAGTGAGGTGGGCTGCATTTTCAATTTGGGCTTCTTATTTGGGTTAATTTCTAATCCAGGTTGTGTGGGCTGCAATTTTGTGAATATATATTTATTTTACTGAGATATGTCGATCGACGCCTTTTGTGTTAAGTTTACAGGGAAAAACTATTCTGTATGGGAATTTCAATTCAAAATGTTCTTAAAGGGAAAGGAGCTTTGGGGTCATATTGATGGGTCATCTAAAGCCCCTGACGATGTTAAAGATTTCAGTGCATGGGAAACAAAGGATGCTCGTATTATCTCTTGGATTTTGGGATCCATGGAGGCTCATATGGTAAACAACTTACGCTCTTTCACTACTGCTAAAGAGATGTGGGATTACTTGAAGAGGATTTATTACCAAGATAATAATGCACGACGATTTCAGCTGGAGTTAGAAATTGCTAACTACACTCAAGGCAATCTTACAATTGAACAATATTATTCTAGTTTCTTAAACTTGTGGAGCGAGTACTCTGGTATAATTCATGCTAAAGTCCCTGCGGCGGCTCTATCAGCACTGCGAGATGTTCAAGAGGTTAGCAAAAGGGATCAGTTTCTTATGAAATTGCGACCCGAATTTGAAGTAGTCAGGGCTGGTTTATTGAACCGTGATCCGGCTCCTTCTTTGGATGTGTGTCTAGGTGAACTCTTGCGTGAGGAACAACGACTGACGACCCAAACTACTATTGGAGCTGATTTTTCTTCCTCTACTGTGGCCACTGTTGCTTATGCTGCCCAAGGTCGCGGACGAGGTAAACTACAATGTTTCGGCTGTAAAGGATACGGGCATATTGCTCGTAACTGCCCTCAGAAAGTCTGCAATTATTGTAAACAATCAGGACATATCATCAAAGATTGTCCCACAAAACCACCACATCGTCGCACTCAGGCATTTCAAGCGGTTGCACAAGATCCTAATCCAGGACTCCATCGGGCTAGCACCAATCAACCAGTTCTTACTCCAGAAATAGTCCAGCAGATGATTGTTTCTGCCTTCTCAGCCTTGGGCTTGCAAGGTAAAGGTCAGAATATTTCTTCTCCTTGGTTTGTTGATTCAGGGGCATCTAATCACATGGCAGGTAGTTCTGATTCCTTACATAATATTCGACGATACACTGGCTCACAGCGCATTCAGATTGCTAATGGCAGCACTCTTCCTATTACTGTTGTTGGTGATATTGGACCTTCTTTCGATAATGTTTATGTATCTCCGGGGTTATCTACAAACTTAATTTCGGTTGGTCAATTGGTTGATAATAACTGTGATGTATGTTTCTCTCGTGCTGGTTGTCTTGTGCAGGATCAGGGATCGGGGACAGTGATCGCGAAGGGACCTAAGGTCGGACGATTGTTTCCACTGCAGTTTACTATTCCTCCTACTATGTCCTTGGCTTGTGTTAGTGATAGATTTAAACATGAAGTTTGGCATAAAAGATTGGGTCATCCCAATGCTTTAATTTTATCTCATTTGTTGAAGTGTGGTTTTTTGGGTAATAAAGAGCAGTTTCAGTTTTCAGATTTGTCTTTCAATTGTGATACTTGTAAACTTGGGAAAAGTAAGACTCTTCCATTTCCATCTCATGGTAGTCGTGCTAATAAATGCTTTGAAATTATTCATAGTGATGTTTGGGGAGTGGCACATGTGACTTCACATGCTCATTTTAAGTATTTTGTGACATTTATTGATGATTTCAGTCGTTATACTTGGATATATTTTATGCGGACTAAAAGTGAAGTGGGTACCATTCTTCAATCTTTTATAGCTTATGTTGAGACACAATTCTCCTCCCGTATTCAAATATTGCGGTCGGACAACGGCGGGGAATATATGTCTCATCAGTGTCAGTCTTTCTTACAACAAAGGGGTATTCTCTCTCAACGCTCTTGTCCATATACTCCACAACAAAATGGAGTGGCAGAACGAAAGAATCGTCATCTATTAGATGTTGTTAGGGTTTTGCTCTTGGAGTCTTCGGTTCCACCCAAGTTTTGGGCCGAAGCACTTTCCACGGCGGTGTATCTGATTAATCGACTACCCGCTCAACATTTGAATTTTGACTCCCCTTATTTTCGTCTGTACGGTACACATCCTGGCTATGATATGTTACATACTTTTGGTTGTGTCTGCTTCGTTCATTTACCTCCTCCTGAACGTCATAAGCTTGGCGCTCAATCTGTACGGTGTGCTTTCTTGGGTTACAGCATTGCTCAGAAAGGTTTCATTTGCTATGATGGTGTTGCTAATCGCTTTCGCACCTCTCGCAATGTGGTTTTCTTTGAGAATCAGTCCTACTTCCAACATGTTGTTTCATCTCCTGATTTGGTTCCACTTATCAGCTTTGCGCAAGACTCTGGTTCTGTGGAGCGTTTTAGGCAAGGTGTGGTATATCAGAGACGACGGCCCCCAGACCGACAGCCCCTTCCCGTTCCCGATCTTGATCCCGATCCTGATCCTGACACTGATACTCTTCGACGTTCCACCCGCATTACTCACCCTCCTGCTCGGTATGGTTTCTCTGCAACCTTATCTCATATCACTGTTCCTACGACTTATTCCCAGGCTGTTACTCAACCTTGTTGGAACAAGGCTATGCAGGAGGAACTTCAGGCTCTTCGAGAAAATCACACATGGGATATTGTTCCTTGTCCGTCTGGAATCAGACCTATTGGGTGTAAATGGGTTTACTCTGTTAAGTTCCGCTCTGATGGTTCACTGGACCGCTATAAGGCTCGATTGGTAGCGCTCGGTAATCATCAAGAATATGGCGTTGATTATGAGGAAACTTTTGCACCTGTTGCCAAAATGACAACCGTTCGCATCATTCTTGCTATAGCTGCCTCCAAGGGATGGTCTTTACGACAGATGGACGTTAAGAATGCTTTCTTACATGGTGACATTAAGGAAGAGATTTATATGACGCCGCCTGCGGGCCTCTTCTCATTGCCCTCTTCCGATGTGTGTAAACTAAAACGCTCACTTTATGGGTTGAAACAAGCCCCTCGAGCCTGGTTTGACAAGTTTCGTTCCACTCTTCTTGGTTTCTCATTTACTCAAAGTCAATATGACTCATCTCTGTTTATTTCCAACACTGAGGCGGGTATGGTACTCCTACTTGTTTATGTGGACGATATAGTCATTACAGGGACTGACTCTGGATTAATATCACATCTTCAAGATCAGCTTAAGGAATCCTTTCACATGAAGGATTTGGGCCCTTTACAATTGTCAAGAATATTGAATAAGATTCCAGAGATCGTCAAAGATTGCGATTATAATATTTCCTTTTAGTGTAGGATTACTTTCCTTAGTAGTAGATTGCATAATATTTCCTTTTATGTTTATTTCCTTTTACAGTTATTTGTAACCCTATAAATAGGGTCTTTTACTTTGTAATAGAAACAAGTTTATTATATACAATTTATAATATTCTTCACATGGTATCAGAGCAGTTTCGATCCTAAACAAATTAACCTTTGAATTTCGTTTCCGGCGAGTGGCTTTGAGCCGCTCGTCCGGCTACCAATGTTTTTCTTTTTTTTTTCTTTTCGGATGTATCATTACAAAGTCGCATCACATTCGGGTGGCCACAACTCAGTTTCTACAGTTTGTTTGGAGTTTATTCAGCTTTTGATAATCTGCAGTTTGTTTGAAGTTTTTTCAGCTTTTGGTAATCTGGAACTTGATCTAGTTTATTTGAAATTTGGTTTAGTATGTCCAGTTCATCTGGAATTTGGTCCAGTTCATCTGGAATTTTGTTTAGTTGGTCCAGTTCATCTGGAATTTGGTTTAGTATGTCCGTTCATCTGGAATTTGGTCCAGTTTATCTGGAATTTGGTCCAGCTCATCTGGAATTTGGTTTAGTATGTCCAGTTCATCTGGAATTTGGTCCAGTTCATCTGAAATTTGGCTTATTATGTCCAGTTCATCTGAAATTTGGTTTAGTATGTCCAGTTCATCTGGAATTTGGTCCAGTTCATCTGGAATTTGGTTTAGTTCATTTGGAAATTTGGTTTGCAGTTTGGCCCAGTTGATGGGATTGAAAATTTGGTTTGTTTTTTGGTTCTCGTTGTTTCTTTGGAGTGTTCTTGAAGTGGTTTTGAAGTGGTTCTTTGTTGTCCTTGGTCTCTCGTCGTCAGTACTTTTCGTCGTTGGTTGCTTTGATTTGGATTTCTTTTTCGTGGACACAAGTATTGTCATCGTCGTCAATTCATGATTACAAATTGATGATTTTACCAGCATCAATTTGAGGGGGGATGTCAAGAATATTGAATAAGATTCCAGAGATCGTCAAAGATTGCGATTATAATATTTCCTTTTAGTGTAGGATTACTTTCCTTAGTAGTAGATTGCATAATATTTCCTTTTATGTTTATTTCCTTTTACAGTTATTTGTAACCCTATAAATAGGGTCTTTTACTTTGTAATAGAAACAAGTTTATTATATACAATTTATAATATTCTTCACAACAATATTTCTTAGGCCTTGAGGTGCATTCGAGTTCAGCCGGGACTTACTTACATCAACATAAGTATACAGAGGAGTTGATTACCTTGGCTGGGCTTCAAGATGGTAGGTATGTTGATACCCCTTTAGAGGTGAATGTGAAATATTGCATGGAAGAAGGAGATCTTCTTCTTGATCCTTCGTTATATCGTCAATTGGTGGGTAGTTTAAACTACCTCACTATTACACGACCCGATATCTCTTATGCTGTACAGCAAGTTTGTCAGTACATGCATGCTCCACGACACCTCCACTTGGTTGCAGTTCGTCGCATTATTCGATACTTACTGGGTACACCTAATAAGGGTCTCTTCTTTCCTGCTAATTCTCCTCTTGAGCTTGTTGGTTACAGTGATGCTGATTGGGCCGGTTGCGTAGATACTCGTCGCTCTATAACGGGTTGGTGTATGTTTCTCGGAAATGCGCTCGTTTCGTGGCGAAGTAAGAAGCAAGAGCGTGTTTCTAAATCTTCCACTGAGTCTGAATATCGTGCTATGTCTTCTGCTTGTTCGGAGATTGTTTGGCTTCGGGGTCTTCTGACAGAACTTGGTTGTCCACAACTTGGGCCTACTCCGCTTCATGCTGACAACACTAGTGCTATTCAGATTGTTGCTAATCCAGTATTTCATGAGCGTACTAAACATATTGAAGTAGATTGTCACTCTATACGTGAGGCTTATGATAATCATCTTATTACTCTCCCACATATTGCCTCTAATGTTCAGACTGCTGACATATTTACCAAGGCGATGACTCGACAACGACATCAGTTTCTTGTGAGCAAATTGATGCTTCTTGATCGTCCAGCATCAATTTGAGGGGGGATGTTAAGATTGAAGAAGATTACGGAAGATTACACCAAGATTGAGGAAAATTACATACCAATCACGAGAATAATACTTGTACCATATATATATAACTTCCATATTTAAACTTCTATTTGTAACTATAAATTGTAGGGATGTTTAATAGACAATTCATTCAGCCTAATTTTGTCAATTCCAAACCATTAAATCTTTATTTTCCACCCCAGCCAAACCTACTTCATCTTTTTCCCCACCCTAGCATAATTATCCCAAGTGTAAAACTTATGAACTCCATAGCCATGCCTCAATTCATACCCATCATACTACCCATCAATCCAGTCTCCCTCGTATCGCCCATTCGCTAAGTAATTGTACACTCCACTCCCATTGCATTTACCTCGGTGAAACTCACCTTCGTAGTAATCCCCGTTGCTGTAAAACTCCACACCTTCTCAAGTAATTTTCTTAGCACTCTCTTTGTAATCTAAGTTTGATTCACCAATGAACCATTTCACTGATTTTTCATTGTTCTTGGAGGTGAAACAGGGGAAACCAACTTATTTTTTTCCATACTCATAACACAAATAATGATTCAAAGAAAAAAAAAAGTAATGACTCGACGGAAATATAGACGATCTGTAGTTAAAAACAATGATTCAAAGAAAAAAATCAGCTTATTCTAAGCACAGTCACAAACAAAAATCTCAAGGACGCATGAGTGAAGTGAAATTCGTCCAATAGTGGAATTAAAAATGAATTTTCAAATTAGTATTCGAAAAATCACAAAATTGAAGGGTGCAATTCTTCACCACCAAACATGCCCAAGAGAGATGAATCTCAGAATTAAAAAAAAAAAAAACATATAGGTATTCACCTGCATAAATGGAGTGTTTCTTGTGCTCTTTTCATAGTGAATGCATTGGAAATAGTGATGAAATTGCTTCTATTAGCAGTAAATTAGGAGTAGTATTGCTAAATTCTCATGGTGGCGGTGGTGTTAAGAATGGGATCGGTCGCAGCCTATCGCGAGAACGAGGTCGTTCTATGTCCAGATGTCAATATAGAGTACCAGATTTGGGAATTGTTCAAACAATGGAGTAACAGATGTGGATTTTTGAAGATTTCGATGGACTTTTTTTAAGTGATGACTTCTGTGAATTTCGTGGATTTTTTAGAGATTTGTATGGAATTAGTGGAAATTTTTGTAGACTTTTATAGACTTTCATTTTAAAATTTTTATAGACTTCTCTAAAATTTAAAAGACTTGAAGACTTTCATTTGAGATAGAATTTACGTGGATCTAATACAATATTATGAAATTATCACATACGAGGTGATGGTTCTCATGACTCTCCTTCCCTTTGCCCTGTATAATAAAAAAATATTTTTATAAAATAAAAATTTAAGACTTTAATTAAATAAATAATAATAATTATATATATAAAAAAATTTAATATTCAATATTATTATTATAATATACCTTTAAAGAATAGATATTTTTCAAAAAAAATGAATGAAAAAATAAAAAAAAAATTATAAGAATACAATTTAATTCTTTCATAGAAAATAGAAATAAATAATGAGAAAAAGAAAAAGAAAAATAGAAACTAATTAATCAACATAAACAAATAAATTTTAATTATAACTCTAATGTAGGAAATGAAAGAGAAATATTAAAAAATACATATTATTATTATTATTGTGAAAGTCTCCTAAAATCATGTGATTAATAAGGGCAAATTTTGAGATTTTATTTTAGTACATTTTGCTTAAAAGTTAGTACCATGAATACTTTTATAAAATTTTCTAAAAATCATAAAAATTTGAATACTCTTAGACTTACAGAGACTTCTAAAAAGTTTTAATTGAATACACAATAACTTTTAGAAACTTTTTAAAAGTTTATAAAAGTTTCAATTGAATCATCAATACTTTTAGAGAGTCTCCAAAAGTCTACATTGAATACTTCTGAACTTTTTAAATCCTAAAAACTTGTTAAAAGTCTCAATTGAATACACCCTCTAAATGTATTTTGAGTATAATTTAGCAGAAATTGGCATTGGCCCAAACTAAAATGGGGAAGAAGATGAAGTAGGTTTGGGCGGGGTGAAAAATAATGGTTTGGGATTGTGTGTGGCACATAGGGCCTGTTTGGTAGGGATTAAAATCATATTAAAATTGAAAAATTAGTCGTTATTGTTGACTTTTATTAGACGAGTAGGATCCAATAACGATCATATTTTCAATTTTAATTGAATTTTAATCCCTACCGAACGAGCCTATAAAAAAAAGGTATAATTTACAAAAAAAATAAAAAGTTTGGTACTACAATTGCAATTGTTTCTTTTAAAGTTTGGCATTTTTATTGTTTTTAACGGTTAAACTAACGGATCTTGACGACATAATGTATTTCAAACAAAAGGTTTCAAACGGGGGTTTTTCTGATATTTCCAATAGGTGGGTATGTCGCACGTGGATAAGATTTTGGAAGGTATTCTGCTACTAATCCAATAGGATAAATTGAGAATAGTTTGATTACATCAAATAGAATTTAAACCAAAGTCAACAAATTATCTTGAAAAGTAATTTACTCGCACATAAACAAGGATATCACATGACTAAGGACCCCATTTGGTAGACTTTTATTTTTTTTGCTTCTTATAGAAGAGCATTACAAAAAAACTACCTTAGACCAGCTTCCTTTGAAAACTCTTATGACCAAATAAAGCATCTCCCAAAATATTCAAAAACAACTTCTTAATTTCAGAAGCAACTTTTGACTTTTCAAAAGCCATGCCAAATGGACCTAAGTAATTTTGGATTTTCGACACACATGAACTGTTCCATAGGTACCTATTCAAATCAATAATTCATCTTTATAAAATATATAATGCATATCATAGATGGTGATGAGCGCCATCTTTTGCCATTCGATCAGCTAAAATAGCTGCCTTGGTTATAGTCTTATAGAGAAGGGAAAACATGTGCCTCCAAAGAACCAGGGTAGTCAAAGGTTGGTTTTGCTATACTAAGTTCATATTTCATAGGCAATTCAAGAACCTTAATAACAATTTATAACTAATCAATCTGGTGTCAACTACTTATTATATTAATCATAATATCCTTCTTTAAGATTCTGAAGAAGTTGACAAGGACACAAAATCATTTATATAAACTTGAATTAGTGAAATATTATAACCTATAAATCGTCATCATATCAAATGATTTTTAAGTGTGCTTAAGCCCATGTTTGATTCCCATTATTTCAAAACCCATTCTTTCTCAATCTCATTTTCAACCACACATTATCACAATAAAATATTTTGCACATATATCCAAAATTTGTTCTACATTTAAACCAAACATCCTCCAAAAATTCAGTACTACAAAACTCATTTTCTTAAAATAATGGCCATCAAACAGGGCCTAAGATTCCCCTTTGCAAACAACTAATACAATTTTTCAACAACTAAAATAGATGAGTAGCAGAAAGAAATTCACACGGATACAAAATCGTTTAAAAACACTTAAATTAATGTAATTCACATATAAATCATCATCATATCAAATAATTTTTAAGACTACAATTCGTATTTGGATTGGCTCTGTACAAAGACCAATCCAAATAAAAGGATGCATCATGCCACCAGCGAGTAACAGAAATTCGAACTATACTGAACACTAATTAGACTGTAAAATTACCTATGGAGAAATCAGTACCAATATATGAAAGATTTTAGCATGCGTAAAAACTTCCAACTTCTTAAGTAAAAAATCCTGAATATTAAAATTAGTCAGGGAGAAGGAG
Organism: Fraxinus excelsior; assembly: GCA_019097785.1. NCBI lineage: Eukaryota > Viridiplantae > Streptophyta > Magnoliopsida > Lamiales > Oleaceae > Fraxinus > Fraxinus excelsior. The sequence continues at coordinate 1,056,708 of CM032628.1, read as the reverse complement.
AAAGAGAAAGAGAGATAGAGCTAAAGAGAACATACTCTCAGTGTCCAGTTCAATAGCCTTGAAGGAAGCACCAATCTCCGTCAACAATTTCTTCACGCTCACGCAGAACGGACAGTGTGACTTGCTGACATCAAAACAACAACAGATCCATCAAAAACTCACTCCACAAAAAAAATTCACGATCCATCCAGACACATGATTAATTGCGAATATTTGTAGAGAAAAATATTTAATTAATACCTGAAGACGACAACGGGATTGGTAGCTATAATTTCCTTAGCCTTGGGTAGCGCCATTACTCAATGTTCTCTGATTAATTCTTGAGCCCCAACTCTCTTCTCTGGCAGATGAGAAGCAAAATGAAGAAGAATAGAAATTGTGCAAGTAGAGTTGGGATTGAAGGCGACAAAAATAATTATTGCCCTGGTCCACTCAAGGTCCGTATTTTAAATGTCCGGCCCTCACTATTCGAGTTAAATGTTTAATTGACCATCCAATTTTGCACTTCGTCACAATTTACTCATCCAACTTTAAGAATCATTTCCGTGGCTCTTCCTGTCACTCACATAATAAATTCCGTCTTTGACTCTGTCTAGTCGCAGACGATAAATCTACGTGGACCGTTATATCACTCCAGATGGTAAGTTCATTGCATGTCATCTCTACGTCAGTGAATGACTCTTCCAAACATGCCCTTCTCAGCTCAATTCGGGATTTAAACACCACTTCTTCCTCATGGTTGAAAGAAACATCAGTTGAAGGTGAAATCCGTTCATGTGAAGTGAAATCGAAATCCCCAAACCCTAAGGCGAAACTATCGATTTTGCCCCCAAAATTTCAATTTGCCCAGGACAGTAGGAAGAATTTGTGATAGAATCCAAGGAAGAAGACGGTACAAATTTTGCTATTTTGGTGAGTGGATTTGAAAATTTTACCGTAAGTTTTACCATGGAACTTCGAAACCATGTACGGACAAATTCCCAAAATATATACAATTTGAAAATCCAATTCACAATGTATTTAGAGAAGTCTTGCAACCAGAGAACAGAATTTTTTCAAATCCCATTTCGTTTTTTCATCCATGATAATTAGAAAAAGGATTTTTTTGAAGTTTTATGGGTGCGAGTGATTGAGAATCCAATATTCTACTTTTTCCATTTTTCGGGGTTTTCTGGGAATTGATAAATATGGCTTGGCGAAATCAATAAAAGGAGGTGGCGAGCTCAAACCCATTTTTCATGACGGACTAATGGTATACACCACTGTGATAATTAGAATATTGGTTTCATCTTTTTATGTGTTGGCATAATCATTCTTCAGTTAGTTAGTTAATTAGCTAACAGTTAGCTAGTTAACTATAGCTGTTAGTTAGTTAACTAAAGTATTAGTTGGCTACTGCTGTTAAGGCGGCTCAATCTATTTGTACATACAGATGTAAATCAATTTGGATTGAATAAGATTTTCCCTCTTCTTCTTCTTTTCCGTTTCTTCTTCTTCATTCTTCCGATGTTATGCTTTAATATGGTATCAGAGCTTTGATTTCTTTCTGAATTGAATTTGTTACCAATGGCTTCACTACCTTCAAATTCGTTGGTAATCAATGATGAATCCAATCCCTATTTCGTCCATCATTCAGATAACATTGGCCTTGTCCTCGTCTCGTAGCAATTGACTAAAGACAACTACTCCTCTTAGAGTCGATCAATAATGATCGCACTTTCAATAAAGAATAAATTAGGATTCATCAATGGATCCATTACACGACCTGAAAATGATTAGGAGCTACTCAACTCGTGGATATGCAACAACAACATTGTTATCTCTTGGATTCTCAATTCCATATCCAAGGAGATTTCTACAAGCGTTATATACTCTGAATCTGCCTTTGAGATCTGGACAAATCTAAGAGAACGCTATCAACAGAGGAATGGTCCTCGTATATTCCAACTGAGGAGAGAATTGAAGAACCTCACGCAAGGGAAATGTCCGTGAGCACTTACTTCACAAAATTGAAGACAATTTGGGAAGAGCTCAGCAATTATAGACTTGTATGCTCCCGTGGAAAATGTGTTTGTGAGGGAATAAGAAGCTTGTTGAACATTATCAAATGGAGTATGTAATGTCCTTCCTACTTGGACTGAATGAATCATTTTCTCAGGTTCGAGGTCAATTGTTGCTTATAGATCCCATTCCCCCTATTAATAAAGTCTTTGCACTTATTTCTCAAGAAGAAAATCAGAGAAAGGTCAGTAATATAACTCCTGGAGCAGATAACTCAGTGGCTTTCCAAGTACAAAGTGATACTAGAAAGGTTGGGATTGTGCAATACTATAATAGAACTCAGAAGAAAGGATGACATGTTTTTACTTACTGTGGAATTACATGTCATGTAGTTGACAAATGTTATAAATTGCACTACTATCCCCCGGGTTACAAGCCTAGACAAAGGCCTGAAATGATGAGTCAAGCTGGACCAAATAACCAAGCCAGACGTGCTGTGGTTAATCAAGTGATGTCTGAACATCAAATGCTTGAGCCTAATGTGAATCGAGCACAAGGAAATGTTGGAGGTTTTATGTAGACTCTCAACTCAGATCAATACCAGTATCTGATGGATTTGCTGAATGCAAATCTGAAGGATGCATAGATAGATATAGGAATAGATGGTAAGGCCGTAATGTGTCAGGTACTAGTTTCTCAACTTCCAGTACTCCATCACTCAATCCTTTTAAGAACTGGATAATGGACTTAGGTGCCACAAGCCATATATGTTCAAATAAATTAGTTTTTCACGTATTGAAGCGTGTTGAAAATGCATATGTCACACTACCTAACCATGAAAAGATACTTGTGCAATCTATTGGGAGTGAAAGGATTTCGCCAGAACTGATAATAGATGATGTATTATTTGTTCCTCAAATCAAGTTCAACCTACTATCAATCAGTGCCTTAAACCGAAAATCCACGCTATCTGTTAAATTTCTCGATGATTTGTGTGTTATTCAGGACTTGCACACGCTGAAGATGATTGGCAAAGGTAAAATGATCGATGGTCTCTATGTGATTGATGTCTCTGATTCAATTTGTTTGTCTGATGTAGCTGAATTTCCCTCATGTTCAGTAGTAAACAATGTAACTGATCAGATTTGACACCATAGACTTGGACATTTATCATTTCAGAAGTTAAAGTTGTTGAATGAACAATTGCAAATTACTTATAATAAACAGAATGATGATTGATGGGGATATTATTCCTTGTAATTTTTGCCCTTTGGCCAAGCAAAGGAGACTATCTTTTGTGTCTAACAACCATATGTCTGCTGATGCTTTTGACTTGATTCATTGTGATACTGGGGGCTATACCACATTCCAACACATGCTAGCCAGAGATATTTTTTTAACATTAATGGATAATTGCACACATTTTACCTGGGTATATCTGATAAAGCATAAGTCTGATGTGAGTTCAGTTATTCCCAAGTTCTTCTCTCTAATAGAAACCCAATTTCACAAAACCACTAAAAGGTTTAGATCGCATAATACCCAAGAACTGTAATTTACTGATTTTTTTCAATGCCAAATGAGTCATTCATCAGTTCTCTTGTGTAGAAATGCTAAACAAAATTCTGTAGTTGAAAGGAAGCATCATCAATTAACATGGCAAGAGCCTTATTTTTCAGTCAAGAGTTCCAATCCAGTTTTGGGGAGAATGTGTATTAACTGCCACTTTTCTGATAAATAGGACTCCCTCACCAATTTTGAAAAATGAAACCCCTTTTTCTAAATTGTATCACAGTCATGTAGATTACTCATTCCTTAGAGTTTTTGAAAGCCTATGCTTTGTTTCTACACTGATATCTCACAGTGACAAGTTCCAACCACGAGTCAAAACATGTGTATTTGTTGGATACCCTCCAGGCATCGAAGGATACAAATTATATGACATTGCTTGTAAATCATTTTTTATTTCCAGAGATGCTATATTTCATGAAGTTATTTCCCATTTCACTCCATAACTCATAAAACTGAATTGATTGATGCATTTCCTAACCTAGTCCTACCTCATGTTACTCCTGATATGCATATTTCTTACTCTTATACATTCCCAGATCCTAATATACATATCTCTCAATCACCTTCAATTTCAACATCTGAACCTCATACAAGCACCACCGAGTCTGTTACTCTTTTAAGAGAACAGATTCCTTCAAACAGCAATGAGTTATCGTCATTCCTCCAAGAGAACAAGATTTCGGTCACAATGTTTCTTCCTTCATTCCCAGAAAGTCAAATAGAATCATTAAAACACCTTCCTACCTTAGTCAATTTCAGTGCAATCTCATATCAGGCATACCTCTCTCAGACAACAAATCGGCATATCCTTTAAACAAGTACATATCATACACTAAACTATCTCCCTCATACATGACCTTTCTTCTTAGCATATCATCTAATCTTGAACCACAAACCTACCATCAGGCTGTTCAATTTAATCATTGGAAAGAGGCCATGGCAACTGAACTAACAGCCATGGAACAGAACAAAACATGATCAGTGACAAAGTTGCCAAAAGGGAAGCATTCTATTGGCTGCAAATGGTTTTATAAGGTGAAACATATGTCTAATGGAAGCATAGAAAGGTACGAAGCTCGTTTAGTGGCTAAGGGCTATACTCAACAAGAAGGCCTAGATTTCATTGAGACATTCTCTCCAGTTGCCTAACTTGTGACTGTGAAGTTACTTCTAGCTGTGGTTGCTATTCAAAGGTGGCATCTTACCCAGCTAGATATCAACAATACATTTCTTAATGGACACTTGTTTGAGGAAATGTACATGGACATGTCTTTGGGATATCACAAGACATGCACGTCTTAAACAAGGTAAAAGAATGGTGTGTAAACTTCACAAATTTATCTATGGCCTTAAGCAGGCATCCAGACAATGGTTTTCTAAGTTCTCGTATGCTCTTGTTCTTCAAGGTTTTCATCAGTCAAAATCAGATTACACTTTATTTAATAAAGGAAGTGGTGATACCTTTATTGTATTATTGGTATATATGGAGGATATTATCATCACATGGCCTAATCACAGTGTAATTGAAGCTTTGATGACCTTTTTGCACAGCTAGTTTAAACGAAAAGACCTTGGCAAGTTAAAGTACTTCCTTGGATTGGAAATAGCTAGAGCTCATAATGGGATTTTCTTTTCTCGAAGAAACTATACATTACAACTCTTGGAAGATACATGTTTTCTTGGATGCAAACCAGCTATCCTACCTATGGATTCTATAATTCGCCCGAGTTCCTTTGAAGGGGGAGTTAATTGATGATGCTTCCATGTATCGAAGACTTGTTGGCCACTTATTATACTTAACTATCTCCAGGCCAGAGATAACTTTTGCAGTCCACAAGCTCAGTCAGTTTGTCTTTCAACCTCGCCAACCTCACCTTGATGCTACTCACCATTTATTACATTATCTCAAAGCCACTCCAGGCCAAGGATTGTTTTTTTTTCTGCTTCCTCTTCTTTGCAACTACGAGCCTTTGCTGATGCTGATGGGATCATGTTTGGATTTAAGAAAATCTGTCACATGCTTTTGTATTTTCCTTGGTGATTCTTTGATTTCTTGGAAGGCAAAGAAACAGCCAAATCATATCCAGGTCATCTACAGTGGCAGAGTATCGTGCTCTAACCACCACTGCCAGTGAACTTGTGTGGCTTCATCAGCTACTTCGTGATTTCCAGACTCCCTCATCAACTCCAGCCCTGATTTTTTGCGATAACCATGCTGCCCTTCACATTGCTAGCAACCCCATTTTTCATGAAAGGAAAAAACATATTGAGATATATTGTCATTTCATCCAAGATAAAGTGACTGAAGGTTTCATCAAACTCTTACCGGTTCGTTCTCAGCATCAGTTGGCAGACACTTTCACTAAAGCTTTGCCAGGATCTCTGTTATTTCCCTTAATGTCCAAGATGGCCATTACTAATATTCATTGTCCATCTCGAATCGAGATGTTGGAATAATCATTATTCAATTAGTTAGTTAATTATTTAACAGTTAGCTAGTTAACTGTAGCTTTTAGGTAGTTAATTGAAGTATTAGTTGGCTACAATTGTTAAGGCAGCTCAATCTATTTATACAGACGAATGTAAATCATTTTGGATTGAATAAGATTTTCCCTCCATTTTTCCCTTTTCTTCTTCTTTGTTTCTTCTTTTTCATTCTTCTGATGTTCTGCTTTAATATTATGTATTTTCCTTAGTTTTTTTGAGTGCCGACTCCTCTATGGACGTCCATTCCTACCATACTTGGCATCTGTTCTTCTTTAGAGATATGAGGAAAAATTGTTTAAATTCCAGATCGAACTGAGAATGCCATGTTTGGAATATTCATTTGCTGATGGGGAGGTACAATGGCAATTAACTTATCTTTTGGAGTGATTTAACTGTCCACATAGATTTACCGTATGCCAGTGATTGACGGAAAGGAACGGCCACGTAACAAAATCACAACTGAACGCATAGAAAAAAGATCTTGGTTAGAATCAATACATTTAAACCATCAATTAAATTAGCAGAATTGTACATACGTGGAGTGGAGTCTTATGGCCAAAAATTGGTATTTTACTAGCAACTGAATACAATGACAACGTCGATAATGGTGGCATAGCGGATTCACCCATAACTTCTATATTCAATTGTGATGTATTCTTCAAAGAATACCCCAAATTAGACTCCAACAGTACAAAATCCAACTCCAAATCCACATGAATTCTTAAAATATACTAATTGTTCAAAGATTTTGTATGACACAGAAAGACATAACAAAAAGTGGGCTCCTTTACAAATCTTTTGGACTCGACCTTCACCAATGTACTTGTACCCTTTCAAACAAGAGTACCCAAAGAACAAAGATTTCTCTTCAAATCTATAATGTGTCTCGCTGCATCAGGTGTTCTAACCATCCTATCAAATAACTTTATTCCTACTCGAACAATACCAACTATTCAAAAAGGTGTATTATTTTCCATTACCGGAACACCTTCGGAAATTGTTTCATATGTTGAAAACGAATTCCGATTGGGATACATAAGTGCAAACTGTATCAAGAATTCAATCTTCGTCAAGTTTGGAGAGTAGTTAAAAACAAGTAAAAAAGTTCTACATAATTGCAAAAAGTTTCAAAAATGGCTAGGAGTATCTAATTGGTTTCCATTCTGAAAAGCTATAGTCAAATTTTTTCTATCATGCAACTTACTGCAATTCTTAATTAAGTACTCCAAATTCTTAAATTTTGAAGTTATCTTAATTTGCCTATTGCACAACCACCATCAAGAACAAGTCAATCTCTTGAGCTTTAGTTTCAACTGGATGCTTTATCTCCTCTTTCAAACATAGAGCATCATAAATTTTTCACGACTATACAAGATCGTGTCTTTAAACAACAAATATGAAGCGGACAAAAACAACAAAATCAATCACATATAAGCAAATGCTACTCACCTCCCAATCCACCCCCACCGAAAATCTTGTATCTTGATTCAATAGTGAAATATCATACTCTATTATTGTCATCACGAAAGATTAAATTGAGCTATTAATTTGATCAAAACCTCGATATTCTCAAGAACTTCAACGCCAAAAACTCGGATACCAGTTTATTGTAAACTGGAATGCTCTGATACCAGTTTGTTGAGAAATGCTAAAAATAACAAATAACTTCAATACCAATTTGTTGAAGACGATATGAGATTATAGACACAATATGAAGTAAAGATCACAAACTCATACAAAGAATACAATTTGCAAAGTGAAGAAAATTTCACTAAAATATGGAGAAAGAATTACAATGATTTGTATTTACAATTTGTCTAACTAATAATGAGGATAAACAAACCTCCAATAAAGTTAAACCAACCTATATCGAGGTTAACAATCGATAAATGGGGTAAAAGCAACACAACTAAATTGTAGAGAAGAGTCAAATATATATATGAAACAATCCAAGTCCAAGAAATAAAGTTGTAGATGAAATAGAATGCCTAAAAGTTTCTTTAACTTGATCTCTTCAAATTCAACACAAATTTCGAATCCTAATAGGGCTTCCAAATAGAACTTCAACTAAAATTTGTCGAGTAAACTTCGAGAAGGATTCCAAATAGAAGTCCTAATTATCTTTAATAAAAAATTCGGGTCATACCTAAATTCTAACCATTATGATATATGACTTTAATATGAACATTATGATTTTTTCTTAAAAACACATTTTTATCTTGAAGACATATTATTCAGGATATGTAACATCATTTCAACTCAGATAGCTCAACCAAAAATCTTAATGACCAATTTGAAATTTTACTTGAATTTCAGTGACCATTTGTAAATTTAAACCTACACTAAATTGATTTTCTTTCTATAAACCGCGACGATATTGGAGTGGTATTCCATATTAATATCAAGTCTAAAGCAATGCATTCAAAAAAACAAAATACATAGATGATAATTTGCACGTAAAAAAGGTTTACCTTCTAAAATAACTTGCATAGTATATAATGTAAATATAAGAATCCATAACTTGCATCATTGTTACTCTCATATTCCCGCATCAGTTGTGATTAACAGATGAAATGCAAAATTGATTCGCAATAATTTAGAAAGGTTCAGAATTTATTGTCCAATACCCAACTCTATCTTCTCTTAGATACCCCCATGTTACAAACTTGAACAAACTGGAGATCTTCACATTAAACAAGTGATGGTGATTGAAGCTTTGACTCGAGATTATGTGCAACAGCATCAATGAACTCCTCTGTATTCAAGTAAAACTCTCTTGAAACCCTGCATGTAAACCAGATCCCTTAGGAGCTGCAAATAAATATAATTCGCGCTGAAACGACTATGAGAAAGTTGAAGAGGAGTCGTGGCAAGCAGATTTCAGAATCTTGTACCCTCCGAAAATGAACCATATTCGAAATCCCCTCCCGATAATGATTTCAAAATATGTAGCCTCTATTTGGCCTCCATTCTCCAAAAAAACATTTTTCTCTTCCTTATTTTCAACTACACATTTCTCAATAAAATAATATTATACGTAAATCCAAAAATTTTCCGTTCTTTTTAACCACAAATTCTCCAAAATATTACTATTCAAAAATGTATTTTTAATGGAGCCCACACAAGGACATAGATTCAAACTCGTCTTCCAGTTAAGAAAATCTTAGATCCCAACACTACGAATGGATGGTATGAATGCCGGATCAAGAGAAAATAAAAGCTAAATTAACTACGGTGTTGAGAATAGTCGAGGTAGGTTGTGTTTGTTGCACCATATTAGCTCGTATAATGAGATTTGACAGGATAGTAATTGATGGAATGTATTACGGTGAATGAGATGGATAATATTATTATATCTTCTAGTTAAAAAGTGCAATTTGCACTATGAACCAATAACATAATGTGGAGGGTGGAGATAGTTTGACACGATTAAGATAACTAGTATAAATGGCATTTGTTTGACTAAAACATCAAGGAATACTACACTTAAAAAGTTAAATCCACCATAATACCATCATCTACTAAATATATACATTCTAATTTTACACTAAAATATCCTCTAATATGGTGCACCAAACTCAACCTTTATGTTTAGGGTGATTTAAGGGCTCGTCTACTAAAATATTTTGAGGGCTCTTGACAATCATCAACAATTTTCAAAAACAGGGAAGGTACCACTTACTTTGGTCCGTGAATCAAAATGGCAAGATCCTTGGTCATCTTTCCAGATTCTACTGTCTCAATGCACGCAGCTTCTAGCTTGTGAGAAAAATCTAACAACTTTTCATTTCCGTCAAGTTTTGCCCTGATAAAGATGTTGATCAGCATCAGGATATGCTTAAATGCAGCACAAGACACCAAGCTAGAAAAAGGCGCAAAACACTTGTGATAACAAAAAGATAAGGTAAAAGGCCAGTAAACCAAGAGAACGATTTACGAGGCATTCAAAACTTGCAATAGTTAATATTGAATGTGGCATAGAAGCAAATCTTATAACTGAATTTCTAGAAAATTTTGATAAGATCTCCAATGTAAGGATGACTTGGGTGCAAATCTACAACCAGAACCAGTGAGATTAGACAACCTGTTCGGGAACAACCAAGGGTATTGAAAAGAAATGCAAATTTGCAATTCCTCCAACAACCGATTACACTTTATCACAGATTTTCTTAACAAAGAACGTAATATTCTAAAGAAACAAGCTGCACAAGAGGATTCGGTGTTCAGATTCAAAATAATTGTAGCAATCTCCTCATACCCCGGAGGCTTCGAAAATAAATCAAGTAGTTGATTGTTATAGGAACAAAAATAACCTATGTTCTAATCCTCTTGTCCATGCAAATATAGAAGCAATGCTGTTTGTACTCGTTTCTTGTCCCTTCTGATACAACCGGTAATGGCGAGTTACAGTGCCATGAGCCGCCTCAGCTTCTAATGTTTTGCCATCACCCGACAACTTCAAAACAGACAATAGACTGTATCAATATCACATGAAATACCTTGAGACTAAAGACAAATATGACAAAGCGGCACTTACCAAAACAGAAGTCATCATGCCTAGAGAACCAAATCCTGCATTTACATGAATATTAGAAACACTTGCCATATCATAATTAACTTACAGGATTAGTTAATATATTGCAAATCATATAGAAAGTATAGCCACGTTAATCTATTTTTCATTTCTTGATTTATAAAGGAATTCACACCTTGTGCAAGCAAATCACTCTGGACATCTCCGTCATAGTTCTTACAGGCCCAAACGTATCCGCCATCACTCTTCACAGCATAAGCCACCATGTCATCGATCAAGCGATGCTCATACCTATGGGAGCATAGATTTCGTAATAGAAATTGTTATAGAAAACAATGTGAATAGGCACATGAAGCTTCTGTACATCAAAGATATAAAACCAACCATATTGAATGTTCTTCAAATTGTTCCTTCCACTTCTCTTCATATACCTCCTGAAATATATCCTTGAACCTGAAATAGTGTAATATTGATGTTAATGGTAGAACAAGTACATTTGGTTTTATTAATATAATAAAACTTGACGAAGCTTTTCCCAAAAAAATTACCTGCCATCATACTTCTTAAGAATTGTATTCTTAGTGCTCAAGTATAGAGGCCATTTTTTTGCAAATGCCATTGCCATTGATGATTCTGCAAATGCTCGAATAGACTGACAAATTTTCATAAAAATCCAGATGATGAGGCGAAACACTATAAATGTGCCATAAGAAAAGATCCAATATGCAGGCGAGCTGTGTAAGAGAAACCTGATCAACATTATACATGGCAAGGGCAACACCAGGACCTTTAAAGTCATAGACATCTAGTTCCATGGGTCCTTCCCCATTTTCTGGCACTGGGAATGAACAGAAGAAACATATTTGTAAAGAATGGTTTGTTCAAAAGATAAAGCTTTTGGAAAATTTACTTACAACAACTACAATGGAGTCAACTGACCAAAAACCATTTTAAGTTTTCCGGGTCCTTTTATGATTGCATCGGTGGCACGGTATTGATCGCCAAAGGCATGTCTGCCAATACAAATGGGTTTATTCCAGCCTGCAAAAAGGGATTAAATTAACTCAATGGTGATTCAATATATTTTAATTAAATTCAGAGAGAAAGAGAAGAAGAACTACCAGGAACAATTCTGGGAATGTTGCTGCACAAGATTGGCTCACGAAAAACGGTTCCTAGAAAAAATTTCGTGCATATTTTTAATCAGCAATGAACATTATCACATGGTTACACCTAGCAATGAGATAACAGGGCACTAAGTTTATTTCACACAGACCATTCAATATGTTTCTGATTGTGCCATTGGGACTTCTCCACATAGCTTTTAGGCCAAATTCCTTGACTCTAGTCTCATCTGAAACAAAGCGCAATCAAGCAATAATGAGAATTTATTTACCTTAGTAAATACCATTCAAGAGATCAGGAAAGAACAAAAGGTAGGGAATCAGACCTGGAGTAATTGTAGCACATTTTATGGCAACATTGTACCTGTAGCAAATAGATCATGAGAAGATGAGAATGCATTATGTGCGTCCACGTTGCATTATGTGTGTCCACATACATCAGTTGTAAGCAAGGTTCATCAGTCATTTTTGTACGAAACACAAGGATCAACAAAATACTGTGATTTTATTGTAACGTGTCTATTTATTAATTTTTATTTTATATTTCTTTTATCAACAACGACTTGAATATTCCAAGAACAAGAGTTTTTCGAATTCTATTTTATTGTCTAAAGTTGATTTCACCACTAAAGATCATTACAGTACTCGGATTTATTTTATTAATAAGATGTCATATGGTAGTCAGTCCTTGAAGTTTCCAAAGAAATGATGGACCAAAGGTAAAGGGCGTTCTTCTTCTTTTATCTTCAATGTGTTTCGCTTGTAAATAAGCAGTGGAATGCAGTTTATACTAGTACTACAAATTTCCCTTCCTTTCTGAGTTACTATCGAAGTACTGCTTCTCTTGCAAAGCACCCACCCTTTAATAAATGCACAATTGACCAACAAATCCCTAAATTCTTTCTTTTCACCTGCTCCTTCAAATCTTTTATTTCCAGGGACTAGAAAGATAAAATAAAGTCATCGGTATGGTTCCCAGCACTAACTCTAGGCCCTCAAATCAAAATATAACTATCAGCTGGTAGTAGCTTTGACTTAGAGTGCGTGAGAAACTGACTACATTCAATTTCAGTATACCGATTGACCCTCGGCATAGTACAATCTAGATGTCAACAACCAAAAACAACTGGAGTCACATGTTTATGTTAATCTTATAACATTACATTAACTAAGCACGAAGACAACATTCTGAATACCATATGCAAGTCCAATGCTCAAATAAAAGATACGCGGGAAGATGAATATCCAGAAAACTACGTACTTAAGAGTGGCTTCAGCACTTTCAACGGTAACTTTGTCATCAGTGGCATCGCGGTTCAAAATCCCTAAATCAAAATACTTTACATCCAATTCCAGATATGGAAATATCAACTGCAATAACAGTCAATTCAATAACAGAAAAAAACAAATAAATAAATACTCTTAAAAAAAAAAAACATCGCAAGATCGAACTAAAACGGCTCAAAGTTCAGACCTTGTCTTTGATCATTTTCCAGATGGCTCGTGTCATTTCATCACCTAATATCACAGAGTAAAACAAAATAATAATAATAATAATTGACAAAATGAACAAATTAATCTGTATATTAGCTGTCTCAATTAATTCTTTAATTTCGAAAAAGTACCGTCCATTTCGACAATAGGGTTTTGAACTCGGACTTTGTCAATGGCATTGGACGTAAAACAGCGAATGGAGGCATTGGAGATTCGAGTGGAGAAACAGAGGCGGGTTTTGAAAAGTACTCCATTGAAGAGTTTAGGATTGGAAATGGATACTAAGCTAGGGTTTTTGAATGCCGAATAAGATGAAGATAAATTGAGAGCGCCAGCCATGGCGGTTTGCAGGACACGGATCATTACAGAATATTACGCTTTATAGTGACGCTGTGGGGTTGGGGCAAATTGTCGATTGTTCTGCCTTTCTGTTTGTAGTTTTCAATTGATTGCAGCATTTTGTATAAGACCTGAAATAGCCTTAGGATGCGAAACGTGCAATTTGAGTTACGAATAAAAATGAGAAAACTAGACAAATTTGCGTGTTTGTCTTTAAGCCTCAATTAGAAATTTTAATTAAATTTAGATCAAAATTAATAATTAATTTTAATTACATAGTTCCACAATTTTTTAATAATAATACATTCTACCAATTTTTATCTACATTTACTAAAAATGACTTTTAAATAAATCAAATAATAGGGGCTAAGATATTCCATCTTATATTTGTCTGTTCAGAATTATTTGAGTGACTTTTGAATGAACGTAAAATTAGAGCCAAATAAGTGTGTAACTAATCTGTCGAAGTGGAAAATTAAAGAAAAGAGGAAAAGCTAATTGTACATCATCTTTGACATCATCCAAATTGGCAAGATTTGATTGGTGAAAAACAATTCATATTTTTAAATTGTCCAATGACCAATAGTGTAGTGTCATTTGACAAATATAATGCATGTTTAGCATGGTTGAAAGAAAAATGGAAGGTTGATCATTCTCGCATAAATATACCATTAATATATTGCAATTTATTCTTGATTTTTCTTTTCTTTTTTGTTTTCTTTATATAAGAGGGTATTGGTCAAATGACGTTTTGCACAAAGAAATTGAAAGGTATGGACGTTTTGCGCCAAAAAATGAAAGATTTGGACGTTTTGCGCAAATACCTTCAAAGATAAGGACGTTTTCCACCCATTACCCCCCAAAAAATAATATAAAGGAGATTGTAGGCACGACATGATTGATTTTTCAATACTCCAACATGCAAAACTCGAGTAAAATGTTTCATTAGTCACTGAATTTAGCACAACGTCACGTTATAGTCACTAAACTTTATTTCGCTTCTGAACGGTCACTGAACTCACAAACAATCCACTCCATCCCTCACTCAGCACCCCAACCGTTTGAAGCAGGCGGACGTGGCTCGACGGAGGTTGATGTGGCAACCGACGGCGTCAATAGTGATACACAGTGGACTCGATTTCCATTTTAAAACACGATCCTTCACGATTCCATTGAAGATTGAATACCATTTTTCCCAAATCAAATTCGCAGGAACCTTAATTCTATCTCCCCTAATTCAAAATCCTTGGAAATCGAAGTTCTTCCTCTACTCGAGGCAACGAAACTTCAACCCTAATCCTAAATCCGAGCCCTAGAATCGATTTCATTCAAAACTCTCCCCCAATTCGATTGTTCTGGAAGTCGCGATTGCAGACCTTCGTCTCCCAAGCAACGCTAGAGCAGCTGATGGTTTGATCGTCGACCCTTGTTTGTTGTTGAACGGTCGCATATTGCAGGATCCCTAAACTGCGCCTCTGATAGTTTGATTTAAAAAGTTGCACACATGGAAGGAGAAGGTGGAGGCTGTATACTGAGATGATGGAACACCCTTAGATTGTTTAGCTATATCGAATTTTATGTACGTATAATCCGCATTAACTTTAATGTTAATTTTTACTAATGCCAGTTTATTAATTTCTGTCTTTTCACAGGATTGGGTAGAAGCTGAAATAGAACCAATTCAATACAATTGCAATGTATCGGTTAATGAAAAAGTAAGAAAAGAGGCACGGTTCAGGGTGTTCCATCATCTCAGTATACAGCCTCCACCTTTTCCTTCCATGTGTGCAACTTTTTAAATCAAACCATTAGAGGCGCGGTTTAGGGATCCTGCAATATGCGACCGTTCAACAGCAAATAATGGTCGACAATCAAACCATCAGCTGCGTCTGGCGTTGCTTAGGAGACGAAGGTCTGCAATCGCGACTTCCGGAACAATCGAATTGGGGGAGAGTTTTGAATGAAATCGATCCTAAGGCTCGGATTTAGGATTAGGGTTGAAGTTTCGTTGCCTCAGGTAGAGGAAGAACTTCGATTTCCAAGGATTTTGAATTAGCGGAGATAGAATTAGGGTTCCTGCGAATTTGATTTGGGAAAAGTGGTATTCAATCTTCAATGGAATCGTGAAGGATCGTGTTTTAAAATGGAAATTGCGTCCACCGTGTATCACTATTGACGCCGTTGGTTGCCACATCAACCTTCGTCAAGCCACGTTTGCCTGCTTCAAATGGTTGGGGTGCTGAGTAAGGGATGGAGTGGATTGTTTGCAAGTTTAGTGACCGTTCAGAAGCGAAATAAAGT
Organism: Fraxinus excelsior; assembly: GCA_019097785.1. NCBI lineage: Eukaryota > Viridiplantae > Streptophyta > Magnoliopsida > Lamiales > Oleaceae > Fraxinus > Fraxinus excelsior. Next base: position 1,040,856 of record CM032628.1, on the reverse strand, counting down.
TCTGTGACTATAACGTGACGTTGTGCTAAGTTCAGTCACTAATGAAACTTTTTACTCTGCAAAAACCCCAACTTAAACCCTAAAGGGCGTGAACCACCCAACGTCTCTTTCATTCTCACTGCCCCATGGCACCAGTGGCGAGCCAAGCCAATGCACTCCTCTCAACCTTATCACGGAGGCGATTCAACATCCGCTCCATATGCGGCCGTCGTATCGGCCTCGCGCCATACACGTCATTTGCATCCTCCCCTGCCGCAGAAATTGACACGCCCTTAGTCGGAACCAAAATTCTCGAAACATTCAGTGAAGAATTCGAAATTGGATCACGTAAAATTACACTAGATACAGGTAAAATGGCGCGATTCGCAAACGGCGCGGTTGTTTTGGCAATGGAAGAGACCAGAGTACTTTCCACTGTTGCCTCTGCTAAAGGCGATAGCGTCCGTGATTTTTTGCCCCTCACTGTATGTCTAACAAAGAATTAACTTTTCTACAGTTCTCATTTGAAAATTTCGATTTGCATAACGTAGTTCCTGTTTTATTTCCTATGAAGGTTCCAGAGTCTTAATTTTGAATTATGTATTAGAAATGCGGGCAAATTTTGCTGTGGAAACAAATGGGAGACTATTATAGGGATTATATTTAACATATGAGAAAATTCATTGGGATTAGATTTGATAGATTTCTTCAGAACTCTGCTTTTTCTATTAGCGACTAAGCTGTTAGAAAATTCGTGAAATAATAATGGGATTGAAGTTAAATTATGTTGTTGCTGGCTATGAAGTGATTCACAACATTTTCTTTTTGTAAGGTTGAGTATCAAGAGAAACAGTTTGCTCAAGGTGTTATTCCAGGCACGTTCATGAGGAGGGAGGGTGCTCCAAAAGAACGGGAACTTTTATGTGGTCGTCTCATTGATCGACCTATTAGACCACTTTTCCCCCCAGGATTCTACCATGAGGTCCAGGTACAATGAGGCAGTAAATTGATGCCAAGCTGTTTTCTGTTGAACCTGCTGTCCTACTGTTTTTTCAGCTTGGTCCTTCCTGTAGGTCATGGCAAGTGTTCTTTCTTCTGATGGGAAACAAGATCCAGATGTAATGGCTGCTAATGCAACATCTGCTGCCCTAATGTTATCAGATATTCCATGGGGTGGTCCTATTGGGATAATACGTATTGGGAGGATTTCCGGTCAATTTATTGTCAATCCTAGCATGGATGAGGTAATTCAAACATCTGTATGCTATTGCAAAAATTGTTCCTTCTTGTTTCACCAATTTGGGGAGAGTACAAGCAGATCATTTACTTCTTGAAATAACTAACATTTGGCATGTCAAGTATTTGGAAGCCAAAATTTTCTTTTCACCTGAACTGCTTTACAGAAGTTTTTGGAGACAGTTTCTTATTTTAGTAGATTTCTAATTCTTGACATATATAACCAAAGGTGTTTCACCATGCGGATCCAAGGCCTCTGGTTGGTGCAACTATTTATGGCTTTATGTGAAAAAAGGAGAAATCCTTTCAATTTAAATTCATGGTGAACAAAATTAATTTCACCGACAATGTGAGAAAATTTTCCTCTCAGCAAGGAAGACTAGAAAACTAATGAAGTACAAAAGTAGGCATGTCAGAGTTCGTAGTGAAACATTTGACATTTGCTTTATTATTTCTGTAGAAGAATAAACGTTCAACATGTACAAAGTCTCCATAGAGGTAAAATTGGTAGATGGAGATCGGAGAGACGTGCAAAATCTCTAGGTGGAGAGAATTTTCTCCTAACTTCTGGATATCCATCTCTAAATTATTTAAACCAATTGCATCTAATAAAGCAACTCAGGATATTGGAAGTTACCGACATAAATAGGGAAATTTGAAGCATTAGTCACGAACCAATTCACCTATTTACAAAAAGGTCCTCATTCTAATTTTTTTGACATCTACATCCTCAACCTATTGGTTTTTTAGCACCATGGTCTGTGACTTGCCGATTTTGTCAAACAGCCACCCTTACATGTCATATTTGTTGAGTGGCAAAGATACCACTCTATCCCTCATTTTTAAAATAACATGAAAAAAGAACAAGCAATAATGAAAAATAATGTCAGTTCATCTTCCCACCAACCGCCTCTACCACCAGCATGGGACGTCACCGCCGCCACCACCACCAGTTACAGCCTTAAAAGAAGAGTTTACAAATGCAAGTGAGGATAATTGTGATTGGATCACTTCTAATGAGTCTCTTGCTCCTATCTGGTCTGCATCCAGTTACTCTGGAAGAAGAGGTGTTAAGCATGATTTCATGCCCAAAATATTTTCAAAATCTTCCTGAAAATGTCATTTTAAGATTTATTTCTCTCGCCTTTTAATTTTCATTTCTTGATAATGCATTTTTGCTGCTTGATGGAGCTTAATATAACTAGAATTAATAGGCTGCAGTAGGGTGGAAAAAATATATAGTGCTGTATATTTTATTTATGGCTTGTATGGTGAAGTTTATACACATAACAAGATAACAGTAAGTCTGAATATAAGACTACAAAGTTTAAAAATGAAGATGACGTTCCTAGCTAGTTGAGGATAATACAGTTTAAATGGATTGAGGGTAAATAAAAATTAAATAAATGCTGATCTTTATCAATATACAAGTGTATGAATCTTTGGCTGGCTAAAAATGAATCTGCTTTTCCATTCTATTCTCTCTTTTTTCCCCTTCTTTTTCCATGTATACATATGTAATGTGCCATTCCTTAAGCCTGTATTGGATTTATCAAGCTAAAGCTTGACAGAGACGATTATGGTCAAAGGCGAGGGGCGGGAAAGTGACGAAACCTTCACATGCACGTGGTTTTATGGTGGAATTGTGTGAGAGAGAGAGATTTGGATAGACGGGTGGGTGGGTTTTATGTCTTCATGCAATATCCACTGCCTGCAAGCTGGTGAAAAGGATACCTCGAGACAGAAATTGGAAATGAGAGAATGAGTAGAAATTGAGAGAGAGGCGTGGAGAAGATTGGATGGGTTGGTGTCCGTTGGAAAGGAAGGGATGACTGGTGCAATAATTTTTTTGGTTTTCTTTATATTATTTTGTGTTAATTAGGTGGAATTGTCTTTTAATTAAAAAAAATTCAACATTAGACAGATTCCTTGAGTTGGGGAATTGCTACAGAACCAATAGGTTGAGGATATAATTGTCAAAAATAATAAAATGAGGACCTGTCTGCTACTAAGGAAATAGGTTGGAGACTAATGCTACAATTTTCCCTGAAAAATAACGTGACTGTATTTATGGAAACAAATCTCGTGTAGAAAATTTTTGAGGTCAATTCATCTTTCACATGTTTGTTTGCCCTGACGGTTCAATGTTGAGAAAAGAAAGTTTCAATTTAGGAAAATGAACCAAATTTTGAGCAAGTTTAGGAGGTAAAACTGTCACCTTCCTAGGGCTTGGGCTGTTGGATGGAGCCTGAACCACTCTGAAAACTTAACCAGACCCATCGGTTGACTCATTATTATTGGAATTTTAAATGAACTGGAGTTTTATGGTAAAAAGCATTCTTATTGAAAATATTGTAATTAATATTACTGGATGAGAGAGTTTATTGATTACAGTAACAAGGTAGAAAAAGGAAAGAGACATTAAAGAGGGAACCAATGATGAAGAAGCTAATCAAGCTAGGTGCTCTCATATGAGTGGGAAATTGAGAAGGGAAGCAGACTGGGAAAATTGATTAAACTAGATGCTCCCATTCGAGTTATCTTGGCCCGTTTGCTCAATCTCGTAACTTTTATCTTAGAATGCTTTTAAAATTTTTGGGGTCCCATACATGCAATATGGCATATGCTATAAAATAAGTTGTGATGTTGTTCGCTCTGATTTATAAGCACATTCATTTTGGATGTTATGCAGCTTAGCCTAAGTGATCTTAACTTGGTGTATGCATGCACAAGGGACAAAACATTAATGATAGATGTGCTAGCACGTGAGGTTTCAGAAAGAGACTTGAAAGCCGCACTAAGACTAGCTCATCCGGAGGTGAGTTTGCTCTGTGTTCATTGACACTGCATTCCCTGCAGTCATTTTACAATGATTTTCTTTGATTCTTCAGGCTATTAAATATCTCGATCCTCAAATAAGGCTGGCAACAAAAGCTGGTAAGCAGAAAAAGGAATATAAATTGTCTATGGTATCAGAGAAAACATATGACAAAATCAGGAGTTTGTCTGAAGCTCCCATTGAAGCTGTCTTTACAGACCCCTCATATGGCAAGGTGCACTCCATATTTGCAATAACATCTATGGAGGGATTTGTGCTGTTCTCTACTCATATCTCCTGATACTTTTGTCCTGTGTTCAGTTTGAACGTGGAGAAGCATTGGATAGAATTACTCAGGATGTGAAAAAAAATCTTGAGCAAGAATGTGATGAAGAAGGTCTAAAGTTTTTATCCAAGACAGTTGATACAGTGCGGAAACAGGTTCGGGCATTAGTGTGATATTAGGTCCCCCCGCCCCCTAGAAAAGAAATCTCCATCGAGACCCATGCTACTCTCCCTCCCTCCCTCTCCCCTTATCTCGTGTGGAGGGGGAAGCGAAGAGTACCTACAAATACTTGTTCAGTATCCAAATCTTTGTTTTATTTAATGTATTAGTTTCTGATAGGATTTGAAATATCAAATATCGTGTTCAGAAAGAGGCAAATGCGCATGCATATTGTGTTGGCTCAACCTTCATTCCAACCAATTTCCATAAAATATAAATTTTCTTTATTTTGAAATTTCATCAATAAAATTGGATTGAATTATGATACAAGACCAAAAAAGAACTCTTAATCTTTATCCGTAAGAGAACTTTGAAATCCTTGAAATTGTACAAGTGGAAATTAGTTTCTTAGGCTAGAGTGTTAGAATGAACCTATTCCTTAAAATGAAAGCAGAAAAAATGGGTTCCAACAAAAACATACAAATTTTTGTTCTAGGTCAAACTCAGTAAAAATACAGCTAATTTGAAATTTTTGAAATTAAAAACGAATATTGGTTTCTCAATGGTATAATGCAAATGCTTGTTGAAGACAAAAGTGATGAGAGGGTCAATGAAATTGAGGGTTCTGAGATATCTTTTTCTTCCATTAGATATGTTCTCTTGATTTTGGTTTGTACATCTTATTAGGTTTGTGAATTCTTAAGTTTCTGAAAATGTCAGGTTGTTCGTAGAAGGATAATTGGCGAAGGACGTAGGGTTGATGGAAGACGTCTTGATGAAGTTCGGCCTCTATATTGTGAAGCTGGAAATTTACCCATATTACACGGATCATCACTTTTTTCCCGTGGAGATACTCAGGTTAGTACACCTGTATCCACCATTTTGTTGAAAGAGATAATTCACCATTCAAAGATATGATAAAAAAAAATCTTGTTTTTTGGCCAGCTCTTTTCCTAATCATTTCTGGCATGGTATTGTATGCAGGTTCTTTGTACTGTAACCCTTGGAGCGCCTGGAGAAGCTCAACATTTGGATTCTCTGGTTGGTCCTCCAACGAAGCGTTTCATGCTTCATTATAGTTTTCCACCATTCTGCATCAATGAAGTTGGTAAAAGAGTTGGCCTAAATAGACGTGAAGTTGGGCATGGTAAGCTACTGGTATATTTGTGACAGGAAAAAGCATATCACGGTCATATAATGCACTGCTCTAGTTTTGAGTTGGCATTGAGTTTATTTTTTTATTTTTATCTTTGACTTATTGCAAACTCTGAATTTTATTTGTCTTTCTATATATGAACTGCTCTAGTTTTGAGTTGGCATTTTTATCTTTGACTTATTGCAGACTTTGATTTTTATTTGTCTTTCTCACAGCTTACCAGCCTCAAATTTATAATTATTTTTGCAATGACAGGAATGCAATTTGTGCGTGATGTGACCTTAGTATGTAGACACTTCTTTTTACCGTGCTATCCACAAAATTTTAGTGCCTACAATTGCTTGTTTAGATGCTTTTAATTGTAAATCTGCAATTTTGAGCCCTTTCTTTAAGCTTAATGCTAATTGCAGACAATTTTACTTGATTGCTTCCTTTAGGATGCTTTTGCTTTTTGATTGTAAAGCTTTGTCTAAAAGATTTTTCTGTTGAGCTATTAGCATCTTCCCTTCTGCGTTCCTCCAAAACTGTGCTTCCTTCCATTTAATGACTAATATATTAAGTTATGACACCCCGGGGGGGGGGGGGGGGGGGGGGGGGGGGGGGTAGATGTCCAATTTATCAAGAATGTATGAGTGTTGCATGAATTGATGAATATTGAAGGATAACGCCTCATCTTCATGTTCACTCAGCAATTCTTCTCAGCTGATGGCTATTAATGAGAACACCATTTGGCAACATGGTTATAGCCTGGACACCTGCATCTCTATCCCTACTCATAGTTTTAGTGCATCCATTTGCTTACAAGGTTTCTGTCCTCAGATATATTACAATGTGTTTTAATTGAAAGGGAAAAAAAACCTGCTGATATATCAACCACCGCAAGATTTTTTGGACACTAAAATGTGGTGAGAAGCCGCCTCATTCTTATAGGTTTTGTCAGTCTTTACTGTCGTTTTGGTCGTCAGTTGATTCTTCATCCTGTTGCTTGAACATTGAGTGTTTTCTGTCTTAAAGAATTCCTGGACTTCAAGCAGTTTGCTATTGGATTTCCTTACTCTCCGTTGAATCACTTGTCCTAAGTGTTAGAGAGGGCCACATCTATATAATTTTAATCTTGTCTTCAATACACTCCCTCACGTGTAGGTAGGATTCATTTTTCCCCATTAAAGCTTGACACATGCAATTTCATTACATGGATGGCAGCGAGACTTAAACTCATGATATTCTTTGATTCTATGTGGAGCAACTTGATTTAAAAGTTTAAGCTGTTAGGGTCACATCCATATCTTTAAATCTTATCTTCAACACATGTCCATGTATAAAAAAAAGCATAATCTTACCCATTATCTGGTATATAATTTTAAAGTGGGTTGGTTGATACTGAATCTTTACTTCTCAGGTACTCTTGCTGAGAAAGCTCTGCTTGCTGTCTTACCTCCTGAAGAGGATTGTCCATACACAGTTCGTATCAATGCTGAAGTCATGGCATCCGATGGGTCGACATCAATGGCATCCGTCTGTGCAGGTTGCTATCTTACAGACTGCATTCTTATTTGGAAGTTTCCACTATCCGCACAGACTCTGTTCAGGAATGTCACTTCCTGAGTGGGCGAACTTGATCTCTTCTTAGTGGGAATTACATCCTTGCGGCTTTTTCATGAAAATGATTCCAGCACTTAGCTTTGTCTACCTATGAATATTTCCCTACAAAGATTACATTCAGAAGGACATGACGTGTATCTTATTTTACAGGCAGCATGGCCTTGTTGGATGCTGGCATTCCATTGAGAGAACATGTGGCTGGTTTGTCAGTGGGCCTTGTTAGTGAAGTCGATCCATCTACTGGTGAAATCACGGACTATCGAATCTTAACTGATATTTTGGTGAGGACTTTGTTTGGCTTGTATTGATATTCTCTTTTTGTGAAACACAACAGAGATGTCCTTTGTGCTCTCCTGGCTTTGAATGCTACTATACAAGCTATTTTTGGTCCTCCGCCCCAAGCCTGAGATTCGGGAGAAAAGATTGAGCATTTATGTTGTGAATGGTTGGCCTTTCTGATATGGTTTATTTTATATTTGGCAATGTGTGGGACTAAGATTTTGAACCTAGAAACTTTTAAGAAAAAAGGTAAGAGGAAGTTGAAGAAAGAAAATATTATAGGAAAGGAAGCAAAAGCAATACAACCCTGGAAGGTTTCAAGAATTTGTCTCATGCTTAGAAGACAGTTCTGATAAATTCAAGTATTTTGGAATGCCTATACTAATAGGGCTTTATAACTAAACTCTAAAGAATTCTCACTCAACTCGAGAGTGCGTGCTGATGGCTCTTTGTCACGAACTGAAGAGAACGCAGATTATGTTTCAATCAGTTTGAATTCTGGGACATGGAGTACAAACGCATTTTGTTTTGTTACCAGTTATCTGATTGGATTTGGTACACTGACATTGTCATATTTTTTAGTTTGAGAAAGTTTTTGTTGCTTGCCCATTGGACTTGTAATTCATTTACATTTCTTAGTGTGCCCATATGATCTTGGATGCTTAAATGCTTCCTGGTTTCCATGGTTTTACAATGTTTTGAATTCCTAAACTCACTCCCCATATAATTTGGGTTTATACAATTTCTAGGGTCTGGAAGATCATCTGGGGGACATGGACTTCAAAATTGCTGGAACGCGGAATGGAGTTACTGCTATTCAGCTAGATATAAAACCTGCTGGAATCCCTCTAGATATCATATGTGAGTGTCTAGAACCTGCACATAAAAGCCGGGTTCAAATCCTAGATCAAATGGAGCGAGAGATAAATGTAGCACGATCTCAGGATGGCAGAAACTCTCCACGCATACGTAAGATGTCCCAATTGCATAGACATTACTTTTCTCTGATGATAAAGACAAGTTATTCTGTAACCTTAGCTTCAATATTTTTTGTGTGGTTTCTGGTCAGAACGGATTTGAAAAATACAATGCTAGCATTTACCAATATTATTCACATGGCTGTTGGTGCAGTGACCTTGAAGTATAGCAATGACACGATCCGCCGCCTGATTGGTCCTCTTGGTGCCTTGAAGAGGAAAATTGAAGAAGAAACAGGTATGATTTTGCATAGTTCTCCAATACTAGATTCTAAAATGTGTCTAGTCCTTGTATTAATGATTTTTGTGGTAGTATAATAAAATGTTTTAAATTGGCACGTGGTCATGTCCAATCGTATTTCTTAAAATAGGCCATATACACATGGGAAAAATGATTTTGCTTGTTCATAGATACAAGACTCAGATCATGGAGGATTGTACATGGGTAATCTCACGTCAGATATTTCCGTAAAATTAATTTTGTGTAGTTCTACTCATGGTTTAAAAAGGCGGTAGTGGTATGCCTTGATGCGGTATTTTTAAGGCTAAAAATATGAGGCTCATGCCTTTAAATTTGAGGTGCACGCCTCAAGGATCGCCTCATGGAGCATGAGGTGTGCGCTTCATTTAAAATTTGATGTTTCAATTGTATGAAAAGAAATCAGAAATGCCCTTCTTAAAAAGACAGTGCTCATTTAAAAAGACATTTTGGGCCCAAACAAAACAATAAAATACCTAGAAAACTAAACGGCAGCCAGAAATTAGAGGACCAAAAAGGAACAGATTCAACAGAAATTCAAAAGTCAGAATTCAAAAAGAGTATCGTCTTCTTCATCAGTTTATCATGTATGTTTTTCATTAGATATGATGATGATTCCATTAATGATGCTAATAATAGTGAAGATAGTGCAGACTATTAGGTTTTTTTTTTTTTTTTAGTTTAAGCTGCTTCTTTTTTTCCATTGCAAATGGAGTGATTTCTAACTTTTGTAATGCCTTTTTTTTTTTTTGTTAAACATCTTTCTTTAGGTGGGCTATATCTCAATATGCTAATGGTTATATATCATATTTACTATATGCTCAAACTTTGATTTTTTTGTATTATTTTATAATTCTTTGACTTAGATTATTTGTTTTTTGTGAGGCTTAAGCCTTAATCCGCCTCGCATCATAAAGACAAACCGCCTCAATACTTAGTTTCGCCTTTTTAAACTTTGGTTCTACTTAAGCTTCATTCCCTGACACGTTGATGGTATTTGAATGCCAAAGACTGCCCTTCACATTTGTGTTGCGTTAATTCGCTAGAGGATATATGTCATTGCACTTAGGAGGAATGGATATTTCTAGCTTGTCACTTGTGGTTGATACCTTACCAAACTAATCAAATAGATATACTGGAGATTGGATAATAGAGAAATAATATAATTATTGAAATATTTGGATGGCGAAAGGAAGGACGGACTTCTAATCGCTGCAAGCTAAGAAGAGAAAGCCACTTTACTAAGCTTTGGCTTGTATAAGGGTGGGAATAGTGCATGCTAAGAACCAAGTGCCTGCTAATTTTTTGACGCGCTTCTTTCATAGAGTAGGATCTACTATAAACTACTATTTTTTTTATTAAATGATTCACATCTTAGTGTCCAACCAAATTTAAACTTACCACGGGGAAGCAATCAGTATTAACGTCCATGAATCTATTTATTTATTTATTATTTTAAGATGTGATATTTTTCTTGGGCCTTCGCATGTCGGTTATTATGCTTTTGTAGTGTTGCATATCCATGGATATGTGGATTTCAATTACATAGTAAGCTTTTTGACAAGAGTATTATGCTGCAGGTGCACGAATTTCAGTGAGTGATGGTTCCCTCACCCTGGTTGCAAAAAATCAATCAGTGTTGGAGAAAGTGACGGAAAAGGTATTCCATTTGTATCTTTCTATTGTATTTTGTTCACGCATATTGTTGCTTCTGAAATTCAAGATGTTCCCTTTCTTTATGGTCAACTGAGTTCATCTCATGCCACTGATATATGCTTGTGTTTTGAAATTTTGGTATTGTGTTGAGATTTTTGTCATCTCAGCGTGGTATAAACCACATCTTTTGAATATGAATAGGTTAACAGGAAACATTGCCCTTCTTGAAGCAATAAAGTATTCCTTTCCTAATCCTCCTTCCCCTAGGTCCGGGACATTGCTATATAGATATAAATTGCTGTACAAGATACCTTTATGTTTGTATTCATGCATGCAGATGCATATATACAATTCCTCTCAGTATTTTTAAGACCAAAAATTATATTTATATCTTACCTGATTCAGATTAGTCTGCTCAAATACTCACATTTTTGTTTGCCTTGTTTCGGTAAGTGATATATTTATTATATGTAGCATAATAAGGTTGAGTCCAGCATCTACAAAATATGATCTGGGCTTAGTGTTGAGAAATCGGACATACTCATTAGTCATTTCTGTTTCTTTTCTTGATAATAAATTGGACCTTGTTTGAAACATACATAAATAACTTTTAAGCTTTTATCTAGGGTTGTATGTTGCTTTCTTCTCCATGTACATGGCAATGATTTACTTTCTCAATCACAGCCCTGTGTTTTATATCGTTACTGCCACCTCCTGCAATTATTTCTATTGTTTTTTTACCAAGAGCCATATTGCTTGTGAGAGAGCAAAATGACATGCTTCTTGTTCATCTGTAGAGATGGTCATATGAGAGATGTCATGCATGATATGTAATGTGAAGTTCATTCCAGCATTATGATTTTCTGCCAACTTTAATGTTTAGGCCCATATTTCCTCTATATTTGTGCTAGAGTCTTATTTTATATGTGTTTTCTTAACCTCAGTCAACAAGAAGAATTGGTACGTTCTCTATATATTTTTTTGATAAGCTTTACGTCATAAATTAACTTTCCATCTCATTCTGTCCTCAGATTGATTTAACAGTGGGTCGTGAGATTGAAAAGGGAGGGATTTACAAAGGCGTCGTTACTTCAATCAAAGAATATGGTGCCTTCGTTGAGTTCAATGGAGGCCAACAGGGTCTCCTGCACATCTCTGAGCTCTCCCATGAACCAGTGTGTGCTTTGTGACATTCAGCATGCATATTTTTTATGTATGCAGTCATTTTATAGGGTATTTTCTCCCATAGCTTCTCAATTTCTCTAGTGTGTTATTTCTTATCAGGTGTCCCGAGTTACTGACGTGGTATCCATAGGCCAAGTGCTTAATTTGATGTGCATTGGGCTAGACGTTCGTGGTAATGTGAGTTTATCTCTCAAAGCAACTTTGCCTAGGCCAGGATCAAAGAAAGATGTTTCAGTTGCTGCACAACAACCACCTAAAGTCTGGGATCCCGTTGGTAATGTACACGAGAAAAAATATCAAGATGACAAGCCTTTGGACACTGAGGCATCCTTGTTATCAGGAACATCTGGAGTTTTTATCCGAAGTGCTGTTGAGTGTGACGAGGAGGAAAAATCTGCTGGCCTGAATAAGAAGTCTAAACGTAGTTTGAGATCCTACAGTGAGTCAAAATCTAATGCAAAGTCTCCTGTTGAGAATAATGCTACCTTTGTAAGAGATGATGAAGATGAGAGCAATGCTAATAAATCAATAGCTGATGCCACCTTGAGTGCAAAGAAACTAAAGCTTGGAATGGAAATGACAGCTAAGGTCCATCAAGTTCGTGCACGAGGATTAGTCCTTGATTTGGGTGGTGATATTCGTGGAATGTACCGATTTGAGGTAAGTGCTATCTTATTATTATTATTTTAGCAAATATCAGCTTCAAGTTTTTGATGATTATAAAACTTTCTGCACATTTTCAATCCTGTAATGCCTGCTTCATCACTTCTCTATATTTACCTACTTTTAAGTTCATGTATATTTCCTCGTTCTAACTTAACTCAGTCGTTAGAGTATTGCTTTCACAGGGCAGGAGTCGTTGGTTCAAATCCAATAGTAGGTAGAACTCATAGATACCTGAGTCAATGAAACGACTATTACCTATCTAAATCTTCCTGCTACTCAAGTAGCTTCCCTGTCTTTTTAAAATCGAATTTCTCCACTTAATACCCAGAGTTCCCAATTTCTGTCCACTTTTTGAAATAGACGTTTTTGTAATCTTGTTCCACGGTTAACCTTCACTATGCACCTATATCCATCCCCGCCCCCGCCCCCGCCCCCGCCGCCGCTCCCGCCCCCACCCCTCCCAACCCACCTCTTCCTCGTAGGGTTGAGAGTAGTTGAACTCAGTTGGACAGGTCCTAACCTAGGAAAATAGAGACAATGAATGGTGTTTCTCATTAACACCATTTAAATTTATTCTCTTCATTACAGGTTGGCTTTCAGAGAAACTTTGAAGTTGGCGAGGAGGTGAAAGTAAAATGCTCCAGTTTCTCAACTAAGGGGATCCCTGTAATGTCATTGGTGGAAGAGCAGAAGTCTTAAGCTTTCTATCTGGTTGCAAGAATCAACCTTGGCAAGGTGAATGTTACTACCTGCCGTTGTCAATAACCTGGCATAGAGAGCGTTGAAGATTGTATCATCAGGTGGCTATTTCATTTCATTTCGATTACACTTTATAGACATGGCCCCATTTTGGCATGCTGCCCTTTGCCAATAATGTCTAGTGCAACACAGCGAAAAGTTTTGAGTAGGGAGGCAATTTTTTTTTTTTTAACTGCGGATGATGATGTAAATTTTGATCCCCTTTTTATGTGAGTTATCTTTCCTATGAATATTGTCATGATGATATAACCTCAGAGAATTTTTATTTTTTATTTTTGAAGGTAATATAACCTCAGAGAAATAGCAAGTTGATTCTGAAAAAAATATTTTTGGAATAATAATTTGTTCTCTCCCACACCTTATTCTATTCTAATCAATAAGATTAAAGGCCACTGCTGAAAATAGGTCGCCAAACGTCTCGTATTGACTTCCGAATGGGTTAGTCGTGTAGGGTGACCGTGCTCATGCCGTGTAAATATATATAATGAAACATTATTTCTTAAAATTTTCTCAATATGATAGTGGATATGTCAATAGTACTCCGCTAAAATATTGCATAATGTATATTAGTATGCAAGAAAGCTGGTTGTCCCGGCAGACCCCCCCTCCAATAGGGGGGGCGCCCTGATTTGACCAAGAAATTAATCCCGGGACAAGTAGCATCCCTCATTAGTACAGTAGTTTTTGTTGTGCTTGGTGTACCACTTTCTAGTTGTAATAAAGGTCTTAACCTTTTTTTTTTCTGCACACACTACTTCAATTTATTATTATTATTCTGAACTTTTCATTAATTAGTACATATTGGCTCTAATGATGACGGTTGCCATAAAGAAAATTACCTCTCGTATTTTGTAAAAACAACAAATACAAATGTTTGACGAAATATTTGTCTTTCATTTCAAAGATGCTAACAGAATTTTTTTTTTTTTTTAAACCTAAAAGTGCTAATTAATTGAAATTGTGACGAAAAAAGTTGGAGACTTAAAAGTAAGATACTCCAACAACAATCTTAAAGGCCCGAATTTTCAGATTTTTGCATCTGTACTTACCTATAACAAAGAAGCACTGTTAACATATTCTCTTTGATGGCAAATTCTCTTTTGTTCTTGATTAGCTCAATTTTTATCCATTCAACAATGGGAAATCCTCAGATAGAATTAGTTTGCAAGAAATGTGTACAACAGCATGCACAAAATGTTTCTCAATTCAAAGAAAACTAGTCAAGCCCATGCAAAAAACCATGCGAGGAAACAAGTTCCACCGGTGACCTAACTACGTTTTCGTGGCACAATGCGTGGAGGATATGTCGAAAGATAGTGAAATTTGCTTTAACTATATCTCAAATCCCTGGCTGTTTTTTCCTCATCACAGTGTCCATATTCACTACGATGGTTGTTTCTTCAAGGTTGAGAACATTATCTTTTTCCTAGAATTTCCTATTGTAAGATATGAGACTTAAGTTCCACGGCGAAAGTATGAGTTTTCGCCTTTTCGGTATGATTTATATAGACTTGGACTATCCAACTTCAATAATTAGCTTTTATATCAATGGTATAAGAGCAGACATCACGTCTTCCGGTTGCAATCAAGCGGCATGTGACGCGGCATAGCAGTGTTCGTTCGGGAATAGTCATGAGCTAGTGCAAAGTCAATTCGACGTAGGCGCTGCGACTACGGAGCATGGTGGATTGATTTGGTTCCGATTGCAAGGTATGGGACTTGGATCCCACTTCAAAAGTATGGGCTTTTGGTGTGGTTTATATAGACTTGGACTCTTCAATTTCAACAACTAGATTTTAAGGTACGACTCTTCTAAGATTATGATGTTAGGGTAAATTTTCTTTTTGTCCCTATAGTTTTCTCATATTCTCCATTGAAATGAATCTTGAAGCTGAGAATTCAACAGAACAAAGGATTTTTGTGTGTTGAGAGATAGAATACTGCTAACGACCTATCTCATTCAACACACCCTTTCACATGTTAATCAAGTTCATTTTCTGATCAATTGTTTAACGTGTGTACAGTTTTTATAAATGGGTGGTGACGACATTGAAATTAAGATCTTTTGTAGGCTTTGATTGGCTTAAGGTGTAGAGAGGGGCACGTATATTCATTTAAATCTTATGCTTGACGAACAGCAATGGACACTTAGTAGTCATGTTTGATGGGGAAATGAATTTAGTTTTGAAGCCCATCAAGAGAAAGATCAGTACAGTTTGTATTATGTACTGGCATGTATGCAGATACAGATTGTTATTTATCAATATCTAAGAGATATCATCAAGGTATGGCTTATCAATATTATGGCCCTGTTTGAACCATATTTTTTCATCTCTAAAATGAAAAATATGACCGTTATCCATCACATCAACATTTAAATTCAAATTTTCTATCTCTTGTGTGGGTCCCAATAACGGCTATATTTTTCATTCTCATTTTCAAAAAAGGTGGCTCAAACAGGGGCTAAATTGTTTTGATTTTATTAAAAAAATTGATTTATTCATTTGTTTCTTCTGAAATTTGTGTGAAATAAAGGGATGCAGCTTTGCGCAGAACGTTCAGGACAACAATTTTGATCCTGTCGTAAAACAACTGATCAAGCAACTGACTCAGGTGGACGGAGAAAATCGAGACTATGCAGAAGGGCAGGCAGTCTGATATGTCCAATTGCTGGAGAACTTTGGACCAAAAATTATGTGCTAAATGCCTAGACAATGCAAGCAAAGGAATTTTACGATGCTTACCATCACTTGAAGCACGTGCTCTTCATATTGGTTGTTACTTGCTCTACTCGGGTTCTGAATTGTTAACAAGCCAGAATCATTAGCAAATAGAGGTTAGTTTTGCTCGATTACTCGAAAGAAATGGCAGTCTTTCAAGAACTCTGTTAATAACCAGCTTTTGATGAATATCCCCTTGTTCAGTCAATTCACAGTCACAATGAGATGGAAGGACTTGTAGGCTGGACGACAACTCCCTCTCCTATTCAATTTCTTGATTTCATCCCATCTTCAATATGATTATACAGTTCTGGCACGTTTCATATGGAGGATTAAATAATAGTGAACAATGATCAAGAAGAAAATAAGCTAAAATGTTATTATATTATATCGTGTAGTCATATTCATTATTGTGTACCAACCATGTACTTAGATCACAGTTCAGGGTGGTTGAAAATTCTAATTGCTGTAAATGTTCTTCTCTTAGCAGATGCCATATTTTTGTATCGTCCAGTAGTAATAGTCAAAGGAGTAATAGTTTACATATTTTTTCGATGTTTATATTTTGTGATTCTTCACAGCTTTTTGAGAAAAATTCTGCTTCTGTTATTGATAAGAATTCCACGATTTTCAAAACTCGTAATGTATATACTGACGATCTTACTGTTGGAAAAATTGGAAATAAAAATACGTCGTGGGCTGATTTTGGCACTAATTTTGAGCGGGACCCGCTTGGCTATCTTGGAAGATGAAAGTTGATTTGTGTTCTCCTCCGTGAGTACATCAAAATTATATATTTATTTGCCAAAAAATGATGTTCGGGTGAATGAGAAATTGAAGCTCACAGTATGCTATGTGAGAGGAGTTTATGTTGGTGGGAAAGTAAAAAGTTATCTTTGTCCCACATAGGAAATGGATAAAAGTTAAAATCACTTTAAAAAGGATTGCACTTTAGAATTGTGTAATCATGTGTAGCATAGAGGCTCTCTCCACGTGCACGCAGGGGGGATGCAAATCACGGACCGAAAGAGACTTCAGACCTTGAACTTGTGTACGGGCGCGACCTGTATACACGAATGTCGGATCGGATTAAAACTCCTATGTTAATTGTCATGAAGTAATTGAGCAATTATCCTACAATCAGTCTTGTTTTGGCAGACGCCTTCGTTTTTACTTTCTGTTCCTGTCTGATTTGGTGATATTGTTCGAGCACTGGTTCAGTTCGCCGTGGTGCTCAGATTATACTGTTTCACCTTTGTATCCTGGAAAACGGACGCTCTGTTAAACCTCAAACACAAACGATGAGGGAGCGAATCTGTTTTAAGGAAACTGTGTGGAACACAGGCCTCGGGTTAAAAGTTTCCTGTCATTTAACTTCTACAATTATTTGTTTGTCACTCGTTTATGCAAATTCGCATTTTGCAGGACTACTTACAATTTTATTACTTGTTCTGCATATTTAAAATTGTAGTTCTGCTTAAATCAACTGTTACACTTTACTGCAATTTAACATATCGTCGAATATGCTGCTGTATTAAATCGGTTGTGTATATTTGAATCCATTGTATTCAAAGTTATTGAATCTGCTACTGTGAATCCGGTGTCCAATATTGAAACGATTTTCCTACACTTACTATGTTATTGAAGTAGGGCACTCTACCAGATGGCAGAGAAATTGCTATACAACGGCTGGTTTTAACTGGAAAGCTTCGAAATCAAGAGGTTAGAAATGAAATCAACATTATTGGACAAAGCACAACAACTGAACTTGGTTCATTTTCTTGGTTGTTGCTTCACCAATGATGATAGCTTCCTTGCTAAAAGAAGCCTCGACCATATCGTATTTGGTATGCCTTAAATTTTACTCTACAATCCCTGACCTATCAATATTTGAACAAATAAGAAAAATAACAGCGCGTAACCATAAGAGAGTAGTTTGATTGATTTAGACTGTGTAGTGAAAAAATATGTCTGATCTCTTTTTGAGATGCACGTGAAAGGAAGATCGCGAGAAATTAACTTGGAAGAAAAGGCTTGTAATAATCATAGAAATAGCTGAAGATCTGGAGTACCTTCATAAAGATTGCCTTGTTCGAGTCATTCATAGAGACATCAAAGCAACTTCTTGCTAGACACGAAATATTGATCCGAAATCGCAGATTTTGGCCTCACAAGGTTGAATTATAAAACGATGAAGCTTTTGGCAGTTCTACCTTGCTAGCACATTGTAAGTATTTATGTCATCAACTTCGTATTTATTCCCCCTTATTCTCAAGGGAATTGCAAGTATATGGAGAAATTTTAAGTATAGGGAAATGACTTCAGAATTGTATGAAGTGGATTCAAGAATGAATCTTGGCCGAGGATACCACGCTGGAGTTGCATAAACCACAATCTTGAAGACTTGAACTCGGCTTTGATTTGTATTAATAGCTAGGGAGAAGGCACGAGTGAGTTCCCGCAGGAGCCTTAAACTCAAGACACGATACTCTATTGCTTTTGGTAATCTTATTTCCAGCAAAATGACTTCAAATAGTGCATATGACACTAAAGCACGAGAACCAGATAATTTACGAGCAAGTAGAACCAAAAATACAATATGTTACTTGATGTGGTCGATTCCCTACGACCGAGGCCCTGGAGGATCGAGGATGCCCTCATCACTCCCACGACGAGCAACCCCCCAAGGCCTCACACCCATTTTTGCTCGAGGACTTCACCAGGCTATTTTAGTGGTGAACAAGTGTCGGAGTCCTCGGGGTACTTGTGTCCTCGAGCTATTATGGTACCTCGAGGTGTTCTGATCCTGCTATTTTGTCATTACATCCTCGAGGTGTTGCCCCCGCCCCCCATGGGGTCGTGCTCTAGAATAAGTAGAGTCTTACCCCGTTAAGGACTCTGGAAAGATGAGGGTATTATGCCAACTACAGTCCTATCAGGAGTGAACTAGCACAATTGCACCCGGACTCTACCACCTAGCCCTATAAATATGGGTCCCCAGTCCGGTATTCAGGTACGTTTTTACAGATTGTTTCTATAGCATATAGCCTTCCGCACATAACCCCCATCTGACTTAAGCATCGGAGGGGCGACGAGGGCATACCTCATCGCCTTTGTTTCAGGTACAGAAAGGTCACGTTCGTGCTTATCAACGGTCACCAAGCCAGGTACGACTTTTGGGCAGCATCATTACTAATATTAAAAATAAGAATATTGTTCCATTGTATTATCTCATCGAAGTAGGTCGAATGTTCATGCCTGGTACGGAAAAATCCTTGCACTGGCACGGGCATTGAAGTCCTCCCCACACCCCCACCTACCAAAACCCAAAAAGAAAAAATAAAAGCAAGGTTCTTGAGAAAGAAAGGTGAAAACAAAATAAAAAATCTGGGTGTGTTGCGTGTGGATTTGTTATTGTTGAAAATAAATAGTATTAATGATTTCAAGGCTAAAGTCTTTACGTTAGCCATGTCTACCAACTTTCCAAAAAAATAAAAAACCTTAAAAGTTGGATGATCTCAAAAGTCAACTTTCACCATTAATACGTTAAAACAAAAATGATTTAAGAATTTTGTACATTACAGTCGTTCAACTTTGTTCATTTATTCAAATAAACATTTCAATTTGATATCCAGACCACGATAAGCACGATAAAAACTTTTCACTACGTGTGAAAGGAATTATCTCCAACAGTCGTATATCCAGAAAACCTATCACATCAATAGCGTAAAATTTTTACATCAATTCTACAATTGATTTACACGAATTTTGCTACACTTACGGTGTAGCAAAATTAATTAATTAATTAGTGGGTCCCACACTAATTAGAGTGTGCTGTAAAATTTATCGTCCACTAAACACTGTACAAGCATCATTTTTGATTTACACATACGTTTATATTTACATTTTGCATTCTTGTTAATTTATATTTATATATATATTTTTTTTTATACAATGACATTTTTGTTAGAAGAAAATTATAAATTTGCCTTAATAAATAGGTGAACAGATCAAAATATCCTTAACTAGAAATAACAAATCATGTCCTATTATAAACGTGTTTTGACACCCATTTTAATAGAAAAACGTGTTTTTGAATAGTGATTGATGGAAGAATGTGTGGTTAAAAAGTAAAGATAATTTTTAGGTTTATGTGCAATATTATTTTATTGATAGAATGTGTGGTTGAAATGAAGAAAGAGAAAAAAAAAAGGTACCAAACGGAGGCTATATAACGTTTGTTTAACTATTTTATTATAAATCTCTAAAATTTACTAGAAGATTGTGACGTTTCATTAATTTTTTTTCTTTAAAAAATGGCATTTTTTTAGTGTGAGGTTTACAAAATTTTTCTAACTTGCAATTGACTAATATTTAGACAACATCCGGCTTACGACAAATATCATGCAAAAGTTTCTCATATTTTGAATTTTGTCTCTTCGATACATCATATCTAAATCTTCGTTTGAAAAAAAATTATAAATCAATTATTAAACTTCATTTTTAATAATTATATTTCAATAAATTCACAAATATTCATCACAAATTATCTTTTCGGATGGGGGCCACGTTTTCTAGAAGATGCAGAAATTTGAGTCTACCCTTTTGTGCTTGACTTGGAAATTTCCTTTTACTATTCATCTGCGGCCGAATCTTTTGAATTTTGAGGCTGTCCTATCGAGGGGATTTGTGGGCTTCGGAAACCAATCCATCTTCCTTGTGCATTTGTTTGGCACCCCATCCTACTTATTAGTAACTTATAAGTTTTAATCAAAATTAACCATTAATTCTAACCAAATATTCATAAATATAACATCCTCATATTTTGTAGGACTCAATAATATCCCTCTTTATAAATTAAAAATACATTATCGAAATGATGCACAAACCAAGGGCAAATTTGACTCAACTTTCATTATAATTATACAAATAATCTTCTGAATCAAAAACAGTACAAAATATATTTTAAATTGTCAGGTGATCCTTAAACGTCTAACCTTAAAAGATTAAATTTTGGTTTATAATGGGTATAATGTCCAAAAAATTGGAATGGACGTGAAAATCTAATGAAAATTTGAAGGATAACCGTTCTCTTGGATATCAATTATGTAACTATAATGAATATTGAGTACAATTTATGTATTTTTTTCTTAAAATGTTGGAGATACTTGCTATGTATTCAACAACGATATCATTATTCTTTTTGAGTAAATGATTTTTATCATTAGCGTTGATCGATTTAGGTGACAGTATGAACCACATGATTTATGGTTCAATAGAATTGTAATACATTGATTATTGAACTGTAAATCGAGAACTTTCCGTCATCTAAATTAATAATGTTATATTTACAAAAGATGAGAAACATTACATATTTTTTTTTTCCCCTCTCTAATCCGAAGACAAAAATGGAAAATGGTTGGTCTTTCTTAGTCTATTAAAGAATGAGTCAAATTTCAACTTAAGACGGCGGTATAAGTACGGGGAGAATAATATTAAACAAGATAAGAGTGGATTGTCTGTGAAAGTGACGAGACTACAACATTCGTTCAATAACTTGTATTTTTTTGGCGTTGATTTAGTCCAATTCGATGGCTTTCAATTTCAATTAATCTCAGTATAATTGTCAAGTTATTAAAAAAAATTCATTTTCAACCACACATTTTTCAATAAAATAATATTACACGTAAATTTAATTTTTTAATCACATATTTTTAATTACATCACATCATAAAATACATTTTCTTTTATACAACCAGTATCAAAACACCATCAAATTAGAAATTATGCCCTCTCTCTCTCTCTCTCTCCCCGGTTGAATTTCATGTTTTCATTTTTTATGCCTTGTTTGACTCTCTCTCTCCACATGGGCCGACCCGGGCTCGAGTCGACACCCCAAAATGGAGCTCTGCCCGAGCCTTGGCTCGATGGAACCGAGGGCTCAGGCTTTTTATGGGCCGAGTCCGAGCCGTTCCAGCCAACGATCTTTTTTGTCATCCCTATTCACACTTCTCGCACGACCTTGTGGACCCCACGGAATTTTGTCATCCCTATTCACACTTCTCTCTCTCCACATGGGCCGACCCGGGCTCGAGTCGACGCCCCAAAATGGAGCTCTGCCCGAGCCTTGGCTCGATGGAACCGAGGGCTCAGGCTTTTTATGGGCCGAGTCCGAGCCGTTCCAGCCAACGATCTTTTTTGTCATCCCTATTCACACTTCTCGCACGACCTTGTGGACCCCACGGAATTTTGGAATACTCATTTTTTTTTTCAAGATCTAAATTTTACTACCCCTTGTTTGTGTATATTGTAGATGACTTTTCCTTAGAAAGCCTAAATCTATAATCACCAATTAATTTCCATTCCTCCCTAATGTTCTATCAAAATTTAACGTCGACATTGGCGACGGCCACAAATATCTAGCAATTAGACAAACCTTCATACTTATTTCAAGTTTCTACGCATTGATAGTGCTACACCGTTATAGAAAATTTACAACTTACTCTCACAATATAAATGTTTTGACATCACCACAAGCATATGATAAAAACTACCGTAATATTAGACGTTGATAAGTAATATTAATAGAGTGGTTATATCGTCACCGTAATTTTTATTTGATAGATCATATTTTAATTGTAGTTAAACTCCTCAATCTTTGCTCATTGTAGCAATTAGTTCCTTAATTTTTTTTAAAAAAAATTTGTCGAATTCTTATCTTCAACCTTCTACTGCGTCTCGTTCTTGATGATGATTTATATCTAATTATATTGTTTTCATATTTTGAAATGAGCAAAAAATATTTTTTTACAATTTTTATTTATTATTTTTTAAAAAATATGATGGAAAAATAAGTTATTTTACATCATTTCAACGGGCTTTTGAACATAAAAATATTATCAAAAACAAAATGTGTTAGTAATGAAAGTTCGAGGATAAGAACAACATAAAAAATCGTTAGGAACATAAACAAAGATTAAAAATCTTAAATAAATCTTTAGGAAATATAATTAGCCATATATTAGCCTCAGTTTGGCTCACATTAAAATTATAATTCATTTTTTTATCTCTTCTTATCAATCACACATTTTTCAATAAAATAATATTACACGTAATCCTAAAACTTTTTCTTCTTTTTAACCATACATTTTTTTTCAGAAAAATATTATTTCAACAATTAAAATTTCAAATAATAGAGACCAAACAATGACTTAATATTATGAATTAAGCTTGTCGTACACTCTTTAGCGTACAAGAAAGTTTGACACTCTATTATGAGTCAAAATAGTTGTTTAAAGTGTTTTTGCATTTATCATAACAATTTCATACGTGTATATATGTAGCAATATACGTAGCAAGATTGTAATATTATTCCATTTTTGGCCTTTGTCCTACAACGACCACGAAAAAAAAAACCACGCAGAATTTATAATGGGAACAGCACAACAGGCAAGCAACTTTTTGTAGGCTACAGTCTTCATTGTCAATAATGTATCTATGATCAATTTTCACTGTGTAGACCCATATAGAAAGAAATTGTAAAGCTACCATATCCCCAGAGAGAATGGCCTTCATGGTTTTCATTTCTTCAAGAGGGAATTTTTACATGCGTCTATCAAGCTCCAATTCTTCATATTTCAAATGGATCATAATTTTCATGTTCTTCTACATCTGCGTGTTGACTCAATCCGATCCGAGAATTTCGGAAGCTGGGCTTCTCTGTGGCCATTCAAGGTTGCCTCCAAATAACGATTTCATCCAATTATTTATTAAAGTAATGGAAGTTCTTTCTCAACAAGTCATTTCTCAGAATTGGGGTAGTCATGCACTAAATTCCAGCACAGCTTCGATTTACAGTTTAGCCCATTGTTACAGAGATTTATCGCGCGATGATTGTCTCCAGTGCTATGCGGCGAGTCGAACCCGCCTCCCCCGCTGCATCCCCGCCGTGGCTGGCCGTATATTTTTCGATGGGTGCTTTTTGCGGTACGATAATTACAGTTTTTTTGGAGAAGCAGTAGACCCAAATTGGGATAGACGAGATTGTAACAGTTCAATTGTTGATAATCCAAATGATAATCAGTTCACCCGATCGGACTTCAATAAAAGTGTCGAGGATTTGATTGATAATATTACAGCAAGTGCAGTGTCGAACGATGGTTACGCGGTGGCGGGGTTGAATGGTGTTTATGGATTGGCGGATTGCTGGAGGACTTTGACCACAAATAGTTGCAGAGAGTGTTTGACGGTGGCGCGTAGGGAGGTGATAGGGTGTTTGCCTGGCCGGGAAGGCAGAGCATTGAATACTGGTTGTTATTTGAGATATTCTACTCAGAAATTCTACTCTAATCATTCTGATACAACAAATAGTGGTTCTGGTAAGTTTGATTAATTCTAGGCGACAAATTTTTGTTCACCAAACTCATGTCGGATTTGCTAAGATTTTGGATTATAATCTGTCAAGTTCTAGTTGAGATCTAAATTATACGATCGTTTTTCGACTTTAATTCTTCTCTTGTTTAATTATATCGGTCATAAGTTTTGAGCATGTGATCTTGAAAGAACCAAGTCCTTGACAATGTCCTTATCTTTTTCTTTCTTGTTTTCTCAACGTATGATTGCTTGAAGGTCGGATTTCTCATTTTTAAGGTTATTTTTCAGAAATATCAACGACGGGGAAAGTATTAGCAATTGTTTTATCGACATCTGCCTTCTGTATGCTCTCTGTATTTTGTGGTTATGCAGCCTATCGAAGATGGAAAAAACGAAAACAAGGTATGGTATCTAAAATAATATAGTTTTTATGATTGATACAACTTCAAATGGAAGCTATTCTTATGTTGAACGAGGTTTTTGTCAGCAAGCAAGAATCTTGGCCTAATTCAATACTCTTACAACAAGTCGAATTTGAATTTCAAATACGAAACTCTTGAGAAGGCAACAAATTATTTTGATCCTTCAAGAAAATTAGGACAAGGAGGAGCTGGTGCTGTGTATCAAGGAACCTTACCAGATGGAAAAACCGTGGCTGTAAAGAGGTTGTTTTTCAGCACTAGGCAATGGGTCGATGAGTTCTTTAATGAAGTTAACCTAATCAGTGGAATTCAGCACAAGAATCTTGTGAAGCTTTTGGGTTGTAGCATTGAAGGCCCCGAGAGCCTGCTCGTTTATGAATTCGTACCTAACAAGAGCCTAGAACAATACCTCTTTGGTAACCCTTTTTTTTTTTTTTGCTGTTACATCTGTTTTGTTATATGATGGTTTAATTTTTCTATTTCTTTTGTTCAGGTAACAACAAAGTTAAGATTCTAAGTTGGAAAGAGCGCTACGATATTATAGTTGGAACAGCAGAGGGTATTGCTTTCCTCCATGGAGGTTCTGAATATAGAATAATTCACAGGGACATTAAGACGAGCAATGTTATTCTGGACGAAAATTTCACTCCCAAAATTGCGGATTTTGGACTTGCTCGAAGTTTTGCTGTGGATAGATCTCATCTTAGCACAGGAATTGCCGGCACATTGTAAGAAAAAATATCATCGCATTACCCTAAGATAATTATATATTCGTTTGGCAATTTTTTGTAAGATGGATTGGATAGTAACGGACAGTATTAAGAAAGAAAATGAAGCTTCATTACATTCTCGAGTTTGGTCCAACATGACATACCAAACATGCACTATGTTTATAAGATTTTCCAGTTTCAAAATTTAATATATGATTTCTCGCGGTGCAGAGGGTATATGGCTCCCGAATACCTAGTAAAAGGACAACTAACGGAGAAGGCTGATGTGTATAGTTTTGGCGTGTTGGTTCTTGAAATCATGTGCAATAGAAAAAGTAATGCATTCGTCGAGGACTCAGGTTCTCTCCTTCAATCGGTACTTTCCAAATTCCATCGTCACTGCATTACATTTTTCATATATATGCTATAATACTGCCGATTTCTGTTTATTCGTTGGTACATATTTATCAATGTGGTATGCTATTTTCACATACAGGTTTGGAAACAATACAAGTCAGATAGATTGACAGAACCGGTTGATCCTTCTTTAAAAGGCGAATTTCCAGAATTTGAGGCATTGAGAATGCTGAAAATCGGGCTTTTATGTACACAGGCTTCAGCTTCGTCAAGACCATCCATGTCCGAGGTTGTCCGAATGCTTACTGATTTTGACCGTGAAATTCCCGAACCGAATCAACCCCCATTTTTGAACGCTAGCTTGCTTTCTACAACCTCGACTAGGTCAACCTACAGCATAAACAGCTTGGCATCAAATGCACAGACAAGATTTGAAGCATTTTACACCTCCACAGAATCCTCTATTCAGAGTTCAGACGAACCTCTTAGAAGTAAAGAACGGAGTCAAAAATAGAAACCCGGTTTTTCTTATATCCATGAAACTCCAGTACAGCATAGCTCAAAATCAGACGCACTTCATTCGACGAATGGCCTCAGATAATGAACGGAAGTATTGTACAGTAGCTCGACTGTGTAAAAACCTTGCGATTGTGTTAGACACGTGTACATGATCTGCAGTATAGTATGAGGGTAAGTTTTGAAGGGTATTCAGTATACAGAAATTGATTGCCAAATTGAAATATTGTACTAAGAGTAGGTAATGTGGGTGGTTATTCGGACCCGGGTTGTCATTTTCAAGCATTTATTATTTGTCAACAGCTAATCCTTTTAATAATTGTTTCAACTTTCAACAGAAACTTTTTGGATTTATAATAATTAATTTGGCTGCGGATTAATTGTTAAATTAAGACGGGTCGTAATAACGATAGGTTTATTTGCCTGAAACTTGATGTCAAATTAAATGGTTAACTATGCTAAATTAGACATAATTTGGCACATTTACTTATTTTATACAAGAGTAATGATATTTATCCCCAGTGTGTTTACAAACACAGTCTATGTGGCGTTAATGTGACATTAAATGATATGTGAAATTAAATAAGTCACTATCTACAATTCGTGTTTTATTAGCAATCAGCTTGACCGTTTCAATCCAATGAGGATCAACTTGCTACAAATCGAATATATTGAGGACTATGCTTTCTATTTACTTCAGTTAGAAACTAACTTATTACACCTACAAAAACCTTCTATGCAAATTTTTCTTTCTTAAAAATGTAATTAAAGTGCTAACAATATAAGAGAATAAAAACATTGACATTTCGTAACAAACACATTGCATAGAACTCACCCATAAAATTAGCTTGTAAGAAAGTGCTCAGAGCTTATAAATCCACAAGGATGTATACATTTCAAGGGTGATGTAGGGTACAATTAGATCATTAAATCTCTAGAAAATCGTCGTACATAACCTAGAGGGGTTGCTCAATTGGCCAGACTTTCGGTTTGCTCCTCAATAGTCACCAGTTCGAGTCCCCTTAGGACTACTAAGGTGAGTATCCGACCGTAACTTCAGGGCCCCGTGGGATTAGTCGAAGTGCGTGTAAGTTGGCTCGGACATCCACGGTTAAAAAAAAAAATCGTCGTCCACATTAGTCCATTTTTTCCATCTAGGTAACTCCACGGAACCAGTCTCCTACTTGAACTAAGACACGATTTTTACTTCGATATCAATTGTAACAATCACATTGACTAGAACTCACTCTTAAATTGTATAGAAGTACTTACATTTCAATTGAGTCGTATCAACCAAGTGAATCAAGAGGGTGGCAATTGGGACCATAGATGTTGGGTTGATGCGCACATGTCGCATTATTTTCAAGTCCCCTATTAAATCGCAAGACGTCACGTATAAACAAAATTATTTTCAAATGTATGCTTGAAACACGTGGTCCTGCTGTTTTATTTGTGCGGACATTTTCCAAGTTCGAATAACTTGACAGAGAAACTTTTGTGGGGACCACAAGAGATGAGGAAAAACCAAACAAGTCCATAAAAGACCCCTACGTATCGATGGCATTAATTAGACACTCGTTTGGTAGAATGTAGATGACCAACTAAAATTAATGAGTTCACACGGTCAAAACACATTATCTAAAAACGACATAAATTATCTAAATCAACATCAAATAGTTACATTGCCAACCTAAAAAAGTCGGTTCCATTATGAAATCAACTATGCCTATTCAAAAAAGATGCAACATAAAGGCAACAGAGATACCAACTCTGCCTAGACGAGGCTGTGATTACAAGAGAGCAAGGCAGGGAGACAAGTATTGTCATACCTAACATGCCACAATGGTTCTCAACCATTACTTATATTCAAGAGGCAGTTGTTGACATTTTTCTGTTCTACAGTAATGCAGGACTGAACAATAATAGTCCTAAAGATAAATCTGCCATCCTTTTTTATCTTATTTATGAAGGATCAAAATTTAGTCCATGACATGAAAAATTATACCTCAACAAAGAACCAACATAATTAAACCTGACAAAATATAAAGACAATTAAGGATTCGCAGATTATGTTCAAAGTTCTTAAAAGAAAGTGTGCGTATCAACAGGGTAAGCCCTGAAACTTTCATATACTGCTTGGAAGGCAGCCTCCATCTTCTCCTGAAAAGGAAAAAAAAAAAAAAAAGCACGCCGAATAAAATCAATAGGAGAGAAAAGTTTTTATTTTTATTTTTGATTATTTTTAATATTTTAATAATTATTTGGATTGATTTGCACTTTTAAAAATGTTTTGGACTAGATTGCAATTTATTCTTTATTTTTATTTTATTTTCTTTTTTGTTTTATTTATATAAGAAGGTATAATAGTCATTTTATGTTAAAAATTGGTCAAAAGGACGTTTTGCGCAAGAAAATGCAAAGGTAGGGACGTTCTACACCAAAAAATCGAGCATAGGAACGTTTTCCACAACAACCGTTATAGGTAGTGACGTTTTGCGCCAATTACCCATTTATATTGAAATATAAAAAAATTAACATAAATAAAGATTATATACTGTAGCCAAATACTTGTATGGGTAGTAGTTATTTCAGCAAGCCGAGCCGAGCCGAGCCCGGTCAAAAAAATTAAGGCTCGACACGAGCTTTCAGTCTGAGCCTTAGCTGGCCGGGCTGAGCTGAGCGCGGGCCGACTCGGTTTTTTTGTTTTTTTTAATGTCAAACCTACATTTCTTACTTAAAAAATTTAAAATTTGTGCAATTTATACTTACTATAAATTAAAGAAAAAAGCTCGGGCTTGGCTCTAACTTTTTTGTGACGAACTTTTTTGGGCCCGAGCTGAACCGAGCAAAGCCCGGCCAAAAAATGAGGCTCGGCGTAACCGAGCCGGGCCCAGCTCAAGCTTTTTCTGAGCTGAGCTGAGCCGAGCCGAGCCCAAATCGTCCGAGCCGGCGAGCTTTTTTGCAATCCCTAATGGGTGGCCAACAAATACTGAACTGTCAAGCTGTCCAAATCTGGACAATAACCGGCAGGTCGATATGATAATTTAAATATGGATTTGACACGGGTTGAAACAAAAACCCAACAGATTAATAGTACTTCAAGTTGAATATGGGTGTATTGCTAAATAGCATTAGTCCAAATGCAAGCTTTAGAAATGGACGGTCGCCATAGGAAACTTCATAATAAGCAAGATTGTACAGAAGTTTACCGCTTCAAGGGTCCCCTTAGAGTGGAAGAGTTCCCATCAGTTGATATGAACTTCGAAAGAAGCCTCAAAATGCACAACTCAAAAGGCAACGGGGAAGAATTCACTCTGCTAAGAGCTGAAATATCTGCATGTTAAGTAAATAAACATAGCACCAAGAGTCACAGAAATAATATCATGAACAACTTCTAGACGTCATCCGCCCCCTTTAATGCTTAGGCATCCAAAAACGATCTCATTTTTGAGAAATAAAAGTAAACAAAGTCCCATCAGTACTCAGATATCGCAAGTAACTCACTGAGAGCCGCTGAACAAATAAGAATGTGTAGGACAAAAGAAATCAACAAGTATGCATGAAACTGCAGGATTCATATTAATGTTTTCTTGCTTTAAATACACGATTTCAAATATTTGACTACATGAATGCCTTGAAATCTCCATCATAGAGGAGCTGACAAGGGTCTCTTCTAAACTGATATTCTGAAATTCCCTCAACAGTCGCTTACTCTTTCAAAAAAATAAGCGAATACTAATAGAAAAGTTCTTTTCCACCAGTGTAAAAGGGTTCACACAGTGCATTTGAGTCTTGCAAATGTTAAATAGCCTGTATGACCTCTAGATTCGCCATTGCGCCTCGCCGTGACTTTCATAGAACTGGCATTTTCGAGCCCATTTGTGGAGCGTTGTCTCTTCTTGCAGCTCTTAAGAGACATGGAACTACCGTGATCATCTTGCCAGCTCTGCAAGTTCCCTTCTCGAACTTCATATGTGTGCAGAAGCACTTCAAATGTTCTTATATCTGCACAAGCCAATCATAAGCATCACCATGAATGAAAGTACTCGAGTTTAACAGCTCAACTAACCAACTTGATTGTATTATCTATAACAGTATCAACCCCAAAATCCAGGAAAGAGGCCTACCAGTGAAATCAGATCTAAGTGTTTCACATGATTTCTGTACTTGCTCAATACAGGGTGAGAAGGAGCACAGCACCCCATCTTGTTTCAACATTTTTGAAGCAGAAGAAATGGCCAACCAAGGTTGAGGGAGGTCGAGGAAAACTGAATCTGCCCGCCCTAAAAATTCATCTGGAAAACCATCACCCTGTATATCTCTCACCCCCACAGTCACCAAACTACTCAATCCCGTCCTTTCAAAATCTAACCTGCAATAAGAAAGAACACACTATCATAATCAAGATACTAAAGCATTTACTCAATTTTTCAAGTTCTAAAATGCATTTTTGTGACAGAAGCATGAAATACAACCATAATCAAATAAACATATTCAGTTCTTTCTCAATCTGCAGAAAATCCAATGGTATTCTATATTACATCAAATTATTTTACTTATAAGCATTAATCTTGATTGAAAATCCTTACCTAGCCGAGGCAGCCCTTTGTTCGTGAAAATCAAAAGTGTAAACATGTCCATTGGGAGCAATAGCTCGAGCAAGCGACGTAGTCAAGGATCCACTTCCAGTACCGGACTCGAGAACCAGGCAACCTGGAACTATCTCCAGGTACATGACAACAAAACTAATATCGGCAATATATAAAATTTGGGTTCTGTGGCTTAGAACCAGAGTCCATAGCTCGGCAGTTGGGGCCAACAAGTACACAAATCCACCCTTATTACTAAACACTTTGGAACCAAATGGTTTCCCAATCCATTCTGAATGCTTAAATACACCGAAACGATTTTGCAGAACCCCGCTTTCAGAAACTTTTACAGCCTTCATATTATCATGTCTCTCATATACTATTACCAAATCGCCATCACTTACGTAGCGTGCAAACGACAATTTCTTCGATGAATCAAATGGAAACATTGTCAAAAATTTAAGATCAATTCTCAACCTTATAATCTGCATTACAATTAAAAAGGAGCAATATCATGAAGTCATGTTTCAAAAAGGCAGAAGTTTGTCAGAGAGCAAATTAACACATTTATGTTCAATAAATAAATTTCTTACTCAAGCTGTTTGATACACAATCCACCTACGAATAAGAAGTTGATTGAATTTGAATATCCGCTCGGGGGCGGATCCCGGAATTTTTTGCGCGGGCTAAAATTTAATCTACAGAGAGAGAGAGACCGACCTTACACCGCAGGTCCGCCGAGGTATTTGCTGAGGAGCAGTGCTAGAAAGGAGAATAAGAAGACTCCTCTGCCGAAGAATTTTGAGAATTCTGTAGGCTATATATATCAAATCGAATTGACAAAAAATGAACGAATTGAATTGAAAATTAAATTACAATGAAACTCAACAGATCAGAGATTCAGAATAATTACCAGATCCAGATGACAAATCGAATGAGGTGCTAGGGTTTAAGGTTTTCGAAATGGAAATACCGAAGCCGATTAGCGGAAATCCTCTGTAGAATGGAATGGACTGGCAACGGGGAGGGGTTCGGGGCGCGGGCCCCTTTCCTGCCCCCATTTATTTTTTATTTTTTTTCAAAAATTTCCAATTAACTATTTTTTTAATTTGTAATTAATTATTATTATTTTATTCTTCAAGGGGCGGGACACCCTTTCCCTGCTCCGTCCCGCTCGTCGGGGCGGATTCTTTTTTGCCATCACTAGAATGGACTCTTCATTCTTCATTTTTTTTTATATTAGACACAGGCTAAACCAGCTGACTATGGGCTAAACCCAAAAAAAAAAAAGGAAAGTAGTGGATCTGAGCTTGGACAAGCACGTGCTGTATTCCCGACCAGCCCATGCCTAGATCCGCCTGCTCCTCAGCAAGAATGAATTCAGAGGCGAAGGAAAATGAGGAAATTACACAAAAGTCGAGGTTTAAATAATATAATTCAAAATTCAGGTGCAAACTTTCATTATTCATAAATCATGTATCAATAAATATAAACCCTAAATCAAATTTCCTTTCGCCCAAACCCTAACTCTTCATTATTTTCTCTCTCTAAAAATGTTCCCCACAAATATGCAGGCATAACAAACTGTTTCCTCACCTCTCTGCGCCTCATCTCCCCTCCCCTTCCCTCTCTCTGTAAGTGAATCTCTATTCCCTCCCCTCCACTCCCCGGCCTCCTCTCCCATCCCCTCTCTCTGTCGCTGGTTCAACGACGTAGCGCCGACATAAGCTCCGGTGCTCGAGACACCACCATAAGCTGAGCTCCAATGAGCTATGCCGAATGCAGATGCAGATGTTCCGAATCGCGACCGTGCTTGGTTTGGTTGTTTTGATTTGTGGTGGTTGATGGTGGCGGTCGCGAAGGTGGTGATCTGAGTTTGTCACAGATCGTCGGCGATCTGAAATTTTTATAGTTGCGTGCGACGATTTGGTGGTGGTGTGACGTGGTGCTGTGACCAACAATTAGGCTATGTGACCAACTATTTGGCTGATTTGTGACTAAATATTAGGTGTCTGTGACTAAAAATAATTTGTGACCAATAAATTGTAACTTACGAGACCCATAGATAAAATGTGACATATAATTTAAATGATGTGACCTACAAATCTGTGATCACGAAATAACCCGTGACCATTTAATTTGACGATATGTGACAAGTAAATAATTCTGTAACTTATAATTATGAATATGTGACTATTAATCACAAACTGTGACTTTATTATCTTTATTTAATAAATATTTTTAATTAATTATATCTATACCTGATTTTTGAATTTTTAAACTATTTATCTTACTTTTAAATTGGGGTAAAGAATACATATTAGATATGAACTTTTCCCGAGGAAAATTGGGGGAGATGGAGAGAATAAAAGAACGTTGGATTGCACAACCCAATTAGCATGGTCTATCAGCCTGTGATTTTGCCATGCCGGATCAGGCCCAAGTCCAAAGTTAAATAACAATTATTTTATTTTATTTTTTTGCTGAACAAATATATTTGATTATTAATTTTTTGTAAGTTTTAAGAACATCTTATAATAGGAAAGATAATTAATAACTATAAATAGAAAATTTAAACTAAGGCTCCGTCTGATTCTCATTATTGTATAATGAGAATGAAAAATATAACCGTAATTACACACAAGATATAGAAATTTATTTTCTTTACTACTTAGAAAAAATAATTTATAATAAAAGTAAACGGTATAGGGTAAAATAATTTATTATTAACCCGAGGTATTCATAATTAAAGTTCAATAGAAAATTGCTCTATCGATAGTCCTAGAGCTATTATTTTACCAATTGTTTTCAAAATCAAAAGGAAAAATAAGTTCAGAAAAATTAAATTCTAAAGAATGGAGTTTATACGGGAGCTTAATCAAAATGTGCGAGTGTTTCAATATATCTTGCAATTATGGAGAACAAAAACAGCATAGGAAGAAACCAACACATGCGCGAGTTCACAATAACATTTCAAATACGTCACTAAGCCAATATAAAGAAATCAAAGAAACGAAAAAACACTCTGAAACCCGAGAAATGAATTCTCTTTCTTGATTTCGCCTTCTATTGTAAGTGAACAACTCTGTCCTTTCAACAAACTTGGAGAAGATGGCTTCTTCACATTACTTTCTGCAGAGCTTCCCAATAACGTACTATGAGATGGCACTTTAGTTTTTAGCTCCAAATCGGTAAAATAATCTTTTGAATTCGCGTCTCTTTCTTTAAAAATTGTGTTTCTAGTTGTATCATTGATTTCTCCATCTATGATCACAACATCTTGTACCAACTGATTGGGATTTGCATGACCGCGTCCATAAAGATACGAAATACCACTTTCAGACCCATTCTCGTGCCAAGATTCAAAATCCAGGGTAACTAGATTAGAATCAACGGGCTTCAAATTATCAAATTCCGGGAAGTTCCTTGCTTTTTTCCTTATATACTCGAATATATTTCCGTCAGTCAGATTTTCAGATTCAACATACTGAGTTTCAGTCGTGAGCTTGCCTTCTCTAATCCAAACATCAGCAGGGAGTTTGCCTTGAAACACATAAAAGCAGTAAAGAAAACATATTGCAGACAAGAAAAAAAAAAAATTGATACGCTCATCGATCTCACCTGTATCACTCTTGAGGTAAGAGCCAATATAGCTGTTATGGCCATCTGAAGTTGCATCTTTGTTTGAAAAGTGTCGGTTCTGTTCTACTTCTGTAAGTTCAGGATTTTGAATAGCCACATTGCCACGAGGAATTCTACTGCCCTCTTTTTCTTCCAGAGTGCCACTATCAAGTTCAAGATGCTCCTCACGAGTGCGTTTTCTGATGAGAGTCAAGGTCTCTAATGATGGAGAACATGTGTCATTTGAAATGGGCAGAATGGGTAAGTTCTTTGCCTTTTCACGAAGGTGGTCGAATACTGTTCTTTCAGTTATAATTTTGCAGTCACTGTCTTCAATTTCAATAACAGGGATATCTTCAGAATTACAATATTAGTAAAAGTCAGTATGTTTAAACGTTGGAGGACAACAGAAAACAGTAGAGGAGAAAGACACGGTTTTTACCATCTTCCGAATCTTCGTCTAGAAGTTTGAAGCTGGGCCTGGTCATGAAAAGTTAGAAGTCAATCATTGTAATATAACTTCACTATAGCCCTCAGTGGATATTTAAAATCAACCATAGTTAATCAATTAAACTAATTGTAATATCAAGCGAATACCCTATAATGTACATTGTACATCATAATGATACAGGCAAAAAGCATTTTCGGTAAGCCTTAAAAAAGTAAAAGTACTTAAGAGTAATTTCTAAATTTGGCAAACATAAGTACAAGCTTAAAAGTGTTCAACATCTTGCTCTTTTAAAGCTAACCTTCCCCAAAAAAGTACTTGTACTTTTATTTTAGCCTTAGCCAAACACGCTCTAAGTTGGGGCTTACATGAAATTTGATTTCTCTATGAATTCAATTGAGTTGTAAGGTTCTTTTGTTGGAGCATGAGGGGAATGATCGTTGTTATCTTTTATGATATACACATCCTTGGACTTGCAGGAGGACGCTTCCTTTGGCATATATTTACTGGTGGCATCCACGTCTGTCTGTGCGGTGACAATAACTTTTTGATGGACATCGATACCTACTGCATAAACATCAAAGTCACAAGTTCATTTAGCCAGCAATGAAAGAAAAGAGTCCGTATGGCAGTAAACTAAGAAAGGGAGTTTACTAAGTTCTTCAAAGATCAAATCTGCTTTAAGTGTGAGCTTTCCTTGCTGAGGCCTTGGAAATGACACTGTTGTACTGTAAGGGCTATCAGAAAAATCAAGTGTCAAGCCCAAATCTCAAAATATAACACCAGAGATATATTTGCAAGCAAAGTCGTTCTGAATTCATGGACATAACCGAGGATGATTCCCAAATCAAATTCAAGCGCTAGATCAAGAATTGAAGTTTCTGTACCTCGAGAACTCCTCCACTCTGCAGCAACAAAAAGAGATTTAGATACAGTCAAGAAATTGTGCCCCTTCTAATTTAAATATAGTACTGAGAGGCCATCCATTAGAAAATGAGATGCAGATTATCAAATTTAGATACTTGGTGACCAAGATAGAGGTAGGATTTATTTATATCAAGGCAGTGTCAATACTATGGGGTTCCATCTTAAAAGGTAATGGGCTCTGATATCATGTTAATACTTTGGGGTTCCATCTTAAAAAATAAACCTTATTAAAAAAAGTAACAAAACCCCTTATAAATTGTTCTATGTTTCATCTTTATTTGATGTGGGATTTTATCCCTTAACAGGTAGATTATGAACCAACAATCTTAAAACAAGCTTTTCATTTACCCCTTGAACAAATCCTGCTTTCTTAAAATGTCCGTAAACACCTGTAAACCACTTTATACCTTATTTTCTCGTGAAACAAAATGAGGTTATCTTCTTCAATACCAACCATCTACAAGATATGTAAAAAATTATTAGATGGGGGAAAAACTTAAGTGTCGCAATCGAAGGAAATATATATAAATATTCTTGGACATGTACCATATTAGCATAATGGTGTTTAGTTGATTGCATAGGCTGTGATAATCTAGTTAATGTTATCACCAGCTGGGACTTCCCTTGCCTTCGGTGGCCCCCAGTTTCCTCAACCTTCATCTCAACTTTTGGGGGTAGTGATAACAATGACTCCTTAATATGGTTCCCAAATGGATATTTTCGACCAGTGACCAACTCTATCTTCCTTGGATCAGCTTCAGAGAGGGTATCAAATGATTTTACTCCCATTGATTGCAGTGCCTAAGAAGAATATTACAGGTAGGGGAAGAGAACAAAAATGTTACTTTATTTTCAATGATCAAAAATTCAAGTCAAATGTCTCAAATAGCTTTAGAAGCTAGAAATAAACCTTTGCAGTCACCATTCCAATGCCCGGTAATTGTTTCAGTAAGTATGGACTGTCATCCCATAGCTTCTGGTGTAAACATTTGGCTAGAATTGATGTACTCAAAGCTCCTTTATAGATTTTCTTAAATATAAAATACTCTTTCTGGCACTTTGCAATTCTACACCCATTTGAGCAAATAGAATTCATGTCCTATAGCAAAAACACATATTCGTGGTTTAAGTTTCAGATAGATGGAAATATCACAAATCTTAAATTATTTGTGAGGAACAAAACCTGGTTCATTGACAAATCATGAACCGAAGGATCCCCTGTCAAGCAGTCATTCGCCAAAACAAATATCTTCTCTTCTCTGGTTTGAATGCGTTTTTTTCTCTTTCCTTTATCTCCAAGTATGTGAAATCGAAGCCGACCATCTTTGTCATTGTTTATGTCATTTAGGAGTTTCTTTTCATTACGCCTCAGTTGTATCCCTACATTTTCAGATTAGAGGATATGTATCATTCATATTCATTGCTTAAGGGACATTGTAAATGGAGATGCATACATACAGGAGATTTCTTCTGCCCGACATATAACATGAAGCACATCTTCTATGCTGCAGTTTGCAGGGGACTGTATAATGTGTTTCAATGTGTCAAACTTCAGATAGTACTTTGTCATCAATCTTCCAGGTTCTGAACACAGGAAAAGAAGAATTAAAATTCCATCCTGCATGATAATCACTAGATTGAGAATATGAATACATGATACCAAGTGGCTTCAGCAGAAAACCATCTTCATCAGTCCACACCGTTTGATACCGTGATAATTCGTTAACCTTCTGAATGCAAATCTCTGGCAGACATGAAAATCATGGAATGAATGTTAGCATAAGAATCAAAACAATGACTTTGTGATTATCATTCATCAATTTACCTTGCAAATGTTTCTCTATTTGGTGGCCAGGCAGCGCCTTCTTAATTGCATAATTCTCAGGATTCTAATGCGTGAAAAGTATCAAAAGAGTGAACAATTGTAAATGGAAATCCAAATTGTGGGCTCCAATTAGGCCAAAAGAACATGCCTTTTTCATTCTCACGTACAAATATGAGCATTTCATCCATTCAATTGCCTTTGTTATATCTGAGACAGTTAATTGAACTATCTCTGCAGTTAGATGCTCCGTAACACATGGAAGCAATCTAAAGAGAAAACAAGACCACGAAACAATCAAGTCAAACAGCAGGCACAGCGCTTCAGTTTACACAGTATAAAGAAGGAACAACAGAGTGAGTAAGGAATAGACATACTGTGATTCCACCATCTCGCACCCATTTAATAGATTCTCGTACAAATGGACCTGAGATATGATATTTGCATGTTTTATAGATGTATCATTTCATTTTTTCTTCTTTATCATATGTGGGTAGGGAAAGTGAGTGTGCATGTAATTGTGCACATCCAGTGTGCATGTCTGCATGCTTGAGAAATAGAGACCTACAGTTGCCTTTCTAGTCATGATTAAGACGATTCCTGTATCGTCAAACGGAGGACGGCCTGCCCTTCCACACATCTGCACAAATTGAAATGGTTTATTTTTGCTTGAAAAGGCACGCCTTGAGATGTAAAAAGATCATGATGAATGTTTAGTTAGCACAACTACAACCAAAGTCAGTATAGAAGGTTACGAGAACTAACTACCGACTATAAATCATATGGTTGACACTCTTGTAATAATAACAAGAACTAGAATTTAAAAGCGTGACATACTTGCAAAACCATGGATCGATCATATTCCAGGTATATCCCTTTCTCCTTGTTGCTAGAATGAATCAAAAGATTAGAACAAAATGCATGTACAAATTTATGATAAATGTCCGATAATAATTTTGAGGATTACAAGTGCTGGGTTGACTTGATGACTACAGTATGTGCTGGTAGGTTAATTCCATGGGCAAGAGTATTTGTGGTGCACAAAATTTGAAGATCACCATTCAGGAAAAGACCTTCAACAAGATTGCGATCCTTTAAAGAAAGTCCACCATTATGGTATCCAACTGCACGAGAAATAACTAGTAAGTTAAACAGGCATTTATATAAAAAATTTACTCCAAAAATTATGCTTCTACATAATTACGAATCCCAAATCTTCTCGTGTTCACCCTACTGCTATCCAGAAAGGAGTGCTCACCTCCAAAACGTATATAAGATTGCATTTGTTTGTCACCACATGATAATGATGCTTCACTTAACCTTTCCAGCTGCTCTCTGCTTTTGATGAAAGGATTTGAATGGCCAAAACTCATTGCTATATGAGAGATGTGCTGCGCTGCTTCTTGCGCTCCTTTTCTGGTTGAGCAGAAAATTAAGGCAGATTTTCCTCTAGAATATTGCATGAGAATATCTGCAAATCAATTGCTTCATATAATATAATCCAACAAACGAAAGTGACAATGGGATAATCTGTTGCTGTCGATCAGGTTTCAGAGCTTACCAAAAATGTAGTTCTGAAGGCGCTGAATGACCAATAAGAGCAGTAAATCATCAAGAGAGGTAGAATTATTTCAATTTATGGAAATTGAAAAACATGTATTCATCAGTTGAATATCTTAAATGAAAAAGTAAAAGGTTAATAAACGTGTATTCATCAGTTGAATATCTTAAATGAAAAAGTAAAAGGTTAATGGTTCAGAACGTAAATCATGGTTGTACTCAACATACCTTTTCAAATAGAAAGTCATTTTTTGCTGGTGTGTAGCCTGCAGGCAGGGGATTATGATATTAAACAAATAAAATCCAGTGGGAAATATTTGTAATATCCTTCCAATACTAAATATCTCAATAATAAATATCTTCTTTCGACATCTACTAAAATATGTTTTCCCTGCTTTGAAAATTTTAATTACAATTTGTGTTTCCAACAGGTTAAGGCGTGATAGGTCAATTTTAGCAAATCTTCGTGTTGGTTTGAATCACCAAACTTAAATGTTTGTTACAATTGGGTCGCTCATTTGTTAGTTTGACTAACTGAAAAGCTGAAATGACATTCTACTTGGCAAATATGCTATTGACATGGACAAGTCACAAGCGACATGGAAAATTAATATGATGTTGCATTAGTAAATTGAAAAAAAAAATAACTCGACTGAAATTTCGCAAATAGTTTGATGACCTCCAGTGTGCGATACCTTTAAAACGCAAGTGCCAACAGGGCATGGGGGAAATTTACTCTCTTATCTAAAGGAAAAAGGAACTCATATTGAGAACAAGTGTCATAAGGAGTTTCGCATACCAAAAACTTTGGTTGTCAGCTTTACAGGTCTCATTTCTTCTCCAAACCTGCAAATTTGGGATCCATACAGAATCAAACATGTGGATATGAGGACAATTTGCACACATCTTATGATAAGGATTTGAGCACACCTTTTAATTCCCTGAATTGGAACCATAAGCCACTCCGCTATGACAAGGAAAAATGCGTTCTCAATTAGCATTCATCATCCCAATCTATCAGCAAAGTTGAGCTGACATTTGAACCAGTTTAGTTCAAGTGTGTGTGATAATGTGAAGATTACCCAAGTCATTGATATTGGGGATTGTGGCAGAAACAGCTAGGTAACGGACATGAAATAAAGGACTAGATTTCATTTCAGGCTTGCAAGAAAGCATCTTAATTCTGCTGATTATTGCTTCTAACGCTGCTCCACGAGGATCATTCAACAAATGAACTTCATCAATAAGCACAAGTGCTATATCACTGAAAAAGCTCAAGCCCCCATCCTTTATGCGATACCGAGTCACTGCATCAAATTTCTATGAAAAATG
The DNA here is from genome assembly GCA_019097785.1 of Fraxinus excelsior. NCBI lineage: Eukaryota > Viridiplantae > Streptophyta > Magnoliopsida > Lamiales > Oleaceae > Fraxinus > Fraxinus excelsior. The sequence goes on along the minus strand of CM032628.1, from coordinate 1,000,442 downwards.
GTTGTTTATAAACATATTAAACAACAGTCAGAAGTAGATCGTTCAAAGATGAAAAATGATTCTCTTGGCATACCAACCTCCGGAGTTGTAAGTATGATGTCAGCATCCTGTATATTCTTAATACTGTAGTACTCATTATCCCCTGTCAGCTCCAGGCAACTTATCCCCAACAATCCTAACTTCTGGGTCCAATCTCGTAGCTTCTCTTGCACCAAAGCTTTTGATGGCGCTATGTATATCTAAATGCCACAAAGTATCAAATATATATAAACCATAACCAACTCAAATAAGAAATATAATGATTTCATATATTGCAGTTGATTCAGAATTGCATTCATGTCAAGGTATAGCACAATTGCCTTGCAACATATAAGAGTCAAGATTAGCATGCAGCACATCTGCTGAGACAAGAGACGGCCGACAACAAATATTTGTTGTGAGTGAAGCTTCCACATGATACTTTCGTATTTGAATAGATTGGAAATTCTACTTTTTGGGGGGATATTTATTACAGTAAGCATGGGCCCCATATTCACTCTCTTGTATCTTTGTGGTACAAATATCTTATCATTAAGGATAGAGTATTACTGTAAGGTTTTGTGTTCTCCCAGCTGCCAAATAAGAATAAGCAGACAGTGTTTTGGAGCAATTTTTTTCATTGTTCAGAAATTACTATTTTTAGCTATGAGAACTGAGTATCACAAACTCTCAGTAAACTTACAGTTTTAAGGGTCCCCTTTAAATGGACAAATTTCCCATCAGTTGAGATGAACTTTGAAAGAAGCCTCAAAATGCATAACTCAAAAAGAACTGTTTTTCCACTTCCAGTTGGTGCAGAAATAACCATATTTATATCGGAAAGAAAGCATGTGGGAAAGCATTCGCTCTGCAATGAGTTGAAATACCTGCATGTACAGTGAAGAAAACATTTAGCAGAAAGAATATTAGGACCATCTATCCCCTACATATCAGTCGGGAAAAACAACTGGAGTTCATGTAATCTTTTGGAAAAGGAACCTTTCAAAGTGTTTTATGTTGGTCCCACAAGGTAGTAATGATCAATTTCCTTGATTTATATTACTCTAAACTAGAAGTAGAAAGTACTGAGATAGACATGATAAAAGTTAGACGTCCTCACTGTTCAGAGGATTAGTTGGTTGCAATTGCCAACTGGGTAATAAAGATCTTGAATTTTTTTTATATCAAGATATGACTGTCCATATGAAAGAGGACAACCAACTTCCATATCAATTGGAAACAAAAAACTAATCACTAAAATAGTACCTGAAATTAAAGATAGAGCGAAAAGGAGCAGGCAAATCAGTCACAGCCTTCAATGCATACGTATCCGAGAATGAGCTCATTTAGTTGAACTAAAAGTGAAAAAAAGAAGTCCATTCAGCATACACATATTACAACTTGCACTGTGAGTTTATAATTCCTTGGGAGGTCACAGATAAAATAAGAGTCTGAGGTATACAAGAGATCTTCGATAAATGAATTGATAAGTTTTTTTACTCTTTTTCTTTTTCCTTTTTATATTCATTACGTTGCTATAATGCATGCCTAATTTACCTCTTCATTCCTATGCATAGAATTTCATCTCAAAATTGGAAATAATTTCAGAAATTTAAAGCAAGATAATGCATGTGAAACGTGATTTAAGTTATCAATCCACACAATGATTCAAATAATCCAATCACGGAACTGAGGCATTAACTTCGTCAAACTTTCTAGCGAAAAATTTCATCAAAACAATACTAAAAGTAAGATAATAAATGGAAATTGAATGACGACTACAGTAATTCATGAAAATACTGTGAAAATGGAATGAATACACTATCACCAGGGAGCTTCCACTAAAATTTCTACGAGAATACAATTATTGACTTGTATAGGCGCAATTTAAATAAAAGTGAACTATAAAACTTGCGAATTAATGAATATTGTACCAGATAATAACTCAGCTGCTGTAATTTATGTTCCAAAAAGCTCGGCAATACTAGTAATGAATTCGAGTCTATAGAACTCGAGATGCGCTAAGTTCGATGAAAATAGCTTGATCTACGATTCGGCTACACATAATACACTCAAAGTTAAAGTAAATGTAGCAGCAAATTCACATTCACCGATAAATTTAGCAGCGAATTTAGCAAAAAATGCACATTCACCTGTGTAATTGTACGTACTTGTATGTAGTGTAGAAGAGAGAGAGAGAGAGAGAGAGAGAGAGAGATTTGGATGACGGATATATAACCGAGGGCGAGAGCGGGAGACAGAGAGGTAATGATCACCTGCACAGCCTCTTTCGGTTGCTAAAAATCGCAGTTTACGGAAGGATGCGATTTTGAATTTGGCCCCTCGCAATAGGGGAGGGGGCTGTACGTAGCATCTCTTTTTATTTTTTATTTTTATTTTTTTGAATCTGCTAGTACCAGACTTTAGAATTTAATTTGGAAAATTGAGCTATTCATCCCCAATCTATGTCCTTGTTTGCAAGCTAGTCTGGAATTTTAAAAGGGAGTATTTTAATTGCTTTGGCCTTATTTGTTACATGTTCTTTAAAATTCATTTTTTTCAATCACGTTTTCTCAATGAAATACTTTTTCATGCCACTTAGTTACTTTTTCCTATTTTTTATTCATACATTTTAAAAATCTATATATTATTGCAAAATTTATTGCTAAAAAATATACATCAAAAGAATCTTAATACCAATAGTAGTGTTATTATGATCGAAAATAAAAGATATGTAAATGATTATGTATATATAGCACAATCGAAGAATAAAATAAAAAACTGTTTAAACTTATATTGAAATTTGAAATACTAAATATTGGGATATGATTATGAATCACGATCACTATTTGTGAATAACTTCATAAGATGTCCTTTGAAGTATGACCACTGGAGTACTTGTGAATAGAGTTATTGCGTTTTCATATATCGACGCATTACTTTAATTTTACACACTTCAATTTTTAATTTGTTCGACCAAAATGAAGTCCTTAAAAACTGTCAACAACACATGATCTCACTAAACTAGGCTATTCAGGGCGTTTAAAGTCTGTATAGTGGGATAAAATAAAAAGGACAATGCTATTTGTACATAGCATTGTCCATAATGAATGACATAATGGCCAAATGTTTGGCCCCTATTGGAGGGATAGCATTGTCCATAATGGATGACATAATGGCCAAGTGTTTGGCCCCTATTGGAGGGTTCTCGGGCCTCCAATAGGGGCCAAACACTTGGTTATTATGTCATCCATTATGGGTACCTTTATGTATCCATAGCAGTACTCAAATAAAAATTAATGAGTGGTACAATTGAAGTGAAGTATCAATCTTTTATTAGGAAACGTGAAATTTGAACTCATATAATGGATCATAGGTAAAAAAACACGACTTCACATCATATTTAATGCATTAACTAGATATATTTGGCATTTGCTACGTTGTAGAGAAATCAACGGACATTTCATATTATAGGGAGAACAAAAAATGCATTGCATGCTACTTTTCCTTAATCATGTCTTGTGGTCTCCATTCAAGATACAAAAATAGATTGCAAAATAATAAGATACGATTAGGGCTACGTGTGTGTCTTCGTGTTAAGTCCTATTCAATTATGGCATGTTTAATATACTCGATTGACAACACCAAATAAGAAAGAAAAAAGTTTAAATCTTATCCGTGTTCTATGGAATGGTGCCTAATTGACAACACGAAAGAAGAAAGAAAAAAGTTAAAATATTATCGGTGTTCTATGGGATGGTGCCTACTGTTGCATACCTGAAATGCCCTCAATCTTTATTGAGGATAGTGATGGCAACGGGGCGGGGCGCCCTCACCCCACCCCGTGCCCCGCCTTTGACGGGGCGGGACGGATTTTTGCCCCATTTAGTTTTTTTTTTTTTTAAATAAAAAATTTCCAATTAAATACAATTCAAAACAAATAATATTTAAAATAATTACATCAATATCCAAACCAAACAATGAAAACAAACAATGTCCAAAATTAAATAAACAACGTTCAATTTTTTATATATTTTTTTTTTAACTATACGGGGCGGGGTGGGGCGCCCCGCCCTGCGACCCGAGGCGGGGCGGCAATCCCCGCCCCGCCAACCCGTCGGGGCGGGTTTTTTTCGCCCTATTCGGGGCAGGGCGGGGCGGACAATAAATTATGTCTTCAAGTAAATTATAAAAACCAAAAAAAAGGGAATGAAATCCAATACCGGATTAACTAACTTTGGTATAAGAATGCAATCTCATAGTTAATTAAAACAATTACAAAATGAACATTTCCAGATTTGAATGTATCTTGGACTGTAAAGAACACATTTCTGTCTCAACGATTTCCACAAGACATCATCAAAGAGAAGTATCAATTTCATCTCCCCATACGAGCTGGATAATATCATCTCGAGACAACAGTTGAACAGTACAGTTTTATTACACGTTACCAGGTAGTTCCCCAATCTTTGAGCTGAAAGAGCTATTTAGAAGGATGGAGCCTCGTAACCAAGTTTCCAAACATATTAGTTATAAACCCGGCATTTTCCTGTTCCAGCACAAACTGAGCATTCATCAGCTTCTCCAGCAACATGGCTCAAGCAATGCTTGATTCTGTCGTTTACCACATCCTGTAACACCAAATTTATTTATGCGCTAGTAATGTGCGGCAAACAGCCTTGGAAAAAATAATATCTGTTTCCTTTTATTTCAATTGAAAAGATCTCCATATTGCCTTGTTAATGGAAAGTGTGAAGTAAAATGATCTCAACAAATGCTGATTAATATATCACACACTAAATGCTAGATATCTGATTTTTTTTTAAAAAAAAAATGAGAACAAAGAATATACTAAGCCTCATTTCCCATTTGGGGTCGCCCACATGAATCTTTTCTGTCCACGCCATTCAACGTCTATTTAAAGATCCAATGAAATCAAATCATTTTCAACCACACTAGGCAATTAAGGACCGTTTGGCAGGTCTTTCGAATATTTAAAAGCTGCTTCTGAGATTAATAAGTTGTTTTTGGACTTGTTTGGACAATTTTCTAGACGTGTTTTGGCTGAGTAAAAAAGCTTTGAAAGAAAGCTAATCCAAAGTAGCTTCCTCAAAAAACCCTTCTACAAGAAGCAAAAGCCATAGCCATGCAAACGGACCCTGAAAATGCTAAGACTGATGGAATTTGTAATAAGATTATACACACCGGCATAGTTTCCATTTTCAGAAAGGAATGACCAATTAGCGATCCTAGCATATAGTTTCGGATAGGTTCAACAACAAAGAGAAAAGAAAAAGGGAAAGTCCAGTTTAGGATCAGGTGATGTTATAAAACCAATAAAGATGAATAAAGGAAACAACACGCAGAAGAAAAAGGATAAGTTCATACCACAAGCAGTTCATGGAGACCAAGTGGAGCTGTAATGACATATGACACACCTGGATGCTCCTTTGCGGCTTCAGCTGTTAAAGAAGGAATATCCTGTTGAACACAATAGCCAAATTTACTTCACTGGCCTTTTTATTTCAGAGTCTAATTTAGACTTTCTGATGTCACAAATTATGAAATCTCCACACCAACTTGACTGCGAGGTGTTGTGGTATTTTACGTTGACTTACCTGGTGCCAATGTCTTCCAGGAAACAAGAAAAAAGGGCTCACTATTATACGATGAGCTCCTTGCTGAACACATAATCCGAAAGCATCTTTGATTGATGGGTCAGCCAGTTCCTAGTTATAAGAAAGAAACTCAAAAGGATTTAAAATTCAATTTCAAGGGCTTTGTAAAATAAACATTTTAAAATGCAAATCAAAAGTTTTTTCAATGAACTATGAACAGCAACAATTGAACAAGGGATTGAGTGTATGTATTAATTAGTATGTGTGCACATATCATGTTATAAAATTCAGTTGTCCACATCTGGAGTTTCTAAGCAAAAGACCAACTGATAAATGTAAACGGTACCATGTGAGCGGGCTCCACAATTGGGTATTTGGTTTTCTCTCTAAACATTTCCACAAACTCGTCTGGAAAAAGCAACATAAAAAAAGCTAATTTCAGGCAATGGGAATAAAATAACTGTGTAAGAATAAGAAACAAATTACCCCCTTGCATTTCATTGTTGTTCTGCCTTCCCCCACTACCCGACCCCAATTTAAGAAAAAATAATATTGAAGCACATTACTAAATCCTTTTGCTTTTTATAATTTTAGCATGTCATTTCCCTGCCCTTGAATCCGAACATGAGTGGAACGTTTTATTAAACAATTGTGTCTCCATCCAATAACTGGATTCATCATTTAACTCAAACCAATATTCGTCGCGCGAATAAATTCCATAAGTTGGAGTTTATATCCTATTCACAGAGAGGAGATTAATTTACAACTCTCAGAAAACACATGGGCAGACACGTGCTTTAATCAAAAGTAAATCAAGTAACCAACGCCATAATTTTACAATTCACAAGGAGAATTTAATAGTATTGAAGTAGTAGAAAAAGGCTTACTTAACATTAGATTGGACTCCTCTCGACGAGAACCATGGTCAACAATAATTACACCATCTCCATCAGCAACCCTATTCAACTCCATCCTGAAGCCACCATTTGCAGTGGCCAAACACAACCTCGATGATAAGTATCTACTTTTCAAGTGGTCTTTACGTAATTTTACTAATTCAGGAATTGCCCATCCAGGTTTTCCTCCAGTTACTCTACTTGAAGGGCTTGAAATTTTTCCATCAACAAAACAAACATCGATTCAAACGACGGCAATTAAACTTACTAGTAACTTTAATTTAGTGCCATTAAGTGGGAAAATTACACATGTAATCTTAGAAACGATAGGAGATAGGTTAAAGAAACAGAGTAAGAGTACCTTCTGATATTGAATGAAGGAGATGGTGCCTCCATTTTCTTTTAGCTAGTGCCTACTAATATTGGGAAATGAGCCTAATAGCCTGTTTATGCCTTATAAGCTCACCCAAATCGGCCAAATGGAATGAACTGATGAACCGATAAAGACCATAAACTGCAACGAAGATTGGAGAATTGGAACTTGCACTTTTCACTTTTGCAGCACTCAGAAATTGGGATGAAGAGCAGAAATTGGCACTTAAATTGCAGCAGAAAATTTAATAGAAGTAAAACAAAAATGTAAAATTCAATTCACCTCAATGCTGAAATGCTCAAAAATTATATCAAACCATCAGTTTTTCGAGACTAAAATGGAAGTAATGGGATACAGAAATAATTGTAAAAGCAATCTGGGACCAAAATTGAAAAATGGCCAAACATTCTCTTTAGTATATGCCAAATATTTCTTAGCCTTTTGAGCATTTGTCAGGGATATAAATAATACTTGAAATGTGGTATCAAACTCCCTTTTAATTCCTTAAAATTCTCTGTAGCATTTATTTCGATTCACAAGGAGAAAAACTCCATCTTTCTCAGTCAAAAAGAAAGAAAACAAATTTGAAGTTTACTCAGCTACCAACAGGTTTTGGCTCTGTATATTGTTGATTTCAGCTGTAGAGATCCACATTGCAGTGTCACTAATGACAAGAAGTCGCTTATTATTAATGGCCAAAGAATATTTTTTTCTCTGGCTCCATTCATTGTCAAAGAAGCATCCTTGATGTATACTAACATTTCCATTTTCTGATTTTTTGGCAAAAGAAAAATCCATACAGTGCAGAAACACGAAGCTACTAAATTATCCATAAACACAATTAAAAAGGGGAAGTTTTGCAAATTGTCCGTAACAATACACATAAGATAAAAGCAGAACATGAAGCTACTGAAATCAAATTCCAAAAGAACACTTTTCAATTCGAAAATGGAATTCCTAGAAGGGAAAAAAATTAAAATTTCAAAAAGTAAAAGGATAATCAATCAACTATAAATAAACCACATGGAACAATATCTACATTGCGAAATTGGGTACCTTTTCTTCCTTCTCAATAGCACAAATTACAGATTGTTAGGTTTACTGGATCAATGGCGAGGAGGACGAGAGAGAGTGCGAAAAATAAGTACACAAAAAGCAATAAAATAAATAAATAATCGAATTGGGCTTCAGCCCTTCGCAGATTTAGCGGGCTAAATGGGCCAATATTTCGAAAAGGGGAAAAATCATGGATCAAGTTTTTAGTTTCACCGATGCAAAAATGTTTCAAGTTTACAATCAGGTATTTAACAAACTAATTAAAAATATTTATTATTTAAATACAATTAATTCATAATTATACAATTAATGGCCACATGTACATAATTATATATCACAATTTATTTATTAGTCACATATTAAAATATTAATTGATCACAAATTATTTCGAGGTCATAGCTCAAAAATTTTATAGGTCGCAGTTTCTAAGTCGATCACAAATTTTCAAATTTCGAGTCACAAATTATAAAAAATTATAGGTCACACATTTTCAAATTTGCTAATCACAAATTATGTAAGGGAAAAATTCATTTCTCCTACATTTACTTTACCCTATTTCAAAAATATCAAAACAACTTTTACATTTCAAAAATCAGATATTTTAACACACACACACGCAGATATATATATATATATATATATATATATATATATATATATATATATATATATATATATTAACCCACACACACACACCTCCACCACCTCCGAGACCGTCCGACAACTACTCCAATTCCGACGACTACTCCGATTCCGATGACAGTTTCCGTCAACTGTTCCGATTCTAGTGAATATTCCGGTGACCATTCCGCCGTCAATTTATTCCGACGACTGCTCCGATTCCGATGATTGTTCCAACTCCGGTGAACATTCCGAGGTCACAACCCAGGTCACAAGTCATAAGTCACAAGTCACAGTCCATGTCAAAGAGCATTATTTTTAGTTTATAATGATTGATATCATGATAGGGCTCACTATCAGCATATCGTCCGCATTTGATGATTAAATTGCAGTCTTAATATTAAATATGAACATGTAATAGATATGAGACTTTAGTGTTGTTTAATCAGATATTTTATTTGTTCAAAATTGTTTGGAATTCAAATCATGTTCGTAGTTTAATATTTCAAGTCACAACCCAAGTCACAAGTTCAAAGCCACAGACAAGTTCACATTCCAGGTCATAGCGCACGTCACAAGTTCACAACTCATGGCACAGCTCAGGTCACAAATCACAGCCCAGGTCACAGGTCAGGTTACAGCCATAGTCGCCCACACCAACACTAACTCACCTTGACATCCAACAACCAGCACCACTACAAAATCGCCCCACCACCGCCAAAGTCACATGTTCACGGCCAAGGTCACAACGCACGTCACAAGTTCATAGCCCACGTCACAACTCAAGTCACAACTTATAGTCCAAGTCACAATCTCCAGCACCAACAATATCGCACCACCTCCATCTCCATCTCCGTTTACACCACGGCCACCAGCGTCACGACCTCCACCACCTACGCAAACATTACCACCGCACACAACACACCATACCCACAGCACCACCACGCCACACCACTGCCAGATCTACCAAAAAAATATACAAAATCACCACCAATCACACCAACGAATCACAACCACCAAATCCCCCACCGCCACCTCTGTCCCAGCCCAGCAGTGAAGCAAATCGCTGTTGGGAAACCAGCAGTGAAGCCGCTGCGCGATTGCTGCTAGGGCTTCGCTGCTGGAGGGGCAGCGAGGGGAGGGAGAGGAGGAGGGAGGAGGTGGCGGCAGTGGAGGAGAGGAGAGGGTGATAAGTTTGAGCAGGTTCGAACCGCGGTGGTTGGCAGTACTCGTACGGTGGCCGGACCTCGATTTCTCCTTCCCCATTGTGGACACCGTCATCTGGTCGGCACCGATGGTGATGGAGAAAAGAGACAGTGAGAAGACGGAGAAAAGAGAGGGAGGCAGTGAGAGAATTGAGAGTAGTGAGAGAATGAGACAGAGAGGAGGCGGGAGGAGAGAGAAGGAGGAAGACGAGAGTGGTAAATGATTTTTAGGGTTTAGGGGGTGAAATTTGTATATATTATTATTATTATTATTTAATTAAAAATAAAAAATTTGTATTTATATCTCAAACATCTGATTTTTGAACATTAAAAGATGAAATCTGATTTTAGAACTTGGATCTCCAAAAGTAGGGAAATGTGTAATTTCCACATTATGTAATTACCACTTTTGAAAAAACAAAAAAGGACTGAAGGGCCAAATGGACTAAATGGGCTTCAGCTTTAATGGTTTTAAGTTTTGATCCCGTAACTTCGGAAAGCTTTCACGTTGGTTCCCAATCCTCTATAATCATTTGAAATTGGTCATCCTTAAGTTTTAAAAGTGTGCAAATCAATCTTTTAGGGATGGCAAAAAAATTCGTCAGCTCCGACGACTCGGAAAAAGCTCAAGCCAGGCCCCTCATTTTTTTTTTGTCGGGCTTTGCTCGACTCGGGCTCAAAAAAGCTCGAGTCGAGCTCGAACTTTTTTATTTAATTTATAGTACGTATAATGAGTTTTTTATTTAATTTATAGTACGTATAAACCATACAAATTTCAAATTTTTTAAGTAAAAAATATAGATTTGACATTTAAAAGCTCGACTCGCTAAGTTTCCGGGCCGAGTCTCATTTTTTCGCCGGGCTCGGCTCTGCTTGGGCCCAAAAAGCTCGAGTCGAGTCTGAGTTTTTTTTTTTTTTTTTGACATGGCTACAATTTTCAAACTTTCTAAATATTGAATTTCACTCTTAAAACTCGCGATCTTCCTCCAATTGCTCTCTTAATGCTTTTTCTCAATCTCGAGCAATCATATCAATATTCAATTGCTATGAATCAATATCAATTACGCCCAAAATTCTCTTTATTTGCTCCAAATGCCACCAAGTCCATATTTTGCCTATAATTAAATACTATTTATAGAAATTTCACTCAATTTGTAAATATTATTCAAGTTTATAACAAAATAAATCATGGAATGATTATTGTACCTCTGTAATAAAGTAGATTTATTTTTCGTCAAATACTTAACAAGTGTAATTTTTATAAAGTGACTGTGAGAGTTGTTAGACTCAAACTCAATACTATTATTATCTGCACTAATCCTTTGCTGAGTATTTTAAACTTTCAAAAGGTGTTAAAATCTTATGACATAATTGGTTCATTTATTATCGGTCTAACTTTTAGCTAAAACAACTTAAAATACACACATTTGAATTAAATCGAGCGTAATTCTAGGTTATTCTTCCTACTCATTAACATTTTTGTACTGTTTCCAAATTCAGTCCATGTTTGATAAACATTAAAATTTTCATTTTTATCTACTCATTTTCAACCGCAGATTCTTTAATAAAATAAAATATTTTTCATCACATCAATAACGTTGCATTCTTTTCAACCACATATTTTCCATCAATCTACTATTTCAGAATACATTCTTCCAAAATAATATGATCCAAACGCACCCTCAATGTCCAAATTGTGGAAGCTATTTATTGATATGTGTGGATCGGCAATTGGAACCAACTGATAAGTGTATTTTATACACTTATTCGTGGTATAAAATAAGTGTATAAAATAGCGATATTTGATAATGTTTTTGAAAAAATATATTCTAAATTATTTTATGTTATATACGTAAAACTCAACAGTTGAGTGAAAAATTGAAAGAAATAAGCGAAAATTGATTAAAAAAAGATAAAATCCAAAGTTTGATGGCCAAATTGAAAATATTTAATAGTTGATTCGGACCACAAGATGACACTTAGAAGATTGTTATGAGACAAATGGATAGAATTAGAAGTTAGAAATGAATGAAATATAATCAAAATATTATCACAAATCAATTTTCAATCGCATATCTATATTCCAAATTTTTAGTTAAAGATTGAGTCTCATTTTTGTATAGTAAACGTTCGAATTAGAAAAAATTATATTCTATCAAAGTTGTAGCACTTTGAGTTATTTTTCAACTTATTTTGAATCGCTTCAATCAGATATCAGGAGAGAAAATCATGACTAAAATACTGAATATTGTGTATGAACAAAAATATGTGATCGCACAACTTTCCTGGTTCAATTGGAATTCTTTTGGAAACCAATTTAAATGTAATTTTCAACCAATTTTCGACTCCTACAAATATCTAACGGCAGAATACATATTAGAAACCTCTCATATACATATTATAATCCGATATTCATTGATTATTATCATCAAATGAGGAAAATAGATAGTTTTGTGAGAGAATTGAATGAGACTTGTAAGAATTCGGTCAAATGAAAATTCAAACTTAATTTTTGGCCAAATAAGAAATGCACAGGTGGAGATTCATCAATAAATCATTGGAGAGATTCAAGATTTCTAAATTCATCTTCATCTCCTCAATTTATCAAAAATTCGGATTATGCCTTTCTAGTTAAATATGATTTCTTATAATTTCAATATATTATACTAGTTTTATATATTGTTATGATGAGATGAACCATTGTTATGATATTTTTAATTAATTATTTTGACTTTAATTTGATTTGATTTGTGGATATTTATTATAATCTTTATTGTTCTTTTCAATTGTTTGATCACTAATTGAATTATTATTTAATTTTATTGTTATCAAAAGAGGCAATAAGTTTGAGCATAATATAATAAATATCGTAAAATTCGATAGAGATATATCTTCATACTTTATATGATTTCAATATGTCTTATAACACTTGCTAATGTATTTATCATGTTTACATATTTCATTGAGAGATGGAAAGGTCACATGAGGGGAATATATTTTATCGTTATCGAGAGAGACTTTCAATTAAATTATGAACATTGACCGACATAAATAATTTCAAATTGTCAATTTAATTCACAATTATACTAAAAATTGAATAATAATAATAAGGGATTCGATATCTTAGCAATGCATCTCACATATTTGAAAAATACATTTACTTGCTTCTACTAGTTTAATTGATAATTTATGGATTAGTATATAAAAATCACATCAACTTATTTGCTCTTCGATTAAAGTTACAATTAATTTTAATTATGTCAAACAGATATCCTCTTGAATTCCAGATTCTATTTATCATTATATTATTTGACTACGATTACGTGCACTTACGAGTTTTCAAATGGTCACCAACCGTCAATGATCATTTCTAGCGGTAGCAATTAGTTTAGTACTACAATGTTTGAGTTTTCAGCTCTCCACATTGGACAGTGTTGTGTGTACATAGCATTATCCATAAACTTTGACATACCAAGCACCTCTCCAATAGGGGTCGGTCATGTGGTCATTATGTGAACCTTTATGGATCATGCTATGTATGATCCATCCACATGTTGACTACCGCAATTTTACCACCCTCCACGTGTCTCCTAATTCCTTTCTTATGGGAGAAGTATGGGACTTCACTGTGGTTGGTGGGACCCAAACTTCCATAACTTTCAACAGGCCACGGCCCAAAATCGACGGGGTCCCGTGGTTGTGTAATTCAAGAATCACTTGCAATTCATAAAGCTTTGAATAGAAATATGGGCTACTAATACACATTTCGCGATTTAATTCCTCCACGATACTTTAGGAGCGGGGTGGTAGGGGCTCTCAAAGTTGGGGATCAACCTTTTTTTCTAATAGAAATATGAAAGAAAATAATTTGGCCCCATTGTAAAGTACTTTTTTTTATCTCGTGTATTTTAGTCTTTGTTTATCAAATTTATAAATGGTATAAAAAAAGTAATAGTGTATCTCACAAAATGTGAGGATAATAATGAATAATAGTTATGAATGTGTGATTAAAATTAATATTTGATTTTGATCGAATTTATAACTAATTTCACCTTGAGGTACGAGGTAGTAATTGAATTCTTCAAAAACCATATTTCTAAGGCCTTGTTTGATTGAACATATTTTCCCTAGAACTAGGAAAATAAATTTCATTTTCTTGATTTTGGCTTGTTTGATTGCCAAAATTTTATAGGGAAAACATTTTCCCCTCACCCTTATTTTCCTCAAATTTGGTGAAAGCATTTCTAGGCTGTTGCGTTTTTTTATTTTTTATTTTTGAAAACAAATTTCATAACTAATTGTAAAAAAAAAAATTCATTTTAATGGACAATTTTCATATAAAACAAAACTAAACGAACACTAAACTTTGATGAAAAAAATGATTTTTTTTAAGAAATTTATTTTTTCATTTTTTTACTTTTTGACAATGTAAACAAATTTTATAACCAATTGTGGAAACAATTATTATTTTAATAGACAATTTTCATGTAAAACAAAGTCAAACGAACACAAAATTTAAAAAAATTTCGGGTGAAAAATTATATCAATCAAACACACTTAATTACAATTTCCAGTAAAACAATTTCTAGAAAAATCTTTTCCCTATAAATTTCTTTCTTTTCACCAATTTTTCACTCTTGCAATCAAACGGACCATAATAGTTTTTCAATTAACTATTAGAATCCGTTTGATTGCAAATGTGAAAATGGGAGGAAAGAAAATAAATTTTAGGAAATTGAATTGCCTATAAATTGTTTTACTGGGAATTGTAATTAATTGCGTTTGATTGGTATAATTTTTCACCTGAAAAATGTTGAAAGTTTGGTGTCCATTTGACTTTGTTTTCTATGAAAATTGTCCATGAAAATGATAATTTTTTCTATCATTGTGTTTAGAATTTGTTTCAATTGCTAAAAAAAAATTAAAAATTTTAAAAAAATTATCATACCGAATACCATTCGTTTGACTTTTTTTTACATGAAAATTGTCCATTGAAGGAATTTTTTTTTTTTTTTACCGTTGTTGATAAAAAAAATTCCAATTGCCCAAATAAAAAAAAAAAAAAGAAGATGAAAAACCTATTTCCCACCAAAATGATAGGAAAACAAATTCAGTGATTTGAAGGAAAATGGGTCACGTGAGTGGGTGGAGGGAAAGTGATTTCCATGGAAAAAATTTGCAATCAAACAATACAAAAAATGAAAAATGAAAAATGTTTTCCTAATTTCATCGAAAATTTACCTTATCAAACATGGCCTTAGAATTTTGGACGGACGATAAAGATTTTTTTTAGATATATAAGAAGGTTAAAAATAGTTACACTACGTCAACAAAAGTGTATGTGTGATTATGAGCAAAGTAAAAATAAACACATATACATATACATTATGCATAAGGTGGCAATTCTGAAACAGCCAAATTTTGAGGTATATTCCGATCGGATTCATAAAGTTCACCTTTTCTTTTATCATTCTTCCTGAAGGAGATAGCTTTATTCCAATTTTGTTTGTTTTCTTCCTGGAATGATAACTTAAGGGGTAAGGTCTTCCACTCTTCGTGGTTCGTCTGGTCGATGCCCCTATTTTATTTTATTTTATTTTTCATTATTTACGGGAAAAAAAAAATATGTGAAAAATAAAGCATATCCACGTCTCTATTTTATTCTATTTATAAACAAATTGTAACGTATTTAACTATAGTGTTATACATGATTTTGAGAAGTTGTATTTTTATTTGGTAAAATTTCACATCCCTTAAATATATAAATCACATATTGATAAATGATGTTGACACAAACCAATTAATAAAAGATATTGAGCTACTACTCTTAACAAGGTTGACCTTTTAAGATGGAACCCCAAATTTTAACATTGTATCAGAACCCATTATGCTCCAACGAGCGATTCGATCCCGTTAAGACTCTAAAATGAGCACGTAGATTTCAAGATTGGTCTGCTCGAATGAGCCACCATCTTGCGAGGATGTGTTAAGGGATATATATCTCACATCAATAAATGATGTTGACACAGATCAATTAATAAAAGATATTGAGTTACTCCTCTTAATAAAGTTGACATTTTAAGATAGAACATCAAATCTTAACGGAATGAATGTTTACGATACTTCAGGACTCGATATAGTGTTAGAGCAAATAAAAATGCCCAAACAATTAATTTGAGTAATTTATAGTTAAAAATAATAATTAGAATTTCAAATTTAGTGTTCTCAAACAAGTCACCGTATTGTACGATCATATTTTAAAGTAAAATCTCGTATCAGGTGTTTTATTTTATCGCTGGATAATTTCGTCCGTCTGGATAATTTATCAATATAGTGCACAATAATTAATTATTAACTCAAAAATTGAACATCGTAAGAAAACTTTTTATGAATTAAATCCAACTTTTTATTAGAAAAATAATAAATTAATATATTTCGTCAAGACGAGTAGAATATTCTTTGATCGGGAAAGTTGTGATCGATCCGATAAAAAGAGAATTGAAACCACTTGCAGACTGGCACAAGTTTGCAAAGACCAAAGACCTTAAGTTATGCCACACAAGTTATAATCGTTTTATGTTTTAGGCCCCGTTTGAGCCATTTTTTTTCCTCACTAAAATAAAAAATATAAGCGTTATTCATCACATCAATATTTAAATTCAAATTTCCTGTCTCTTGGGTGGGTCCCAATAACGATTATATTTTTCATTCTCATTTTAAAAAAAGTTGGCTCAAACAGGGCCTTAAGTGTGGATTAATTTATCACTTAAGAAAAACAATTGTGTCTATCCTATTATTAACCTTTTTTCCACCAAATTTGTTCTCTGAAATACTTTGGCTAGAGGTCACGAACAATCAATGTTCCGTTCAGAGGAACTTTAATCCAGTTTAGAGTTATAATAAAATCGTAAGTGTCAATTGAGAAGAGTCATAACTAGAAAAATATATGTATCTCTATGTATGTATAAACTATGTATGCTTCATTTTAATAAAAGTATTCCAAGTAAAATTTAGCAGTATTAAATACTAGACTACGATCAATTTGTAATTATTTTTTATGTCCAGAAATTCAGTTCACAACTAGAAATAATATTTGTAAAAATACTAAAAAATGAAACCTTGCAGATACCTACATATTGCTTACAGCAGGCTTATAAAATAGATTCTGAGAAGAAAGGGGAAGAATAATTGCAAAAAGTATGCTTTATATAAAGAAAATTTTCGCACTACTTGGAATTGAAGAATACTGTTTCGATGACAAAAAATGATTATTTTTTAGGACCATTATAGTGACCTATGATACCCTCTATTCAAATGTTTCATTGTGACATTTCCCTGTGGAAAATGCAACTATATATACCTCTGAATTAACGGTATATAGAAAAGTATAATCCGATTAATCATTTTCAATTGAAAAATTAAGGAAAAATATCATATTCATATCCAAAGATTCTTGGACGTTTGTCTAAGTGGAAGAGGATTCCCACACATTATATCGAACACATGTTAATTAAGTGAATCAAATAGACAATAAATACACTCAATTTATAAGATCATGAATACATGGTCATTTTTCTATCAATTTGTTGTTAGATATTTATACAATAAATATAATATGTGAAAGAAATAATTAATTCATATAAAGTGTTCAATTGGTGAAAAGTGTGGAATTTGTGAGGGACGTTAGGAGTTCGAGCAACATCTTACGCATTATATTAAAATGTCTTTGATTGGGCCTTAGGCTTTCTTGATTTCAATAATAATTTTTTTTTTATCATTTTCGAAATTATTTGATGGATTAACTAGGCACTAGAATATGAATGTTTTAACTGTCCATTATTAACAATTCATTACCACTGGCCATAAAATTTGCAACTAATACTGGATCATGGTAAATGAAGTTACATCAATTGCTGCCTATATATATGAACACACATTTGGGCAATAGAAAACAACAACAAAAACGAAATTATATCTTCCAATTCAGAAAAAAATATTATTCTCAGTTTTACATATTTTCTGAAGTACACTTGAGTGTTCTGAAAATCATTTGTGATTGTTGCACAATTGGATTATTTGATCGTTAAATCCTGGAGGTAATTATCCACAGAAGTCGCAGCAGTTATCGACGGGTAATTTCATTTTAGGACATGTTGCTGTCACGAGACTCGATCAATCGATAAGTTTTATTTTTACAATTTACTATATTGCAACTAGTTATAATTCTAACATTTGTAAAAACACGACATAATGTGATTGTCCCATTATCATGCATCACTTCAACTTGGGAGTCGGAGAGCTACAAGATGCACCATACCTTTCTCTAGTTAGGCCTAACAAATTTGAAGAGACCATTGATCAAGAGTAGATTCGAAGTATTTAGCGTTGGTTTAATGTTTTTTTCTTGATATTATTGTTTAGCTATTAATGGACGTTAACAACACTTAATCGTGTGCAACTATGTTTAATCGCATATTAAATACGTAATTTAAATTTGTCAAAAGAAAATATACTTTCATAGAAATAAAATTAATTGGGGAGTTATCTTTTGAGAAATTAATTTAAAAAAAAAAAGAGTTCTTGATAAAATTGTTGATGAAAACAACCTAATTTCAAAAGTGTTGTAGAACAAATTTGATTTTATCAAGAAAAGAAATTAAAAAGTTGGTGAAACTAATACACTTTCATCAATTGGTCATGATTTAATCTCTGTTTGGTAGAAAAGTTCAGATAATTTAATAAAAAAAAATTAAAGTCAATAATTAATTTTAATTACATATTTTATGGGATCTACAAATTTTTTACTACAAAATTCATCAACTTTTATCAAATTTATTTAAAAATTTAATTCTAATTCCTATCAAATTGGGGCTTAATTGTAGCATCTATGCTTATACGGTAACAACTAGGCATATAAATCTTCAAATATCATAAATTCATACATGCTTCCGCATGAGAATTAAGAAATCTTCTCAAGGAAACGACATATTGGGTTTTAATTATACGGATTTTCAAAAAATAATATTGTATTGTCCCACTAAAGCCCTCGCCTCACCTTCCGATGTCTAATCAATTGAGCAACTCCTCATAGTTAACCCCCAGTCCCTATAAATTAATGCACCCTTTCCAAGTGTCATTCAAGAATTCATTCATTAACGACTTAAGACAGGAAACAATAATTTTTTCCTCGAAAAGAAGTTTTCTCATATACGAAATAATCTTTTAGGCCTATTTGATTGGCCAATCTTTTCCACGGAAAATTTCATTTCCCACTTTTAGCTTGTTTGATGCTTTTTTATTTTTATTTTTGGTAATTGGAAAAAATTCTAAGCACAATGGTAAAAAAAAATTATTACTCTTATTGACAATTTTCATACAAAACAAAATAAAGCGAATGTTATTCGGTATGTAAATTTTTTTTTGGCAATTAGAACAAATTCTAGACCCAATGTCAAAAAAATAAATAAAATTATTTGGACAATTTTCATGAAAAAAGAAGCTAGGATACCAAACTTTCAACATTTTTTAGGTGGAAAATTATACAAATCAGACACAATTAATTGCAATTTTCAGTAAAACACATTCTGAGTAATTAATTCCCTGTAATTCATTTTTTTTTTCACCCAAATATCAAACAAAGCCTTGCTGATTCCAGATTCCATATTCTACAGTCCTCTGTTCATCTATATAAGCCAGCATTTGGGCTTCATTTTTCTTCATCAAAACCTCACAGTTTTTTTTTGAATTCCTCTTCGCATTCTTTTAACTGTACTTTGAGTTTCTTTTCAATGGCTCCCAGTTTAAGCAAAGGTGGTTCAGATGCTACTGTTCTTGCTGATGGATTTATTAATTCATCAATCACATTAGATGAAGATAAATTTATGGTCAATGATCACGTTTTCCTCTCTGAAGTTCCGGCGAATATCACCGCCACACCATCTACTTACACCACCGTTAAAAAGCCCATAGCAACCACCCCTGGCTGCTTCGTCGGGTTCGACGTGAAGGATCCCGAAAGCCACCATGTTATCCCAATTGGGAAGCTCAAAGATATTAAATTCATGTCCATTTTTAGGTTCAAGGTCTGGTGGACTACTCACTGGATTGGAACCAATGGAAGGGACCTTGAAAGGGAAACACAAATTGTCATTCTTGACAAATCTTCTACTGGCAGGTCCTATGTTTTACTTCTTCCACTCCTGGAAGGGCCTTTTCGGGCTTCACTCCAGCCCGGAAAAGACGACTACATCGACATCTGCGTCGAAAGCGGGTCGAGCAAAGTCACCGGAAATTCATTCCAGAGTGTTCTCTACATGCACGTCGGCGATGATCCGTTCAGTTTGGTGAAAGAAGCCATGAAAGTAGCTCGGGCTCACCTTGGAACTTTCAGGCTCCTTGAGGAAAAGACTCCACCAGGTATTGTAGACAAATTTGGGTGGTGCACTTGGGATGCTTTTTACTTGACTGTTCAGCCTCAGGGCGTCTGGGAGGGCGTCAAGGGGCTGGTCGACGGCGGCTGTCCCCCGGGGCTGGTGTTGATCGACGACGGGTGGCAGTCCATTTGCCACGACGAGGATCCAATCACCTCCGAGGGCATCAACCGAACATCGGCAGGTGAGCAAATGCCATGCAGGCTGATTAAATTCGAAGAAAATTACAAGTTCAGAGACTACGAGAGTTCGAATAAGGGCAAGGGCATGGGGGCCTTTATAAGGGACCTCAAGGACACCTTTAATACTGTGGACTATGTGTACGTGTGGCATGCTCTGTGTGGTTACTGGGGCGGGCTTCGACCCTGTTGTCCGGGTCTGCCGGAGGCAAAGGTGATTAAACCCAAGTTGACACCAGGATTAGAGACAACCATGGAAGATTTGGCCGTCGATAAGATTGTCAACAACGGTGTTGGATTGGTCCCACCCGAAATTGCCGATCGTATGTATGAAGGTCTGCACGCCCATCTTGAATCTATCGGAATCGACGGAGTCAAAGTGGACGTCATTCACGTAAGTTCTACACTATTAATTTTCACAACCTTTTTACAATAATTTATCCATTTTTTAATCAAGTGTGTTTATATTTATAGCTGCTGGAAATGCTGTGTGAGGATTATGGTGGCAGGGTCGACCTGGCCAAGGCTTACTACAAAGCCTTGTCATCTTCAGTTAGGAACCACTTCAAAGGCAATGGTGTGATTGCTAGCATGGAACACTGCAACGACTTTATGTTCCTCGGAACCGATGCCATATCTCTTGGCCGTGTTGGTAAGTTCTTCAAATTTAATCAGTACGGTATGTTAAACATATATTAGCGCTTATTTGTTATCGATTTCAAGCAAAGTTTGTACCGTTGCTACGGTGTTGTGGCCACAATATTTGACTTTGTTGTGTCATAGTGGGCCCCATGATTTTTTTAAAAAAAACCGGTCACAAAATTCATTTTTTTGTTGAAATAATTTCTCCGCCCTAAATATAAATAAATTAAATAGGATTAGAGGGTACGTGTACGTGGCATTTGTAGTGGGAAATATATTTGTGCCGTACAAAGTTAATGGAATCATATTATGTCAACTTTTAGATTGCCTAAATAGTATGCTAAATTGATTATTCACCAAACAATATTTCCCATTATACTCATATGATGTCTTAAAAATTAAAATAACAATTCGTGTATACATGTTTATCCATAGACTTGTAATGAAATAAATGTCGATCTACAACTATGCACACAACCATATTAATTTCTTATCTTCTTGAGCTTTCGAGTTAATTAGATTTTTAATTAGTTTTACGTAAAATTTCATATTATATTGAACAAGTAATTGTGTTTTGGTATACACCGATCGATCGGAAGTTTATCTGAATTATTTAATTTTCAAAATTAATTATACTTCTAACTCGTTTAGAAAACTCAATATTTGAAAACTAGACTTACAAAAGCACGGTACCCAAATTTTGCCCTTGTCTGAAGTTGATTTTGTTAGAATAGATTTTATAAAAATTATTATTCTAGAAAATATATGATTAAAAATAAATTAAAAAATATGAAAAAACGTACAAAAAAATTACGCCCCATTTAGTAGGAATTAAAATTTAGATTTTAATTTATGTCAAAGTCGACAATTAATCTTATCCACACATTTCATAATCACGACTTTTAAATTACCATTTCATCAATTTTATCAAAATTTTTAGAAGATTTGATAATATGGGCAAAATTTTAAAAGCAAATTTTAGGAGTAGACAAAGGGAAGGTTTAACAAAAAAACAATGGTGCTTCTTATTTTCAACAGGTGATGACTTTTGGTGCACCGATCCATCTGGGGATCCCAATGGCACATTCTGGCTTCAAGGGTGCCACATGGTTCACTGTGCCTACAACAGCTTGTGGATGGGCAATTTCATCCATCCTGATTGGGACATGTTCCAATCTACCCATCCCTGTGCCGAGTTTCACGCTGCCTCCCGTGCAATCTCCGGTGGACCCATATATGTAAGTGACTCAGTTGGTAAGCACAATTTTGAGTTGCTCAAGAGCCTGGTTCTGCCTAATGGCTCCCTCTTACGCTGCGACTACTATGCCCTTCCAACTCGTGATTGTCTCTTTGAAGACCCCCTCCATGATGGGAAGACCATGCTCAAAATTTGGAACGTGAACAAGGTAACATTTTTGTGAATAGGTCTATTCAATGCAAGTGTTCGACAAAAGTCCTAAACGAGAGTGTTCTATTTCTTTCTTGTTTGAATCAGTACACTGGAGTTGTAGGTGCGTTTAACTGTCAAGGAGGAGGATGGTGCAGGGAAACAAGGCGCAACCAGTGCGCCTCCCAGTATTCTCACGTCGTCTCCTCCACGGCCAGCCCCAGTGACATCGAGTGGAAACATGGCACAAACCCAATTCCAGTTGAGGGAGTTCAAGTATTTGCAGCCTACCTGTTCAGCGAGAAGAGGCTGATACTTGCAAAATCATCAAGCGCCATAGAAATCTCACTCGAGCCATTCAATTTCGAGCTCATAACAGTCTCTCCAGTCGCGGTTTTGGCTAACAAAACCATCCAATTTGCTCCTATTGGTCTAGTGAACATGCTCAATACTGGTGGCGCTATTCAGTCATTGGAATTTGATGATGATGATGATTCGGTTCAAGTTGGTATCAAAGGGACAGGCGAAATGAGGGTTTATGCATCAGAGAAGCCAGTAGCTTGCAGAATCAATGGGAAAGATGTGGCCTTTGGATACGAAGAGTATATGGTTATCATTCAAGTCCCATGGCCAAACTCTTCTGGGATTTCCGATATTGACTACTTGTTTTGATTACTAGGGGATTTGCCTAAGACATCAGCGGCTTTTTCCCCATGTTTAATTTGATGATTTACATTATGTCTCTTCCAAGTAAGAAATATCTTTAAAATTAAATTTCAAGCATCCAAATAAAAGAAAGCATTTTATCCAATCTCCCTCTGTCGCTCCTTACAGGCACACACTTCAATCCATGTATTATTTAATTACAAATAACGGTTTGAACTATTCATTTTTAAAAAGGTCCACATGGATCAAATATCAATAAGTCAAACAAATTAAACGAACAAAGTTGAAGTTTGACTCAAATTCCATTGGGTTTTTCGGTGGGCTATTTGAAGAATGGTATTAGAGGGATTAAAGTTAGACATTGGAGTCTTATGAATAAAATTCTCCTCTTGTCATGCTTTCCATATTAATTCTTTGAATTCTTGTATTGTGATCTTTATTTCATGTTATGTAGTATATCGCTATTCTCTAACAAGTGGTATTAGTGTGTGCATCTACTTTTTTAGATTTTTTAACAAGTGGTATGGTGCGATATGTAATTCTTCACAACTAGTGGCTCTATTTCTAATAATCGAAAGCTCAATGAGCAATTGAGCTTCTAGATTCATGCTTTTAAATGAGCCACCATCTAACAACAACGTTTATTTCTAAAACTACTCCTTGCAAAGTTCATCTTTTAAGATAGAATTTCAAAATTCGGAATGCTCAATATATGCATACATATTCTTCTTCGTCTTCTTCTTTTCAAGAGAAAAACGGACAAAATATAAAGTGGGATGTCTCTCTTTATTGTGGGAATTACACACACCATATTCATCCCCATATATTACGTTCTTTATGTTCAAATCAGTTCAAACTCTGTAATAACTGTATGGGCCCCCTTTATTTTTTAAAATAATACTATATGTACATTTTGCATGATCCATGGTTGACATTCCCCCCTATGTGAAGGAAATCAGTGTAATGGTGTGATGGATGAGTTTAAAATAAAAAAATGTAAATGTTACCATAAAGAAAAGTGCAAGGGAAGAGTGTAATTGTATTTTTTATCCTGCAAACCTTCATATTCTTACAAGTACTACATGGGGGTTTTAGGTGTATATAAGGTTCTTAATTTCCAATGACAAAAGCATGTTGCACTGTGAGAAATGGAATGTCGATAAATAACAATAGGCAAAGTGTCTAGAATCAAGTGTAACACATTTTTGTGCTCGAGTTTTTATGGGTTCAAATATATAACTCATTTGTAATGGGACGAAATGCATAATTATTATTATTGAACTCACAAGTCACGGCCATAAAGTCATAACTTCATTTTTTTTTTTTTTCTTTTCATAAATGCTAAAAAAATTTCAATTTAATTGTGTAATCTGAAAATTACACTTGACCCTAATTTATATCTTATCATTTCAAATATCAAGTTTTAACTTTATCCTTTCAAAAATTAGAATCTATCCCACCCACCTCACTCCTTAACCATGATTTATTTCTTATCCAAATAAAAAAGTCATAGAACTTCTCCAGCTCCTTCTCTTCTCCTGCGCCAATCAACACCTTCTCATCCTCCAGGGTCGCATGTTGTGTTGCAATGTTGCAGTGACACTGTGACAGTGTGGGTGTTTTATAAATGAGTAGTTCAAATATTTTAAATTGATCAAATGAGGTTAATATATATATATATATATGCCTATGCATGGGCCATTGTCAGGAAGTCCCTGACTTGGTTCCTCTATACTCTATGCAGTCGCATAGAGTAAATATTTAGCTGTTGGACAGATTTTTCAAAATTTGTTTTGCACATTTTCAACCTCAATTTCCAATATTTTGTGAAAAATTGACACACATACGAATGTGTACGAAGGAATTCTATAAATAGGGATAGAATTCATGATTTAATGATCCATTTTTTTTTCTCTTTTATGCTTTGAGAAATTTACTCCCAAACTATCTCAAAATTCACTTAGAATCTTCCTATAAAAATCTCGTCTTTGTTCCTTATTTCCAGGTTTCAAAAGTGCTAATTGAAACCCGGTTTCTTGACTTGAAATTCGCTAAAGTTATTTGTGTGTTGGTCCTTTAGCATTCTCATTATCGGGAGGGTACAAATAAAGTTTTTATGATAGCATTCTTTGCGATTCAAGTTTTCTTCATTTCTTCACTTTCGAGTTTTTGTATTTATTACTTATTTGGAGGCTTGGTTATCTACTTCGACGAACTTATTTCCAACAGTGGGTGTTGGTGGGAAGAAAGAGGATTTGTTGTTGGTATGGGGTCGGTGGTTGATGGTGGAGGAATAGACGGGAGGTAGTGATTCGAGGAAGTTGGTAGTGTGAAGTGCAAAAAGCATATTTCAGGTTTTATTTTTTGTTTTATCGGGGGTAAGATAATGTGAAGGGTAGACAAGAGATAGAGGCTGGATTTTGGTTGACGATGGATGATATAAGGTTGTTGCATCAGGTAGGTGTTGGGAACCTACTTATACATGCGCAGCGGAATTAGAAGCAAATTTCGATTCCCAAACAGGATCTGCTTTATGTTTAGATAGAAACTGTGATAGAAATAATACATTTGATGAATTCTGCAAACTCTTTTGCTGATTCACGAACTCCAATGATCACGATCTACAATCCAAGTTGTCCAATTGTCCAGCCTCCAATGGTGATCCACACAGAGAACAAGAATGACGGCCAGGGTTTTCTTTTCTCGTACTAGCAAGAATAATGAATTATACATTATGTTTTTCAAACCCTAGCAGCCTATTAATATAAGTCCAAACGGGCTGGCCCATCTCTTAACTTAACCCAGTACAACATTTAATTAATCAAATTAATTAAATCCGGTCCATGAATTAATTAATCCAATTAATTAATTCGGGTCTATTAATAAGCAACCCAATTAATTAATTATCCAACACTTGTCAATTAATTAATTGGTAAATCTCATTCTTCTGATTCTCTTTTGTGTGTGACCCATTAGGTTCCCGATCACGATACATAACTACGTGAATTATTATTTTGATCTAATCAAAATTGATAAATTAAAATACCCCTTTTAATTTATCATCAATTCACATTCGTTGTCCCAGATTGACATCTAGTAATGTGTCGGGCAATACATGTGACGGGAAATGTCACGTGACATGACAAAACCAAACTTGTTCGTTTACCGTGAAACTATAATCCCTTCGTCAATATGATCCGATCAATTACGAGATATGGACGTGTGTCAATCTCAATTATCGATCATATCTTTTATCCTACTGTTAAGTCAATGTAAGTCGAAAACTCTTTTTCGACTTATGAGTTCACCTTGGCCAAAGATTTCATTATCAACTTAACTGGATGAAATGTAGATCATAATCTCTTACTATCTAAGAGTGACGAATCCATTGATCATTCACAACCTTCATATATTCTTGACATACCCGAACGATGCCGTATTAGCGACCCTTGACAGAGCAACATCCGACATCACCAAAGCATGACTGTCCTCACATAAGGTACTATGATGACCTCAAGTCAAAGGACCAATTCCACTACCGAACGTTAGAGATTAACCACTGACACTCAGATAGTTTTCCATGTGGAATCTCTCAGCGGGTCTCCAATGTTTTGTTCTATAACAAAACATTCACGTGTTCATTCAAGTGTCTCAACACTTTAGCTTGTGAGATCAACTACTTATTTCATAAGTAAGAAATGTCACACGTGATGGTCTATCCGTAATAACGATATCTGTATCTCGTTATTACATACAACCACAGACGATTTAAGATTAAGTCATATGTAATTTGTATCTCACAATCACAACTCTTTGTGATTAACAAATCACCAAAACTTAAATATACGGATTCTATTATTTAATTAATTAGAATATTAATTCAATAATAAATCTTGCCATAAATATGCATCGATTATATATACATTAAAAGTGCTTATGTCCAAAGTTAATTGGACCTAGGGCATAACACTTACAGTAGGCATACCAACAACAAATGAGTGGTCGGCAGTGGCCAGTGGTGGTGGTTGAGTGGGATGAAAAGCATTTGTGTCCAATAAAATAGATAATTTGTCATCAATAAATAATATGTGACCGATAAAATGGGTAATTTATGATCATTAAATAATATGTGGTGTAAAAAAATAGGTGATTGCGGTTAGATTTGTAATTATAACTTACAATTTGCATCTTCGTGATCGTAAACTTACGTGATTTGTTGCTATGACCGTAATTATATGGCAATTGTCACCTTGACTTGTCATAAGGTATTCACAGATGTGACCACCTGATTTTTGAAACTTTTCCATAAATTTCTTATTTTTGAAAATATATTTTAAAATTTTGTAATTAGTATTTTTTTCCCCGTGTAATCATTGTAATTTAGTGGTTTATTTTTGCTAACTTTGATTTTTCTCAAAATCTTGTGATATTCCACTTAGGGGTGAGCATGTGTTGGGTTGGGTCGATTTTTGCTTCAATCCAAACTCAACCTAACGTGATCGGTTTGATCAAAATTTAACCCAACACAACCCGTGTAAATGTTGAAACCCAACATAATCAAGTATCGGTCGAGTTGGGTTTGGTTGGTCAGTTTGTGACGACTTGTTAACAAAAATTAAAGTCATCCGATTTTCTATTATACTAAATTCGGACAGACATGATTAAATAGTAAGTAAGTAAATAAATAAATAAAATTATATATTATCTTATTCAATCCTCATTAATCGAGATTACAAAGAACAAAGTGCATTTAACATAACATGAAAAACTTAATGCACTAAGGTAATTATAGTTGCACTATCCACTCATACTTTTTAGGTTCTTTTTGCAATGACGGGTTTATTCGATTTTCATGAGTTAACACATAACCCGACCCGACCCGACCCGCCAAACAGCCAACCCACCCAACCGGTGTAAAAACAACAAAAAAAAAAAATCAATCCAAATCGGTCGGATTGGTTCGATTTGGACGGATTCAGTCTGGTTTTGTCCACCCTACTTCCATTTAATAAATGGACCTATCAATCGCAGGTGTATGAATTATGGATCCGGTATCAAAATTGGGTCAAGTATGTGGCCCAATATGTTGATAGGCCGAAAAACTATTAAGGCATTAACACTAACTCCCGTGCAGTTCCATTCTTACGATTATCTCCAGTTTTGACTCGACCACAGATTTTTCTAGAAAAACGCGAGAAGTAACGAAGACTTGGGCCACTTGGCGTACTAGTCTTCTACTTCTACTACTTCTAGTCTTCTTCACGTCATTTTCTCTGGTATTTCTCATAAATTAGCAAAAACCCTTTTATCAGAACTATCCCAAAACCAAGAATTTCAAGCCCCAATTTCAGTCTGCCCTCTGCAATTATAGTTGAGAGAGTACTCAGATGAATAATAATAATACGACGTCGCAGTTTATGGACAAGCAGATCATGGATCTATCCAATTCTCAAACCAACAATAACAACAGTAACGAAGATTTCATCGATTTCATAAACCGCCCATTGGAGGATCATAATCGGAGAAAAGATGATATTGTTCCGAATTACGATTTCCTGCCGATACGACCCGCTGGTGGATCAACGCCGTCTCCACCGCCGCGGTCTTTGAATTTTGATTCTGGAAATGACGATGCACCGATCAGGACATGGAATTCTTTGGATTCTAAAACTAATTCCTCTTCCGTCAGAGTATTGTCTCTAAATTCTCCCTTTCTTTATGTGCATATATACGTGCATATGATAATTATTTATCTATATACTGTTTTGTTCTTATTAGGGAATGTAATAACAATGAACTAGTTGCTTGTTAATAACTTGTAATGGCCATCTTGGACTCAGTAGTTAGTAGTAAAATGAATGGGCCATTTACATTTCGTAGTTTAATGTAGAATGTATGTTCCCTGTGACGATTGCCATTGGGTTTAGAATTGTCTGAACTGGAAATAATATTGCTTGTTTTGAGTTTCTTGAGATTATACATGAACAAATAGTTGCTCAAGAGTTTTTATTTCTTTTTTCACAGGATTATTGATATTTCACTAATGCATTTCGGGAGAGTTTCTCAAAGGGAATCTTCTGTTACTAATGCTTATTAGATCCTTAGCTGGCATGATGTTTAGGGATTATAATACTTCGGTGTTCCAGTGTATTCTATCTGCCCGGAATTTCATTTTATCTTATGTCTGATGGAGCTTTAGTGAAGTAAATCTAGTCTTGTGATGGGATTGGGAAGTTAAATTGTCAATTGCTAGCTGAGTCGTTTTATGTACTATATTTTGATGATGTTCGTATTGCAATTTTTCTGGTTGTTCAGAATTATAGTTCTCTTGGCCCCATTGAACCTGCCAAAGACATTTTAGAGAAGGATCACAATGTCATCGATGCGTCCTTGATTTCTGAGATTGATGGAGCAATGAAGAAGTATGCTGATAATCTGATGCATGCAATGGATGGTGTCAGTGCACAACTATCACAGTTGGAGACAAGGACCCACAACCTTGAGAATTCTGTGGATGATCTGAAGGTGTCTGTTGGAAATAATCATGGGAGCACGGATGGAAAATTAAGACAGCTGGAGAATATACTTACAGAGGTACCTTCTAACCTTTTCTTGACCTGTTTATTTAAGATCGAACAAGAGTTAGAAGATGAATGCTTTGTATCGTCACCTTAATCTGCAGTTTGCAATCTTTTCCCTGTTTATCTTGGGAACCAGGGAGTTCAGCATTTCTATTGTTTTTACAATGTTGTGCCACAGTAACCATTTTAAGTTTCCTGAACTGAAACTTAATTTGGTCAATTAAATGTTGTTGGTGAAAAAAATTTAAGTTGATCACTTTTGAATGAAACTTTAATCTTAGGGTTACAACCTTGGTACATTTTCTTGTGCAGGTTAAAATCTCATTGTTAGAATATTATAAGTTGTATATGATAAATTTGTGTTTCTATTACAATTAGAAGACCATATTTATAGACTATAAATAACTCTAAAAGGAAAGATTGTGATATAATCATACAATCAACTATAAAGGAAAATAATCCCACGCAATTGGAAAAATATGGTGGAGATTATTCTTTACAATCTTTCAATATTTTCAAGACTCCTGTTCCACCTCCCTTTTCTTGTTATGATTATATGTTAGTTACTAATGCCCGAGGAAAAAAAACCTCTTTGACCACATTGTACAGTCATGAATGTTCATTAAAGGTCAACATAATATGTAATGCAAAACTCTGGTAGAATGTACTTGCATTTAAATTCTTAATGACCTTCTCATTTAAAACTACGTAAATATACAGAGGGACATATTTGAAAAGGCTTTGCTATTGAATAGGCCCTTCCCCTAGTTTTATAATCCTCACTAGAACCATCTTTTTTAGATAGCGTTTGGGGAATGCAACAACCTGTATTAGTAGGTGTGAGAACAGTGTGAATAAGCTGAACTTGGTTTAGAAAAAACCTGTCTTTACAGAATATGGGTTCTTTCAGAGAAGAATACACTCTTGAAACCAGTCTGAAGTAAGAAAATGTTTTTATAAAAGTCATAATCTACATGCATTTCAGGTGTTATCATATTTTTTAACACGAAATATAGACCAACTTATCATTCTGATCTTAATACCATTGAGACCTGAACTGAAAGACAAATAAGGATAGCCAAACAGACCCTAAGAATTCTTAATTTTTTTTACTAATTATATTAATACTAGTCTTTTCCATCTATCTCTACTTAACAGGTCTTTCCCATAAGAAATTATTCAACATTTTCTGGAGAGAAAATTGTTCTGTAACTTGAGAAATGAGTGTGAGGTACTCTATCTGTGGTTGAGTAGTTTGATTTTGACTTATTGAGTTGACGTAGGATTGACGGCATCAAGATCTCAGGGATGATCCTATATCCTTCCGTCGATGCTGTAAATACAATAACTTAGTGTGGGCCTTGCTATTTATGCATGAGACTGAATTGTGATTAAACTATATAAGATGTCTCAATTGTGATTAAACCATCTAAGATTCAGTTAGGCATTTATTTCTATGCAGAAGGAAGACCAGAAGTTATTGATTATAATTTTGTGTGCACGAGGTTAAATTCTATGCTTATAACATGTTTAAACTGTTATTTAAATCATTCCTTCTCCTGGATATAAAAAATTGCCTGCAGGTGCAAACTGGTGTTCAGTTTATAAAGGATAAACAAGAAATAGTTGAAGCTCAACTGCAGATTGCTAATCTGCAAGTTTCCAAGCTTGAACAGCAAGTTGAAAACCCCAACACTGCACACACTGATTCTATCCAGCCAGGAGCATCTGCTCATCAGCATCAATCTCACCAGCTGTTTTCTGCAGTTCCTCTTACACAGCCACATCCAACCTTCTCTTTACCTAATGCTCCTCCTCCACTACCTTCTCAGCAGAATCGACCACCTCAAGTTCAGCTTCCCAACCAGTATTCTCAAAACCAAGTTCCTTCTGTCCCTCAGAGAGAGTCTTACTTCCCCCCACCTGGCCAAACTTTAGATCCAAGCCAGCAGTACCAAACACCTCCAGTGCAACCACAGCAGATCACCCCTCCATCACCACCACTACAGCAACAATATCAGTCACCTCCTCAGCAACACTATTCTCAACAAGCCCCACCTCCTCAGCAACAGTACTCTCAGCAATCTCCTCCTCAACCACATGCAACAATTCCCGCTATCAATCCCTCTCAACCTCTGATGCCATTGGGTCGTCATCCTGAAGAAACACCTTATATACAGCAACCTACTTACCCACCAACCATTCGCCCATCTGGACCACCTCCCTCTCATCCCTCCAGTGGAGCTACTCCCTCACAACAGTTCTACGGACCACCCAACATGTACGAGCCTCCATCTAGCAGACCAAGTTCAGTATATTCTGGTTCTTATGATCCATCATCTGGTCTGGTAGAACCTTATTATAGTGGCTCACCTTCACAGTATGGTGGTGGCTCCCCTGTGAAATCACAGCATCATTCTTCTTCTATGTTAGGCCAGAGTGGTGCAAGTGGTTATCCACAACTGCGTACTGCTAAACTATTACCTCAGGCGCTGCCTACAGCCTCTGGAGTTGGTAGTGGGTCCAGTTCTACTGGTGGTGGAAACAGGGTTCCTGTTGACGACGTGGTTGACAAAGTGACAAGTATGGGATTTCCAAGAGAACAAGTGAGGGAAACTGTCCGAAAGTTGACAGAGAGTGGACAATCAGTTGATTTGAATGTAGTGTTGGACAAGTTGATGAACGATGGAGATGGCCAGGGTCCACGAGGTTGGTTTGTTCGGTAACAGGTTTCTTCTGCACTACTAGTTTGTGAATAACTTTGCTGGAAGGAGACAAGTGCTCAATATTTGAGATTTTCTTGTAACTGTCTGTTTTCGTCTTCCCATTTTTTTGTTGCTTGAAACCAATGTTTATATCCATTGTTGGTCCTTCTGTTTTAAATCCTGGCTATGCTTTAAGAGTGTATATTCTTAATTGCCCTTTCCCTGGTGTCACACCTTAAAATGGTTTAGACTTGTATGCCTGTAGAAGCTCTTATAATAATTTCTTATTCTACATGTCCAGCAGTAGTGGTGTATGCCTGCATCGCCAGGATAGTGTAGTTTATAAACAAAATCTAGAGGCGAAGATTATGATGCAAGTATTAAAGTATTCAAGTTTGCATAGGTGGATCATTTGTTACATGCAATTGATACATGAGATTTATATTTGCGGTGGTTCACGCGTCGCTACATGTAGCTGTGGGTGTAGTTCAGTTCGATTTCAATTTTGAAGAGAATAGAATCAAACTGAACAATGGAGCTAGTTTCGAAGAGAGTGAGAATCAATGATTGTCTTACAATGGAACCATTGATTCCATTTGGAACTATGAACCGAATCGAATGATTGTGGTTTGTGTCAATTTCAAAATCAAATTTCCGAATTATTAAGACAAGTAAAAATCGAGATTTTCAAATTATTAAAACAAAATTCTATCACTTGTACTCGTGTTCACATCACTACAATAAGTCTCATTCAATGCAAATAAATTATAACCAAATTAACAAATGATTCTAGTTCCTAGAATTAAAAGCGAAATCAAAATTGAATGGTAATTGATTCGTGTTTCTAGAATTATAACCATTTAAAATTTATGTAGAGCTTAATCAAAACCAACATTTTTGGTGGGTTTCATTGGTCCCCCCCTAAATTCAGGCCGTGTATTAGTCCACTGACTTTAGCTCATTAGTCCATAATTGACAGTCACTTGAAACCATGGTTCTAAAAGCGCGTCTAGGCGGGAAGCGTGATGAAAACGCTTCGCCTTGAGCTCAGGAGGAAATTAAACGGTCAACGACAATGTTGACCGCTTAATGCTAGTCTAGGTGTTCCTAGGCGCGCCTTCGCCTCAGGCCCAGATTTTAAGAGAGCCCAATTTTTTCTTTTTTTTTTTTTCTTTTAAATAAAACCCACAAGGAGGAACAGTCTTATTTATGTCCAATTTAATGCAAGGTCAATGAACAAGAAGAAGATGAAGGTCAAAATAGAGATTTTACTACCAAGTGATGCCACTAATGCACAATCTTGGATTGTAGAGAAGGTTGTGATGATGAGGGTGAGGAGGAGAATGATAGGGTGAAAAATGATATCTTACAACCTGCAAGAGGTACACGAAATGATCAAAATGAAATAAGGGAGCCCAGAATTATGATTTCGTATCAGACGATACGGATGACGAATTAGATGAAGAAGAAAATATTGAATTGCAGTTCGATAAAGAGTTAAATTAGATAATGTTTAAGCAACAAGTTATTTACGTTATGTAATGATTTTGAAACTTATCTTTATATAGAAATTATTAAGTAAATACAATATTTTATAATTTTAGATGTTGGTATGTGTTATTTGAATTATTGAAATTTTTTACAATGATTAAAAATTTAAAATAAAAATTGTTTTTTTATGGCTGGCCTTCACTTAGGCTCGTAAAGCTTGAAACTTGGTCTCTACGCCTAATCACGCTTTACGTTTTTTAGACCACTACTTGAAACAAGAATAAACAAGGGAAAATTACACAAAATCCTACTTTTCAAAATCAATATTCAAAAATTAGGTTTAAAGTTTCATTATACAAAAATCAGATATTCATTTAATTGTTATGAATTAATATTTTAGTAATAATAATATTATTATAAATTAATTTATATACAAACCACCTATCCTATCTACCCATCCAAACCCTAAAATCAATTTAAAATCTAAATCTCTCTCTCCCTCTCATCTCTCTTTTCCAATACTCTTCCTCTCAGGAAAAATGAGAAAGAGCATTCTAGAGAGAGAATGAACAATGAAGCCGCGACCGGTGGACTATTTTGTGGAGATGGAGAAGCAAGGCGGTGCCACCGTGGTAATGGACGTGGACGATGTTGAAGCATTAGAGATCTTCGACGAGGGTCCAATCTCGATGGAGCTCTACCACCTTGCCGTTCCGACTTCTTCAACTCCTTCCAGGGTGACTTTGACGACTCTGACATCAATTGATATTGTGTACTTCACAATCTTCTCATCTCCCTTCTCCATGCTTTGTCAACGAGAAACTACCGATGCAGATCCGCCTTTTCTCCGGCGAGGGTTGGCGGTGTTACGCGTGAAAATGATGGTGGTGGTGGCAGCTCTATCGCAACCATGAGAAACACTGTGCACGGCATGGTGGTGTGGTGGATCTGGTATAATACAAGCGGTAGTGGTGAGTCTGGTGACGAGCTGGTGTAACCTGTTTGTGGTGGTATGTACGGTGGTGTTGCTGGTACAGTGTGGTGGTGGTGGTGGTGGTGTGTTGTTGGTGGGGGCGGTGGTGGGATAACGTTTGTGACCAATTATATAATTAATTTGTGATCAAGTATTGGTGGTGGATCGGGATCAAGGGTGTGGTGTTTAGTGTATGTGACCAACTATTTGATTTATTGTGACTAACTATTAAATTGTAACCTTAAAATTCGATAATTTGTGACTAAAAAATAATTTGTGACCAACAAATTTGAAAATATGTGACCGATGATAAACTGTGACCTATAAATTTTTTGATTTGTGACCTCAAAATAATCGATGGCCAATTAATAATACGTGACCAATAAATAAGCTGTGACCTATAATTATGTGCATGTGACCATTAATTATATAATTGTGAATTTATTATATTTAAATAATAATTATTTTTAATTAATTAACTAAATACTCGAGTTTTGTATTTTTTAAACTTAATACCTAATTTTTGCAATTGTGAAATTTAATGTCTGATTTGTGAACTCTTCCCAACTAAGAGAGGGAACTACTGAATTCATGGTATGGCTAGATTGCCTGATAGAACTAATATGCCAAGAAAGGGATGAAAGTCAGGTCAGGCTAAAAGCTCATGAGGTAAGAAAATCAGCGACGGTTCCTCCGACAAGAATGGCGGCTAGCCCTAGAACTGGGCTGAAAATGATATAGTGGAATTGCGAAGGCGAGGCCAGTCAGGCTGCCAACTAGTGTAAGTCCATCGAGGCCAAGGATTCCGCCAATGGGGTGGAGGGTGATGACTGCTAGCACTTGCCTTGTTGCCTTTTGGGGAGTCTTCAAGCCACATTGGTAGCGGTAATGTGGTTGACTAGTTGAGCTTTTTGGAGTTGTTGACGGTCACAGTGGAGTTCGGTGGCGGGGACGGTGTTTGTGGTCGTGACCATGACTAGGAGCCTATTTGGGAGAGGTAAAAACCAATTAAAATTGAAAATATAGCCGTTATTTGGTTCCACTTGTCTAATAAAAGTTAACAATAATGACTAGTTTTTCGATTTTAATATATCTCAAACATCCTCTAGGTGGTTGCCTAATGCCCACCTTGATGAGGGCCCCATAAAAAATAAAAAATAATTATTACAAATATTATATTTATAAATAATAAAGAAAAATTACTCAAAAAAGTTTTACATTCTTCAAAGTATAAAAACATTTTTAATATATTTTTTCTTTTTTATTTTTTTCTCATGCTGGCTCTTCATTTTCTCTCCATTTTTTCTCTTTGCCTTTTTTTTTTTGTTTGGGAAATTCCACATGAGCAAATCTTGAAATCAAATACATCAAATACTACATGTAAACTTTAAAATGCAACAAATCATGTAAAAATATATCTTCTCGCATTTTTAGAAGCAAACTCACTAATTAAACTTTTATAATCAATATATTTTAACAAATCTTGTTCAATAAATATCAAAGTTAGTCTATTTAATCGTTTTTGTAACACGGTTGTTCGCGAATAATATTTTAATAATTTCAATTTTGAAAAACTTCTTTCGACAAATGCAACAATAATAGGAATTGTCAATAGTATTCTATGAATAATAAATGTATTCGGAAAGCAATCCAATTTTTTTAAATAAGTCAATATATCAAAAGCTGCATTTGTTTCTATTGATAAATTTTTTTGCAAAATTCTTAACTTTTTGAAACAAATCTTCACCATCAAGATCACAAAAATTTATGTCTTAAAACAATGTCAAGATGTTCACAATATATTTTCAAATTTGCATCATCCAATGAGGTTAATTATAAGACAATTGCATATCATCCCAAGTCAAATGTCTACAATTAAAAAATAAATAATTCATAAAGGAAAATAGTTAAAAACAACATATTGAAATTGAATAATTCTTCAAGTACATGATTTTTTCAACAAATTTTGTACATATATCTGTCTTTTGTACAAAATCTGTGAAAAAATCGTGTACTTATATATAGTGTTCTAAAATGCGTAGTGCATGGCAATGTGTGTAGGGGCTATGTGAGTTTAGGCGAGGACATATGCGTAAAAAACATAAAAAGATGTTTTTTTATTTTAATATTATTTTAATTTTAAGCTTTAACTTAAAAGACTTGTAAAAAAATTTAAAATTTTGTTTTTTGAAAAATAAAGATAATAATGTGCTTTTAGGTGCGCATTAGTGGTCAATGATTCTCGTTGACTGCTAAATAAAGCGCCACCCCACTTGACTTGGCCTTTTTGTCGCGCATCGCGCTTAGGCAGCTCATTGGCGATGCATAGACACTTTTTAACACACTGCTTTAATTGATTGAAATTAGTTACAAATAAGCTTAAACCATGTGAATCCTTTACCTTGCTCTAATAAAATGTCTTGGTATGATACACGACTAAAACAATAATGTTAAATAATAATCATTATTTTTTTACTTCTACCTTTTGTTTTCATAAATATTGTTTCCCTTTAACTAACATAATAATAAAGAATTTAAATTTTAAAATTATTATAAAAAAATAAATTTTTGTTGCACCACATGGACACCCTCAGGGCCGCCTCTCAGTGTGTGTGTGTGTGTTAATTTTTCTTGACATATAGTTCATGGTATTTTTCTTATTAGTTTACACTTTTTTATGAACAATATTTTCTTATTAGACTAGTCGTTGATGTATTTTTTGTGTTTTTATTAGTGTAGAAATTGTAGATGTTATCCAGTGAGTATGTGTTGTATTCTCTGATGTTCAAACTTTCTAAATAGTTGGATTACTATGAGTATGAGATATGTGTCAGATCCTCCAAGTTTCGACCAGACACTTCATCGTTTTTTTCTTCTTTTCTTCTTTTTTTGTTTTCTTTCCCTTTTCTTCTTTCCACTTTTTGCTATGTGTAAACCTAAAGTCGTCGTCGTGAGGGTGAAGAAGGATGGTGGCGCTAAGTCTTCCTTTCTTTTTTCTTTCCATTTTCTTCTTCTTTTTTTCCCTTCTTTCTCCCTGTGTATCGGTTAGAGTTATGTTTGCATAAAATAAAAACAGATTTCATATAGTGTCACTTAGTGCTCCATTAAGTTCAAATTGCAATCAAACCCCTTATTTTTTATTTTATATAATAATTAGTAATCTCATAATTGAAACTTAACCCCAGAACTCTATTATTTTTTTTTAACTCCCTATTCAATGTGCATTTCCTGTTTTGTGAATGATTGATTTTGGTCTATTCAAAATGATAACTTCAATTAGTGAAAAAATTGAAGTTTTAAAGATGTGAGATTTGTACTTTTTTAGTCATATCCATGTATCCTATATTTTAGAAAGAAAATAAAAGATCTGATACTTAAATACGTATAAGTACCCGATAATCGTACCCGAGTCAGAGCATCATGTGTTGTATTTTCAAGATTGTATATATAGGTTGTTGTAAAGGGTTTGTTTCATGCTATGTTGTGATAAGTTAATAGAATAGACAAATCTTATATGTAGTTGTGTCAACGAGTCGAGTCGAGCCACAAGCCGGAACTCGAAGCTCGAGCTCGGCTCGAGCAAAACATAGTTGAACTTTTTTGGGCCCGAGTCGAGTCGAGCAAAAGCTCGGCCAAAAAATGAGGCTAGGCCTGATCCTTAGCGAGCTAAGCCGACTCGTTTTTTTATTTTAAATTTTTTTAGTGGTTGCTCGCATGCAGCTATTTTAGTTTCCTGCATGCACAAGTGGGTATGGGTGGGCAAAATCCGATCAACTCGTCCAAATCGAACCAATCCGATCGATTTGGGTAGTTTTTTTTGTTGTTTTTACATAATTGGGTGGGTTGACTGTATATGCGGGTCGGGTCAGGTCGAGTTATAGGTTAACTCATAAAAATCGAATAAACACGTCCAACCCGACTCGACTCTTTAAAAAAAGAAAAATAAAATAAAATAAAATGCTTAAAAAGTATAAGTGAATAATGTAACTGTAATTACTTTGGTGCATTTTAGAGGTAGAGCTTACTGTCTTTCTCATAATAAGTGTTGTATAAGTTTTTCATATTATGTTAAATGCACTTTGTTCTTTGTAAGCTCGTACGGGCCGGGCCGGGCTTGGCTTGAGCCGACACCCCAAAATAGGGCTTAGCCCAAGCCTTGACTTGGTTACACTGAACCCGACTGGGCCCGGCTTGGGCTTTTTCTGTGCCGAGTCTGAGCCAGCGAGCTTTTTTGTCATCCATACTTATATGTAAAAGTAGTACTTCCAAATTTATATTTCATTTAATGTTCTTATGTAATAGGAGTCGCACTCCCATATTTAGATTTTATGCAAAATTCTCTGATGTTGAATGATATGAGGAGAATTATAGGAAAATGATAAAGAGGAGAGAAGAGGAGAGGAGAAAGGAGATAGAAATAGAAGAAGAAGAGGGTAAACTTTAAATTTAGCAGAAAATCATTAGTTTGGAGATAATATATATTTTTCATAATTTATTTATATGTTTTATTATTGTTTTGTAAATGGTTTGTCGAGTCAAGTCACGGGGGTTGAGTGGCAACACCCCGAAAGGCCGGGATCGACATGGCCAGTTAGGTCAAGTGAGTTGAGGGGGCAGCGCCCCTCGTGGAGGTTCAGGGGCAACGGCTCCTACGATTTTTTTGATGAAGTGTTTTTTAGTGGAGATGGATCGGTTCTTTTGTTATTTTTCTTATTCTGAATTCAAATATAAAAATTGCCAAGATTAAAATCTAGTATAATTGAATGTTTTCTAGTATTAATAGAATAAAGTGTTCATTTTTTGGGAAAAAAAATGAGTGTCCGCGTCTCCACGCTGCGCAAAGGCACGACCTTCGTGTTTCCCAGCGCATGGAGACACCATGTGCGCGCGGAGACACGGACACTATT
This sequence comes from Fraxinus excelsior, assembly GCA_019097785.1. Lineage (NCBI taxonomy): Eukaryota > Viridiplantae > Streptophyta > Magnoliopsida > Lamiales > Oleaceae > Fraxinus > Fraxinus excelsior. The sequence goes on along the minus strand of CM032628.1, from coordinate 960,694 downwards.
TTGTTTATTAGAAAAACAGTGCTAACAATTAAAATATTTCAATTCATTACTTTAGTTTTTCTCTGCTCATAAATTAAACAATATTTCGAAAGGTTGGTCGCATTCTACTAGATGTTCGAAATTACATTTATCATGAACTAAAATTTCAATTACAAGCCTAGCCTTCATAAAAGATTGGAGACAAAATATATAAAAAATATTCCTCAATTCGTATATCGTCTGTCATCACGTGTTGCTTTCACAGATTCTTAAGAATTTCTTAATCTTTCTCTAATTGCTTAATTTTACATCTTGTACTTTTGTCTTGCGCTTTTGCCTGGAACCAATTTCCAAGATAAAATAAAATTCTTCAAAATAGAAAAACAAATCAAATTATTCAAATTCCAATACGTCATTTTTTTATAGTAGACCCAGAGAAAAAAATATATGAAAATGGATATATAAAAGACGTGTATAAAATTGATATAAGACGTATGAAATTATAAAATTGGAGGACTGGATGAGTAAAAATTGAGAAAACGAACAACAACATGAGTACTGTTGCATCTACCGTATACTAAAACTGCCTGTTTTAGCATTCTCATTATTATTTTATTGTTGAAAGAAAATAGTTGTATATCTAAGTGAAAATCTTTAACTAGGTTCCATTGTTGCTCAACTAATTTAAAGTTTGATTTTGCATTGATTCTGAATTGTTAATTATTTTAATACGTCTACTAAAAGTATTTGTCTAGACATAAAAATATAAAAAAGAAGAGAGAAAAATGAAGGGTTAATTCAATCTAAAGTACGAGTTATGGATGTGTTTCTTGATCTAGTTTTGAAGGAACAAATTCGACGTATAAAAGAGAAGGAAATTCATTATTATTATCTTAGTCATAAATTTTGGATTGCGGATTGCTTGAATATTTTTATTTTAAAAAAAATTATTAATTTTTGTTATTGTATATACACTTTAAATATTTATAGGCCTCATATTTGAAGTTAGCCTAAGGTCCCTAACATCTGATGGCCGGTTCTGGTTGTGGAGGATGATGCAGGAGGAGAATAAGATGACGCTTTAAGGAAAAGAAAAAAAAAAAAAAAAGGCTAAGTTGCAACGTGTTGGAGTGCACGTGAGATAAGAGAGTATAAGCTCTTGCATGAAATCCAAGTTGCATGCTTTTTGGCTTGCAGACAAGTTGCGGTTGACAGAGAGTCGTGACCAAATGCCATTAATCATTAGCCCCTGGTTTGGTTCAGCTTAAAATTTGACTAAATTTTACTTTAGAATTAACAAATTTTAATCAAAGTATGATCCACAATTTTCAACTACGTACTTCATCAACTTTTATCAAAATTTACTAAAAGTTTAATTTTTCATCTAAATCAAACAGATGTTATTACATTGTCAAATAGACTGTTACTACATATTACATAGCAATACTTCAAATAATATTCAATCTGTTGTATTTATAGCTCGTTTGGTACCAATTAAAGTTCAATTAAAATTGAAAATATAGTCGTTATTGGGTCCACTCGTTTAATAAAAGTCAACAATAATGACTAATTTTTCAATTTTAATCCGATTTTAATCCTTTCTAAATGAGCTCTTAATGTCAAAATTGAATTGGTTATCATCGCACGGGATTGAATGGCTTCGCTTGTGTGTATTAGACGAGCTAAAGTAAGCGTTCGGTTATAGAAAACAAGGGGAACTTGAACTTAGAATCTCAAATATTAGGGTAGAAGAAACGTTGGCCAACCTCTCCAAAATGAGATAAAAAGTTTTGCCGTATGTACAAAAAATTATGAACACAGAAAACTGTTAGAACACACACAACACAGGTGGGGCCCATATTTTTTGCAATATTTTATTTCACGTGGGGCCACCTCCATGTGAGTTTTCTGTTGAGTTTCTATGGTCATTTTTTTGTACAGATGGAAAAATCCAAAAATAAAAGCTATTAATTTTCATTTGGAACGCAAAAAGAGAGTCTTGAAGTCATGAACGTGTCAAATCTGTCCATTCGCGTCAATAATAGATTGGGCTCACCTGGACATGTAATTAGTGGGCCAATTGAATTTGATTTATGGACGGGCCCAACTTGCACTTTTTGGACGGTTATGGGTTGGAATTACGAATATTCAATTTAAAATAAAAGTACACTTTTAAATCATGAACAATAAAGACAACTAGAATGAGTTTAGCATATAGATGTACTCATGTTCGGATCAATGTATAACATGTTGTATGATGACTTTAAAATCTTATCGAGTCTTTCGATTAATAGAAACATTTGTCTATGTAAAAACAAACTCGATTACTGAGATCGACAACTTAAAGAGAGCTACCATTCTGATTTCAACGATCAAATTAGAAGTTCAAATAAGAAAAATGATGCAACAGTTGGTCACTGAGATGTCAACATCACCTATCTTTTTTTGTGGTCCACGATCATGTCATAACTAATGTGTTGACGATTTATACTCAGCTAAGACTGTGTCATTTGGCACGATCATTATAGTTTAGGGTTGTGTTGAGCCGAATGCCTCAATAATAAAATATCGATTAAAATCTTGGAGTCATATCGCACGTCCATTGTACAAATATTGGTATAACATTGTCTATTACAATTTTTGAACATTATAATTTATCATAATTTGCAATTTTCAAGCATTTTCTTTAGGTCCGGTCCCAATCATTTTTGAAGAAAAAGAAGAACCCATAGTACAAAATACAAATCTTGGTTGAACTTTAGCCCAACACAAGTTATTTTTGGACGACCTGACATTTGTCAAAGGAAATTATTAGTGATAGGGATAAACCTAATTTTTTCCAGTGACAAATCCCGGTTACTTTGGCCCAATAGTTGGTTTTTCCATCCATTAATCATATCAATCAAATCAACATGTCTTTGCAATTTCATCCCCAGCCTTTTATTTTTTCAACTAGGTTCCTAAGTTTTAATAATTCTTTTGTTTTTTATTTGTAATTTCATTTGTTTTCTAAAATTTTCATTTTTTAATAGTTTAACGAAGAATGTCGAAAAAAATAAATTAACTTTTAACCTTTTGAATTTTTTAATATTCTGATCAAAATTGACTAACGGATTAATGGATGAAAACAATCGATTTGGATCAATTTTTCAAAGGTCGGGGACCAAGCTATCCTAATAAAACGTCAGGAGCGAAGTTTCAGAAGAAGTGAAAAATCGTGTTTGTAAATATTTACCTTATATATTGTTCACTCTAATTGCACTTTAGACTTGGACCCAGGTGGGTTATCCTATCTTGGGCCGCCTGATCCTAATGAAAGGGAATGCTGGACGGTTAGAGGGCCCATACTGAGAGAGACATCTGATTGTAAAATTGTAGCCCAAAAGTCACCAACTCAAAGCGTGCAATTTTAATCACATCACTTTTTCCCTTTAAAACCTGTTCAATTTTTCTCTTTTTCTTTTCCTTTTTGGAACAATTTTCATAACCCACTATATAATGAACTTTATAAGAATTGACTTGGCCACCACAAACAAGCAGTTCAACTACACAATATCACTAAAGAAAATTTTACCAAACAAGCTACGATACAATGTTAAGCTATTGTTCGGTACAAATTATTTAAAACTTTTTTTTTCTCAAATTCATTTTTAATCATGCATTTTCCTAATAAAATAATTTTGTACGTGGACAAATAAATTTCTCTACTTTTTAGTCATGCATTTCAAAAAATTCATTTTCCACTGTTAGAATTTAGGCGTGACCCGAATTTCTTATTTAAGTAATTGAAGTGCACATTAAAAAAAATTCAGTTTGGATGCTATTGTAGTCATATGTTAAGTTGACGTTTTATTTTGAAAGCCCGTTGAGAGTTGAAAATTGGTATTGGATTTGAAGAAAAGTTCGGGATAAAGAAAACAACTTGGAACGAAAAGAAATTTTTTTTTAGCAAAACACCCGGTGCCACAGCGTTGGGCATGGGGCGTCGCGACGCCGATGCCCATGTTTGAGATTCTGCCCCGGTCGCTAGGAGGTAGCGCGACGCCACCTGGGTCTGTTTCGGGATTTTCGCATTATTATTTCCTTTTTCATTTTGGAATCGATTTTTTGGCATCTTATTTCATCAACAACTTTACTAGGAGGGTTTGAACGTTCTCTACACGTACCTTATAAATATTAGGCTCTTTTATACAATTTTGTAGTGAGAAAAGTGATTACTAGTTTTTAGGATCATTGTAATATTTCTCAATTTTCATTATTTTTGGTGCAATAAAATCTCTTAATACATCTGTCTTATTTTCTCGTCTTTTTTATTGTTTTACTTGCGATCGTATACTTCATATTTTGCCATATAACTTCAACATCAATCTGATGATTGGTTTCATATCAAATGATATTGAGTGATACGTAATCCTTGAATTCCCAACAATTGATATCAGAGATTTTGAACATAATTAATACAACATCCACAAAATCTATTTTAAAAAGTCTATATCAAACGGACTCTAAATAATGTTTAAAATAAATTAAATCAGCTTGTTGATTCACATGGTACTATGGGAGAGAAATCTTCTTCAGATCCCAATGGCTCATAAGCAATAGAGTAATTAATGGAAATGAAAAAAAATTAGAAGTCAGATTTTCAGGGACAATATTTCTCCTTTTTGACTGGAGAAATAATCAGACCAAAGGCTGCAATGTGCTTGAAATTGATCCCTGCCTAGTACCTATATGTTGACTTCGTGTGCAAGAGACACATAATAGAGTAACTTAATAATTTGAATATGTGGTTCTAAAACTTGGTAGGCTTGTAAAGATTATTCTTCGTCAGTTCATCAAAACAATGGACCCACAAGTAAAGGAAAAGAGTACAAGTGAATTGGACTGTAGGGGCCTTAGGGACTCCATCTTCACTTGCGAGCCGTTCATATGAGTTTAACGTCAACTAATTGCTTTATTATTATCAACCTAGAGACCTTGCAGGAATGCTTTAATTAGTGTAGACTCTCTCCCTCGACCAATGAATTTGATCCATAGGAAGATGATAAAGTCATACGAAGTATTTTTGTGAGTAATCTTGCGGTGTGACTTAAAAAAATGAAACTATTTTGCTGAGTTCTTTAGACATAATTTTAAATTTGTCATTCAGACCTATGTTTATCTCCAATTAGGGTTTTAGAACTTGTTAAAAATTAAGCAAATGATTTGGTAGCATTCACTCAATAGATATTGCATTTGTCATATACGATTATTAAAATATAATTTCTGATAGAAATATTACTAGCACGACGTACACATGTCCTGGTCTAGGATCAATAATTTTACATTCCCAACATATAAACACTCCATTCCTACTCATAACAAGTCATACATAGTTTTTCTTTAACAAAGTTATTAATAAAACTAGAAGCATATGAAATTGCACCTTTTTCCTAATAATGGTGCATGCACAATCTCACTATCAAATTGTGCTTCTTTACCAACCCCCAAGATTTGATACTAGGTCTCTATATACCTTAATTACATGCTCTTGGAATCATTTGAAGAGCTATTGTTCCATGGAGAAGCATACGGAAGAATCAATCCGGGATTCGACTCTCCTCCATTAGACATTGTTGCATTGGACATAACTCGATATGAATATGTTGCATCATTGTTCGCATATTGCATCAAATCAGCATTTGTAGCATCTAATTCCTTTTGAAGATGAAGGACTTGGTTTTGAAGAACAGATATTGCTCCAACACAGCCATACACAGGATCTTTCAATCGCGCCTCAGCTTCATATGCCAGAGAGTTTACGGCATCTTCTCTTTGATGAGGGGGGATTTCATTCAGCAATTTGCTAACATTGCTTGCCCCAAATATTTTGTGTACATTGGCAAACTTTGTCGGCTCCTCGGGAGGAAAATATGGAGCAAAAGTGCAACTTGGCAAGCATTTTCTCCTTAAGAATTTGCAGGCAGCACAAGGAGGGTTTGAATAGCTGGAAGAAGCCATATTTTTACTGCAAATTGAATTGTATAAGGAGATCATTAATCAATTATTTAAATCACGTAAAAAGGCACAATTCATCTGCAAATTAATTATGAGTAAATAATGTTTTGAGGAAAATAGTTTTCACTTCTGGTTTTTGATGGAAGTAATTATCTTTTCTAGATTATCTAAATAAAATGTAATCATATACTGTTCATTAGTCAATTTTCGGCATATCTGTTGGTATCGATAAAGTGGACATGTAATTTTTTCGAAACCATGAAAAATTGTATTCAAAATATCATGGGAAAGAGACAAAGTTTCATTATTTGAAAAAGAGAATAGAAGTTTTGTGAAAACTAAATGTCTATAAATATAAACACAGTGTGTGATTGGGGTAAAGACACCTATTACAGTTATTGTGTAGTGAGCTAGCTATAACCCAAGAATACACATGAGAACTAATAGGATCAAACAAAGGCATATGCAAGGTCACAGGGAAGAGTAATCTTGGTTCAAAATCAAAAGGATTGGCCTGATTTCTAATTGATAAATTTGTTTCAGTATTTCCTCCTCTTACCCTTTGATGAATTCATAGGAGTACTTCTGTAAAATAGAGAATCATACAAGATAATAAAATGAATTACTTAAGAATAACACTAGATTACATTATTCTTTTTTTCTATTTGTTACTGTTGTTCACTGTGTAATTAGCAGATAGGAACACCTGAATCTTATTTGAATTTATCCCCACCGCATATTAATTTCGAACCTCGACCACGTATATTTTGATTAATTCCTCAATTGTCTTACTTAGTAAGGGTAAAGTCCCGTACTTGAGTACAAAAAATAAAAAATAAAAAATCAACATATAAGAATTTAGACTACTCAAGAGGTTGACGACTCGATATTACTGGTGCATTCCAGTGTGTATATTATATCCAACATTAACCAAAACCAAAAGTCAAGATCATCATATCTTACTTCATCAATCTGTCCTGCAATAAAGATTCAAGTCAGAATTGGAAAAAGATGGATCTTAAGGAACTAATACAAAGAACCCAACAAATTATATACCTTCTTTTATGGATCTATCTTTTGCCAGCAATTTTTTTCTTTTCTTGAGGGAGAACCAGAGAGGGAACAAGGGTTTTCTTTTTGTTTTTTCAAAAGAAAGACAACTTTGTGTATTTAGTTTCGAGCTTCTTCACAATTCACATTGATTCTTTTAAGGATGCTGGTATCAGACAGTTTAAGGAAACAAAAGATTTTAGGATTTAATGTTGCTAAATGTTAGAGAAGAAAAGGAAAAACCCTAGAAGCAAGCAAGCAAGAAAGAGGAGACAGTAGCCTGCAGAAAAAGATTGCACTGTAATATAAAGGCGAGGAATTATGATGAATTTGGTGAATGGAGAAGGAATGTCAAGTTAAAAGCCTTTGCCATAATTAATAGACCTAAAATAATTAATTAAACAAATGCTGACTGTGACCCCTCTTCTTTTTATAAAAAAATAATCACAAGAAAGTAGAAATTAATTCTTTCTTTATTAAAATTATACTGTTTTCATTTCTATAATTTATTGTAGTCATAATCAGGTGCTTTAAAAAATCAAGAGGTGGATTTAATGGTAGTTACTTCCAAAATATATACATATATATTAATTTGGATAATTCAGGAACAAAAATTAATTTCGAATAGTTATCAGCTAAATTAAGCAACATTTAGCTAATTATGAATTAATTATTTGCCTATCGTTTTGCACCAGATAAGTTTTTGTCATGAGACAGATTATTTTTCCCCTATTAGCTTTTGAAGGGCATTTGACATTATAGAATTACCATTCTAAATATATATATGCCCCGTTTGTTTCGGATTAAAATTAGATTTTAATTTAAATTTAAGTCAAACAATCACAAATTATAACAGTCGAGCTGAGCGCGAGTGATCCCGAATCATGCTGAATCATATTTACACCCTATAGAAAATCGTATTATTAAATTGCCTTCGAAGTTTTTAAAACATTGAATTGGATTTAAAATATTTTTTTATCAATAATTGTTGCTTCTATTATTGAATTATCCAGCAACATTATCTACTAAAATCATTTAATTTGATATATTTGTCTTTTAACTCGATGTCTCTATGTGTTCATGAAAGGAAAAATAATTAGAAAATCCTATCTATCCTTTTCACTTTACTTCTCTTTATGTTTTCCTCTTGCCTCCTTGTTATATTTGTCGAGAAACGTGGAATTTGAGGATAAAGATTTTGCTCGTCAATGAAAAAAATGATACCGGCACCCTAAGTGTGACATTATTTTTAAAATATTGATCGATTACGATAAATTGTACTAGATGTTTTTTTTTTCTTACATGAATGAGAGATGGGTTCGAGAATAAGGGCTAAAATAACTGATTTTGGCCTTTTACTCCATATTGTATGGTGGTTCTTGAAAAATACGAAAGATCTCCCTCCGAGTTATACATATGATTTACATAGAATATGATTTTCTGTTGAATTTTATATGTATGTAGGAGATCGAGTATGATATACTCTTTGCTCACTTTAAACTGAATATTAGTACACCATACGCAAGTTTAATTTCACTTTAATTTGCTTCAAATTCCACCATTGTCGGTATAGTTAGACCAAAGTAAAGAGGATGCGTTAACCTATCTTCTTTTCTACTTACTATTTTTGTATAAAGTTACCTTTATTACTTGCACATTGATTTTGGTGTGTATATGATCCGTCTTAATGAATCATGTCTATGCCAAGATGTGGTCACTCGAGACTAGAATATTTGATACCACATAACTTTGGACTATATGGCGTGATTTTCTTTAATGTATTAAAGGAAAAGTTAGGTATACATGAATATGGAAATTAAGAGTCAGATCTCAATTCTCATGATTGTAGCCTTGTAGAGAGATTTTCTATACATTTCTCTATGGGTACATGAATCTATATTGTTATCTTATCATATGTAATCATGGGTGGGTGACATATAATTATTGCATACCATTCAATCATATGACCATTTGTTTGTTAAAACATATCAACAATTTACTATTTTATGACTCATTTCATGTTCTTCAACCATTTAATTTAAAAATTTAAATGATTAGAAAGGACCATAATTACATCGTTTATATATTATTTTCAACACAAACCTTTATGTTTAGATGAACTTATTTTTTTTCAACACAGCTAACGTGTACACAATTAACTTAAATTGGTAGCAACAAGACTTAAATTGAGGATCTTCGCTGCCTTCATATCATGTTGAATCATATTAGATATAACATTTAATTAGTATATTTATAAAGAGTAGTTGGTCTTTTTTATTGCTAGAATTGCAATCAAGGGCTTTATACTTTATTTATAGTCTCTTTATTTGCTAGGACTACAATCAAGGGTTTAACATTGTGATATCTGAATTTAAACTGTTAGATAGGACTACATGTGTTTCATTTAAATATTGTTTTCAAGATTATAGCTTTAGATCATTACCGTAAGAGAAAAAATAGAGCAATAATCAAAATTTTGAGATCGTTTTCCTTAGATATCGTACATTGGTGGCATAGTATCTCGAAATCTCTTTACTTGCAAGATAGGAGTAGAATGTGTTATAGAACACTTCACAAAAGAATCTTGTCGCAGAGAGAGGTTTTACATTGAGTTTCTGACCCTCGTGATCTCAACCCACTTCTAGAAAATATGGGATTCCTTAATATTAAAATGTTAAGACAATTGAAAAAGGCCACAAGTGGGAGCAAATGGCTTTGTTATAAATGAATAAAATTATAAACCATCAAATAAATATTCAATAAAAGTTTTAACCACCACCCTTAAAAGTCAAAATTGATGCAACAATTGTTGATTCCATATCTCTATCAAAGATTATTATGTGTTAACCAAGTCGAGGTTTGTTCCCATAATTGACTTGAAAAACCATATTTTGATGAAAAGTAAGTGATTCTTAGTATGTCTACAAGGATACTATATGCATTCTTATTAGATTGCAATCCAAAAGTTGGGAATAATTTGGAGGATTAATAACACAAATCAATTGAAGTATGGTTCTAATGATTAGATAGACAATTATTGGTCCTTGGTGGGAATTTTATACACATAAAATAGCATACACACATTTTTTAAATTTTCTATTTTTATTGGACACTAGATTTTCAAAAGATAGGGCATCAGAGTTTGTGACCACAACAAATGATTGTAGATTCTCCAAGCAGATATCAGATCATATACAATTTCATCCCGAATTCTGCAATTATTTCAATTTATCGAATTTTATCTGCACCACCACGAACACCAGCATAAATGGAAAGGGACAAGTGTAGATACAACAATGAAATAAATACCGATGTAAGGCACTAAATGCATATTTGGTACACAAATAGTACTCAACATGCATAAGTTGTCAGTATAACTAAACAAAATTTCAACTCATTTTTGTGCCCAATACCATTAATCCTCCATACGTATACTATACAGTAACCATAAATAAGTAGAATGATGAGGAAGTCTAATCAGGAAACCAGGAAGTAGTCTCTGATTGTCTTTCTCTTCAATGAGGAAGGAGGGTTTAGCACGGATGAAGGGCTTTTCATTTTAGCTTCTGGAGTTTTATCTAAACTTTCTTTTACTTCAGAATTAAATGAAATTCTTTTCTCCTGGGATACAGGGGTACCAACGTCGAGCATTCTACTTGAACCGGACATGTAAATATTGGATACAACATTTGAAGTTCCATTTTCAGTGTCACTCTTTGTAGATGACGTCTCATCTTCAAACAGCTTTCTACGTTCCATTCTTGGCATTGCCATGACTCTCTTCCGAATTGAGGATGGAGATCTTGCGTTTGAATAACTGCTTCGGATATCCCAAAAGCGGACCTAAGAAAGATTTAAGAACAATAAGATAAGGAAATCATCACATTGTAAAGATGCATACTCTCCGAGATGAAAAAAAGGTTAAAAAAACTCGAACATTTTTTCCAACTTAGTAACTAACTTTCACTTTCATTTGGGTTTAGGCACTCCATGTCTCCATTAGTGATATTAATGAAAATGATGATACAGCTCATTGAAACAATGATGTGGCATTAGAAACTGGTTTGTTTGAGAGGTCAAATTGCCAAGGACAAACAGAGTGTTCATCAGTGAGTTAACCACGTCATTATTGCTGTTTAAATAATTAACAGGGACGAGTGGAGTGCCTAAACTAAAACAAATGCGAAAGTTGACTGACTTAATTTACACAAAAAATCAATGATCGAGTGAAATGATACTATAAGTTCAGTGGCAATGGTGTTTTTAACCCCAAAATGAGAATTTGTGGGTAATGCTGCATCCTTTGGATGTGCTTAATTTGTTGTGTATGTGACTTACTGTGAAATCATCTGAACAGGTTGCCACTTTCCCTATCTCTGATGGACACCTGGAGGAAATAAATTATGAGAAGTGTGATTAGATTTGTAGGGGGGAAGCCTAAAGCATCATATTCATGTTTAGAGAGGACAGTATGGCACTAAACAACATTAAGGAAGAAAGTTAAAAACTGCTTCGTTCTGTCCAGTCCGCTTGATTAGTGCTTTCCAAGCATGCAATGAAAGGCTTACCAATCAACAACTGTGACTTCTCCGTCGTGGCTTTTCAAAGTGATAGGATCCATGTAAGGTTTATGCACCTGCTTTGACATGGTCAATGGAGTTAAATTTAGATAGACAAATAGTGAAAAAAGGCATTCGAAAAGAAATGAACCTGCCATATGTAGGCATTTCCATCACTGGAACCACTGAGTATATGAGATGCATCAGGACTAATTACTGACTGTAAATTCACCAATTATGAAATATGTCAGCAATGGAGCAGTACACAACTCCAGCATTAAAATTTACTATAAAATAAATCATATACCTTAACAAAAAATGATTCAATTCGGCCTCCGGAGAAAGTTTTTATGGCCCCCCTTTCAAGCTGAAGTACATTATACATGTATATTCTGAAAATGAAATATCATAATCATACATAAATATTAACATTTACTTCATTGTGTGCTGTGATCTCCGATGATCCTGACAGTATGAAAACATTCATTATGTGCTTTCGCAAAGAAGCACATCTGCAAGTTTCAATTATATTGGCAAAGTAAATTCACCTGTGATCCATGCACGAGGCTGTGATAAATACTCCATTCAAATCTTGAGACAAGCTAGATATGCCATGTAATCTCTTTTCCTGAACAAGAACAAATTAATATTTTTCCTCGATCTTTTGAAAGTGCAACTAAATTTTAAATTTTACAGCACAACAAATAAAAGGAAATATATGTGAATTTTCCATTTGAGGTGCTTCATGTATCAAAACTCTAGATAATATACCTTTAATGGCCCTACAGACGATGAAAGTGTTCAAAATTATTGGCGAACAAAAAACACGCCAACCCGCCAAATCAAACCAAACCAAAATCATAGTTTTGAAACTGTTGATTTGGAAATTATCCGGTTTAGCTTTCAATATTTCAAAAACCAAACTGAGTAGATTACCCAATTTAAATTAAAAATTATTTGTTGTACCCAGAATACTATCTATTAATTCAAGTTTTACTTTATCTAATTTAATCGCTAGTCCGCTTCTATCGACTAATTAGAGAAATAAGGATTTTTCATAATATTTTTATCTATTTCAAAAATAACAAATTTGTGAGTTTAAATTTTATGGTTGAACCTTGTATTAATTTATTGGTTTAAACTTGTATTGAAACAAATATATTAGTACTGTAATGTTTATGTTTAAAATGTTTCAATTTAAGTGTTATATTGAGATTTCATACTAATTTAATTATTTTTTCACTTGTTCAAAATATATTATTTTTATATCATTAAAACCCTAGTTTGAAACTAAATGAACCGCAAAAAATGGCTTGGTTTGATTTGATTTCGAAAATGAAATTGTTTGGTTTGGTGTAGAAATTTTTCAAACCATTTAAAATGATTTAGTTTGAAAATAGTTCAAAACCCGTCTAAACTGAACCGTAATCACCTATATTCAAAATGACAACCAAAGGGAAAGGCACTTATTATGTAAAGTAAGACTAACCTTAGCACTTGATTCAGACTGAGGGCATGCTTGAGTAACTGGACCTTTAAGATGCCTAGTGTCCCAGAACTTAATAACACTGAAATTAGAGAGGCAATAGATCATCAATATCTCAAGATAGGAATAAACCAAATGATCTTATCATCTATATTTTCAAGCATTACAATGGTTATCAAAACCTGTCAACTGCTCCAGCCGTAGCAATAGAAACTTCATCTTTAAGATAGAGAACAGATGTGATGCTCATGGATTCAGCCTGAAAGAACTGAAGGTAAGTAGGGGAATAAATTTTTGAACAATAGAATAAAAAATTATTATCCACTAACAGACCTTTCCACGCCTAAGCCTTCTTCGACCACAAGAAATATGAGCCTGGTGGACAGTACTAATTGGACTGATAAGAGAGAAAAACAAGTTCATTGTCATATTTGAAGTGTTCGAGATATATTCATCCATTTGATAATGGTGCAAAATCTTTGTTAGAAAATTGTTCAATAACAGTTCTTGATATCAAATTGTATTCAAAAGCCATCAACATTATGGCTCTTTCACAAAACAGATAGAAGAAATACTTAACACAATTCTATTGCTATAAAGTATTCAACTGCTAATGTGAATGCAGAAACTTACGATACACAAAGCTTCTGGTAGGTATTGGAGCACCTTGTGTCCCATAGAGCAAACGACCCATCTCTTGAACCAGACGCAACAAGATCTGTTAAAAAAGTTTCATCAATCGATTATATGAAGAAAATAATTGACTTATACAAGTATGGTTCATCTTTCTCTCCTATAACAGGGGGCAAGAAAGGGAGAATTCTTCGAAAAATATCAACCACACTCAAAAGTGATGATGATGATGATATAAGAGAATCTTGATCATAATCCTACCCTGATTGGTGGGATGGGAACTAATGGATTTTACGCTTCCAGTATGTCCCATTAATGCTCTGATGCATTTCTTTTCTTGCGTATCCCATACCTTAATCTGTTCAACCAGCGATTCACGAGCAATCAGTTGTTGTCAAACTGAATTAAGCAATTCATTTTAATGCTTAGTACTTCATTTCTTTCTTTAAGGAATTTCACATTTTTTAGGATTTAAAAGAAAACTTAAAATTGGAATTGCCATATAGCCCCTGTTTGAAACCCATCTTGAGGAAAATAAAATTTTTGGAATAGTGATTGATGTGAGAATGTATGGTGGAAAAGTGATGAAAAGTTTTTGATTTGTGTGTAATATTATTTTATTTGGAGAATGTGTGGTTGAAATGAAAAATAAGAATGAGAATGAGAAATTAATGAGTGTCTAACGGGGGCATAATACAAGTTATCTTTTAAAACTCCAATTAAGTCAACTGTGAATATGATCTAGGCAGTGGAAAAATTAAAATGCAATTTTCTTGAAGCAAGGTCACTCACACTTTGATCTCCTGAGGCTGTTAATAAATTTGTGTCCTCCTGAAGAAAATGGAATCAATTAGTTACTGTGTTGTAAGCAATCTATACGGAATAAAATAATTCAGAACACCAGCAATTTGCAATTAAATTCATCAGTTCAAAATCTATTAGAATGTCCTACAATGTATGTGGAATGAACCTGTGATGATTTCAGATAAACGAAAGTAACAGACATTCTAGTTTTCAGAATCGTCAGTAAACCAAATTTCTGTTCTGAAATTACTATAATATATAATTTTCTTTGACCTTTTCAAAAGAGGTAGGTCTAAATTTTATGCAGGCGACAGAAAAAGATTCAAATAACATATAATCTATTAGAGTAAGGTCAAACTTGTTAAAATTGCCATCTTATAGTGCATTAGATGTGTATAGCCACTTATATCACTATAATTGAAATAAATCGATGTAATTAAACATTTCTAGTTTTAATTCAAAGTACATGATTTCATACAAATGGGGGATGATTAATTTGTTCTCATAACCTTTTCACTATCCACCGTTCTCTGTAACACTTTTTATAAACTTTATACAGGTAAATATACGGCAGGCTACCATTAATTACATCACACAAGTTTTTTTTTATCAGTAATTACATCACGCAAGTTAATACTTCAAGTTTTGGAAAACATTGAAATGCCAATCAGCATGTTCATGAGTGCAATTTATTTAAAATCAAATTGAAACAATTGCAAAAATACGCAGCAGAGAAATATAGGCACCTTGATCCAACAAATATCGAATATGGCATTATCGTGAGCAACCCACTCCGACACCTTGGCTTTTTCTGCAAATATGTTTTCAACCGTGATTAGCACCTTGAACAGCGTATTAATGATCATTGTATGTGGAAAATTTAATTAACCTGCATTTTCTCCGCAATGTGAGGAATCCGGAAACTTCTGCCTTGTATTGTACAGTCCAATATAACCCCCTTCGTCGGTGAGAGCAAGAATGTGGGCATTTTTATTTGTCTGCAAGGCACAATAAAAATGACCACGGAACAAATTTTTTTTGGCTAAATTTAAACTTGATGCAATCAAACACTTCGACCCAATTTCACCATCCGAACAGGACTGAAAAATACCACTTTTCCCTTGAGAAAAAACAGCATTTCAGCAAAACTTGTGAAAATGGGTATTACCCATCCAATTCCAACACGGTTCAAAGCATCGAACTAATCAAAGCTCAACATGTATTCGTAAATTAGTCGTAAATAATGAAATTGACCTTGCAGAAAGAGATGGCCATTGGAGGTGACAGATCGCCGTCGTGTTCCACTGCAACAGACCCAATTGGTGCCAAATCTTGGGAATCGTTCCCCATATAATACGGCCGTTTTCTTACTGAATAAAACGAAGAAACTATTACACAAAGAAGTAGTAAAACAGCAGATGCATGATCTTCTGGATACTGATAAAAGTAAAAGATACAGTACCTCGGAATCCATTGAGTTCTCTCGATTGGATATCTTTGAAGAAGGATTGCCGATTGAGAGACTCCATTTTCTGTTGTTCTTAGAGAGATAGATTGAGGTTTTGAGGTGGTGATTTCTGTACAAGGGTTTAATTTGGCGGGGATGGAGGACTAATAAAAGCGGGAAACTTTAAAAATTTTGGTTTCAGTTTTTTTTATCATTTTTATTCGTCTCTTGGCGGCACTGTGTCAGATTCATGATCCACAAATGTCAACGTGTTGAGTCAAACCAGTTCGCGAGCCAAAACTCGAAACTTGGACTCGAGCCTTAGCAAGCCTAGCATATCCGGCTTTTTTTTTTTTTAAATTCGTAATAAATCTAAATCTTTTAAAAAATTTAAATTTGTGCAATTTATACGAATTATAAATTAAATAAAAGTTACAATCCTCCTTTTTTTGGGCTTGAGACTAGCTCCAATCAACGTAGGCGGAATTAAAATTGTATACTAATAAAATATTTTGCGTACAATTTTTCTAAAAAAAAATAAATTTTAAAATTATATATAATTTTTTAAATTAATCAATTTGAAAACTTACAATATCTTATCAAAATTTTATCTTATATTTATAACAAAAAAAATATATCCGTCTAAAATTTGAATTTTAACAAGATTTAACCCATGTTTGTCATCAATTTCTCAAACATTGTTTGTTACTGTAAACAATCTCCACCATATAGTCACTCAGCCTCCGATTGGTAGGCATTAAAATGAAAAAAAGAGCCGTTGGGCTCATATTCCAACCAATTTTTTTGACTTTTTATCTCTATGGTGGATCACAGGTTGGACAGAGGCTCCATAAAATATTCTATACACAAACCAATAAAATTACTTTACTTTTCAACCACACATTCTCCAAAAAATACTATTCAAAATTCTATTTCTTTTCCCAAAATGGGAGACAAATAGACCCTTAATACTATACTAGGTGCAAGCAACGTGCAATGCATGTTTGCTTAGTTTATATTTAATAGTTTTGTTTAAGAATTAATTTATTATTAATAAAGATGAAATTTTTTTGGTTAATTAAATAATTAATGATGTAATGTTTATGTAATTGATAAATAATTAAATAAAGTGCTTCTCTCTGTCATCTCCAACCCAAAATCACAAACAGAAAACTCAAGATATGTTAAGAGGTAAGAAGATGAGTTTACTTAAACTCCGTTTGATTCTCATTAATGTACAATGAGGATGAAAAATATAGCCGTTATTGAACCCCACGCAAGAGATAGAAATTCAAAATTGATAGATTGATGTGATAGATAACGGTCATATTTTTCATTTTTATGGGTTTTTAATGAGAAACAAACGGAAGCTTAAACTTTTTGCATGACTTAAGTCTTTACTCTTTTTTAAGTAATAATGAAATTCATTTTATCGCTAAAGTATGATATGTATTACGATAATATATGTATATCATATGTTAGACCTATTGGTAAGTGACGAGTAAATTTTTGAAGGCGAAAATATTTTAAGGGGGTGAGAATGTAATATCCCGAAAATTTTCATAAAATATAATTCAATTTTTATATATTATATTTTAATATTTTGAAAGTTAGAGACTAAATGATACATTTATCAAATTATATTTTATTTGTGTCAAATGTTTAGATATTGATGGAGTTATCGTAAATATATGAATATTGGTCTCGTTGGATAAATCGTAATTAAATACACAAATCAGATTCGAGAAAATGTCGATTCGGATAAGTTAGCTCCAAGATATTTTAGTTCGAAGGAATTATCAAAAGTTAATTTATTATTATTATTATTTAATTATAATTTTGAAAGTAATGGGTGGTGAAAAAAAATTTTCCGTTAAAACAAGAAATTCCGTTAGTTTTTCCGTTAAATCAAGAAATTCCGTTAGTTTTTCCGTTAAACCAACATATTCCATTTAGTAGCCACTTTATATATATACTAGGTTTAAGCAACGTGCAATGCACGTTTGCTTAGTTATATATAATTTTTTTGGTTCATTAAATAATTAATGATGTAATGTTTATGTAATTAATAAATAATTACACATTGTGATATATTAATTTTAATTTGAATAGTGTTAAATTCTAAATTAAAATGTTTAAGTTTGTGTTTCGTACTATTATATTATATTAAATTTTGTATTTAATCATGAACTTTTTATACATAATAAAATAATAGATAATATTATAATACAAAACTAAATAAATAAATATTTTTTCTTCATTGAGTTCAATGTACCTTACCAAATAAACTATTAGCATTTTTAAATTAATAATATTCACATCCATTTTGTTTTTTTAGTTTCATTTTTTCTTAGTGACTAAAATGTAGTAATAAAAAGTTTTTTGCATTTTCCATTCATTTATTAATAATGTTCTGAAAGGCGTAATACATTGCGAGACGTCGATATTGAGAATCAAGAATCACAAGTTTAGGCATGTCAATACGAAGAATAAGCGTCATAATACGTTTCGTATTTTTAATATTATTTTAATTATTTTTAAGACATTAAATATATTTTTATTTTAAAAAATAGTTTTTTTCTATATTATAAAAAAAAATAGATTTGTTACTATATCATAAAATCATCTAATTTTTAAAAATAATACTTACTAAACATTTAATATAATACTATAATATTGCTAAATAGTGTTAGAAGAATTTTAATTTTTTTTTTTATTAATTAAGGAACTAAACATGAGCATTAATCATATGATTTATACGAAAAGTTTGCGGATTTGATAATTCCGATATCTAAAAATGGAGATGAAGGATTTTGATTCACAATCGAGAATGATTTCGACGTGAAGTTTGTGGGAATTCAACTGGGGTCGAACCGAATGCAATAAATATATAAAAATAATTTAAAGTAAATCTATCTTTACTAATTAGATTCATTATATATCCTACAATTAGTCCCAACACTAAAAATTTAAAATAAATATGTTAAAATAGTTTACTTTGTTAAATTAAAATATTCTAAACTTATAGAAAATAAAAATAATACTAACATTAATTTATTAATAATCAAGTGCATTTAAATTATAATTTGAAAATTAAAATTAATGAAAGAATGAAAAGTGAATAATACAATTTAATTGTTTTATCACAAAATCAAATTAGTCAATTAGACATACATTTTAAAAAAAAAAAAAAAAAAACATTTTAAACATTTTTTTTTTCTCACTATCCCACAATTGGAAATTTTATAAAACTATGGAGTTAAGAGCAAATATAAAATGCACAATCCACATTGGAAGTTATGAAACCTTTGGAGAGAAGTGTATCTATAAAATGAGCATGACACCAATACTTCTACATGGACTTTGAATTGTAATTTTGAAAAAAAAATTATAAGGAGTTGAGTTAAAATATTTTTAAATTAAAAACATTCCGTTAGTTTTTCCGTTAAATCAAGAAATTCCGTTAGTTTTTCCGTTTAAAACAACAAAATTTTTTTTTTTTTTTATTACTTTTTATATATACTAGGGTTAAGCAACGTGCAATGCACGTTTGCTTAGTTATATATAATTTTTTTGGTCATTAAATAATTAATAAAAAAAAAAAAAAAAAAAAAAAAAAAAAAAAAAAAAATTGTGAATATTATTAAATTTTAACTTATAGTGTTAAATTCTAAAATTAAAATGTATAAGTTTGTGTTTCGTACTATTAAATATATAATTTTGTATTTAATCATGAACTTTTTATACATAATAAAATAATAGATACATTATAATAAAAACAAATTTTTTTCTAAAATAAATAAAATTTTTTTTTTTCTTCATTGAGTTCAATGTAATACCAAATAAACTATTAGCATTTTTAAATTGATAATATCCACATCCATTTTGTTTTTTTAGTTTCATTTTTTCATAGTGACTAAAATGTAGTAGTACAAAGTTTTTGCATTTTCCATTCATTTATTAATAATGTTCTAAAAGGCGTAATGCGTTGCGAGATGTCGATGTTGAGAATCAAGAATCACAAGTTTAGGCGTGTCAATACGAATAATAAGCGTCATAATACGTTTCGTATTTTTAATATTATTTTAATTATTTTTAAGACATTAAATATATTTTTATTTTTAAAAATAGTTTTTTTCTATATTATAAAAAAATAGATTTTTTACTATATCATAAAATCATCTAATATTTAAAAATAATACTTACTAAACATTTAATATAATACTATAATATTGTCAAATAGTGTTAGGAGAATTTTAATTTTTTTTATTAATTAAGGAACTAAACATGAGCATTAATCATATAATTTATACGAAAAGTTTGCGGATTTGATAATTCCGATATCTGAAAATGGAGATGAATGATTTTGATTTACAATCGAGAATGATTCCGACATGAAATTTGTGGAAATTCAACTGCGGTCAAACCGAATGCAATAAATACATAAAAATAATTTAAAGTAAATCTATCTTTATTAATTAGATTCATTATATATCCTACAATTAGTCTCAACACTAAAAATTAAAAATAAATATGTTAAAATAGTTTACTTTGTTAAATTAAAATATTTTAAACTTATAAAAAATAATATCTAACATTAATATATTAATAATCAAGTGCAATTTAAATTAAATTTGAAAATTAAATAAATGAAAGAATGAAAGTGAATATTACAATTTAATTAGTTATAATTCAAAATCAAATTAGTCAATTAGACATACATTTTAAAATGATTTTGATGAGTATTTTAACATTTTTTTTTTGTCACTATCCCACATTGGAAATTTATAAAATTATTGGAGTTAAGAGCATATATAAAATGCACAATCCCACATTGGAAGTTTATGAAATCTTTGGAGAGAAGTGTATCTATAAAATGAGCATGACATCCAATACTTCTACATGGGCTTTAGAATTGTAAATTTTGAAGCCCAATTATGGAGTTAAATGATTTTTAAATTAAAAAAATTCCGTTAGTTTTTCCGTTAAATTAAGAAATTCCGTTAGTTTTTCCGTTAAACCAACAAATTCCGTTAAATACACACTTTTTATATATAGAAGAGAAAGAGATATATATATATATATAAGCTATGTTACAAGGCAGCAGCAGTTGCCTTGGCCTCGCAGCCTGCCTTGACTTTCTAATTTTTATTTTTTATTGTTTTTTTTTTTGGCTCTGGGCGGGCTCGAGTCGACTCCCCAAAATAGGGCTTGGGTCGGGTCGGGCTTTTTGTGGCCGATCTCCGAGCCGCCCGAGCTAGTGAGCTAAATTAGCACCCCTATCCATGACTATGTTTGTAAATGTGTTTTGGACTACTTCACCAAGAAATGTCTGTGGATCAACCATCCTCAGCCCCCGTTTGACAACCACTATCTTCAAACTCTTTTTCTTTACACACTTATCTTCAACTATACATTCACATAATAAATTATTATGCACACAATCGTAAAATCTTTTCGTACTTTTTAATCATACATTATCGTAAAAATCACTATTCAAAATTATATTTTCTTCTCAAGTAGGCGCTTAATATGCTGGCAATTGGTTAGAGATAATTTGAATGAAACAAGGTGAATGACGTCAATGGGGAAGACTCGTCAGAGAAGGAAAAACGATGCAACCCAAGTGCTGCAAAATTGAGATCAAAGCTGCAATTTTCTCTATTTTTACAGCTAATTTCGAAATAATAATCACTTTACAACGCTTGCATTTTTAGAAAATGATTAATTTCCAGAGTAGTAAGTTTTATTAATGCAGAAATAATTTTGCATAATCATCACGTTTTCAAAACAACCAATTTTAATGCCGTGGTTAAACCAAGAGATATATGATAGCTCAGCTGTCAATTGTCAAGGGCGTTTGCTCTACTCGGTGGCCGCTGTCACTGGCAACCAACACAGGCTGTTTTTTCGACCTTGTATTTAACTTGTTATAGTTGAACATGCAATTTGTTGTGACGATGAAATATTAAAAATGAGCAACACTTTTATACTATATTTGGTACTTAAGATTTAATTACTAATACATAACAAAATTCCTAAATATATGAATAAAAATAAATTCATTTATAATAACTTCGCGTAGATTAAGATTCATTGAGTCTAGATTAATATGGATGCTAATTAATTGAGAATTAATAACACGAAATTCATGCATGTTATAGTATTTATTACAAGTCATCTTTTACAGTTTTTAAGTTTTATTTGTATTTATCTAAAGAATTAGGATCCCAATATGATTAGGTTTTGAGCCTATAAATAAGTGTTAAGGTTGTAAAATATTATATTCGTTTTTAATAATTAATATTTCAGTTTTTCCCGTTAATTGGTGGATTCCAATAATTCTCATGTCCCTTTGAGCGAAATTCAAGCAACAACGGTTAGTATGTTATGAACAAGAATCTTTTATTTTTGTTCATATTTCCTTCCTGAGTCACCAAGAACTTATTTACAGTTTCAAGTTCAAAGCAGAAGCGGCAGAGAAATTTATCCTAAGATGATGGCGCCACAGTGCTTACATACATGTTATTCTCTGCACAGACCCACCATCTTTATTCACCACGTGAGAGATTTACAGTTTAAATGTTCCTGTCCATGATAAGATTAATCAATTCATTGATATTTCCATCACTGTCTAAATACATTTATTGTTTGCCGGTGTAAATATTTCTAGCTTATAAGTTTGATCATTTCTATTTATGTGATATTTATTGATAATTTACAATTCATTAGTAATGTTCTTCCTGTTTTATATCTGTTTGTGGATAGTGCATGATCTGTTGATCCACGAGAATATAGACATTTGTTTACAACACGCTCAATAAAAGGATAACATGTTGGATCACTGCACACCATATGCAAATCTAGTACTAAGTACCGTGTACAAGAAAAATCAAACAAACTAACAAACCCTTTTCCACAATCAAGCACAAACTTTAGAAATTCAGAATACGTCAAACTGTAATTGAACTGACAAAGGTTATTTAACATTTCTCACTTTCTTTTGGCGATGGTGGCTTTGGATGAGAGGACTTTCCAATGATGGCCTTCTTCACCTTGGCAATTGAATGCTTCACTTTCGATCCTACGCCTGACAGAATGTTGTGTGATTTCTTATGAGAAACTTTGGTATCTACACCCCCTGCATCCACCAAGACAGGAGCTTCAGAACCCAAGTCAGATCCTTTCTGTTCGCTTGATTCCTCTTGATTGTCTTTTTCTTCATCACTTTTTCCCTCTTCATGTTCAGCCTCTTCTGTTTTTTTGGCCTTCAGCTCTTCTTTCTGTTCTGTTGGCTCTCTTCCTTTGGGGTGATGATCAGCCATTTCCGAGGGTTCTTTGAGGGAGCCCTGAAGGTCTGATAATGAAGCCTTAGCTATCTTTGTTGACACGGACTTCTTAGTTGATTCAATTGTTTCATCGGCTGTTCTTTCCTCTTGCACATATTTTGCTTCCTCTTGCTCAAGTTCAGAAGGTTTAGGTATTTCACCTTCAGCCAGAAAAATTTCAGCAGTGTCCTGTTGCAGCCGTGGCATGTATTTGTTGTCAACAGTTGAATTGAAGAATTCCGCATTCTTGGTGTGATATGCATCTATAACTGTTTGCTTATCTGATGCAGGCACAGAGGTTGCATCTAGGTTTTGCATTACATTTGTGACATCAATGCCATCAACTCTTTCAACCCATGATTCAACATCCATCTGTGTTTTTTCCATGTCTGAATATTTGACATCCGGTGAAACGGGAAGCTCGTGGCATTTAGTTGGAGTATTGTTTTCTTTAGTGCCTTGTGCTGCCTTACTTGCAGAACCCTGAAGCGTGTTGGATGGTGAGACCTTATCTGATGTCACACAGCTGATATTTTCTGTAAATTCATTGCAATTAGTGATGATTACCTTTTCTTCCTCACAAATTGCATCTTTAGCTTCTGAGACAGCCTCTGAAAAATTTCCTGGTTGCTGGTTTTCTATTTCCTGCTGGAGAGTTGCTTGCACGAGGTCCTGTTGAATTAATTCGAGTCCTCCTCGATTTGAAACCTTGTGTTCTTTGCTTCCATTTGGATCTGTCTCTGCAAGATTCTCTTTATTTGAGAGTGCAATGGATCTTTCATCCAACTCTTGAATATCCTCAGTTATATTGCTGGCTCTTTGAAGATCCACAGGGCCATCTTCCTCTGCGTTTCCTTCAGAATCCTGGATGTGGTGTAGATGAGGTAAGTGATGAAGTTCGATGAGTTTATCTTCAGTTTTGTGATCTTCAAACACCACCAGGCTTTCTACTGCAGATCCATGCTTGATTTTTGATGTTGAAATGGCGCACTCCATGGATGTGGAGGTCCCTGTCATTTCTTTGTAATCATCCTTTGCCTTTTCCTCTTCTCTACTCTGCACTCCTGTTGCTTCTTGTACTTCACAGGAAGCAGTTCCGGCTTTTGATTCGTGCATTTCAGCATTGACTGTTATTGCTTCAGAGTCCTGTTCCATTGATTGTATGTCTTTGCTGACTGTGGATGTTATGGCTTCTACACTTTCATTTGGACAAGCCAATTCAGAAATCTCACTTTTGGTTGTGCCAGTATAGATTTTCTCTAATATTCTTATATCTGTGGAGTTTTCATTTTCTTTTGCAATACCCAAGACCCCACCACTATGTGATATTTCTGATGTATCCTTGCCGTGAGATGAGAAATCAGGCTTCTCATTTCCATCTTTAGTTTGTCTGCTACAACTATCAGCTTCACCCACTATAACCTCTCCTTCTCTTGCTGAAAGCACTACTTGTTCCTGCACAACAGACCTCTGCTTTAGTAGTGGTTATTGCCAATCAATCAGTTTAATAGTAGCAAAGTTTTTGTATTTTACCTCGTCCTTTTCTTGCACTCTGTCGGATATGCAAACTTCATCGTTCAGTTGCTTGTCCGTTTCAAATTCATGCTGGTTTTTGTCCTGCCTTTCCTCACTTTCTCCATCTCCTAAAGATTCAGAGATGGAAGGCTTCTCATCTTTTCTTTCAATATCCTCTTTCGCTTGCATAACAATTTCTTCGTTATCTCCACAACTCTCGATGGTTTCATGGATAAACTTTGTAGGCGCAGCTTCAGATATTACATTTTCATTATCCAGCGGTTCTCCTGCAGCTGTATCCCCCATAGGAGAAAAATTAATGTTTTTATTTTGTAGCCCTGTATCCTCATTAGCTCCTGTTCTGGCATCACCATGCTCTAGAAATGCTACCCCGGATTTATTAACCTATACGAAAGGCAAATCATATACAAAAATTAAAATGTAATGAGGATTTAAAAGCCTAAAATTAGGAGAATTCCGTTTTAGTGAATTATTTCTGACAGAGATTCTAGAAAGCAACATGATATTGAGTCCATAATACTTATATGTTCAACTCTTCCAAGTTGCAACCTGTTCTTGTAACCGTCCAAAGAAGACAAAATAATAGTGAAATTGAAAAGTAGGGTTTTTTATCTTTTAGAATTTCCTGTCTGCTGAAAATTGTGCAATCAGAGGATATAAGAGGGACAAAAGTGTATTTGACTGACCTCTTCACTTAATATCTCCCTTCCAGTCTCTACATATACATCATCTAACTCGTGAGCCTTTTCTTGATTGTTTACTATAGTCGTTATTCCCTCAGCAATCTTTTCCTCCTCTTTTACTGGGAAGATTCCATCAATTGAGTCCTTCAGCTCTTCAACAGCCTTGTTGTCTAACACAATATGTTCACTGACATTCTCATTGACGAAAGTC
Organism: Fraxinus excelsior; assembly: GCA_019097785.1. NCBI lineage: Eukaryota > Viridiplantae > Streptophyta > Magnoliopsida > Lamiales > Oleaceae > Fraxinus > Fraxinus excelsior. The sequence continues at coordinate 934,981 of CM032628.1, read as the reverse complement.
TTTTCAAAAATTCCAGACACCTGCATAATGTATGAAACTTAAAAAAATTTAAAAGGAAATATTGTTGAAGGAAATATAATAACTTTCACTTTTTCTCTGACCTTTTCATTTGTACTCTTAATGGCTTCTGTCTTTACTTCTAGATATTCTTCTGGCTTTTCCTCACCCTCTTGGTACCTTTCTGGGATTGTTTCTTCCTCTGAAGATCCAAGCTGATAATCCGCTACAGCTTCATCCTTGGTCTGCGTTTTGCCCTATGCTCAGTTAGTACATTTTAAACATAATAATCTATCAGACAGAAAGAATGGACAAATATATTCCTAAACCTTTTCACTTGACATGTCGATTTTCTTGCTTTCTTTTGCTTCAAAAATTTCTTCAGCCACAATTTCCCCATTTCTCGTTTCTTCTTTTGCTGCCTCGAGATTCTCTTCCTCTGTTTTTGTCTGTCCCCCTTTTGTGATTACTTCAAAACTTGGAACTTGGGTCTCAGATTCACGAACCTTTTCCAGCACATCTGGTTGAAGAATTTCTAAATTAGAATCAACCACATTATCAACTTCCTCCTTTATACTATTACTCAAACTGTCCTCGTATTTCGATGCCTCGTCTCCAGGTTCAAGGCCTTCCTCGTTCGCTCCATGATTGTTGTTCTCTGTGCTCTGAAGTTTGTTATCAAATAACTGTACCTTGGAAAGCAATTCTAGCGGTTTCTCTGGAAGTTCTTGTTTTACCTGATCACAGGTTATATTATCTTCAATCACAGCATCTGCTCTCCCATATTTGGTCTCAGAGCCTTTCTCATAACTTTTGTTAGTTTTCATCTCGCTGTTTTCTGCATTATTCTTTGTCAAAGTTGGGAATTCCGAAGATTTGAGCTCTTCTACGTTCTGATCATTAGACTTGTATACTGCTCCAGCCTTGTTTTCTTCATCTGCAAATTCAACTTCACTTGATTCTAAATGTTCCACAACTACAATTCCAATGTATGCATTCTTGGCCTCAACTGTTTCAGATTGAGGTACTGAGGGGGAGGTTTCTGCAACCCTTGCACTCTCAACTTCTTGACCTTCTAGGTCATCAGAAGTTGCATGGGTGATTTCTGGGGCTTCATCACGTGAATTAATAGACTTTTCATTGTCGCAGATTTCCTCCACATTCATCTCTTTCTTCATCACAGTACTTGGTGTAGTATCAGCCTTGTTGGTGAACTTATTTGCTTCTCCTTCAACTTTGAGATCCTCATCTGGGGCTTCAGACACTGAACCGCTCACATCCTTGTCTCTTTCCTCCACCAAGGTCAGACCTTGAGAACCAAAGTCGGACCTTTTCGATTTTTGTGCTTCCACTTCGTGTGCTTTTGCTCCTTTGTCTTCAATAGGTTCTGTTTTCTCTTCATGCAACTCTTCTTTGTTGATTGTTAGCTCGTTTTCTTTAGTCGAATGATCTTGCACATTTGAGGTTTCCTCGTAATTTGCTTCTTCTACCACATTTTTATCCAATGCCAGTAGAGAGAATACCTCTAACTTCTGCATTACTTGATGGTCATCAGAACCATCAGCACTAGCAATGCACAATGGAGCATCCTTTTGTGTTATTTCCACGGTTGAATCAATGGCATGTGCTAAAATGTGAATGCCGTTTTGTTGATTTTCAGTTTCTTTTTCTTCACCCTCCTGTAATATCTCTGTTATAGATTCCAGAAGAGGGTTGGAATTTGAGGTTTCATCTATTGCCACAAAGCTGGAACTGGCCACTAACTCTTCGCAATTGTCTGCAATTCCTTTTTCTCCTTCTTTACTATTTACTCCTTTTGCGTCTGAGAAAGTCTCAAAAGCATTTCCTGTTTGTTGTTCTTCTATTTCCTCTTGAACAGTTACTGGGTCCTGTTGCATTAATTCTGCCTTTTCTCGACTTGGATCCTGGTCTATGCTTTCTTTTGGATCTACTTGCACTATGTTTTCCTTACTTGAACACGTGATGGAGTCTTCCAGAACTTGCAAATCCTTGGAGTCTGTTTTGTCATGGAAACTGTTTGCTTCACTATTCTCCTCTATTGCTTTAGATGCCAAACTGATCGTGTTTACAGGTTTCTCATCTTCTGACATTGTTGTGACGGACAATTCTTCTTGCTCCCGATTGAGATTGTCTGAAATGTCTCGAGTTATTTTTTCCTTCCTGTCGTCCAAATTTGTTTCATCTAGATTCTTTATAGAGCTCGAATCTAAGCCCTTTTCCTGCTTTACAAAGAATTTCCAAATTAATAATCATAACAAGAAGCAGAGACAAGTGCATCTGGTTATCAGACAGAAAAAAAAAGGTCCGTTTGACATCAACGTTGAACTCACCTCGTGGATTGCTACATCAACCGCAGTCTTTTTCTGGTTGCCTGCTTCCTCTTCTTCAACTTTATCTTCTTGCGATTTTCCTCCTTCATCTTCAAGAAGTTCAACTTTTTCTGCATACAGCTCTTTCTCTTTAGTAGAACAATATTCTGCAAGTGAGGTTTCCATGGAATATAACTGAAGAAAGTCAGGCGGTGAAATTTTAGCAATCTCTATTGATGTTGACTCCTTTCTTGATTCCATTGTTTCGCCAATAGTTATTTTCTCTTGTCCACATTTTGCTTCCTCTGGCTCATCTGCAGGTCTCATATTTTTTACATCAGTCAGGAATGTTTCTGATGTATCTTCCTGTTTCATCTGCTTAATATTCTTGTTGCTGATTGAATTCTCAGCAAATTCACTCTCCTTAAATTCTGCTTTTTCTACCATGTTCTCAACCGAGGCCAGTAGAGAGGCTGCCGCTAATTTCTCCATTACTCCAGTGTCTTCAGAACCATCTGCTCTTGCAACATACAATTGAGCATCCTTTTGTGTTATTTCCACGGGCAAGTCTTTGGTATGTGCTAAAGTGTGAAGATTGTCCTGTCGTTTTTCAGTTCCCTTAGCTCCACCCATCTGCAGTGTCTCTTTTCTAGATTCCTGAAGAGGGTTGTATGGTGAGATTTCATCTAATTTCACAAAACTGGAACTATCCGTTATCTCTTCGCAATTGTCAGTAGTTCTCTTTGCTCCATAAATAACTCCTTTTGCTTCTGAAACGGCCTCAGAAGCATTTATTGGTTGTTGTTCTTCTATTTCCTCCGGAACACTTATTGGGTCCTGTCGCATTGCTTCCACTTTTTCTTCACATGGAACCTGGAGTTCTGTGCTTTCTCTTGGATCTACTTGTACTAGACTCTCCATTGAAAATGTGAAGGAGTCATCTAGCAGTTGCAAATCCTCAGTATCAGTCCTGTCTTGGAAACAACTTGGCTCGTTAACAATTTTGCAATCACTATTCTCCTCTGTTGCTACAGATGCCCATCTGGTCATATTTGCAAGTTCCATATCTTCTGGCACTTCCGTGACAGATGATTCTTCTTGCTTCTGATTGAGATCTTCTGCAATGTCTAGAATAATATTTTCTTTTGAGACAGCCTCAGCAGTACTTCGTGGTTGTTCTTCAATTCCACCCAGAACAGTTATTGGGTCCTGTTGCATTGATTCCACTTTTTCTCCACGTGGAGCCTGGAGTTCTGCGCTTTCTTCTTGATCTACTTGTACTATATTCTCCTTTGATGAAATTGTGATTGCATCGTCTAGAACTTGCACATCCTCAGCATCAGTCTTGTCATGGAAACTACTTATCTTGGGAACAATTTTGTGATCACTACTCTCCTCTATTGTTACAAATGCCAAGCTGGTAATTTTTGTGAGTTTCTCATCTTCTGACACTTTCGTGACAGATAATTCTTCTTGCTCCTGATTGAGATTTTCGTTAATGTCTAGAGTCATTTTTTCTTCAGAGACAGACACGGAAGTATTTCGTGGTTGTTCTTCTTCAATTTCCTCCAGAACATTTACTGGGTCCTGTTGCATTGATTCCACTTTTTCTACATGTGGAACTTGGAGTTCTGTGCTTTCTTCAGGATCTACTTGTACTATATTCTCCTTTGATGAAATTGTGATGCCATCATCTAGTTCTTGCACATCCTCAGCATCAGTCTTGTCATGTAAGCTACTTGGCTCAGGAACAATTTTATGATCACTGAATTCCTCTGTTGCTACAGATGCCAAGCTGGTAATGTTTGCGAGTTTCTCATCTTCTGACACTTTTGTAACAGATAATTCTTCTTGCTCCCAATATAAATCTTCGTCAATGTCTAGAGTCATTTTTTCTTTAGAGGCAGCCTCAGAAATATTTTGTGGTTGTTCTTCAAACTCCTCCAGAACAGTTATCGCGTCCTGTTGCATCGATTCCACCTTTTCTCCAAGTGGAACCTGGAGTTTTGTGCTTTCTTCTGGATCTACTGGTACTGGATTATCCTTCAATGAAAATTTGATGGAGTCATCTAGCACTTTCACAACCTCAGTATCAATCTTGTCATGGAAACTACTTGGCTCGTGAACAAGTTTGGAATCACCATTTTCCTCTGTTGCTACGGATGCTAAGCTGGTCATATTTGCAAGTTTCTCATCTTTTGACACTATTTTAACAGGGAATTCTGCTTGCTCCAAATTGAGATCTTCGGCAATGTCTAGAGTCATTTTTTCTTTATAGACAGACTCACAAGCATTTCGTGATTGTTCTTCAATTTCCTCCAGTACAGTTATTGGGTCCTGTTGCTCTGGTTCCACTTTTTCTCCACATGGAACCTGGAGTTCTGTGCTTTCTTCTGGATCTAATTGTACTGGATTCTCCTTCAATGAAAATGCGATGGAGTCATCTAGCACTTGCACATCCTCAGTATCAGTCTCGTCATGGAAACTAGTTGGCTCGTGAACAACTTTGTAATCACAATTCTCCTTTCTTGCTATGGATGCCAAGCTGGTAATATTTGCAAGTTTCTCATTTTCTGGCACTTCTGTGACAGATGATTTTTCTTGATTCTGATTCAGACCTTCAGCAATGTCTCGACTAATTTTTTCTTTACCATTGTCTGAAAGAAGATTCTTTATGGAGCTTGAGTCTAGGCTCTTCTCCTATTCGATAGAATATTTGCAAATTAAATATCATAAAGAGAAGAATAGACAAGTGCATATGGCTGTCAGAAACACGGAAAGGTCTGCTTAGCATCAGTTTTGAACTCACCTCGTGCATTGCTACATAAGCCACAGCTATCATTTGAACATCCTCAGGGCAACCATCTTCCTCAATTTGTTCTTTAATTTTCTCTTCACTATCAGTGTTCTCATTCTCTCGCAGCACCTGTACAATCTTTAAAAGGTTAATATTGTTTGATGAGAATGCTTTGTTTCTCTCTTCTCAATTTAATTTAGCAAGATGTTGAAATCCAGGTCTTGTATTTCGACTGACCTCTTCAGACAAACTGCCTCCCGTTATGATTTGGTCACAATCTGGAGTTCTATTAATTGTTTCATCAGCCCCTAATTGGATTTTCTTTTCACAACTTGCTTCTCTTTGGCTGCTTTCAAAATCTTGCTCAATTACCTTTTCTTCTTGTTCAGTGGTTTTGTCACTTTCATTAGTTTTCTCAAATTCCTGAAGCATGACAATTGGTTGGTTTTTGAAATGCTGAAAATGGGGAGAGACTAAAGTTAAGTACATAAATGCGTCTAGATTTTCTACCTGTATCAAGTCAATATGCTGCTTTCCATCTGCTCCGTGTTCCCTTCCATCATCATTCGTATCTATTGTACCATCCAGAGAGTATTGGGATATAAGCACTTCTCCAATCAGCTCATTCCTTTCCTCCGTAGCCTTGATGCCATCTTCTACCACTGCAGTGATAGTATTTTCAGGGTTGCTTTTGTTACCTTGGAACTCGATCACTTGTTCCGATGTAGGAGGGCGTTCTTTGCTAGGCTTAACTGATTCTAGATTCTGCATCTCATATTAAGTAAGAAAAAAAATTTAAGATCCAAAAGCTTAGCCAAACATGATCTAGATAACCCTCACAGTGATGTGATATCTCATATTTAGTATCTGTTTCTTTGGTACTTGGACACTGTATTATAAGTATGCTGCTATGACATATCTATTATTCCTAATCAATTTATTGCAATAACCTAAATATAGATGCAATCCAAATGATTATGCTCTTGTTACCTTTTCTGTCATGCTGTTCAAACTGTTGACGTCCAAGTCTTCCATTCTGTTTCCATGTTCCATCTTTGATTCCAATGATGTTTTCTTAGTGTCAAGATTTACCTTTAAGAAGTCATCAGCATTTCTGGCAGTGTCTTCTTGTCCTACAACAGCCTTTTCTATGTCTATATTTTCAGTGGTCTTCAGAGCTGAAGAAGAATCTGGGATGAAACTTGAACCCTCAATGCTTCCAGAATTGTCATGTTTTGTCTCATTGTATGAGACTGGCAAAAGATTTTGTTCTTCATATGAAGGATTGTAGGATTCCTCAAGGTTCAGATTAAATGTATTTTGTGAAACATTACCAGCAACAGCAACCTGGTCATTACAGTTTGATAATGCAGCCTGAGTTTCATTCTCAACTTCATATTTTGTTATTTCTCCAGTGACAGTTTCCTTAGCTTCATTTCCCTGCGTCATGGAAACATACACGTCTCTGTTTTCGCCCAAGTTGGAGATTCTTTCACATTCAGATTCGATATCTATGCTTTCTGCCTCTTTCTTATCTGGTTTGCTGGTTGCCACTCCCAGTTTTTCAGAAGCCAGATCATTTTCGTCAAGCTGTACTTTGTCCAGTAATTCAACTTCTTTTAAGTTGGAATCTTCTGTTCCTACTGTAACTGCCAATTCTGTTGCATCTATGATGTCTTCTCTACCGCCCTCAGATAGACCAGACACAGAGGACAAGTTTTGGGTAAACTCTAGGCAATCTTTTGAAGACATATCTTCTTCCTCTGATTGAATTGAACTCTGAATGGTAGAGGTGGTATTTGATTCTTCCTCATGCTCCAGGGTTATGACTTTATTGTCCACTGAGAAATGTGTGCCCTCAAGATTCTCGCCCGTGCCTTCTTTCTTTGCATTTTTTATCCATTACATGTGAAAAAAATGAAGTTGACAACTAAATCTTGGAGGTCAAAGTTACAATTTCAAAACAAATTAAAACTTTATGGCTTCTGACCTCTTGTTCTGATATGGTTACATTCCTTTCATTGATTTTCAGGTTTTCGTCTAATTTATTTTCTTCGATTGCTGAAGACGGAGCTGCGACTACATTGAGTACTTCCCTTGTTCTCAGTTCTGCTTCGGCACTTTTACTTTCTTTGCTTCCCTATATAAGTTGAGATGCAGAAGTAAACAAGAAGACAAGAAAAGTGTACAGCCATGTACTGGAATGAATGATAAGTGACTTCAAGTTCACCTCATCTTCCTGAAAGCTCTCTTTAGCACTGTTTTCTTCTGCTGTGAAGTTGTCCTTGAAGCCATCAGTTTCCATCATTATATGCTGGTCAGTGTCCTGGCTTTGAAGTCTTCGCTCAAAGGTCTTTTTACGAAAAGCATCCATACACGGAGATAAACTCAATGGTAAGACATTCTTAGTTCTGCATTTGTTTTGATCAAATTTGAAAAATGGAATGAAGTAATAATCTATTGGGTATTATTTTTACCTTTAAGCATGCCAAATTACAATAGGGATATTCTTGACGAGTCAGAGCATAGTGAGAAGCATTCTTTTTACTTGTAGGAAAAGGGCACGTGCCATATATAATCTATATTTCAATTTTGCAAGTCCACTTTAAGCAAACTCTACTACATCTATGCATATATTCATATGACTCACTGGTGATTAGCAGAACTTTTAGCTGAGTAGAACTTCAAACTTTTAATAGTGACGGCGTCATTTCTAAGGACAAATAACCCTTTTCTGTTTAATTTTCCTTAGATTCATTGCTGTTCCTAGGCATTCTGTTTTTATAGCCGTTTGTCCATATTTTCATGATAAATAAGATAGCGCCATTTTTCATTTTGGGCTGTGTGTGGGAGGGCAGGGCGGGTGGGGATTAGAAAACATTCATATTTACTACAAGGAAAGTTATCTATGAATGAGAATGGTAATGCACTTGGATGAGTTGAAATATATATACTTGCATTTATGTCAGAAGTCTCCAAATGATAATGCAACAACGTTCCAACTTAACTCAAACTCACCACTGTATCATGCCCCTCTATTTTCTTTTCCTCTTCACATGGAACCCTCGTCTCCATTTCTTCAGCAGATAAAACTGTTAAGTTTTCCTTTGCTCCAAAATCTTTGATGATTTGTGTTGAATTATCTATGCATCCATCATGCCCTTGATAGCTGACCCCCACCTATATAAGTAATGTATCTCTTGCTTGAGAAAAGTTGCTCTAAAGGAATATTTTTCTTTAAAAGCTTGAACTCTAAACTTAGATCATAAAAGTTGAGAAGATGGTCTTTTGGTTAACCTGTTGACTGGGGATGTCATTTATTGTCTTGTCTCCTTCAAAGCTTTCTGAAATCTTCTCTTCCAAAATGGATGCTGCAGAAGCGCGCTGATTCCTATTCTCATCCAATAGGATAATATTTTCGATGGTCTCACTGAGATGAGTAACCTCAATTTGTGTTGTCTGTTTAAGTGAAACAGTATTAATGAAGTTTAGAGAAGGATCAAAAGTTATATTATCATGCATATTATCTTCCTGAGAGAAGCTAAATTAATTTAACTTTCCAGCACCAGTAGCTCTATTACTACCTCATGGCAAATCTTCGCTTCATCAGCTGTAACTTCTGATTGAATGGTGGTATCGTTCTCCTTGTCCATCATCTGCATCTCAATATCATCAGGCGTACTGGTCATCTTTTGATCTTCATTCACCTCTTGGAGAATCTTGATTGTTTCATCAATTGTAGCTTTTGATCGAACGGTGGTATTGTGCTTCCTGTCCATCCTCTGTGTTTCGATATCATCGGTCTCTCTGGTCATCTTGTGATCATCAGTCACCTACATTAACGGTTCCATTACAAATTTGACTAGTAAGAAGTAGCAACATGGAAAAGATTCAGAAGCATTTAGATAACTACTTACGTTACTAACCAAAGATTCAGATAAACTTATATGTAGAGATTCCCAAAAAACATGTTATAATTATTCTCCAACCATACCTGACTTTCATTTTCTTTGCCCCAGTATTCTGTTACTTCGGGCAATGCCTCAGAATCATCTTGATCTTCTAGACCATTAATCTGGTCCCTTCCTCCTTCAATGCAAATATTATTGCTGTTGTTGACAGGAGCATCTATTAAGGGACCATCCTTATCTTTTCCTTCTTCCAGTGGATGAATAACATTCAAATCATTGGCACTACAATATGGAATGGAACTACCAGTCCCTTCATTTTGCTCAATTGTTGCAACATCCTGCTGAAAGCAAACATCATTCCCTATTGCATGTGACTTTTAAAAAAGAAGGATGGATATTTATTTTGTTTCTTTTAGATAATAGCTATTAGGGATGTCAATAGGGCCGGCTCGTGGCTTAGTGGGACTGAGCCCCATTTTGGGGCGTTGGCTCGAACCCGAGCCGGCCCTTGAGTCTAAAAAATTACAAAACTTTAAAAAAAAAAATTAAAAAGCTTAAAAAATTTTAAAAAAAGCTTAATTTTTTTCTTTTAAAAAACGCTTACAGCCGGCTGTGTTGCAAGCAGTCGCAGGCAGCCACTTCTTTTTTTACATTTTTTTTTAATTTTTTCTTTTAATTTTAACTGGAATTTTTTACATGTTAATATTTAGTTATTATTTATAATACTTATAAATTGCACAAATTTTAAATTCTTTAAAAAAAATTTAGATTTGTCACGAATTTATTAAAAAAATAAAAAAAAAGAGCCAATTCGGCTTGCTAAGGCCCGAGCCGAGCAAAAAGTTCTGCTCATGGCTCGGCTCGACTCGTTGACACCACTAATAGTTATATTCATTTTTCAAGTCTAAAGTTAGCTAGCAGTGACGAACTTCATTTATTAATACATTTTGATGAATAGCAGCCATCCATGGAGATAAAGTAAGACATCTTAGACTCTTAGTTCTATTTGTTTTACTCAAGTTTGTAAAAGTGAAATGAAGTAATGATCTATTGGTGTATTCTTTGACCTTTTCCAAATTAATAACCTTTTGACACATGAGTTTCAGATACTCCTGATGAGCCTGGCCATAGTGAGAGGCATGCTTGCTTCTTATAGGGTGTGCCGGACACAATCTGTATTTTGATTTTGTTATTTCGCTTTAAGCTTGTGATTCTACATATATGCTTATATTGACTTGACTGGTGATTAATATAACTTTTGGTCTTGGAGAACCATGAAAATAAATATCTTCTCTAAGAACAACGAGCCCTTTTCTGTCTAAAATTTCATAGTCCCAGTAATTCCTTGGTGTTACTTTTTTTTACCTATGTATCCATCTTTTCATGGTACGAAGACAGAACACCTTTTCTATTTTATTTTTCTTTCTGGGCTCTGTCTGTGTGTATGTGGTGGGGTGGGAGAAGTTTAGAAGACTTATTCATACGAAAGGTATCTATGAATGTGAATGTCAATGCACCTGAATGAGTGGAAATATATTTATTTGCATTCAATTCAGAAGGAATGTATGCCAACTAATATTAATACCACACTTGTTCTACTTAATTCAAAACTCACCTCTGTATCAGGTTCCTTCATTTCATTTTCCTGTTCAAATGAAACACCAGTTTCCGTTTTTTCAGCTGTTAAAACTGTGAAGTTGTCCTTTGCTCCAGAATCAGCATTGATGATCTGTGTTGAATTGTCAACACATCCATCATCCACTGGATAGCTGTCATCTACCTGTACGTTGAATGGTTCTTGCTTGAGAAACCTTGCCAAGAGATCTTTTTTCTTTAAGAGCTTGAAATCCAAATTTAATTATCATAGAAGTTGAGAAAATAGTCTAATGGTTAACCTCTTGACTGGGGTATTCAGTTATATTCCTCTCTCCTTCAAACCTTTCTGCAACTTTTTCTTCCAGAATGGATGCTACAGAAACATGCTGATTCCTGTTCTCGTCCAATTGGATAATCTTTTCGATGTTATCACTCGAACGAGAATCCTCAAGTTCTGTTGTCTGTTTAAAGAGAACCGTGTTAATAAAATATAGAAGAAGGATCAAAAGTTCAGAGAGAATTAATTTGACTTTCCAGCATCACTAGCTCTATTTCTACCTCTCGACAAATCTTAATAGGTTCATCAGCTGTAGCTTCTGATTGAACGGTGGTATTGTGATCCCTGTACATCATCTGTGTTTCAATATCATCAGACTTACTGGTCATCTTTTGATCATCATTCATCTCTTGGCCAATCTTAATCGTTTCATCAGCTGTAGCTTTTGACTGATCGGTGGTATTGTGCTCCCTTTCAATCATCTGTGTTTCAGTTTCATCGGGCTTACTGGTCTGCTTTTGATCATCATCCACCTACACAAACAGTGCCACAACAAATTGACTAGAAAGAAGTTGGAACTTGGAAAAGTTTCAGAACGATTTAGATAACAACTTAGGGTGTCTAACCAAATATTCAGAACTTATATGTAGAGATTCCCATAAACCCCGTTATAGTTCTTATCTTACACCAACAATGTAATTTACCTGAGTTTCTGTTTCTTTGATCTGGTCTTCTGTTACTTCATGTGATGCCTCAGAATCATCTGGATCTTCTAGACTGTTAATCTGATCTCCTCCTTCTTTGCTACATATATTATTACTGTTGTTGACAGGAGCATCTATTAAGGGACCATCATTATCTTTTCCTTCTTCCAGTGGATGAGTAACTTTCAAATCCTTCTTCCATTCGATGTTCTCACTGGAATAAGTAACCTCAAGTTCTGTTGTCTGTTTAAAGAGAAAGTATTAGTAAGTGTAGACAAAGTATCATAAGTTTCTTACATACACAGCATATTATCTCCTCGGGAGAAGCTAAATTCATTTGACTTTCCAGCATCAGTAGCTCCGTTTCTACCTCTTGGCAAATCTTAGTCGGTTCATCTGCTGTGGCATCTGATTGAATGATGGTATCGTGTTCCCTGTCCATCATCTGTGTTTCAATATCATCAGGCTTAGTGGTCATCTTTTGATCTCCATTCATCTCTTGGCCAATCTTAATCGTTTCATCAGCTGTAGCTTCTAAAAGAGTGGTGTTATTGTGCTCCCTTTCCATCATCTGTGTTTCAGTATCATCAGGCTTACTGGTCATCTTTTGATCATCATTCACCTACATAAACAGTGCCACAACAAATTGACTAGTAAGAATTTGGAACTTCGAAAAGATTCAGAAGCATTTCGATTAATACTTATTGCATCTAACCAAAGATTCAGATAAACTTACATGTAGAGGTTCCCATAAAAACTCGTTGTAGTTATTATCTGACCAGGGATTTAATTTACCTGAGTTTCTGTTTCTTTGATCTGGTCTTCTGTTACTTCACGTGATGCCTCAGAATCATCTGGATCTTTTAGACTGTTAATCTGATCGACCCTTCCTCCTTTACTGCATATATCATCACTGGTGTTGACAGGAGCATCTATTGAGGGACCATCATTGTCTTTTCCTTCTTCCAGTGGATGAGTAATGTTCAAATCCTTCTTCCGTTCAATGCTCTCACTGGAATGAGTAACCTCAAGCTCTGTTGTCTGTTTAAAGAGAAATGTATTAGTAAAGTGTATAAGAATGATTAAAAGTTGCATAGATACACAAGCATATTATCTCCTCGACAGAAGCTAAATTAATTTGAGTTTCCAGCATCAGTAGCTCTATTTCTACCTCTTGGCAAATCTTAATCGGTTTATCAGCTGTAGCTTCTGATAGAATGGTGGTATGGTGCTCGTTATCAATCATCTGTGTTTCAATATCATCAGACTTACTGGTCATCTTTTGAGCAGCATCCACCTACAGGAGCAGTGCATACAAATGACTAGTAAGAAGTCGAAAACTGGAAACCGGAGATTCAGATAAACATGCGTATAGAAATTCCCACAAAACTTGTTATAGTTATTATCTGACCAAAAATGTCATTTACCTGAATTTCTGTTTCTTTGCTCTGGTCTTCTGTCACTTCATGTGATGCCTTAGAATCATCTAGATCGTCTAGATTGTTAATCTGGTTGCCTCCTTCTTTACTGCATATATTGCTGTTGTTGACAGGATTATGGTGTGCATCTATTGAGGGACCATCGTTTTCTTTTCCTTCTTTCAGTTGATGAGTAACCTTCAAATCATTGGTACTATAGTATGGAATGGAACCACCAGGCTCCTCGTTTGGTTCAATTGTTGCAACATCCTGCACAAAGAATACATCATTCACTATCTCATGCGACTTTCAAAGAAGAAAGACAAATAAGCATTTTCATTTTTTACTCGAGAGTTTTCACCTTGGTGTCAGCTGCATCAATTGTTTTATCCTTCGTTTCATCACTGAGGATTTCTTGAGGAGTCGAGCATAGTCCCTGTTCCAGTGAAGGGCGTATTATTTCTGCATTTTGACATGAAGCGGATGTTTTAATCACCTCAGGAGCTACATGTAAGGATTCTACAGGTTTCTCATTCAGCGAATAACTTTCTGAAGATCTCTCATCTTCAGATATTTCAGCCTTCCCCAAGTCACCAGCCTCAATTTCTTCATGATCAATGTCTCGCGTTGGAGCTTCCGTTGAAAACGGTTTCCCGCTTTCATTTTGTATACATTCCTGAAGTTTTATCTGTGACTCATCAACTTGTTTCTGTGAGTTTGCATCAACCTTCTCTGAGGTCTGAATGCTATGATCTTCAACTTTATAGACTTCTGGTGCTGTCATAGTCTTGTCGCCTTCCTGGATAACACTGTCTTCTGCGTCTTTAAGGAAAGGAGATTCAGGGTTGTTTGGGTACTGGAATTCACATTCATTATCGGTTGCATCCATTTTGTCTTCCCTAAATGTAATTGTTTCCCGACCTCCTTTCTCCAGCATAACATCAAAATTCTCTTCCATTTTACCATTTCTGCCTGATCCAAACTTTTCTGCGCCAGTTTCTCCAATACTAGTGTCTATTCTCACGTCTTCTGAATCAGGTGCATGAATTGAATCTTCTACTTTCAGACCCGAGGTATCATCTGCTGAATCCTCTACTGGTACGACACCTCTATCCGCAACTTTGTCCAAGCTACTTGATAATTCTTCGGCATAGTGTTGGATTTCTTTTAAGGAAGTCTCTTTAGTTGCTATGATTACTTCCTGTCGTTTATCTAATTTTTCATCCTTGAGGTACTGAATCTTGCACGTAGCTTTATTTGTTTGATCTGGCTTTTCGATTACTTCATATGCATCTGGTGAACTGTTACTCTCTTCGACTGAAACCTTGGCCATTGAGAATAAATTCAAAAAATTCTCACTCTCACCTGCTATGGCGCTGGCTTCTTTACTGTTCTTCACATTTCCTACCTCAAAATTACTGTTTAAGATTTCATGAGGTTCATTAGGGATAACCTCAGCATCCATTGTCTCCTCTTTCGATAGTTTATCGAGTACTATGTTGGTAATTTCATTTACCAGCTTTCTATCTTCTGCTTCTTTCTGTGTTAAAATTCAACGCACGTACTATTTCAGACACAAGGATAAAATAAAAGAATCTTACAATTCAACGATTACACCTTCAAAAATATGGTAAAACTAGTCCTCTTCTTATCATTTTTCGTAGGTGGGACAAGTTATGATTACTCTCCCTCCAACACCTAAACCACTTCCAATAGGTACAATTTGAATTTGAATTCTCGTTCATAGGAGCATCGTTTTGGGCAAGTAAATATATGATTTTGATATTCGCACAGATGAGAACACGAATCTACTTTGATCTTCCAAAAAGATGAAACGGGCTCCACTCAAATTATCCCAAAACAGCACCACTCTCCAACAGGAAGCTGGTAGCTTCGTGCTGTGATCTGAGAAAGTCTTGTGTTTATGGAAACCAGTACAATCAATAGATAGTGGATCATGTGATAATATCATTTAACAGTACGTAGATGTTTGCGTATAATTTTTTCTTCGCCTAAGCAGTTTGAAGATAACATCTTATTATGAAAATCACAGAAACTATGATTGTCACACAAAAAAATCAATATCCATTAGAGGCTGATCAAAATCCAAAACAAGAATCCAGTTATCCGTGGTTGTTTAATTGTCTTTCCATTACTTTTGTACTGCTTTCTAACATATTCACTGAAAAACCGATGTATCGTAAAAATCAGATAGTTCCAAAACATGCTCCCCTAGTTTCAAGATCAGGAAACAAGTTAAACTGATATAGATTTTCTGCTCTTCATGGAACGATGATGCCTATGTATGTACTCATCTGGTTTTGCAACTTGACCAAAGCAGGACTTGATTAGTTTTTGTGGTCTTCAATTATATCAGAGACCAAATACTTGAATTTCTTGTTGCTAGAACTGTACTTTTTGCAGCTAGCAATGAAGTAGTAGTAGTCCAATTCGACAACTACGATTGCACACAACATGATCCTAAGCAGGGGCGGACCCACGAAGGGCCCAGCGGGGGCGGCCGCCCCCATTTTTTTTTTTTTTTTTTTTTACAATTTTTTTAGCTTATTTTCTATCTCGAATGCAGCGAGGATCTGATGAAACTCATGTTTTTTATGTAATCTTTTTCTCTTTAATCTTGTTACATGTTCTTCAATCTCATAGAGTTGGATGGTTAAATTTCCTTCCCACTTGAATACAGCTTGCCAGAAGGGCTTGGAGATGATTTGACAATTGAAGTCCACGATTCGAAAGGAAAGTATTTTGGCCACGTAGTAGTTCAGGTGGCTAATATTGCTGAAAAATTGGTATATTATGTAAATCTCATTTTGACCGCCTGTGATTGCAAAAAGTGTTGCATGGTCGGAGTGAATATATTTGTGGGTTTGATGCAGGGTGAGAGGCTTCGTTCATGGCCTATATAGCATGAACTAGTTGGGAAAATGCAACTAAATCTAAACTATTCAACAATTCCAAAAAAAAAAAAAAATTTCGGGGGCAGCCCCCGTAGGCCCCCACCCTTTCTACTTTAACGAGTTGGCTACATCCCTAATCTCGCCCCCACTCAAAAAATAGTCTGGGTCCGCCCCTGATCCTAAGATATGGTTTATACATGTTCAATACACAGTGCATATCTAATATGAACAATCACCAACATGCAAAAGATAGTAATATATGTACTTTATAGATCATGAAGCAAAGATCAAAGAGGTGATATCGCTTACTTTTTCATTTACAGCTTGTGGAATATCAGCAACTTCCGATGCCATTTCTGATGGAGCAGTCGAAATGAATGCAGAATGATCTTCTCGAACTATTTACACATGTCGAGGTAAGTATTCTTATATGGAAGCTAAGTAAGCAGTTTTTTTTTTTTTTCGAAGGTATAAATAAGTAGAGGGGCGTTAGATATGTGTGCTAATCTCTTGATTGGTACGTTGCTAAAGTTGGCAAAAACAGACAAAATGCCACTTCACTTTTGAGTGGGCTAGAGATTTACAATGTTGTCACATGCTCAAGTTGCTCTTAATGAAATTACATTTCTGACATGGATCAATTATTCCATTAACAGTTTAATGCTGCTGCAAACAAGAAAAAAATGCCAGATTCTTGGGTGTTTTTTTATCATTATTTTTGAAAAAGGTGCTTAATAATTATAGTCGGTCGAAGTTTCTATATGCTTTGAATTAATCAAAAATACTCAAGAATTAACTGTGTTTGAGCTCGAGGCACAAAATAGTTAATCCTTGAACATAAATTTTTTTTTACAATAGATAAATTTTTTAGCTTATATAACTGTTATTTCATTTCATTTCATTTTCAAATGTCTCCTTCAATTGACTTGGTTAGAACTTGTAATTCTTATGAGATGTTTTTTGTTCGATTCCCTAGCTTGCAATTTATATATTTTTAGTTCTCCAAATCTTACCCTTTTACAAATTTTCCCAAAATTAATGGCAATAGGGAGGGGGGGAGTCGACGTGACTATCCTTAAAGATTATTGGAATCCTTACCATTATGACACTTGCTGAATTTGATATTATTGTTAACATGATAATATATATTAAGTTTTAAATATTAATAAACGATATCGTCCTTACGATCGCTGATTATCGACGTTGACCAGTCAACGTCCGCCCGGGCTAAACTTCAATGCTGGGTCCGCCCCCCGAAGAATCACGTGATATATCAGCTAATTGATGGATAAGTTTAAATTGATTTGTTGAACTGACGTGTCATGACTAAATAGATCATTTCTCGTCAAGGGTTAATCTTGAAGGTGCTCTAAATCAATTATTTCATAATGAGAATTAATGGATTTTAATAAGGTTTGATTGGTTAGTTTCATAAAAAGCCAAATATTATATTCTTCCACAACAATTATTATGATACTTGAACTTTATTATTATTTGCTAAAAATATACAACAACAATTATTATTTGCTAAAAATATACATCTAACAAAAACTAAATATTGAGTAATGTCATGTAGCACGAAGGTTGTTTAACACCAGTCTAGGTGGCAAGAGACCCCATGTCTTGCCACCTAGATTAGTGCTATACAATATTATTCTCAAAAAACCCGATTGTATTCTTAATAATTGCTCGACATGGTTTTTAATTTAACTTGTTCTTCAATCTAATTTAACTTTACAATAAATATTAAATTCCTTAAGAACTTGTTGTTAAAAATGAAGAAAAAATTTAAATTTATGTGTAAAAATATATTATTGAAAAAATAAATAATAAAAAAATTATGAATAGAGCTCAAACACAAACTTTTTGAATGCTCAAACTCTTGGGTGGAACAAAAGATGATTCAATTACGAAAACATCAATCTAAATCAGACCGACCAAAACAAATTTTCCTTGTACTCCTCCGCCGCCCCTAACGTGGATAAGTTCAATATTCTTTTGAAAATCATGCATTAGTTGATTTTTGTTAATAAAATTACATTATTCTTGAGAGAGACAAATATATGAGTCAATCTGGATTATAAACTTTTCCAAGTTGATTTAAATCCTTTCATTATATTTTTAGGGCAGGTTCGCTACAGCTTAAAATTCAATTAAAATTGAAAATATGATCTTTATTGAGTCTCACTCGTCTAATAAAAGTCAACAATAACGGCTAGTTTTTCAATTTTAATCTTTACCGAACACGCCCTTAATTTGTTATTAATATTGGATTGAGCAAAAATAGTTATAAAATTAATTATTTGTCACAATATGTCGCGCATTATTGATAATTACGTAAAGCAAGTGAATTGGCTATTTATTGCCTAAATCAGCAGCCATTGGAGTGTTTACGGGCCCCTGGTCCTGTCCTCAATTTGCATGGGAGGCTTTCGGTCTGGACCAGTACCAATTCTCTCGTTACATCAATAATTCAATCATGATAGTATGTAAGAACGAAAAGTAGAATAGCTTGGCTCATTCAAGAAATCGAACAAGTTAAAATCCCTTCTCATTCCAATTTATTTTGCGATTGTCTAGCACCATCTGACATAAACTTTAAATAATGTTATTTATTATCATTGAATATTAACCATCAATCAACGTGGTGGTGAAGCCATTGCCACATAGGTCGGTAATGAACGAATAATCCTGATAAAGAACATTACTCGGCATATGTTTAGGCCCGACACATTTTTATCTTGAAATTCTCTACATATTTTAATAATTGTCTTGCACGGATTTGCTCTTATCGGTAGTGGTTAAAGATCCATTTGACAAAACTTTTGAAAATTAAAAAATTGATTACGAGACCAAGAATCTATTTTTGAACTTGCTTAGATAATTTTTTTTAAAAAGTATTTTGTCTTACTAGAAAAGATTTTAGAAATAGTTGACGTAAGGTACTTCCCAATTAAGATGTTCTACAAGAAACATAAGTCCAGCCAAATGGGCTCCTAAATGATATTTCTCTGGTCGTATTATTATAGGAAAGAATAGAGAAAGTTTATTGAGTGAGTGTTCTTATATTACAGTGCAGATTTGTCACGAACTTCTACAATTAAGCCAACATAACTTGATTACCGAACGAGACAATTTACTATGGTATCTATCTCCAAGTTGGGTCTCTGGCGTGCCAATCGACAAAGAAAATGACAATTTTGTGCTAGAAACTTTAAAATTCACAATCAAGAAAAAAGATGATGTGATAATATGTGTGGTGCTTGGGCTTCCGATGGCTATTTTCAATTGAATAATTGAATGAGATGAGAAATGCACTGTCATCTGAAACGTGGAAAGCCCAACTGAAATAGAGGGGCCTACTTCATATATTATTTTAAGGATTTTAGTCCAATAATTAGAGCCTAAATCTTACGAGGTGCATGGTCATGTCCATCTTGGTTTGATTTCTGGGAAAAACCCATGTTTCTTGATTTCTAATTGGGTGATGTGAGCATGGCAGCCGCCCATTGGACCCACCACTTGGTTTATGGCTGGTCTAATTTGTCATCATCATAAATTGCATAAAGACCTTTCAACTGTATATACTTTTCTTTAAGCTAAAGTATATCGACACCCAAAAAAACTTACAAATATAAATTATTTTATTAAGGTTTAATCGATTTCTAAGAAATTAACGATTGAAAAAAAAAAAAAAACAACCTCGCACCATCTACAAGATCCTATTGTTTTTCATATTGTCGTCACTTTTTTATTTCGACTGTGGCATGCAACTGCTTTGACATAAATTGTGGTTTTCATCTATTGAAGATTTGCTTGCATCGAAATCCAAAAGGTTTAGGACCTCGAAGTCACAAAAAAATTGGATGAAACTCAATTGCTTAATTTTACCAAATCCAAGGAATTACTGCCACACATGCTTTTTAATTTTTCTTTTCAATAATTAGATGACGAGATTATTCTTCCAAAAATAGGTGTACCCAACCCGATTCCAAGAAAATGGTGAAAGATCTAAGCGATAACCAAGTATCATCAATGAAATAGACTTTCACGCTTTTTAGCAGTGACGGCAACAGCAAGATCGCCCCAACGAATC
Organism: Fraxinus excelsior; assembly: GCA_019097785.1. Taxonomy (NCBI): domain Eukaryota; kingdom Viridiplantae; phylum Streptophyta; class Magnoliopsida; order Lamiales; family Oleaceae; genus Fraxinus; species Fraxinus excelsior. The sequence goes on along the minus strand of CM032628.1, from coordinate 914,940 downwards.
TCAGGATCCTCATGCATTAACTCGGAAAACCAAACCTAGGCTCGACTCAAATCCAAAAACGCAAAGGAAAAACTTGATTCGTCATTCGATTTTCCACGATTCTTAACCAAATGTTCAAGCACTTTGAAGTCGAAGCATTTCGATCACCAACTCCGTGACATGTTCAAGATGCTGGGCAAGGATGGTACTGATTACGTTGGCAACTCCATTTGGGTATAGATCTGTCTGATCGTGGTATGACGGACAAAATTGCATAGTGGTGGTGGTGGTGCGGATCTGCACGGTGGTGTGGTAGAGGTAATGCGGTGTTTAGATCTGCACACGTAGTGGTGGTACGACGTTGAGCTATGGTACAATGTTGTGTTTGTGGTGGTGCAACACTAGTGTGCGCGAAGGATGTGTGGAACAATGTTATTGGAGGTGGGGGCTGCAATGATGGCTATTTTTTTCTCTCTCTCTATGGTTGTCAAAGGTGGTGGTTGGTGGGTGGGATGGTAATGATTAGGATTTTTAATATTTATATATCGCTACTGATAATGGCGTTTTTACACGTTTATTTTAGTTCACAAACATGGATAATTGTCGATAAATGTGCAGAATATAGCTTAATTCGATGTAATATGTGTTTACATGACATCAACGATGAACATGGTGGAAATTAGGAAAAATAAGCAAAAATGAGCTTAAATGAAACACAAATCAAAGTTTGAAGACTCAATTGCAATTATTGAAAAGTTGTATCGATCTCACGATGAAAATTTTAGAGTATTAGACATCAAATGGATGAGGAAAGAAGCCAAATTGATGAAATATAGTGGAAGTACTATCACATATCAACTTCTAATCGAAAAAAGTTATATTTCGAATTTTCAGTCTTAGTTTGAGACCCATTTTTGAAATAGAAGACGTTTGAATTTAAAGATTTATATTCTCGAAAATTTGTAGCACTTTGAATAAGCTTTCCAACACAATTTGAATCACTTCAATCGAATGTCGAGAAAGAAAGATATAATCAAAATACCAAAAACTGTCCAGCGGGAAAAACATAGTTGTTCCATGCAATCGAATATAACCATGCGGTCGCCCAAACCTTGACAGAAAATTGCAGAGACACAATTGGTTGTTCCATGCGATCGCATGGGATATAACCATGCGGTCGCATGGAACAAATTCGGCGCGAAATTTCTGATTTTTTTATCCGACTCCAACTCGTATAATAATGATTTTAGGGCAACTATAACAGCCAAAATTTGTCCAGAACCTATGGCTACGCCTTCCTTGAGAGAAAACACGCATTGGAGAGCTAACAAGAATGAAAAAACAAGGATTTTCACTTCAAGATTTCAAGATTTAATTCAAGTTTTTTATTATCCATGTCAGTCTAGATTTTTTATGTACTAGGAAAACAATGAACCTCGCATTGTGATATTTTAATTTCTATTTTTTCAATTTAATATTTAAACACGTTTGATCGATGTTGAATGATTTATATACACTTTCTTGCCTCTACAAATATATGGACTTTCTTGCCTCTACAAATATATGCGCAATAGTTGTATGAGTTTAGGTGGTTTATTTTATGCATTCATAAGGTATAAATCATCGTAGGGTCCGATAGGGGATAAAAATATACCGCTATACTTACGTGAATCTCTAAGTATTTACAAAACGTCATGCATCTTGTATATTGCATTTGTCATAGAAATATAGTCAAATGGTATGCTAGAATAAATTCAATTTTACTCGAAAGAGAATGTTGAATAAGTTAGAAACATTAATTCATCGACCAATTCATCGTATTATCAAATTGTGAAATAAGGGTTAAAAGGGAACCTTACTTGGTGATTCGGGATCCTAGTGTACTTTTCATGCATTAGTTTCTTCAAACTTTTGCATTCAAGATATTTTTGCTTTCACTTCGTAATTTTAGTTCAAATTGCATGATAATCATAATTTAGTTTTAAAATTCACGTCACATATCAGCTTGCGTTTTATGGATTTGGTTACGGTCTTGGATACAAAAATCAAGTTAAACCAATCATCGTGGGTACGATACTCGAAATTTTAGAATTTTCACTTTATTACTTGTCAACGAACCGTGCACTTGCGGTGATTTAAATCCGAAACATATTTTCGTGAACAACTACTAAAGGTTCTCTAAAAATTTAACGTAACAAATAAATATCTATAAATTTAATAAAGATGATTTTTTCAAGGTAAAGTTTTTAATACTCTTTATTAATAAAAAAGGAAAGAGCAAAGATTTATCTACATAATATCTTATTCCTATATATTTTCAATCTAAATTTATGAATTAAAATGGTATTCGGCGCTTATTAAATAACGAAATAGATACGGTTAACAAGAAAGAGGCAAAGTCAAGGCAATCATAAATAATAAAATTGGTTTTTGAAACAACTTCCTCTCATTTATGTGTGTTGGGTTTATGGACACCACATATCTTCACATTGGTATGATATTGTCCATTTTGTGCCTAAACCCTCATGAATTTGATTTTGGGCTTTACTCCAAAAGGCCTCATACCAATGGAGATATTATCCTACACTTATAAATACATCATATTTCCCATGTCTAATCGATGTGAGACTTCTTTTACTCTCAACAATCCTCCCCTCAAACGAATGACCACATCATTGTGGCCTTACCTCAAACAATAATCCATCCGTCAATCATCTTGTACCGCTGTTATTGTCGTCGCCATCGACCAAACGGGACCCGCCGCCTGACCACCATATTTTTATGTCATGAAGACTTTCAACACAATTCACCTCAAACGCGGATGATTTTTAGTCAGATCGTAATGCTAATTGGGGACATTTACCACGCTTTCCACTGCGTTTCTCCGGCTAAGTTTTTGGGTCCTGAGCTTTGATATCACTTGTTGGGTTTATGGACATTACATATCTCCACATTAGTATGCTATTGTCCACTTTGGGCCTAAACACTCATAAATTTGCTTTTGGACTTTTCCCTAAAAGGCCTCATACCAATAGAAATATTGTCTTACACTTATAAACCCGTCATATTTATCATGTCTAATCGATGTATGACTTCTTTTACTCTCGTGGAATTTAAATAATTTCTTAATTTAGTTAATTCATAAAGGTATAGTAATAACAAATAGTACGTGCTCTAATTTTTCACATTTGACAAGAAATCCAAATAATGCCATATCATAACTTTTCTCATAAAGGTATAGTTTTTAACAAATAGTGCGTGCTCTAAATTTTCACATTTGACAAGAAATCCAAATAATGCCATATCATAACTTTACACATAAAGGTTCCAATAATTTAAAAATAAATAAATTAAAAAAAATTAAAACTAATCCCCTAAATAAATTCGTGCATCACCCGTTTTATTTTATATAATAGATGATAACTAAATATTGATTCCACCAACGCAACTAGGGGGGTAAGCGGTCCGATTTTTGCGATTTCTGACAAATTTTCAAACCAAACCGTTTAAACCGATTTGAGAAAATCCCAAACCTAAACCAAACCATTTTGAACGGTTTGAAAAAAACTTAAACCTAAACCTAACGGTTTGGTCCGGTTTCACTGTATATTTTTTTTGTCTGTCTACTTTTATGACATTAATTCATTGAATTCAATATATATTTATATCTTACTAGTAATAAATCTAAAACAAACTAAATATATCTACTACAAATTTAAATATCAATTAAATCAAAGTGAAATCACAATAAACTAAAATATAGTTTTTTGTTTGCCATTTTTGTCTAAAACGTTACGATAACGTTACAATACAAGTCTACTAAACTAAATATAAAGCCCAAAAAATATAATGATATTCAACAAGACATCTTGATCATCATATCTGAAAAACAAAACTACTGATTAGACAGAGAGAATAACCAACCATAATAATAAATCAATTGTTTATAATATCTAAACATAACAATTACACAAGCTTACCGTTGTATTTTATTACGAATTCAGTTTCTCACATATACTCAAACATCAATTGTTGTCACACATGATTCATAGTCTCCATTGTCAAACAAATGTATTTGTTATATCATCATAGTATTGGATACTAGATAGATAAGAGAATTTTTAAAAATATGGTAATAGAAAATATGAACCACCTGCCACAATTTTCATTGAATCAACAAATGTTTCCACTTCATCCAAATATTGGTACAGTACTATAGGTTCATTCTTAATTTGCAACTAATTCTTTCCGCATATACAAGTCTCAACCATCCTTACACTTAATAAACTCCTAAAGGAATCAAGTATCTGTCCTCCATTTGAGAATGCAGACTCAGAAGCAATTGTAGAAATTTGAATTCTAAAGAGGAAAAAGGTTTTTGATAAATTATGTTAGTCTTGAGATTATTAGATATAAATTAGGATTATTTGGTAATAATAATATATATGTAATAGAAAATTATAAATTGACAAAAATACATACAAATGACAAAACTATTGAATTTTGCATATTTGGATGAATTTTGAAAAAAAAAATATTATTTATATTATTTATATTTTTATATATTTTTTCATTGGTCCGGTTTGGTTTTAAACCACAATTAAAATTCTCAAACCTAAACCAAACCGTTTTTGACCGGTTTGGTTTGGTTCAAAACAATTTCGTTGACGGGTCCACGTGGCACCAAACCGACGATTTCTAAAATGTGATTTCGATTTGACAGTTTTTGCTTACAACGCTAAACGCAACCAAATAAATCAAGTTTCAAATCCTAAAAATATCCATAGGATAATACCGCTAAAGTTAATGCTACAAAATAAATTTTAATTACGTTACACCGAACTCACTTTAATGAATCCAAGCATGAAGCTAGCACCTCATCGTCCGTCAACCAACGACACATTAGAACGGTGTGAGAGATAAGGAAAATTGTGAGTATATGAAAATACTCAATAAGACACGAGTGTTGTGCAATTCTGAATAAAAATATAAATTCATATATCAAAATAGTCATATTCTCATATCATATATTTAGAAATCAGTAAAATCTCATAATATATTATATTTTTGGTACCTAATTGTCATATCATATATTTCATTAGTATAACACTTATCTATATGAAATAATAGAATTAAACGAGACAAAATTACTTGTAACTCGTTATCCGTTTGATCAAACGATTTTTTTAAATGAAATTTAAAATATTTTTCTCAAATCACCCGCACTGGCCGCACATGTTAGCTGACAAATTGTTATTGATTAATGGATCGAATTCTACTTTTGAAAGCACGTGTGGCCGAAATTTGGTTCTCTCATCTCTGCAGTGCATGTATAATACTTTTGTGGTGATAATTTCCTGACTTCATTGAGAGAGAGAGAGAGAGAGAGAGAGGTTATATGACAAATCTCATTGAAAGGAGGTCATCCAATTCAACGACAAAACAAAGTGAAATTCGAATTGAATTACATCAAAACCTTATCATAATCAAATAAAAAAGATGCTTTACCTCTGTCTAAAGATCCACGGGCTACCAACCCTTTAAAATCCATAATCAATTTAAAATCAAATGTTAATGAGAACTCATTTAAACTTCAATATGTTGGGGTTTAACTTATTCGAATTAATTTTTCTCAAGTTTATGACGCGTCATTTAATACAAACTACAAAATGAGTTCAATATTAATCTACTAATTATTATTTTATCGATAATTAATTGTTTAACTCAAAATAATAAGAAATTATACTTATTTTACTTTAGTTCCTCAACTTTTCAAATTATAGAGATAAAGGCGTCTAGGTCAACAATCCTCATTAAATAATTATATTTATAAAATTTTCGGAACGTTACAAAGATGTTTTGGGTAAAAAGAAAATAAGTGGCAGCTACATGGTGGTGCGATGATAGTGCGAGTAGAAAGCAGGTGAAGAATGGAAGAGGAGAGGTGAGGTGGGGTGCAGGCGATGGTGGTGGGTTGTGAATTCAAGACAAGGATTGGGTGGTGTCGACAATGGTGAAGCAAGGTGGAGTGAGGTGGGGGAGATGAAAAATAATTTGTGATCAGTTAATCTTATAAATTGTTATCGTTAAATAAGTTACGACCAATTAATTTGATAAGTTGTGACCAATAAATAAGTTAAGACATAAAAATTATTATTTGTGATTAAATTTGTGATCGTGACCAAGATTTTGTGTATTTATAACTGGTGTTATGTGATTTGTAACTAGTACATCATTTGTGACCATTAATCTTAACATATTTAATTACTAATTGGGATCCAAAAATTTTAGCACATAGCCACATATGTGACCACTTGATTTTTAAATAATTCTATAAGTTCTGTTTTGTCTTAAAACTATGCTAATTGTGTATTTGTGCCTAGAAATAACTACATTAAACTTATAAATATATAATATTGAACTCAATGATCTCTTAATAGTTTATTTTATAATTCAAATTGGCTAAAAGTTACTAATCAATTATCCTCTTAAATAAGTTCAATGTTAAATAAACCGCATTTAATTAGCCTCTATTGGGGAAGAATTTATAATTTGTTTAATTTATAAATAGATAGCGAATAAGTGAATAATACTTATGAATCCATTAAAATGTATGATCAAAATTGAATTTAATACTTGAAAAATTCTAAGAGTACAGAAAAAATACAGAATTTGGACAGAAATTTGAATATTATCTCACATGGGGACACCATAGTCTGGTCGATCAGTACAGGGATTTTAAATCCCTGTACTTGTAGCAAAGCCCGTAATACCTAGACAATGGCCTATAAGTATTTTGATGCACATTTTAATCATTTGACACCTAAAATTTTACTTACAAGTGATCATTTAATTAAATGGTAGTTATATTCATATGTCGTTTTTAATAGATCCGCCACATTTTAATTATATTATAAGTTCTTAATCTTTATTCACGAGAGACAAATATGTAGCAATTTTGTATTTTTCCCTCCTTTTTTTATTCAAACATAAGAGGGACAACATGTTTTTCTATTTTCATTTGACAAAATTTACGACAAAAATCGTTAGTAGGGATAAGATGTGCAATTTAAAGAAACGATGATAATAATATGATACAAAATTATAGGGATATAAGTGTAAAAATGAATCGAGGTTGACGAGTTTCTTGCAATCAAAATTTCCTACAATTATTAGAAAATGTGGTATTTAGCCTTGACTTGACTAACCCAAAATTACTTAATGCTACGCTGGCCAAATACTAACGCCGAAATTGGCGCCAAAATTTTCACTCGGTTTTAGCTGCCCAAATTCGACGGGCAGCTTCATCCTTCTCTCTTCAAATCAGTAGACTCTCTCATTTGAATGTATTTCTCCATACATATTTTATTAGACAACTGACGTACGCCATTAGGTCAATCTATCTCTCTTTCTTTCCAGTATAATCTCTCTCAAAGACAATTTTCTCTCATTCTGCTTCTTCCCTTTTCGTTTCCTCTCCCTTTTGGTTCATTCTTCTAATTTATTTATTTTTGTACCCCAAAAAATCACTTTTCCCCATCTTTCTCAGCTTATAAGAATTTGTTCGTAATCGAGCTTATTCTACTTCTTTTACTGCATTAAACATGGTTTACGGAGGCAAAGAATCAGAAGGTAAGAAATGGGTTATATCCGGGATCGTAATCCGGGCTCCATTAAAATCAATATCCACAAGGCCTATTAAAGAGGAATCTGACGATGATAGTGAATGCTCTACTACCCCAACTGGACGAGAATCGAAGATACCGGAGAAATTGCCTTGCCCACCGGCACCGAGGAAGCGCCGACCAACCTCTATATCTCATTTTAATGGTGCTAGGGAATTCTTTAATCCGCCGGAGTTGGAATCGATATTTATCCGCCATACTGAGAGAGCATAAAGATGTTTCGAGGATTTAATTATTTGTTTTTGGTTATTTTGATTGTTATTTTTTACCTGAGTTCTTAGTGCTTAGTATTTTAATGAAAGTGTTGTAATAGGTCGGAGAAGGACAATCACTCATTTTTAAAATTAGCGTTCTTACAACAAAAGAGTCGGACCCTGTTTAGCTGGAATCTCCTAGAAAAACAAGAATTGTTAGTTAGAATGGGATATTCCAATTTAGCATGCGAGTGATTTTTTTTATTTTTTTTTCGAGTCGAGATAGGTGATAGTAGTATCTATGAATTGACTAGTGTTTGTACTAGCTAAGTTTCATTTGCTTAATTGAAAGTTTAGTTTTTCAATTCTTTCCTATATTGTGCCCTTTTAGCTCTCCCTTTGTGATGAAACTCATGATATTATTTATTTGTTTATTGACCGACGGTTTTTAATAAATAGTTTAGCGAATTTTGATAAAAATTGAAAATTTTAGTTAAAAAGTTGGTAAAAATTATGGATTCTATTAATTGTGTTGTTAAGATTAATTATTTCTTGTAATTTAAAATTTTTAGCAACTTTTTAAATTATTCCAAATAAGTACTAAGTTGAAAATAAGTTGTTTTCAAGTTGAGACAAACGTGACGAAGTGCAAGAAAAGAAAAGTTCAACAAAAAGAATGAACAAGTCAAAGTGTTGACTAGGTTAAACATTGTTATGATAATTATTAATTAAATTTTATGAAGATTAAAGTATTGCCATTTGCTAATTTTGAATACACTAAATTGAGGTAAAGCAATGAAGATTTTGTGCATAATCAAAGTGATTTGTTTAAAAGGTGACAAGGGTAAGCTCACCAAATGCAATGGTTTCTTTAGTATAAAGAGTTTTCTAGGGATTAGCATTCATTAACAAAGCCATTTTTAATGCTAGCTGAATTTAAAGTTTTTGTCAGATTCTTGTCATTTTGGCTTTTAATAAACGAACCTCTTCTTAATTTATAGATATATACAGTCTATATTATTTTCATCTAAGCCCCCCCTTCAGATTTTAAGGGTAAGTTTGAACATTTTCACCATTGTTTCCTTGTAGGAAGCAGCATCTACCAAAAAAAAAAAAAAAAAAAACTTCTTTTATTTTGAATCAATATTGTGTCAAATTGTTGAAATTATTGTCTAGTTTTGTTTTGCGTTCTTTTATTTTTTAGAACACTGTTTAATGATACAGATGTCAATCCCTTATTTTAGAACACTGTTTAATGATTCTAAAATTGAGTATGATTTAGATGTGGTGAGTGTTGCTTTCGTGTGTTACTATCGAGATAAAAAAATAGAATCAAATGTTATATTAACGGACATAAAAAATTAGTAAAGATCATGCTCGAGTGCAATAAAAGAGTCAACAGACACGAACAAAAAAGAGTCAACTTCCTTAAAAGTCCCCATATTTAGGTTAGTGGTAGTTACTATTTCTGATTGATTCGAAGAAAGTTATACCTTTGATGACTATTACAAAGTATTATCTTAACCAAGTTTCCATAATAAAGTTGCTAATTGGTTAGCGTGTGGGGACAATAAGAAAGATTAAATGGTATAAAGAGCTAATTAAAAGCCTTTTCTATAACAAATTAATTAATTTTTACTAATTATAAGCTGAGAAGTTTAAGAAAAGAAATGCCATAACATAATTGGATTGGAATTAATGAAAGGGTAAACAAATGGATAGGAATCCAATGCATTGAAGACGGTGAACGAATTGAGATCCACAAATTAATGGCATTAAAAAGGAATCCTATGAAGAATAAGATTCCGTATTTGAGAAAAACAACGTTAAATTTTTTCTTTTCCTTCCCTCCCTTTTTTGAATTTTAATTTTTCCAAATCCTATTTGCAAGTAGCAACCTTATTTTTGTTGGAAAAAATGACTAGTGGGCTACTTTCGACATAATATTGAATGGGAAACATTCATTCCTTTTGAAATATTAAAGTTGATTTGTGTTCTCCTCAGTGAGAACATCGAAAATATGTATTTACCTGTCAAAATTGTTGCTCGGGTGATTGAGAAATTGAAGTTCAAAATTGATGAATTGAAAATTGTTTAGGAAAACTATTCGAGTTTGTTGCACATAGGACGTTTATGAAAGAAAATACTACTTTATATATGATTATACTTTGGAACGGTGTAATCATGTTTAGTACATATGCTCTATCCGCGCGTGCGTAAAGGAGTTCAAATCTCCTGTGTGCAAATATTTCCACTTTCCGTCGAAGCCTTGTTGGTCGTGTTCTAATATAATTCAGTTCGTCGGAGTAGCATCTGAATTGCTCAAACTCTACTGATTTTACGTTGTATCATGTGATACAGATGCTTAAAAGAAACATCAATCACTTAAGGTGAGGAGGCAAATTAGTTTAAGAAAACTATGCATACACAGGTTTCGATTTATTTGCAAATTCCTTTTTCCCTTACCATTGCATTTTATTTCCAGTTTGTTCTTGTTCACTATATGAAATATTATATTCTGCAAATCAATTTGGTCTCCGCGCGGTTACAGGCCACCGGGCCACCACTGCCATCCTGCAACCATTTAAAATACAGTTCTGCCCGGAGCATTTTCGCAGCTAAAAGGGCAAATAGTTTTTACGTGTAATTCTATTACTATAAAATTTATATAACCAGAATGTAAATTAATTCAATTTCTTCCCGTTTCATCCCCTCCGTAACCCTTGTTAGTGCAGACAAAGCGCCAATCCAGCACAAATAAAAATGAGAAGTCCCTTTATTCCCGTCCTACACAGTAAACTGTTTCATGAGATTTCCCGACTCATTGATTCTTTACTCGTGTTTTTAAGTTGAAATGTTGGTAGTGAAATAATGGAACTACTATGACACTATCCCATTCCCATTGTCTGAAGAATAAAAACGCTTCAACTTTATTAAACAACGATCCCACTACCATATGAATCAATGGCATAAACCTCAATTGGAGGCAGTATCGAACCAATATTTGATGTAATCGACAATTATCTCGAATTCGGGAAAAAATAAAGAAGAAAGAAAGAAATTGAAATGTCTCGTTCCCACATCAAAAATTATACCCGATTGCTGAAAGTTGTACACAATTGGGCCAAAACCGCCCAACTTTAATGAGATTAAAATTACATTTTTAGTATATTTTGATATAAGTTAATAAAACGTGTGATTGAAAAATTGTGAATGTCATGAAATGTGTAGTTAAAATTAATTGTAGACTTTAATTTGATTTTAATCCAGATCAAATAAGGGCTTAATTTATTCATTTTAAAATTTATCCATAGCAATTGTAATGATAATCACAAAACTGATTATATACAACCATTTTTTGTATATAATAAATTTGCTATTTTATTTATATATTAAAAAAAAAAAAAAAAAAAAAAAACAGGTCTATGCGTCCCAAACATGCTTAGGAGTTAGGAGTGTCCATGCACAACAATGGACGATGAACAAGCAATTGCAATTTTTATTTTTTTTAAAAAATAAAAGTAAAATTGAATTCGGACGTATGAATTTTCCATCCACGATTACCCCGACACGGTACATTTTAGCAAGCAAAGATTTTACGAATAGGGTAATACGAGATCGTAAGAAACATGTAACACGACATTTATGTTGCTTCCTCAATGTGTTATAAATCTCTACGGAAAACAACTCGATAACAAAGTACACAATGAACAAGCAATATAGTACACAATGAAAAAGCATACAAGAAAACATACACATGTAAACAGTTACATAAATGAAATTTTATTTCAGCGAAAGAAGTTGCCATTTTATTTCATAGCATATACACATTAAAGCCAGAGAAACATTGTACCAATTATGATACAGCCTTGAATATGTGCACCTTTTCTATTCAGTCCACGTTGATGAATTTATTAGTCAACCATGTTCTTGAAACACCGGAAATTTTGCTTTGCTCGACTTGAACCTTTCTCAACTGCGGAGAATTCAGCAAAAATAATTCGACTGTCTCAACCTTGATCCCACCACAATCCGATATGTCAATGCTCTGTAACAATTTACAGTTTCTAATCATCGAGTTCACGGATGAGCTTGTCAATCTGTTACAACCCCTTAATTTCAGTTCACTCAAACAATTACAAGAAACGAGCATTGATATGAACTCCCTATCGAGCAACATTTTATTATAAGACAAGTCCAATTTCCTTAACCTCTTCAAATCCTGTCCTAGAGTGGACAGCAACCCCGATTCTCTATCGACTACATCACAATTAATCAATGCAAGTTCTTCAAGACCATTGCCCATAACCCTCCCAAGAACCTTTAATCCCTCACCAGTAACAAGACTGCAACTTTGCAACCTTAAACTCTCCAAGCTCCTAAAATTCAAATTCTCGGTTATGGCAATTAAATGACTGTTGTCAAGATCGAGAGGCAACCGAAAATCGAGTTTTCTTAATTTACATTTGCTTTGACTTATGAATTGATGCAAACCCTCTCTACTACCACCATCATAAACCAATAGAAAATCCAAAGAAACACAGTTCTCAGCCAATCTCATCAAAACCCCATCAACAATACTCCTGCAAGTTCTCAATTCCACTTCTTGAAGACCCTTTTGACGCATAATGAAACCCGAAAAAGAGGCGTAATCTCCTAGACTCTCACAGCTCTTCAGCTGAAGTTTCTTGATGTTCTTACAGTTTCTCCATAAAAGATCGAGCCCAAAATCCCCCGGTTGAATACCGGATAAACAGAGAGACTCTAAACCCAGTTCAACATCAAGAATTTCATCCATTTCATTGACATCAAGGGAATTAAATTGAGTTGAAGGGTTTGCAAGAAAGAGAGAAAGGTGTTTGAGAGAGTTGAAAGACTTAACCCAATGGAAATAGAGGGGTCTAGAGAGACAGATAGTGAGAGAAGAGAGATGGTTACAAGAATTCGAGAGATTGAACAGAGAGAAAGGCGAGACTGGTGTACTCAAGAATCGTAGGTGTCGGAGATTGGGGCAAGAAGACGCTGTACAACGGAGGACATGGTCGGCGGCAGCGGTGGCGCAGTCGGTGGAGAGGGTAAGAGAGAGCCAAAAAAGATAAGAATGTTGGCTGAGGAAAGAGGATAGTGAACCGATGGTGGCGGAATTGTATGAAGGTGGGCTGAAGTAAAGAGTAAGGGAAGAGGTGGATAACCGGAGAAGGCGGAGCCATCGCTTGCAAACGAGGGATACGGTGGCGGAACACGACGGCGGAAGCCGGTGGAAGATATCTTGAAGCAACTCATCACAGAGAACTGAGTCCATCTTCGATAATTCTGTAATCTGTATTCTCTTCTTTTTCTTGATTATAAGCTATAAATTATAATCCATTCACCTACCGCCCATTATTTGAGGCCATTGATGGAGCCTTTTCTCTTTGAATCTTTTGTTTTAATTGTGGAAGAGACGGAGGCTAAAGATTTTTATATTTATCATCCCACGATAAAGATCGCTCGCTTGTTCTACTTTCTCATTTAGACAGGATTATAATAAAAGAAAATAATTGACCCACATTGTATTGAACAATATTAGGAACCCGTTTGAGCCTCTTTTTTTTTTTGGTCAAAAATGTATTTTAAAATAGCATTTTAATGAACGTACGATTAAAAATAAGGAAATTTTTTTAATTTGCATGTAATATTGTTTAATTAAAAAATGTATGGTTAAAAATAAAAGATAAATATGTATGTTAAAAATAATGAATATTACCATCGAAATTCTTTCTCCTCCGAGAGACTTTTTATAAAGAGCACCATATCCATAATAAAATGTATTTTTAATTTTAAATAGTAATGTTTTCATACGCTTGTTGCTCTTTATTTTACTTTTTTCAACCATATTTATTGATTTCACGCCCTCTTTTATTTAATTAACACGCTAAACACGTTGAGATTGATTGCCACTACGTTCAAAAACTTCTCGTCAATGATACATTTCTTTTGACTCACGTATCGTCTGGTGATCAAACTTTGAACATTTTCACCAAAGCCAAATAGTTTTTCTTCTACCCAATCATCCTAGCCGATCTCTCGATTGCGAGTGTTCCTCCCTTTGATTCTACCTTGTTACAACTTCAACATTAATTCCTCTCCTCATTCTTCGCTCATGGCATATACTATTTATTTTTCCTTTTTATCATGTCCACGTGACGGTGAGAAACGGGACAAGCAGCCCATCGACTCAGCTCACCCCACTCGTAAGTCGAGTTGATTCAATCTACATTCGAAGTAAGCTGTGGACACGAATCGATCAGCTAGTATTTTGGAAAGCTTGGCCACATATTAAATTAGTCTTGTAAACTCAAAGAATTTGTCCAACAAACAATTCACTTGTTCTTTTGGTATTATAAGTTTTTCTATAAAAGCGTTATGTCTATTCTCATTTGAAGCATCGCTATTCGTTCCTTTAAAACAATTACTCAATAATTTATTTATATATTTCGAGAGGAAATAAAATTACTCAATAAACTTTTGTTTCAGAAATTATACACATTTTCAAGCAAGAATCTCTAGAGAAAAATAAATCTTCTTGATGGGTCTAAAGCAAAAATGATTCCTTCAATTGACTGAATTTATCAATGCCACCTATATTATATTAGAAAGGTGTACCTCTAGACATCGATGGAAATCTAACAATTAATCCACCCCCGAGCTTGCCAATCTCAAGTCTTCACATTGAATTCTCATGCACTCACCAAGAAAATATAACCATGATGAACAGTTGTAAGACTTGACCCGTATTCGGAAGGAGCGCTGATTTTAAAAGAACGAGAACCGTTAAGATACTTGTTGACTCGATTTAGTTGTCTTCAATATTCATTCATAGTTAACAAATATAAAGTCGAATTAAATCTTATATCAGTCTTAAAATATATTTGCCCTAAGTCACCATATGGACTACAACCAAAATTTAAGAAGTGATATCAGAACTTTCATACTACTAGTCTTCTTTGGAATGCTAAGGGCGCGTTCGATTGTGGGAATTGAATTTGAATGGAAAGAAAATAAATTGTGGGTAATTCAACTGTCTTGAACTTATTTGTATGAATATTATTAACTAATTGTGTTTGATTGATTTAATTTTTAACTTATAAAATATTATACTTGTTCATTTTTTACTGATAGGTAGATGATAGAGATGAGATAGATAAGAGGGAGAGAGAGAGTAAATTATCTAAAAAAATAAAAATCACCACTCCCTAAAGAAAATGCTTTCCTTATTTTTTGAGGAAAACGTGACTCACATGATCAAAAGTTGAAAAATATTGTAAATACAGTAATATTTATAAAATGATATTTATACCCTTGCGGCCCTACTCATTGTGATTTTTGTATTCCTTATAATCCTAATTCTTTCTATAAATATGAGACTTTGGTTCTTACTAAAATATACAAGTTTATTGACTTCTCTCTTTTGTTATCTCTAGTTTATAACATGTTGTCAACATGATTCTCTCAAAATCAAAGTGAATTAATTAGAAGGTAATAACTTTTATAAGCATAATTATCTATCTCACGCGAATCAAAATTGACGTGTGGATTTTTCTCTTTATACATATGCATTAAAACGAAGTTGCTTCTTCTATTTCTATACTTTTTCTTTTTCGTAGGGGTGAACAAGGTTCAGTTTGGACGGTTTGTGTTATATTTTCAATTCAAACCAATTCATGAAATAAAACCATTTTATTTTTCGAACCAAACCAATCCAAAACAAACTAAACCATTATTTACGGTTTGTCTGGTTTTAATCCGCGGTTTACCCGTCGACATTATAGTTATATGTTTAAAACAAGCTAACATATTCATTTAAATAAGAACTAATAATGTTAAATGTTAAATTGCATTCATATTTGTTTAAAATTCGATATATAAAAAAAAACAAAAAAAATAGTATCAAGTTAGCATCTAACAACAAGCACTCTAAATTTTACAAACAATAATATCAGAACAAGTACAAGAGTACTAACCTCTCATTTGATAAAAATTGGATCAATATCCCCAGTTGTAACACATGATTCGACCACTGTATGATATGTAAATATCAAAATATTTATTAGTCCTTATTAATAATATTAACAAGCAACTAAGAAACAATATGCATAAAATATCAAAATTGACAATAGAAAATAATTGTTACATTCCACAACTTTCTCAGAGTCAATAATGCTTCTACCTCATCCAAATATTGACAAAACGCTATAGGCTCATTGCTGCTATGCAACCAATTCTTTGTGCATATTAAGGCCCCAACTATTTTTCCACTGAATTAACTCCTAAAGGAGTCAAGAATCCGATCACTCGTGGAAAATGCCGACTCTGAAGGGATCGTAGAAATTTGAATTGCTAATACATCTTTGGCAATTGTAGAGAGAATTTTGTACTTGTGCACATTCAATTTCCACCAAATTAATACATCAAACTTGGGATCAGTCAAGTTTTCACAACGATCAGACAAATAATCAACTAAATCATTCTTCTCAGATTGCATGTTTTGCATAAGTTTAGTTTCAAAAATAGAAGATATCTGTTTAGAAAGATCGAAAGCAGGTTGTGAAGGACTTGGACTACTGTTTTTGGTAGCCTCCATTTGATGAAACTGATGGTGAAATGATTGGAGTCGTCATTTCTTCATAGCATGCATACAACATGTGGAATGTTTCTTCAACTCTTTTTAACAACATTTTTGCAATTTCTACATCATAAATAAGTTCAAACCCGACTTTAAGAAGTTCCAACTTGCATCTTGGGTCAAGAACTGTTGCAATGAACAATAACTAATTAAATTTTTCAACATGACGCCACCACTTATCATATTTTTTCCGCATACTAATTGCCATGATTCCCATCAAAGTGTTGGCTCTTTAGCTAATTCATTCAACTCTACATGAATTTCACATATTTCTTGAAAGAAAAAGTTAGAAGTCACATACTTCGAACCACTAAATTTTAAAGTCATTTCATAGAAAGTCCCCAAAAATCTAGCAAATATTTCTGCTCGATCCCAATCGACATGTGTTGGTGGTCCATTTATATTTCTCCATCAGACCTATCTTCATTAAAATATTTTGTATAGTTTCCATCGTTTTCCAAAACAACAAATGTTTTTTTAAACTTCGTAGCAGCTTGCAACATCGAGTATGTGGAATTTCATCTAGTCATGACATCCAAACAAAACAAAGCTCGAGACTCAATATTTGTTTCCTTGCAACTTTCTTTGAACCTTTTTAATCGTTCTGAGGAAGATCTAACAAATCTCATTGCATTACGAATAGCTAAAATAACATGGCTTATTTCTTTCAAGTCATCACAAACAATAAGATTGAGTATATGAGTATGAAGCATTTCTTCGCTCAGTACTAGACCATTCTTCTTCTCCTCAAAACAACTCTTCAATCTCAGTAATGCTACATCATTGGAAGATGCATTATCAATAGTCACACACAAAATCTTATTGATTCCCCAGTCTTTAAGACAAGAAATCAACTCACTTCCCATCATATCTCCCTTATGGCTTGCGACTTCAATGAAACTTATAATCATTTTTTGAAGCGTCCAATCATTATCAACCATATGAGCAATTAAATACAAATACCTAACATTCTGTATTAACATCCAACAATCAGTAGTCAAAGAAATTCAATGTTGACTCAATTATTTCTTCAATTTCTTTTTCTCGTTTAGGAACAAATTATATCTTGTTACTGTCATCCTTGAAGAAAACACAAATTTTAGGAAAAAATATCTTGTATAAAACCCTGAAATCCTTCATCCTTCACGTGTCGAAACGATAACTCGGATAATATGAAGTACCTTGTAATCTGTTCTCTAACTTCTTTTTTAATAAATTTGATGACTTTTGGTTTGCTCGTGTTTTTGCAAAGGCATTATTGCATATATGGTTGAGCAACATTCACAATTTCACGTTCAATTCATTTTGCAATTATGGGCCTAAAAAATTTTGTTTTAACGAAGACCCAATTAAATACTAATGATAATGATTTACTGACTTTTTTTTTTTATGCATGCATTATGTTAATTAAATTTGTACCCTCCAAGAAATTACACTTTAAATGCTAAAAACTATACTTTAATAAAATTTATATATGAGAATTTATAATTTAATAAAAATATTTTTTTTTATAAAAAAGGCGCGGTTCGATTTGATTTTTTGTGGTTTTTAAAATATGAGACATAAACCAAACCATTTTGAAACGGTTTGGTTCAGTTGAAAAGAAAAAAAAAATCGTGGGTCCATGTGGACCCAAACCAACGACTTCGATTCGATTTGCTGTTTTGCAATTTCTGTTGTGCAGCCCTACTTTTTTGCTTACATGCAAATCTATAATAATTATTTTATTATTGTGAATGATGATTACTTTCCACCCTACAGTCTTTATTGTCTTTGTATGTGTGTCGATGTATTTAATCAACTTCGATGCATGTCTCGTGCCTGCTCAAATTTTATTTGTATTGTGAAATGTCCGTACATTTTATACTTTTAACCAGTGATTAACTATGTATGTGTGAAATTCTTGTACAATATGCATGAGATTTGACAAGTTATCTTAAATAGTTATTTGATTCTTAAGAATTTTGACATCGGTTGACTATTGAAAACAAGTTAATTTTTAATGGACGAATACTAAATTGGAATCTACCATTCTTGTAAATATTTATTTGATTCCTAAGGTTTTTTCTTAATGCATGTATGGTAATTAATTTTTTTATATATAAATTTATATCATGTTTGTATGGTAATTAATATTTTTAATTTGATTGAATGTTTTAGATGTTCTTTTATAAATTATAAATAGATAATATGTCACGTTGTTTCTCTTGCATTATAATTAATATTTCAGAAAATATTACTTATAAATCCGTCTATTGAAATATTGTTACTTCTGAAGTAGCACACTATTACTTATATATATTTTAATTAAATTTTCCTTGCTCCGGAAGAGCATAATTAAATACGATCTAACATAAATTGTATTTGTACTCTTGAGAATTAAATTCTTATATAATTTATTATAATAATATGTTATTGCTCCTAAATAGTATATAATTATAATTCTCAATATTCCATAAGAATAAATGGTTTAATATTATTGTTTTTTAACAGCCTCCAACTAATTTAATTGAGAACAAAGTATTTTCTATTTCTATTCTGGGAATGCTATGACGCATCATGCAAATATCATAGTTCTCGCTATTATAATTGGCACGGTCAGAGCTTAATTTTTCAATATAATTATATTGTTAGTGCAATTTATGTCAAATTAATCTACCACAATGAATTAAGATGGAAAGTAAAGAATATTGAGAATAAATAAACAGTTTGAACCCTTATATAATATCTCAAGTCCAAATCGGTGATATTTTATTACATAGTTGTTGATTGTTAATTTGAGCGGACAATTCTCTCAACATTAGGGGGGATTAAAAAACTGAAAATAATGAACAAATGCATCATTATCTAAATTCTCGCAAAAAGATAATTCAAACAATAAGTCCGAAAAATAATTTATTTAGTTGCACTTACTAACCAAAGAGATCAACTATATCTTACGCACCAGTTTTAAATGCTCTAACACGAATTGATGTCTTACGATGACAATTAGTTAGCATTATATTTGATATATTTATGACACACTTGAAACGTGATGATATTCGACTCTAATATAAAAAATATTCAAACGAAAATGAAACAATTAGCAAAGATAGTCTCATTAAGGAGGACCATATTTTTTATAAGTATTTAGACATAATAAATTATAAAACACCAGAAGATATTCAAGTACATGATATGTTGAAAATTGAGATATCCCAATAAGTTTGTCATTATAGAAAAGAATATAATCGAAAAGACACTTTTGCACATGACGTACGACATCATATAACGACGAATCTAAATAAATGCGTTGAAACATATCGATCGAAGTAATGATTGACCAAATAAAAGTGATACAATTCTAGATTGAATTTACTAGAAAAACCTAGAGTTTCTGGACTTAAAATCTGAAAATCTAAATGTGTATACTTATTCAAAATGAAAAATAGAAAAAATAAAGTCGTATTATGCAATATACAATTCTTAGCATAATGATTTTCGAAAATACTTGTATAAATAGATAAAATTACCCTATGGTGGATGCAATCTTGAGTCTCTATCTAGTTAGCCTGACAATGATGAAATTTGATATACATATAATAAGTTTGATTAACCAACTCATTTAGCATGACTATTAATGTTACTTTGAAAGATTTAGGAGTTGTTTGAGTCTTATTTTTTTAATTTATTTTTTCAAAACTCATTTTCAATCACATTCTTTAATAAAATAATATTACACATACATTGAAATTTTTTCTTAATTTTTAATTACACACTATTCAAAAACCATTATTTAAAAATGCATTTTCTCTCAAAACGAGGCTCAAACAAAGGCTTAGTATGCTTGAAGCATATAATTCAAATAATATTATCATATGAGGGAGTAAATACGTGTTGTACTCTTTTTTTCTTGACCGAGATTTTGTTCCATTAGTTTTCCTGGAAAGTTTTTTAATGAGACAATTTTTTGTTGTGTTTTCAAAAAAATAATATACTCTTTTTCCTTCATTAAAATTTTTTTCATAGAATTTTTTCTAGTATGGTTTTAACGAGACATATTCTTTGTTTAATAAATGTCCATATAAAAAAATATTTACCCTCAAAATAATGCTCTGATATGTATAAGATTATCGAATATATCAACGAGAGCTATTTCTCAAATCATTATATTGTTGTAGTTATCAAAAGTTGACAAATATCTCGTATGAAGACTGTGTTATATATTTGAAAACTATATAAGACAGCTTGAAACAACTTCAAAAAAAAAATTTAATATTGAAGACATTGACGTACAAAACAATGATGAATTGATATAAGGTTTGAAATCCCGGGAGCAACTGTACTTTTTTTTTCCTACAGTCAAGTTTTGTTCAATTGATTTTTTTTTTTGATAGAGTTTTAACAAGGCATCAATTTATTACTCAAAATTAATTGTTGACCTTTTTGTCCCCATCAAATTTTTGCCAAACAATATTTCAATGAGATAATTATTATGTAAATAGTCATTCAAGGGGAGTGTTTAAATATAATAGTATTTATAAAAGACTTTTATACCACAGTAACCCTAGTTATTATGATCGTCGTATCTTTTAATTATTTCCTATAAGTATGGGGTTTTGGTTGCTAATAAAACACACGAGTTTATTAGATTCTCTTATTTGTTCTCTCTAGTTTAAAATGGAAAATATTTTTCGTGGAAAAATTTTCAATTAAACAGTTCAAAAGTAGGATTTAGGTGAAAAAATGATATTTTTCATAAAAAAAAAATAAAGTCAATCAAACACACTCTAATTTAAGAAAGAGTAACATTATTTATCATCATAATGATAGAATATCGATGATGTGACAATCCATTATCCATCACATTTCTCTTTCTTTCATAAAAACTGAACTATCAAATTTTATTATTCCACATTACGTCACATCACCTATATTCTATTATTATAATGATAAATAGAATTATTATTTAACAAGACTAATTATTCACTGTATTTTTCAATTGGGCTTTGACATTTGTACATTGAATTTATACACTTTGGTTGATAATTGCATTGTTGTCATTAGATAATTGAATAAAAACTGTGTAAATATGACAAAGTGTAAATCATAGTGTACAAGTAGATGTAAATGTAGCAAGGCCTTTTTCAATTATAGGGATATTAGTGCGAGTGTGTTTTAAGTTTGAGGAAATTACATCAAACCATGTCTTTTCTTTTACATTTTAAAACTTCAGATTTTTAAGTTTTTTATTCACTTATCAGGTTTTTATAATTTTAATTAATAATAATTTTATAAAAATAAAATAACATATATACCCACTAGGCCACTACCCACCCCACTAACTTGATTTTATATATAAACTCATATCCTATCCAAACCCTAATCCATATCCTCCCTCTCATCCGCCGCCGCCGCCGCCGCCGCCACCGTCCTTAGTCGCCCTCGCCGACTCCGGCCGTCCACCCTCTCTCTTCTCTCCTCCCCCTCCATTTCTTCCCCATTTCTTTCTCCCCCTCCCCCCGGCAGATCTGCTGCGCGACGCTGCTGTGTCGCGCAACAGATCTGCAAGGAGAAGAATGGACCAATAATTTGTGGTAAAATTGGTACGACCATTTGGATTTGAAGATTTTACTTTCTGCAATTTCTGTGTTTGGAATCCTTGGGTATACATGACACAGCAAAGTTTTCAAACTGGAGAAAGGTGTAGGTAGCATCAGAGTTTGCTTCTGGTTTGATTACTAGAGCACATTCGACCTGTAACTACTATCTACTATGGATGAACAGATTATCCCAGCCACTCAGATTCTTCTATCGTCGAGTACTGTTTGACTAGCAAATTTTCTACGTGACATTGCAGATGTAGGTTGTTCGATCATTCAATTCATTCATGATATGGACAAATGACTTCTAAAGCAGTGAATATGTCGTGAGCTCATCCTTCATTTCATGTACTTTATGCAACGCATAACCTAGATTGTAACATTTTTCTTTCTTTTATAGTGTTCTGTACTATTTTCTTACCAAGCTATCGTGTTATCCATGAGCAAACTGCCGAGAATTTATCTTCTTTGATCGATGACCATTGGAAGGAAATGCTGTGATACATATCATTAAATGTGTTCCTAGTTTAGTAATATGGCAGGCCGTATCATGTTTATGTTAATACAGATTCTTTAACTGAATTTTGGTGTATGTGACTTAGATATTGAATTGTGGTGGGTTTTTTTTTTGTGTCTGTGACCATACTATTGAGCATGTGGTGGGTTTTTTTTTTGTGTCTGTGACCATGTTATTAAACATGTGGTGAGTTTTTTGGTGTCTGTGACCTAACTATTGAACTGTTGTGGGATTTTTTTGGGTGTCTGTGACTTAGCTATTGAACAGTGACGATTTTTTTGTGTCTGTGATCCACAAATTTGAAAATATGTGACATGTGACATTTAATTTTTTTGATCTGTGACCAATAAAATGATCAATTAAAAACCTGTGACCCCACAAATTTGAAAATATGTGATTTGTGACATTTAATTTTTTTGATCTGTGACCAATAAAATGATTAATTAAAAACCTGTGACTTCACAAATTTGAAAATATGTGACCTGTGACATTTAATTTTTTTGATCTGTGACCAATAAAATGATCAATTAAAAATTTGTGACCTATAAATTTTTTCATCTGTGACCTCAAAATAATCTGTGACTTTGGAATTGGAGTAGTCACCGGAATTATGCGGCGGCCACCGGTCACCGGAAAATAGTCGTCGGAATTAAGCGTTGTCGGAAAACGGTCGCCGGAGTAGTCACCGGTCGTCGGAGTAGTCGCCGGGGCAGTGGGATGGGATAAGGTGGGGTGGGTTAATTATATTATATTACAATTAAATATTTAATTTAATATAATAATTGTGAAATATAATTAATTAATTTAAAAAAAAAACCTGATTTTTGTAATTTTAAACTTTGGGATCTGATTTTTGATTTTGGTAAAGTAAATGCATGATCCATGAATTTTTCCCTTTAAGTTTAAACTATCTTGCGAATACAGTTATTTTCAAATTTTTCCAAATATATATACACGAGCCCTGCTATAGGGCTAGGGTCAATGACCCACTCCAAACAGGGCGCCTGGAAGGGTGGCTGTTTATGGCCTTTTCCTATATACACTTCATTACAGATTAATGGGAGTTGGCCCAACCGGATCACTAATTGGCCCCGTTCCTCGCAGCTCACTCTCGGTCCATCGTAAATGTCACCATGAACCCGTCAAAAACCGAGAGTGAGCTGCAATTGCGCAATAGGCACCGCCGGCTCCTTGCTTTTTCCAGTGTGCAGTACATCTGGCAGCTTCACCCGAGCCGCCGCCGCCCCTAAAGTGTGCACGTCAACACACCCGTTAACCCAAGTTCGTCGGTAAAATTCCTTAAATCTCTTAAATTTATATCTTGCTCCATTTTCCCCAAACAATCTGAAAATAACATTGAACATGATGTTCCCTTAATTTGCAAATGGACTACGATGAATCTTTGGCGCCAAAATTTTCTCCAAAAAAATCTAAAACTTCACCTACCATTAGAACTCTCCACTCTAACCCGAAAGTTTCTATCAACCTGTGTTTCCTACTCGAAGCTATTATCACAGCTTTCCCAAGCCAGGTCCCTTAACCCCGGTCTCCAACTCCACGCCCACTTAACCAAAATCGGGTTGTCCGAGGACCCTACGCACAGGAATCATTTTGTTAGTTTGTACTCGAAATGTAAACTATTTCGATACGCCCGGAAGCTGATCGAGGAAAGCCCCCAATCAGACTTGGTTTCTTGGTCGTCTTTGATATCCGGATATGCGCAGAATGGCCATGGTAAAGAAGCGCTTTTGGCTTTCTGCGAAATACATAAAATGGGAATTAAGTGTAACGAGTTTACCTTTCCTAGCATACTCAAGGCTTGCGCAATTACTAAGGACTTTGTTCTTGGGAAACAAGTTCATGGGGTTGTGGTGGTCACTGGGTTTGAATCCGATGTTTATGTTGCAAATACTTTAGTAGTTTTATATGCGAAATGTGGTTACTTAGTGGATTCCAGGAGGCTGTTTGATGAAATCCCGGAAAGGAATGTGGTTTCTTGGAATGCTGTGTTCTCTTGTTATACACAGAGTGATTCTTTTAGGGAAGCTTTGGTGTTGTTTCAAGAAATGGTTGGTAGTGGAAGTAGACCTGATGAGTTTAGCCTGTCAACTATATTGAATGCTGCAACTGGATTAGGAGATATTAATCAGGGGAAGAAGATTCATGGCTATTTGGTGAAACTTGGATATGAGAGTGATCCGTTCTCATCAAATGCACTCGTTGATATGTATTCAAAGGCATGGATTCTAGAAGATGCGATAGCAGTTTTTGAAATTATTGCTGAACCTGATATTGTTTCATGGAATGCTCTTATATCTGGTTGTGTACTTCATGAATATTATGACAAAGCTTTGGAATTGTTGGATCAGATGAAAAGATCGGGACTATGCCCGAATATGTTCACCTTATCAAGTGCTCTTAAAGCTTGTTCAGCACTGGGTCTCCATGGAATGGGTGTACAGTTACACTCCATTTTGATAAAGATGGATTCAGTGATGGATTCACATGTGAGTGTTGGTCTGATTGACATGTATTGCAAGTGTGGTTTGATGCAGGATGCAGAGATTCTCTATAATTTGATGCCAGAAAAGGATTTGATCGCACTGAATGCCATGATCTCTGGATACTCGCAGAATGGGGAAGATGGAGAAGCTGTAAACCTATTTGCGGAAATGTACAACCAAAGAATGGAATTTGACCCAGCAACTTTACTAGCAGTCCTCAATGCAACTGCTGGCTTGCAAAATGTCAATGCCTGTAGACAAATTCACGTCCTTATTGTGAAGTCAGGGTATCAATCTGATAACTTCGTTCTAAACAGCGTTATAGATTCATATGGAAAATGCTCCCATGTCGGCGATGCTTTGAGAGTTTTTGAAGAATCCCCTAATCCAGATTTGCCATCTTTTACTTCAATTATTACAGCTTATGCTCAATATGGACAAGGTGAAGAAGCTTTTAAGCTTTATTTGAATCTGCTGGAGATGGATCTGAAGCCAGATTCATTTGTTTGCAGTTCTCTCCTTAATGCAAGTGCACTTTTATCAGCATATGAACAGGGGAAACAAATCCATGTTCATGTATTGAAACTTGGATTTATATCCGATGTTTTTTCTGGAAATTCTCTTGTCAACATGTATGCCAAATGCGGTAGCATAGAGGAGGCTGGTCGTGCTTTCTATGAGATCCCCAATAGAGGTGTTGTCTCATGGTCTGCAATGATTGGGGGCCTCGCACAACATGGGCACGGTAAAGAGGCTTTACAGTTATTTGATGAGATGTTAAAGGATGGTGTATCTCCCAATCATGTAACATTAGTTAGTGTCATTTGTGCATGTAATCATGCTGGTCTAGTTGACGAAGCCCAAAAATATTTTGAGACAATGAAAGAGGTATTTGGGATAGAGCCAACACCAGAGCATTACGCATGCATGATTGATGTCCTTGGCCGAGCAGGAAAGTTGGATGGCGCGATGAATCTCGTAGATAAGATGCCATTTGAAGCTAATGCCTCCATTTGGGGGGCACTTCTTGGTGCCGCAAGGATTCACAAAAATATAGAGCTGGGCCAACGTGCTGCTGATATGCTCTTCACTCTTGAACCAGAAAAATCTGGTACTCACGTTCTTCTTGCAAATATTTATGCCACAGCAGGATCATGGGAAAATGTTGCAAAAGTTAGAAGACTGATGAAAAACAGTAAAGTGAAGAAGGAACCAGGTATGAGTTGGATAGAGGTAAAAGACAAAATATACACTTTTATAGTTGGAGATAGAAGCCACTCTAGAAGTGAAGAGATATATGCAAAACTTGAGGAGTTGGGGCACTTAATGGCCAAAGCTGGATATGTTCCTATGATAGAGATTGACCTCCATGATGTGGGAAAGAGAGAAAAGGAACTTCTTCTCTCGTACCATAGTGAAAAACTTGCAGTAGCTTTTGCACTGATTGCCACCCCACCAGGAGCTCCTATTCGTGTGAAGAAGAACCTCCGAATCTGTTTGGACTGCCATACAGCGTTCAAGTATATCTGTAAAATTGTTTCCCGGGAAATCATTATTAGAGACATCAACCGCTTCCACCATTTTAGAGATGGATCCTGTTCTTGTGGGGACTACTGGTGACATTAATTGCAGAGGCCAACTGCTCATTTTGGTTCTAAAAGAACGTGCCAATTAACATGGTTGAGTCATGCCGTGTGAGTTTGACTTTGCCGGTGTTTCCATGTGATCTGCTATATCTGGAATCTTGATTATGTTCGAGATATCTGATTTTTCTACTACTTTTCTGGGTTTACTAAATTTCTCCTTTTAATATGACTGCTATTCTCAAACTTTCTCTGAGATTGTGCTAGTTAATATTGAAAATACGTAATTCGACCCTAACGACACCTAGAGGGGTGAATAAGTGATAATGCGGAATTAAAATTATTTAAAAATTAAATACCAACAAGTCACTATTAATTATTTTTCTAGATGGTTAATCTTGCTATTCAATTATTCCTATATTGAAATACCGCAGTTATGTAAGCAATAAATTAATTGATCACGGAGAAACCCAACGGGGTGAAAACTCCGAGCACTTTGTCGGTCAACAATCAACTATACACGATTATAACTTATAGTCTACCAGACTAGACGACGACACGTACTATCTAATCTTTTGGCTACAATTCCAACTGTTCACCTGGATTATGTGTTCCTGCACCAACTCTCCGCTGCAGTTTCCAAAACTCTCATGCAGCAACTTCCAGCTTTGTGAAATCATGTATCTCCTGTGGATTTACGAAAAACACCGCGTTCTTCAACGACTGGAACTCCAGTCACCTTTCCTTAATCTTCAGAAACTTTGACAGATATGAATGAAGCAGTAGTTTGGTATTTGGATTCTCACCGCCAAGAACAATTCACTATGAACAATGAAGGTTGAAATCTCAAAATGATGAAAGGAATATGAAAAGCCAAGTGTTTACTTAATGATCAACCTTAGAAAAACCGTTCATAGGTGTTTGGATATTTATATGTAGGTTAGGGAATGAATGGATCGGACAAAAAGCCTTCAAAAAAATCTCAGATAGCACTATCGCTTGAGGGAAGGGTGAGCAACAGGTTGTCACTCGAGCGAAGGTGAGACGACAATCGAGCGATGAACTTTTCGTTTCTGATGCTCGAGCCAATTCTTAGCAACAGTCTAGTGAAATTTCGCTCCGCTTTTCCTTCTTAGCGACAGTCTAGCGATGAACTGAAATTTTGAATGAATATTTAACTCTGCATGTTCACTTGTTGCTCTAGGTGCTTCTGTATGGTGCACAAGTTGTCTCTTGGAAGAATGAACGAAGAGAAGAGCTGCTTTTCAGTAGCAACAAGGTAAACTTATTTTGTCGGTGTGTTTGAGATCTAATAATTATGTTTTAAGCAATTCTAAATAAAGTCTTTTGGAGTAGATATTCAAAACTGAAATCTGACATTTGGATGGATGACTACTATTTTTTGTCTTTGAATGCATGTCCACGCATTTTTTTTGGTAGGAGCTTTAAGGTGGCAAAGCAATTTCTTTTTGAAAAACGCAAGTTCGACCCCAACAATAATTAGATGGGGTGAATAGGTATTTAATGCGGAATTAAAAATTAATTAACATGCAACAAGTCACAAGTTAATTATCTCTAGATGATTAAAATATACAAGTCAATTGTCCTATGTTGAATTACCGCAGTTTGTATAATAAACAATAAATTGTAAAGCAGTAAAACAAATAACATCAATATGATGACGGAGAAACCCAACTGGGTAAAAGCTCCGGGACCAAGCCAGTTACATCTACTATAGACAATGTGGGTTACAGTTCAATTCCAAACTAGCCCCACTAGCTGTTGTACACCCTGTAACTCCAAGATATGCTACTCATTTAGCCTTGCGATCTGCTACCGTAGATACTATCCAACCACCCTACTAGACTTTCCGATCTACCTCCTGTAGCCTCCTGATTCGCTGTACTTACAGTTTCACAATCTTCTCCCAAGAGATACTGTAGCAGTCTTACGTCCTTCTGCACATGACTTTTCCAAGTAGAATTCCAAGAATCTCCAATTCTTGTGCTCTTCCTGCGCTTGTAGTCCAACATCTTGGTGAATTAAAAAATTCTCGGATAGCACTATCGCTTGAGCGAAGGGTCAGCGACATGTTGTCACTCGAGCGAAGGCGATGCGAGGCGACAATCGAGCGATGAAGTTTTCATTTCTGACGCTTGAGCCAATTCTTAGCGACAGTCTAGCGAAATTCCATGCCGTTTTTCCTTCTTTCCCATTCTAGAACCCTAGACCTAAAAAATCAAAACTTTCAATAACCATTTTTGTTAACAGACTTGCCAATTACATTAAATACCTAACAAATGTGACAACGTAAATTTTATACCGGTGAAACTCATGTGGATGGCTTTGTCGAGAATGTGCTTGTGAACGTCAAGCCTTGGAATTCTGGAGTGCGGGATGAATTGACTGGTTCCTATGTGTTTGTTTGTACTCATAACAACTGAGACAGTAGATATGGTGTGTGCGGCCCAGTTCTGATGGACAATTTTAAAGAGCAGATAGAAATCTAGTGTTTGAAGGGCCTAGTACTTGTTACTGGTTGCTCTCATGTTGGAGGCCACAAGCACGCAAGCAATGCAACAATTGTTGGTGTTGATCATGAAGGAAAAATAACTGGTAATTGGTGATAACCAGATGTTAATTGCTGTGTGTTATTGTTTTTTGAAATGATGGTGAGAAGAGTTGTTCTGGGAGCGGCGTGCAGTCTTCCTTGTTTCCAGCTTGTCACTAAGAAATTCACTGTATACGAGCTCAAGCAAAGAGAGATTGTGTTTTTTCCTCTGACTCTGTATCTATAACATCTACAAGTTTTCGAAGGGTAGTTCTTGAAAATCTGCATTCCATGAATTTTTCTTTTTTCTTATGGCCTGCACCCATGTTCAGTTTATTATCTTATCTGTTTCATAATTTTATGACTACTACTTTTCAGTTTCTCATTTTCCATTTGCTTAAGCCCATTGCTATTGTGTAAGAGGTCAAAATGAAATGAATCTTGTTATTATTTACACAATTCTATATTGTTATGGTATATTTGTTTGAAATTTATATCTTCTTGGAATGTACATCAATTTCAAGCTAAACAGGTAAATGTAGTAAGTTACAGTTATTGCACGTACGAGTTCTGTCACATTAACTTACAGACTGTCTTCAATATTTAATTCATGATGGTTCTATATTTATTTTTCAATTAACCTCAGTTACTGTTATAATAATTCCAGTGGTCAGGCGCACGCCTCACTGATGAACCTTATGGATAATGTTTGCATTCTATGCAGCCAGGTAATGTTTTTTCACCATATTCCCTTTGTTCAGCATTGCTTTCTGTCTATTTTTATATTGGAATACAGTTCTTCGTCTCGTGTGTTTTCACTGTATGCAGTATCATTATAATTAGAACATGGGAAAATGACATATATTATCATAAAATAAAAGCGAACGAGGCCCCTACTGTTCAAAGCTTTCATCCAAAACGGCCTCGTATTGTGTAGGACATTTTTTTTTTTTTTTTGAAAATTGTTAGAACACACATCGCCGTTTTCGTACTCATTTGTAAACATCGTTTGAGTGCATCAGTTTCTGGGTGGCGGGGAAAGTCTTCGCATCTGCAGAGGGGAAGCAAATTGGTATTCTTATTCTTTTGCGCTAATCCTTCTGCAAGAAAAGCGCACGAGTTTATTCATGCTTGCTGGGATTAAGGTCTTTCTTTCATTTTGGATCGTAATTCATCTAGGGTCCTTGTGGCCGATTTTGAGGTAGTTTTTTGGGCATATAAATTGCGTGAAAGTGGTGGTTTTGTACATTCTTATTTTGTTCTTGTTCTTTTTCTCTAATCCCTTCTAGAAAAATTTGTGCGATTCGGTTTGTGCTTGGTGGGATTAGGGTCTTTATATTGGTTTGGTTCGTAATTCATGTGGGGTCCTTGTTTATTGAATTGATCGGCTTCGAGGGATATTTTTTTGGGTGTATTTTAGGTTTCGTTTTGCCTTGGAGGCTGACTCGAACTCCCTTTACCGCTGTCCCTATTGGCTTGTCTCCATTCGGATTGTCCCTAAACTTTTAGATTGTTGTAAAATCTTTGGGCATAAATTGAATGAAAATTGTTTAGGCATAGCGGACGAGCCTTACATACTACATGTCTCCTTGAGAATGTGCTTAGGTACATTCTTGGCATATTGGATGGTCCAAAAGTATGGATTTTTTCTTTATTTAGTGGCAATTTTAGTCAATTAATCTTATCATTTGAAAAGTAGTTAGATGAGAACCGTCGGTTTATTCTATACAACCATCATCAG
Source organism: Fraxinus excelsior (assembly GCA_019097785.1). Taxonomy (NCBI): domain Eukaryota; kingdom Viridiplantae; phylum Streptophyta; class Magnoliopsida; order Lamiales; family Oleaceae; genus Fraxinus; species Fraxinus excelsior. Next base: position 883,939 of record CM032628.1, on the reverse strand, counting down.
AGGGCCATGGAATTAATGGCATGTTTATCAAACGTTGTTTTCTACGGTAAACAATTTCCACCACACATTCATCCATTAAAATATTCTATACACAAACCAATAAAATTATTTTACTTTTCAACAACACATTCTCCAAAAAATATTATTCATTACATCATTTTTCTCCCATTATTGGGAGACAAACACACCCTTAATTAAAAATGTATGAATAATTTATCCAGTGGAATTGATTTTAGGCAAAAAAAAAAAAAAAGTAGTGATTTTTTTGGGGGAAAAGTTAGCTATACCATATGAAATGATGAAATGAGGAGTCTGATACAACGTACCAAATGCACACGATAGATAAGAAAATGATGTTCGTCTACAATAAATTTTCTATTAGAGAAAGCAAATTTTGTATAAATATGTAAAACATATCCAAAATGCAAAAACATACCATTTTATCATGAAAAATTTCATTTGTACAATGACTAGAGTTTTACAACACTCGCACGTTATGGTGAGGTCCACTAATCATTGTATACATAGCATGGTTGTTTTATCATTTAGGGAACTGTAAACCATGTTAATTATAAAACTAGATTTAACATGTTTGACAAAGTTTAAATTTTTTTAGTTGGTCATAAGTACATTTCGTATGATTCATAATTATTAAATTACTATTCACTCACATATTTTGTGGATTTCACAATTTACAAACACTTGTAAACTTTGACAAACGTACACTTAGTTCTTGTTTAGTTCTCATTTTTACCCGATTATTTTAACCACAAATTTAATGGGATTCACTATTTTTATTAACCACATATTTAGTCCCTGTTTGCCACCACTTTTATCAACCACATATTTTTTTAGTAAATTTTGATAAAAGTCGATGAAACGTGTAATTTAAAAATTATGGATTATGTAATTTAATAAATTGTCGTAATCCAACTAAAGTCTAAACATCGAATTTAATCAATTTGAATTAAAAATTACTAAAAATATTATACAACCAAAAAAAGGTCGGCGTTCGTTGGTTAGTATTACACATGACTGGAATAAGTTGGTTTTGTATTTCATGTTGTGCGTAATTTGTTTATTTTGTTCTGATTCATAAAACTGCAATTGCTCGCACTGTTCTTTTTTTTTTTTTTTTTTTTTTTGCTTTGGATTGGAAATATAAGTTACTAATTAAAGGAACTGGAAGTTGAAATATATAAGAAAAACTCAAGTTCCATTTGAATCCAAATTTATCACAAAAAATTTATGATATCCAATTCTAAATAATTACTTCGGTGCTTGCATCAGCATGCTCAGTCCACGAACTGCTATTATTTTGATTTTAGTACAAAACTTTGGATGAATATTTGACTCTGCGTGTTCACTTGTTGCTCTAGGTGCTTCTGTATGGTGCACAAGTTGTCTCTTGGAAGAATGAACAAAGAGAAGAGCTGCTTTTCAGGAGCCACAAGGTGTACTTATTTTGTCGGTGTGTTTGATATCTAATAATTATGTTTTATGCAATTCTAAATAAAGTCTTTTGGAGTAGATATTCAAAACTGAAATCTGACATTTGGATGGATGACTACTATTTTTTGTCTGTGAATGCATGTCCACGCATTTTTTTTTGGTAGGAGCTTTAAGGTGGCAAAGCAAGTTCTTTTCACACCTAAAATGGATACAGATTACTATATGCAATTGAATTTTCATGGAATTGCCCATTCATTACACCAATAAATAGTATAAATATGTCACTGATTGGTGATTCAAAAGCATTGACATTTTATCTTTTCCAGTGTTAAAATTCGAAGTAGATGGAATTCGTGCATATGCATATATTATATGTTCGTTCATATAGATAGGAATGAGCAGATATTGATAGCTTGGTACATATTTTCAGAGCTACTTTCAAAGCGCTGAAACCTTGAACGAGTAGGATTTTCCAGAACATCTTTCTCGTTATTACTTTCTTATTCATCAATTATTAGGTGCTACAGAGTAGACTTGTGTCTTATTCCTAACAGAACCTAGATAGGACTAAGTCCTTAGAAAAGAGAAAGAAGGGATGTCCCAAACTTTTCCTTGGCTTCTTTGTCAAAAGGATCTTCCCCCAAATACATGTAAATGTAAGCCCTGCAGAGTAGTTCACTTTCGACTGTGCTCACAATCTCACCCATAACTGCATTTTCCATAAGATAGAGTGAGATGCTTGAAGGTTCATACTTTTTAATCGGCAGATGAAAATTTACCATCTCTTTACCTTTTGTTTGGAGAGTGTATCCTGGAAGCCTAGATATCTCAATAGTAGAACCCGGTGTGAGCTTTATCTCGTCTGATGCTTCGCCCATTATCCTTTAGCAAACAGACAAGAGTTGGTAAGACTGTGTGTGTGTGTGTAGAGAGAGAGAGAGAGAGAGAGAGAGGGGGGAGGATGGGTGTTTTTTTTTTTTTTTTTTTTGGGGGGGGGGGGTTGATATTATGTGAAAAGAATGGAATTACTTTTTGGCGAGTTCTTCATTTTTCCCACCAGTGAGCTTTTTGATGGCTGCTCCAAGGCCTTCGTCAAAGTTTTTCCTTACCATGTTCATGGTGAGGCCGGAGTAAACAATAACCAGTTGTACCATCATTCCCACATCACTGTCAACCACCATTTGATACATTTCCTTTGTTGGTTTGGATGGTGCTTTCCCAACTTTTGCCGTTACAAGTTCTCTCAGTTTCTCATTGTCTGCATATATCCCTGCAATTCGACAATTAAATATATCAGCACACATTACCTTTCAGTCAATTAGTGATTGAGATGCTTCTCTCTGCGTGAAGAAAATTTGTTCTATCCTGACAAGATGGTTAGTATTATAGGGAGAAAAAATTATTTTCGAGCAAACAACCTTAAGTCGATAAATCACGCATGTTCTAGTATCCTAGGCACAAAATAATATATGTGATTCATGATAGGTAAAACAATGAGTAGGTAGGTGGAGAAGTGGTAGATTACCAAAGGCGTAAATCTTGATGCCCATGCCAAGCATGCTCTTCTTTCTCAAACCAACAGCTTTCAGCTGCTTCCCATCATCCAACTTACCTGGAAAAGAAATCCCAGTTTTGGTTTCAACTTCATCAGGCACTGACACTTCATCCACCTTAGCCTCCTTTTTCTTGTTCTCTTCTCCTTCCTTTTCCACAGAACCATCCCCATTGAGTTCAACCTTGGGTTCGACCTCATTATCCTTATGGTCAACTACTGTTGGCTTCAAATCAACCCCACTCTTGGGTTCTATCTTCAACATCTCAGCCTTTGCAGTGACATCCTCCACGGTTGTCGGCATTCTTAATTTAGAGTGTGTGTATGTATATAAGCACAGAGCTGGATATTTAGATGAGAATTGGTTGGAGACCTGTGTAGTGGTTTATATAGGGAGTTTGCGGGGTGAATAGAAAAGCAATTTTGTTGTTTCTTAGGGAGTCGTATCATTTCTTACATTAGGCATATTAAAAGACCTCGGTATGAGCATTATGATAAGGGATGTTAAATTTGCATCCTGTCACCTCATTGAATGTTCATCGTTTTCAAGAATTTATCCAGTGTTTCTTGATTTCAGCATTTGCTTCTTTTTTGGTAAATGTGAGTTGTACAAACTGAAAGAACCTTCGTTATTATTACGCACCACTTTCTGTGCACTAAAATATTGAGTTTTTATTTCCCGTAATTTGTCATTTGAGGTGAAATGACGGATGCTGATTGTAGCAAAAATTGAATGATTTTTTATTGAAGTAAAAATATTACGTGAAGAACACATATTATTAAAAATTTATTAGGGGTGAACAACAAACTGAACTGAGTGCAAGTTGATCACGATCATTTTGAAACAAGTCGAACCCAATTTATTTTTCACAAGCCGGCTCATGGCTTATAGTCCATTTTTTCCCCTTTCAGCCCTTAATTTTTCAATTTTTTATATGTATATATAAACCCTAACTTCAATTCATTTTTTTCACAAATCCGTACCTTCTCAATGTATAATTATTATAATCTTCATATTAAAAGGGTGTTTGGTAGAAATTAAAATCGGATTAAAATTGAAAAACTAACCGTTATAGTTGACTTTTATTAGACGGATGAAACTCAAGAACAATCATATTTTCAATTTTAATTAGATTTTAAGCCGTACCAAACAAGCCCTAACTCTTTATTGTGCAATATAGACTTTTTTTTTATCCCAAAATTTACTTGGTCATTTCTATTCAATTTTAGTATAAATTATATTATTTTACATCTTTCATATATTATTCCTAATGTGAATTTATCAATTTTACCTGTAGAAACGAATCCAGATTGAATTCTTTAGGTTTACTTTTCTAAATTATCTTTTTCAATGTCAGCTATGAAACTTGGTTTCACAAGCAGATAAAAGTGTACTAGCATCTTTTATCCAAAAAATACGGTCAAACTAGAATATGACTCGTACATAAGAAAACTCATTATTAACTCTGTTAGATTTCAATGCAAACACCAATTACAATAACTTTGTTAGTAAGGCCAGACCAAATTTTCTTTCCATTTACGAGTACCAAAATTTTCATGAAAATTTGGAAAACGAGCACGTATAAATTTTCATAATAACTTACAAATTGGAGACAACAGGATGAACTTTATCTTTTTATGATCTTACAAATAATTATGATTTCAAAATAAATCCCAACATTTAACTTTTACTTAATGTTCAGTGACGAAAACTGTGGGCCAGGCTGGGCCTTTGAAGAAGTGGATCATAGGTGATTCTGTCAGAAAATGAAATCCTAATTGCCCAAATGTTCAGTATGAAGCCAACAGGCCCATCTGTCGGGTACCATGACATCTTGTATCCCCAGCCATAAGAATATTTAGGCACTAACCTTCAAATGGAGCATCTGGGCATCCAAGCTTTCATCTAGTATAAATTTAGGTCGAATTACTCGAGATTTCAGCCACTGGTCTGTTTTAATGATTTTTGGTTCATCAGTATCCTATACAAATCCTTTACGAATTCATACCCGGAAAAATATAGCAGCACAACAGGAAGAAAGAAGCCAATAATTCCGACAACACTTGCTAATGATATGGCAAGGAGCTCTTTAGACATATAGAACCTAAGAAAAAAAAATTTGTGCTGAAATTGATCAGCTGAAAAATGTCAGCATTGGAGCTTTAATAAAAAAGAAAGATACCTTGTTTGAATGGTTGGATTTAACATATTGCAAGTCATTTTATAACCAATTGATGTACTGAAGCTTGATGTGATGCAGCAAACATGTAGTAGCATAATGGTACAGATCAACGCAGCATAATTTGACATTCCTGCGCCATTTTTTTCAAGAGTTAAACACATATCTAGAAGCGTGTAGCTAAAGTTATAGTTACCGGGCAGCTTCTTCTGGAGGAGATGGAACATAAGAACAACTGACATTGCAGCTGAAAATGACGTTGAGAGCGCCTGAATAAATGAAAATAATGCAGTAAGAAACTGTCTTGTTATGACACTTGTCCTGCTCATAAACGAGGTAACGTACCAGTCCCCGTGCACCTAGGTGATATCTGGAGACCGAAAGCCAGTTCAAAATGGCATTCAAAGCAATAGAACCTACACTGACCAGGAATGGTCCCTTCCCATCACCAAGGGCATAAAACACTGCGACTAACAGGTCTCTGATGATGAAGAACGGTGCACTGAAGGAATCTTTTAGACAAAAAGGATTAAAATGATTGCATAGAGCATCTATTAGATATATATCATATGAAGAATTTCTAGGACTTTATTAGTTGTTTCTTATATTTAAGTAGATTGAAGCCTATATAAAAGGAGTTCATGCATTTTTATTTTTATTTTGATAACCGTGGATGTCCGGGCCAGCTTGCGCGCACCTTGACTAATTCTACGGGACCCTTAAGTTTACGGCTGGATACTCACCTCAGTGGCCCTGAGGGGACTCGAACTGGTGACCATTGGGGAGCAAACCCAAGGCCTGACCAATTAAGTAACCCCTCGGGGTTGAGTTCATGCATTTTAATAGTTAGACTTCATTATTGAATAAATTGATATTTTCTTCCCTCTAATAATTCGGTCTTCTCATTCATTTCCCCTTTATATCTCCCTCTTCTTCGCTTTCTCCCTCTCTTCCCATTTCTTTCCCCTTCTCCTACAAGTCTCGTTCTAATTCAATTGCATACTACGTCAGATAGCCATTAGAGATTTATCGGTATTAAGATGTATAGGCTGCTAGAAAAAAATTCAGGTATCTAACAATAAGAGTAAAGAAAGAGAGATTCAGTATATGTTAGCACTAAATATACAAGTGATGAAGTAAGAAAATTTAAGGAATTAGTGGATTTTCAAAAAGTTCTGAAATAAATAATCATATGGATACTCACAAGCAACGAAGAGGGAAGATACTAGAGCCCTAGCTGAAGAATCAAATGCATAGCGTTCAAACAATAAGTGGATGATTGGCTCTGTCAGGATACACATGATTGACAAAATGGGCAAGAGAACTACCTGCATCATAAGCAAACATGTAAGAAAGGTGTTAGCAACACGGCCATATGATGTTACCATTCTTACTTATCAAAAAAAAAAATATGATGTTACCATTCTATGGTTAAAGAAATCTTTCTTTCTTCATTAGGTCACTAATTAGTTAATAGTAATCAACATTAAATTCTTCTCAATGCTTAGTTTAATATTCTCGTGAATAAAAAACTTCAGTAGAAAGTGCAGTGACGCCATTCCAAATTGTTGTGAGAAAATTTTCTGGTGGCAAAAATCAACCTCATGGAAAATAAATCCATAAACACGACTTAGAAGTGCAAAATGCCCTCCAATCAGTCTGGCAGTTATCCACATTTGAAGATTTTATCAAGTAAAAGAAACTTCAGAAAACTGAAGTGAGATATATGGGTGGGAAATTCAGAAAACAAATATAAAACATGGAAAAACTGGTAAGCTGAATTTCTCACAGAAAAAAAATTGTTATTTCTGGATAAGTTTACTACACATGTTTGACAGATATAGAAATAAAGTTGAGAATGACAATTTTCTTTGTGAATTCTACAATCAGAATTTCCATCAATGTAAGCCCATATCACATGTAACCAACCATGCAAAGTAGCAAAGATTTCATTAAATTTTCCATTAAGCTCTCCCAGGATGCAGTCTGCCAAAAATTTAAAAAAGAGAATCATTAACCTAAAGAAGCAAAAGGAATTGTTACAGAAAACATTGCCAAATCAATGAAAATGAAGGTGAATATTTTAGGAGTACCTTCGCCAGTTTCGAGATAGAAGGTAAAAGAGGCAGCACAACTATGCTCGAAAGAACGCCCACTGGAGCCATGACCATAAGATGTGCATCTGAAAATCACATAAAAGATGTATTAGAAAATATGTAAGTCAGCTTAAGAGAGACAATAATCTTATGAATGTAGCAGGCAATTAAGCAAGAAACAAAGCATGCAGTCTATTATGATGTATCAATCCTATGAATTGATATGTGTATCTGTTTCTCACTGGCAACTAGATCAGGTTGATGAAAGATTTTTGAGGGCTCAAGTGATTGATGCCTTTGTTTCTAAGATGATCTGTCAAGACATCCACAGAAGCACTTAATATAACTGCAATAAGTGGTTTTCTGGCTGTTAATGTTCACTAAAGCTGATTTTGACCAGAGTAAGTCTTTTGTAGGAAATTTAAACTGGAGTTTCAATATGACATAAGTGCTAAATTCATTTGAACACCCCACCCACACCTCTCCAAAAACAATTATAATAATACTACTAATAAAGAAAAGAAAAGAAAAGAAAACAGTCTCTCTGACTTATAGTATGTCTTATATCTGCTTCCTTGATTCGTGCTTAGACAGGAACATCTTTCCAGCAAGTCATAGCCTGACTATAATGGAGTAACTGCTTAAAGTGACCAGTTTAGAGGTTCACAAATCAATGCGGACAAATTTCATAAAAATGCATCAACCTAGGCCCTTGCTTGGGATCCATTTTAATGAGATTTTGGAAAAAAATGTATTTTGGAATAGTAATTTTTTTGGAGAATGTGATTAAAAAGTAAGGAAAATTTTGGATTTACGTGTAACATTATTTTATTGAAAAATGAACGGTTGAAAAGAAGAAAGAGAAAAATGCATTAAACTTAAAATGGAGCCCATAAGGGGGCTAGATCTTATCAGATATGCAATATTAAGTTCAAACTAGCACTTGGACCAATCACTTACAGGAGAGACTAGCCGCAGCACCAGGAATGAAAGATGCAAAACAAAGGTCTGTAAAAGATGCAATTTGTGCCAAGCCAGAACTAATGGTCGCTGGTATCAGCAATGTGAAGAACTGCAACCAAAAATCAAAATAACACGTGGGAAAAGCAGCAATCAGCTTCTGATTAAAGGATCTTACGCATTTACCTCATGAACATCTCCATTTGTCAAGGCAGTAGTTAAGGAATATGGAATACCACTGCACCATCTTCCCCTAAGCACCATGGTCTGATACTCAAGCATGCCATGTTCATAATATAATAAATCAGAAGAATTCAAGAGCTTTTACAAGTGCAACATGGAAGCTTCATGATGTCATAAGTATGAATATATTTTTCCCTCTGGAGAGGGGGAGTTATGTGGAGGGAGGTAGACCTGGATGATCCACTGTAGAAATAACCCAAGTGAAACTCCTAATGATAGCAGACTTCCACCTAAACAAAGCATTAAAAAAATAAATAAACACCATTAGAATGTAATATTGAACGAGCTCGAGAATAGAGTTTACTTACTGACCAGAATAGGAAGCCCTTGATTGTCTGGTAAAAGTATAGATGAGACACTGCATTGGTTTTTATTAAATGCACATCAGTATTCTCAAGCACATACAAGTGGGATGTGGGTGGGTGGGTGGAGGAAAAGAGAGAGTTTGAGTGCAATTTAGTTAAACTGGGTTATAAAATTTTCTGAGATTCAACTTACACTGACAATCACAAGAGAGCTAGACAAAGCAGGGCTAATAGAAGGAAGAACATTATTTCCTTCTGCACTGATAGAAGAGAGGGAGTGCAAGGAAGAGGTTAAATACCCACATAACAACTACATGCTTCATAAAATCATGGAAAAACAACAGTGGATATTACTTGCCTCATGTATCCAAACCCAAGCCCAACAGGACCCGCAAGGACTATACATGGCGTCATTATTTTCAACTGGACAGGGAACAATAGAAAATAAATGATTTAAGAAAAAGAGAGTGGGATAAGCATGTTAAATAAATGTTCCTGGACATGGATGACTAGTTTATGAGTTGTTAAGATTGTCACAGGTGACCAGAAATGATTTGCAGTTTATCAATCATAAACAAATTGGTCTATTGGGAGGAGACACTCACCAGGCAACACTACGCTGGTTTCAATGGAAATGAAATTGAAAAAAAGGCCTCAAGTTGGAATACAAGAATATTGAAAGCCGTTTGACATGAAACTACTTTGCCACAATTCTTTAACAGGTAGGGATTAAAAGTCTTGTGTTTCTCATAATTTTCAATTTATTGCTTATGTGAGAGACATAAAGTGATAACAACTTAAAATTATATATGCAGAAAATACAAAACTGTGATTATTATTACATGGGTGGCTTTGGAATCAAAAAATGAAGAATTTACTTCACGAAAGTGATGATTAATGTGTGACATCCCACAACGAAATAAAGACATCTAGATTTTTTTTCACAATATCAAGAGATAATACTATTGTGTTTTGTAATAATCGGATGAGCATAATTACCTGCTGGATAGCTATTTCTCTTATAATTCGGCCTTCTGCCAAGATCCACAAACTGTGAATGAATGATAGCATTAGAAAAGCAGTCAGCCTGATAGATGCATTAAATATAACAACAAATACTTGTCCCGAGTTTGTGAATCCGTCCCGTCTTCTATCCAACGACTAAGTAAAATAACATTAAACTATATGCATTTCACTTTTCAACTCCAATACCATTTAAACGTACTAATTCCAAGTTCGAAAAACACGAGATTCACAAAAGATGACAAATTTTTAAAAACTCATAGCTGTCACCTCATAGGCTGTGTCTTGCCACAACTTCGGAAAGATATAAAATGTATGTGAAATATTTATCAACTTTTTCTAGAAACAATTCAATAACCTCCTTACCCAGGTGCATACATATGAATTATGAACTCAGAAAATATGTACACAAGAGTACCCACAACAGCTCCTACCTGCAAAGCATCACTAGTTAGCATCAACTTCATTGTGACTTTCTAGACATATGCACGTGTCAAGCGAAAAATTACAACGCGTACCAAAAACATAATGGTGACTGTATGTTGAAATAGTTTTTCTTGGCGGTGCTTCGGGAGTTTACTGATCAATCATCAAATTCATAGATGTCAAAATCACTAATAACATGTCAATAATAACCACCACTAAAGTATAAAAAGTATTACACTATTCCTTTAAAACTTTAAAGAAAATGATAACATTAGGCCTCTAATTTTGGATCCCTACCATTGTGTCTATGCAACGACGGAAAGCTAACTTTTCAAGATTTATGTCTGCTTGTTCTATCACCATAAAAAAGGTAAAACATGTAAACATGTGCAGAGAACTCAATTCCTCAAAGTGGGACAAAAAGGAAGCCCACTTATAGTGACCCTGTTATGCAAGTGTATATATGCTGTGACTGAGCTTTATGTAGCAGTATACAAGAACCATTGCCACATCTGAAAACGAGTATATAAGCTAGGTAACGTGACAAGATATAAGGAAGGACGTGTTACCTTACAGTGGTTGCCATAATAATATGGATGGGACCATTAACACCTGTACAATAGAAAATCATTCAAAAATATTTAACAGAAATCAAATGCTATATATAGAAAATAATACGATGTTGAACTTCATGCATCAGGTTTTTGAGGCTTAATATTTTAATAGACAAAGTTAGATTTCAAATCAAATTTGTCCTAACTACATCAAAAGATATGAAACTAGACAACAATTTATTCTTCATAGCAATTCTGAATCCAAAATAAATGGGACGAAACCAACATTAAAGTATCAGAAATGCACAAGCAGGCAGATATTATAGACAATTAAAAAATTTGGCATATTATCAGTTAACAACATCTTATTCTTAAATACAAGATGTTTGAGATAACAAACCGCCAAGAAGCGATGAAGAGAAACCAGGCAAAACCCAAGCATACCTGCAAGGTTATATCCAACATAAGTCAAGAAATAAATAAATAAAATTCTTCTAAATTGTATTTAACGGTTATATGGCAAATCTATATCTACAGTCAAGCTAGAAATGACGAATTTATTACTGTACTTGAACGCTGTGGCAACAGGACCAACACCAAAAACTGAAGCCATTGTGACCTCCCTAATTAATCCCTACATTAGTCAACATAATTTCTACTGAGGCAATAGAAACACTAGCGCTACATAGAACATTAAAAAACACATCAAAATAACCGAAGTGTATGAAATAGTTGAGCATTACCAGAATTTTGCTCGTAAGAGTAGCCACACTGATCCATGTCATAGTTTTAACAGACAGATAGCCTGAATAATAATTGAAAATTGATATCATACAGAAATATACATGTTTAGCTCTAAAAAGGTAGGGTTACGAAAATACAAACCAGATGGCACTTTAATTTCTTTGATTGATAAATCAATGTCGTTATTATCATTTTTTGTCTGTGAATTTAACGGAACGTTCGTACAAAAGGTTTTATGGATTCGCCGGCGATGAATTGGATTCGGCTGAGCGAGTCGCAGTGAAGATAGGCGAATCCACGCGTGCGACCAGTGGCGAGAAGAATTGGAAGGAGTGTGACTATGGAGATTGAATGATGTGTGTGATTTGATCATCTTTGCGAAATGCAAATCGAAATCTGAGCGCCGATTAAATGAAAGCATGCCACCGGCTCCAAATTATAACCTTGGCGCCAAGACGAAGTAGAGTTACGAAAATCACAAAACGGTTACTTAAGTTTCATACACTTTCACAAACGGTCACTGAACTTAGTTTTAAGACTATTATGTTTTAATTCAAACCTAAAGTACCGAAAAATGTGGAAGCTGGACAAAATTCAACTTAAAATCCCCCAAACCCAAACCCAAACCCAAACCCAGACCACCACTTTTCGGCCACCAAAACCTCCGGAACAACATACCACCTTGAAGCCCTTGCTTCTCTCTACGCAAACCACCCAAGAACCGCCCCTAAGTCAGATGGTGGTGGCCGAAATTTCATCCCAAAGTGGGCCTCTCGCAAAATCAGCGATTTTGTGCTGTGCGAGAGGCCCACTTTGGGACAAAATTCCACCACATTCCGACCACCAAAACCATCGGAACAACACACCACCTTGAAGCCCTCACTTTTCTCTACGCAACCCAGCTAAGAAATGCCCCTAACTCTAACCATGGTGGCCGAAATCTCATCCCAAAGTGGGCCTCTCGCACAATCGACAGTTTTGTGCTATGCGAGAGGCCCAATTTAGGGCGAAATTCAACCACATTTCGGCCACCAAATCCACCGGGCCAACACACCAACTTGAAACCCTCGCTTCCCTCTACATAACCCAATGAAGAATCACCCCTAACTCTAACCATGGTGGCCGAAATTTCGTCCCAAAGTGGGCCTCTCGCATGATCGGCGGTTGCGAAAAGCCCACTTTGGGACGAAATTTCGGCCACCACTGTCTGAATTAAGGGTGATTCTTGGGTGGGTTGCATAGAGGGAAGTGAGGGCTTCAAAGTGGTGTGTTGATCTGATGGTTTTGGTGGCCAAAAAGTGGTAGAATTTCGTCTCAAATTGGGGCTCTCGCACAGCACAAAATTGCAGACTGTGCAAGAGGCCCACTTTGGGACAAAATTCCAGCCACCATGGTTAGAGTTTGGGGTGGTTCTTGGGTGGGTTACGTAGAGGGAAGCAAGGGCTTCAAGGTGATATGTTGCTCCAGTGGTTTTAGTGTCCGGAAAATGGTGGAATGGGGGCGCGAAAAATGGTGGTCTAGGTTTGAGTTTGGGGGATTTTAAGTTGAATTTTGCACTTGAAGTCCTCCTGCTTCTATGTCCACGTGTTTCGGTGCTTTAGCTTTGAATTAAAACATAATAGTTCTAAAACTAAGTTCAGTGACCGTTTATGAAAGCGCATGAAACTTCATTGACCGTTTCTACAAGTTTTAAATTTCACTGACCGTTTTGTGATTTTCACGTAACTTCAGTGACCATTTGTGAAATTAACCCAATTTTCATTCTCATTCTTTTACCCATTTTTAATCACATTTTTCAATAAAATAATATTTTTCATCGCATCAATAAATTTTTTTTTTCAACCACACATTCTCCATAAATCTACTAGTCAAAAATACATTCTTCCAAAATAATGTGGCTCAAACACACCCTTAGAAGATTGATGGAGAATGTGTAGTTGGAAAAAAAAAATTATTAATGTGATGGAAAATGTTATTTTATTGAAAAATATGTGGTCGAAAATGAATAGATGAATGAGGATAAAAATTGTAATGTATACCAAACATGAGCTTAATTACAGTTTTTTTATAAAATAATTTCACATAAATTTAAAATATTTCACTATTTATTAATCAATTTTTTTTAAAAAAAATTACTATTCCAAAACTTATTTTTTCCCAAAAATGGAGCTCAACAAGGGACTTGCGAATTTTGTGGAAAGTAATCTATTTTAAGAAAGACGGATTAAAAAGTAAAAAAAAAAAATTATAAATTTACATATAAAATTATTTTATTGAAAAAAATGTATAATTAAAAATGAATTTTAAAACAATTGTACCAAATACGTACTTGGCACTAATCATGTAGGAAAAATAGAAAAAGAACTATAAAATATTCCACAAATACTAAGGGTCCGTTTGAATGAAAATATGGAAAATGGGTAAAAAGAAAATATTTTACCGAGAATAGAATTGCCTAAAAATTGTTTTATTGGGAATTATAGTTAATTGTGTTTGATTTGTATAATTTTTCACTTGAAAAATGTTGAAAATTTGGTATATGTTTGGCTTCGTTTTTTATGAAATTGTCCATTAAAGTGATTTTTTTCTACCATTGGCTATAGAATTTGTTACAATTGCTAAAAGAATTATCATACCGAATACTATCGTTTGACTTTATTTTGCATGACAATTGTTAATAAAAGTGATTTTTTTTTGTTACCGTTGTTTCTAGATTTTTTTTCCAATCGTCCAAAAAAATTGAAAAATAAATTTCCACCAAAATCAAAAGAAATGATTTCCACCAAATTCAAGAAAATGGGCGTGTGAGGAGAGTGGGAGGAAAACATTTTTTGGGTAAAATTTTGTCTATCAAACACTACAAAAGTTGGAAAATGAAAAAAAATACATGGAAAATGTAGTGTATCAAATGGGGCCTAAAGGTGTAATTCTCAAAATCTTAAATAGTTCAGAATTAATTATGCTTTATTCGTAGGTAGAATTATAATTGGGCTAAGTTCAATTATAAGCTTGTTTGATGCACATTTTGAGAGTAAGAATGCATTTTTATTGCTGATGTGATGGAGAATATGTGGTTGAAAATAAAAAAAATATTGATGTGATAGAAAATATTATTTTATTGAAAAATGTGTAGTTAAAAATGAATAGGAAAATGAGAATGAGAAAATAATGTGGCTCAAACTGGTAATATTCCCAAGAACAAATAAAAAATAAAATACAAAAAATCTGGGGATTTTTTTAATGTTTTAATGGGAGCATTTTGTTAGACTTGACTTTAAAATTAAAAATACAAATTGTCAAAAAAAGACATTCCCTCTATCTGCCTAAGCACACCTAGTGGTCATATGTGGAGTTGATTGTTTATAATTTTATTGAGGAAATTGCACTATATCATTCAAACACTCACTAACTCTAAACTCGCTCCCCCTCCCCCCCTTCTCATTCAAATCGTCAACAACCCACGTCATCGACAACCACTGTTAATCAGTTTACCATCAATGAAGATCTCAAGGTTTGCTTTTTTCTTTCCTTTTGCATTTTTTGTTTTCTTATCTTATATTCTTCAAATTTAGGGGTGTTTACTTTTTTTGTTCTTCGTATTTTTTTACCTCGAATTGGTACAATATGCCTTATTTTTCGATTTTTTTAATCTATTTTTCTAGTTTTATGAAAATGCTAACATCAGGGATTATGTATGTTATCTATAAATCTATTTCTTATAACTATGTTTTTCACTCTTCTTTCATGTAAATAATGGTTATTGGTCATTACAAGGTAAATTGAGTTTGAGTTTGAGTTTGTAAAATAAGTCAAAATTGAACCGGGACATATTTTGGTCAACTATGCACAAATAAGATCGGCTATTTTGCATTTTTTAGCATGCACGTGTGTCTTTATATTATTTTGCAGGGTTATGTGCATGTTGTTTAAGTGTTAGATCATTCTATTTTTATTCTTGAAAATGTCTTTTCATTTACATGTACAACTTATGGCTAAGTACATGAAAAGTGGTGCTATTTGAAACTATTAGTATAACATTCATCATGTTTTTAATAACCCGACCCTTCATGTCTTGAAAAACCAATATGAATGTGAAATGTAAATTTCAACCCCGATAGTAATGGAATCATCTATCGAGATAAACAGTTGTTCTCGACAGTTAGGCTTTGAAAGTATCAACGGTTGACTCACTTATCTCAACAGTTGATTCTGTAAGCCAAATTTTCTTAAGCTTTTCTTCCACATGTGGTTTTATGGGTTGAAATGTATGACATATCGTCATTTGAGCACCATTATGACTTCGTGAAATATAAATATCACGGTTATGGAACTATTTGTAGACATAAACTATCATTCTAAATGGAGAAGGCACCAACCAAAAGGTGTTTGCCCGAACTACCGGAGGGTCCATCAGCTAGTTGGGTAAATGAAGGGATTGGTTTAAAAAGCATTTGTCCCACTGTTTGGAGTTCTTATCTTTATGATTTTAGAATTGGTTGTTTCAAATGAAGGTGTTGACCCGAAAAGTGGTAGCTCGAACTATTAGAAGGTCCATTGGCTAGTGGGATAAAGGAGGCGATTGGTATGTGTTACTACTTTCATTTTAAAAAGAAAATGTCCAACTGTTTGGATTTGTTAACCTTTTCATTTGAAATTTTATTGTTTCGTATGAAGGTGTCGACCCAGAAGGTACATGTTCGGACAGTTACGAAGTTCCCAATGCTTGTGGCGTAATGGAGGTGGACGGTAAGTTCTGTATGGAGAAGTTATACAGTGTCAAATTCTAATATTTTACGTTAAGTATGTTCAGTTGAAGACAAATGTATCATTTCGATGTTATACTTCAAATGTTGGTAGAATTTGTTATTTTCTTCCATTATTTAATTTTATTAACTAATATGACACAAACCACTTTTGCATAGGAGTACACACTGATGTATCATTGGCATCAACCATACCTGTTCAAGGCAACGATGACGTTAACACAAATAGGCGACGATCAACATGTGTCGAGTGCCCGCTGCATCGACCATGACTCCATTCACGAGGGGGAGAAGAAAAAAAGTCAAGCAACGTTAAATGAGGCAACATATTAGATACATTGTATGAGCTAATTAGGGGAAATAGTCACATATTCTCAAGGATAGCATAGATGTTGTTTCGAGTAGTTCATGCCGAGATAGTACTCTTGGTTGTGTTTATTTAACAATGGAAACATATCGTGATAGTATTTTGTGTAGCTTTTTACTTTAGATTTGTTTTCAAGTACCTAGTAGTGATGCACACGGATGTTTCATTTTGGTGTAACTGTCACTTAAATATTGTGTGCTTCTAGAGAAGATTCAATAGTAACACAACAAAATTTGTTAATTTTGCAAGTAATTTATGCTTAGGTGATCAACTATATTTATGGTCTCTAGTTTTTGTCAGATATTCACGAGGTAACGTATGTACATAATGGTGTATATCTGAATATCGTTTACGCCCAAATTTTCAGTCTACTTTACTCATTTGCAATGAACTGTCAAGAATTACTCATAAAATTTGTCTAAACCGACAGTTAATGAAATATATTGTCTAATAAACTACTATGCCCGTAATAATATTTCTGCATGACTAATGCATATAACTGATTTTGTCGAATTAATTGTTTGATCATCAAATGTGAACATGGAATAACGAGTTATCCAAGTTTTCATCTAATTGTGCAGTCCCAATATAAAAAAATTAATATACTTGGTGCATTATCATTTGAGATACTTTGTGCATTTGATTGATCTCGTCACATTGTAAATTTCGGTGAACATTTGGCATGACAAACAAAGGATTTTGGAAATTTGTATCCTCCCATATCAACAATTGGAAGCTCGATTTCCAAATAGTAAGGCATATAGCAGTTCCTTATGAACTAATATGTACCAATTTAAGTTTTCATTTTCGCGTATTTCTGCCGAATATATATTTATGTTCGGGACTTAGAACTTCAATTCCATTTAAGTGCAAGGATCATGAATACCAAGTTTGCCCTTTAACCGTAACACAACTCCGATTAGGGTAATACTTTACAATGGAAGTGGTTTTGTCCCCTCTACACTTCCATTCGTCATTCACATGAACAAACTTTTCTCCATGTGATGCGATGAATCTTAAATGATTACTCATACCTGAAATGTTAAGATTGCAACGATAAGAATTCCACACAATAAATATGTCAACATTTAATGATATGAAAGTAGAACTTTCGATTATTTAAATCCATGCAGTAGCAAAATGTGAAATCAAGGGTTTCAACAGTTTTCAAGTACCAAATTCGACATTTAAATTGTCTATCCCGACAGTTTTTAAATGTCGAGTTCGACAGTTCACATATATAACCCAACAGTTTCAAATGAACTATTCGACAGTTAAACTGTAGGAATTGTTGGAAGCTTGAAAACATGTATTTAGTACATTGGAAGAAATTATTCAAAACATTAATGGTGATAATCAATTCTCAAGTATAACATGACAATATCTTCCAAAAAATGAATAACTCAATGCTTCATTAAATATGAAATCATTCACGTTTTGTAAAGGATATTGGTATCTTTACCATTTCAAAAATATTTCAAAAACCAAACAAGTCAATAAATAATAGTTTCAAAAATTTAACCCATTACATTTGAGTATGTTGTATTTAACATTTCAACAAGAGTAAGCTATAAGATAAAAATATAAACAATTTGTAATAACTAACGTCTCAAAATGGATGATGAGTTCAATAGTAACATGTTCTTAATCAAGGAATGAAGAAGATGGAGGAGAAGTTAGAGTTTATTAATAGTAAGAAGATATGTGTTTATGTTAACTTTTCAAATTCCTTTTTTTTTTTTTTACAAAATTCATATTACTCAATATAGAAGATGTTTGGGAGAGATTTTAATTTATCAAACAATTGATTTTCTTACCCTTTTTTTTCAAACCTACAGCCCACTGTGAGATAATTAGTCCAAGTTTGTGGCTGCCAACGACTTTATTTATGCTCCCAACGGATAGAATTCTGCTGAAAAGCAGAAATAGACACCCCCATAATATACATACATGCAATGTTTATAATATATAAACTAAATCATCACATCATAACATTAATGACATTCAAATCAAGTATTAAATGCTCATAAAAAGTGCCACAAGGGTAATTCGGACCTTCAACACAAAAAAGTGACATTTTTAGCACTAAAAGTGAAAACGACAAATTTTTGAGGATTTTCAAATTTAGGGCGTGTTTGAGACTTTGAGTCACATTATTTTGAAAGAATGCATTCTGGAAAATGTGAGGTTGAAAAAAAAGGAAAAATTATTGATATGATGGAAAACATTATTTTATTGAAAAATGTGTAGTTGAAAATGAGTAGAAGAATAATAATGAAAATTTTAATGTATATCAAATATGGGCTTAGTGACATTTATGAAAATTCCCATGTTTATTTTCCCACATGAATGTTATTCGGGGCATTTTCTTCAAGCCCGAGCCTAAATATAATTTTTTAGAACACCACTTAACCCTTGTCTAGGTTCCATTAAAATCAAATATTAAAAAATATAGTTTTAAATAGTAATTTTTTGAAAAATTCATGGTTAAAAAAGAGGAAAATTTCGCATTTACGTGTAATATTATTTTATTATAGAGGCCATGTTTGGTACAGATAAAAATCAAATTTTAATCTAAATCAAAGTGAAACTGTCAATATTAACCACATCTTTTATGAGTCTTACAACTTTTCAACTACACATTTCAAAAACTTTCATCACAATCTATTAAAAATCTAATTTTAATTCTCACCAAAGACTCGACGATGTGTGGCGAAATACAAAATGTATTTTAAATTTTTTTCAATAAAGACAGTCAAGGACATGGGTCCCACGGTGTTAGGAACGAAACAATTGGAGGTTCGTTAGTTTATATATCTCCTCCTCTATTAAAAGAGTGAATCCGCAGTTTACTGTTCATTTATGACCTATTTTGGTTTTCCCTGTTTATCCCCAGTTTCTTAACAAATTCCTCCTCTCTGTCCTCTATCTATATATTAAAAAGAGTTACTGTTCGGAGGGAAAAAAGGGTGGCGCCGAGAAAAAATATAGGCGCCGAGAATTTGCTTTTACCAATTAAAATGTAGGCGCCGAAATTCACTGTATTTTCTTTCTTTAGTCGGTCGTCGATTTTCGCCGCTTTTGTTTTTTGTTCGAAGGCGGTGCTGTTTAGGGTTTTACAACAGTGGTTGTATTTTCCTTATATAAAGGGGAAAAATGCATTTCATTTCATCACTTTGCAAATTGCAAATAAGAAGAAAAACAATTCCATTTCATCATCCTCTTTTCTCTACCAAGAAATTTTACGAATATTTATTCCATTTCATTCTCTCTCGTTAAGAAGCAAGTAAGCAACTGGTCTTGAAGCAACTAAGCAACTGGTCTTCCACTTGCAGTGGAACAATCTGAAATTTTCATACCGTTCAGCGCGGTAAGTAATTATGTAAAATGGTTTTGCCTTTTATATTAGTTCTATTTACATGTTTAGTGTTTAAATAAAAATGTGTTTATGTTTAGGAATAAGAAATTTTGTATAACTGTTATTCCAAACAAAGAAAGTTGATGAAGTGATTAAATGATTATGTAAAAGTTATTTTTTTAGTTTTGCATGTTTGTTCAGTAAATACAAAATTAAATACAAAATGATATTATTTTGTAAAAACAAAGTAAAAAAAACTTTAAGTGTTGGATGAAACAGAAAAAATTGCACAAAAAAAAAAGTATTGTATATAAAAAAAATATATATACAGCACTCCCTCCGCGAGCGGAGGACTGCCTCTTCTCGCGGAGGGCATAGCCCCCGCGGGCGGATCCCGAATGGGAGTACCTCCGCCAACGGAGGTAAACACCTCCGCTCGCGGAGGCATTGGCCTCCGCGAGAGGAGGCAGTGCTCTTTTGCGTTTAAAGCATAAACGACGGTGGTTGTATTCTTATATAAATAGTGGAAGAAGAACCTCCTCTCGCTGAGGTCCATTATTATTTTATTTTATTTTTTATTGTTGTGCTACCAATAATTTACAATTTTTATTGTTGTATTAATCATTTAACATTTTCAATGGAAGAAGAATCTCCTCTCGCGGAGGTCCATTATTATTTTATTTTATTTTATATTGTTGTGGTATCAATAATTTACAATTTTTATTGTTGTATTAATCATTTAACATTTTCAATATATTTTGTTCGTTCTTCTTCCAAAATCATTTAATAATTCTACTTATTTACAAATTATAAATACAATTTCACTTATTAATATATATACTTGGAGTTTTTATTTTTATTTATTATAAACTATAAATACAATTTCAATTGTTAATAATCCTAACAGTTACTAGCAATCTGCAAATAAGAAAAAAACTATTCCATTTCATCGTCCTCTTTTCTCTGCCAAGAAATTTGACGAATATTTATTCCATTTCATTCTGTCTCGTGAAGAAGCAAGTAAGCAACTGTTCTTGAAGCAACTAAACAACTGACTTCCACTTGCAACGGAATAATTCGAAATTTTCATACCGTTCAGCGGTGAGTACTTATGTAAAATGTTATGTTATTTTTATATATTCAGCGTTTAAATAAAATGTTAAGTGCTTCTGTTTAGGAATAAGAAATTTTTAATCCTTGTTATTCCAAATCAAGAAATGCATTCAGTATTTGTTTAAATACTGAATGCATTTCTTGAAATTCAGTATTCTAAAAATGTTCATGTTCAGTATTTATTTAAATAGAATAGAAATCATCCGAACACAGTAAAAAAAAAATTGTCGAGTTGGATGGATTAAGCAGACAAATTGCATGTGTTGTATAAAATTTTTTTTTTACAATCCGAATGTTTCCTCTACCTCCGCGGACGGAGGCGAACGCCTCCGCTTGCGGAGGTCGTCCTCCGCTGGCGGAGGTAAAGTACCTCCGCGCGCGGAGGTGTGAACCTCCGCTGGCGGAGGGCCACACCTCCGCGAGCGGAGGCACTTTACCTCCGCGCGCGGAGCTCCTAACCTCCGCGAGCGGAGATTACAGCCTCCGCAGTGCGGGAGGTTCTGGCGACATTATTATATTATATATATGTGTTTTTGAATTTCATCTGACATTTTTTGGGACATTTTTTTTTTTTTATTATTTTTTATTTATTTTATATTTTTTTTTATTATTTTTTTGTGTTATTTTATTTTTCATTTTTTATATTTTATTTGTTTTAATTGTTTTTTGTATTGTGTGATTTAATAGTTATTTGTGAAATGTAAACTTTAAAAAAAAAAAAAAAATTATGTTTTATTTTTTATAAAAAATTTTTTGTTTTGTGTTTATTTTATGTATTTTTTTATATTTGCATGGTAGGTAGTTTGTGATATTTAGATGGATATTATGTGGTGTTTTTATGTGTATTAGGTTTTTATGGTTTTTATATTATATATTTTTTTTTTTTATTTATTTATTATATTTTTTAGTATTATGAAACTAAAATTCATATAGAAAAATAAAAAAATTGATTGTATTTTTTTTTAATTTGTATTTTATGTGTTATTAATTTTTTTTAAGTAGTATATGTTTTTTTGATTTTTTATTATATGTTGAATTAGTGTTTGTAAAAGTTGTAAGGTGTTATCATTAGGATTATAGGTTAGTGTAATATTAATTATATATTTATTTGTTGTTATTAATATGAATATTGTAAACTTGTTTATTGTTATTTGTTATATGTGTTATTTGTTGTTACTTGTTTTGTATTCGTTATGTGTTTTGTGTAAATATGTATATTTATTCATTTTGATTGTTTAATTTTTATTGTTTAAAAAAAAATGTTTTTTTAATTTTTTAATTTTTTATTATTATTATTATAAAATGTTTAAAAAAAAAAAATTTGATATTATTTTTATATTTATTTTATATTTTTATGTTTATTATATATCATATATATTTTATATTTATATAAAAATTTATTATTAATTATATTTTATAGTTTTTTTTATTTGTTTTATTTGTTTTTTTGTATTGTTAGTAATTTTATATATTTTTTTTAATTTTTTTTTTAATTATTGTATTAAATTGATATAATTTATTATTTTTATTATTTTTTATTTTCTAATTTTATTCATAATTAACGACATTCTATGATAATTTTTATTATAAATAAAAAAAAAAAATTATTTATTAATTATTTGTCATATATTTGTTTTGTGTAATTTATTGGTATTGTAATTTTTCATTTAGTGTGGTTTTATTTGGATATGATTTTTTTAAAAAAAATTTTGAATTTGGATTTTTTTTTTATTATATTATATTATGGATTTTTAATCATACATTTTTTTTTTTTTTTTTTTTTTTTTTTTTGTTTGTTGTGTTGTTTTTATTTTAAAAAAAAAAAAAAAAAAAAAATTTAATATAAATATTTTTTTGTGTGTATATGATATTAGTGGTATTGTTTATAATTTTTATTTGTTTGTTTATGTGTTTGTTATGATTATTATTTTATATGTGAGAGTATAATTTATTTTTTTATATTTAATTGTTGTGAGTGCTAATAATTTAGATATGATATTATTCCAAAATCAAATAAAAATTTATTGTTTTATATTTTATTGGTGTATTTTTTTTTAAAAAAAAAAAAAATATGATATTTTAATTTTTATTTTACCATTTTTTTATTTTTATTATTTCTTGATATATTTAATTTACTAAGTTCTAGAATTATTTAAGTAAGTATTTATAATTATTATATCGTATTTTAATTGCATTAGATATATATTTGTTTATAGTTTTTAATTTATATTATATATCATTTCCATATTTTTTTTTTTAATATTTAATTATTATAATTTATTTTTTATAATGATTTTTTATAAAATTTACTTATTATTGTATTTTTTTTTTTATTAAAATATTTTTATATTTTGATTTTTTTTTTTTTATACATTTTTTTTTTTTTATTTTAGTAATAATTTTATTTTGTATTTTTTTTTTTATTTATTTTAAATATATTTGGTATATAAATTTTTTTTTTTTATTTGTTAATTTTTATAATTTTTAGATATAATAATATTATTATATTTAAATTTTTTTATTTTTTTTTTAATATAATTTAATATTATATGAATTTATATTTATTTTTTTAATTTTATTTTTATATAAAAAAAATTTGTTTTTAAGTTATTTTTAATATTTTTTTTATAATTTATTTAATAATTTATTTTTATTTTTATTTTATTATATTATTTATTAATTTTAATTTAAATTAATATTTTTGTTATTAGTATTTAATATTTTATTTAATTATTATATCTTTTATTTTTTATTTTTTTTTAGATAATTATTTTTCATTTTGATTATGTAAATTGTTATAATTTTCTTTATTATTTTTTTTCTTTTATAAATATTTATATTTTATTATGTAATTTTATAATTTTTTCATTTTTTTAGTTAATTAAGATAAATTTTATATGGATATTTTTTTTTTTAAATTTTTTTATATTATTTTTTAATTATTATATTGTTTATTTTTTTTATTATTATTTTTATTTTTTTGTTTATATCATTATTAATTAATATATATATTTTTTTTTCTATTTTTCTATAATTATTAATTGATTTATTTTTTTTTATATTTGATATTTGTTTTATTTTTATATATTATTTTTTTTTATATTTTTTTTTTTTTATTATGTTTTTATATAAATAAATTATACAATAATTTTTTTTATATTATTTTTAAATTTTTTTTTATTTTTATGTTTGTTATATTATTTTATTTTAATTTATATTTATTTTTTTATAATTTTATATTTTCTGGTAAATTAATTTTTTTATTTTGTAAATATTTTTTAAAAATTTTTTAATTTAATCATTTACTTATTTTTATATTTTATTTTTTGTACAATATTTATTTAGTTATTTTATTTTATATTTTAATTTATTAATTTTTCCCAAAAAAAAATATTATTGTCAAATTAAGTATATTTTGTTGTATGTTTTTTATTTTATTTTGAATATTAATATTTTTATATGAAATATATGTTTTCAATATAATTTATTTATTTAATGTTTTTTTTTTTAAAAATAGTATATATTTATTTTTTTTATTTTTTATATTATTATTAATATTTGTATGATTTAGAATTAATATTTTTATAATATTTTTTTTTTTGTTAATTGTTATAATTTTTTATTTTTTTTTAATTATTATATTTTTATTTTTATTTTAATAATTTAATTTTAATTTTTCAATTTTTTAATATTTATATTTTTTTGGTTTATTTTATATACTTTTATTTTTTATTTTTTATAATATTATTTAATTTGAATTTATATTAAAAAAAAATTTTTTTTATTTATAGATTAAAATTTATTTTTTTATTTATGTTTTTTTGAATTTTTAGTTTTTTATATTTTAATTTTTTTTTTTCTATGATATTTATATTATGAATATTTTATATTTATTTTTTATTTTTTTATTTTTTTATAATTTTTATGATTTTTTTTTTAATATTATTTTTATATATTTATTTATCCATTTTTTTAATAAATTTTTTTATATTTTATTAATATATTATATTTTTATATTTATTTATTTTTAATTATAATTATTTTTTATTTGTTTGATATTTTGTTTTTATATTATGAAATTTTTAAATTTATAATAATTTTTTTTTTTTTTTTTTTCATATAATATTGTATTACTTTTTTATTTT
Source organism: Fraxinus excelsior (assembly GCA_019097785.1). Classification (NCBI taxonomy): domain Eukaryota; kingdom Viridiplantae; phylum Streptophyta; class Magnoliopsida; order Lamiales; family Oleaceae; genus Fraxinus; species Fraxinus excelsior. The sequence goes on along the minus strand of CM032628.1, from coordinate 858,658 downwards.
ATCTTTTTATATTTTATTATAATATTTTATTATATTATATATAATATTATTTGTTTTATTTAAATTTTATTTATTATATTTATAATATTATCGTTTTTATATTTTTTTTTTAATTATTTATTAATATATTTTTAATTTATATTATTAATTATAATTTTATTTTTTAAATTATATATATTTTACTTTTTATTTATTGTTTTAAATTCAATAATTTTTTATAAAAAAAAAAAAAAAAAAAAAAAAAAAAAATATGGTTTTTTTGTTTTATGGATTTTAACATAAAAATATTTAATTTAATATTAATATTGTTTTTTTCATTTTTGTTGGTATTTGAGTTTTATTATATTTATTATTATTTTATATTTTTGATATTTTTTATTATATATTATTTTTTTATTTTTTTTTTTTATTGAATTTTTCATTTTTTGTTTTATTAATATTAATTTTCAATAAAATTATTATATTTATGTTTTTTTTTTATTTATATTTTTTTTAATTATTTTTGTTTTTTTTTTTTTTTATTTTGGTATTTATTTTTTATTTATTGTTTGATTATTGTAAAAATATTTTAAATTTTTTGTTTTTATAGGTCATAATTAAATATATTAATAAAAAAAAAAAAATGTATTTGTTTATTTTTTTGATAAATTTTTTTTATAATTATTTATTTTATTTATATTTATTTTTATAATTATATTTTTATATTTTTACATTTTTTATTTTTTTTTTTGTAATTTTTTATAAATATTTAATATATATATTTTAATTATTACATTTTATTTTGAATGTTTTGATTTGTATTTTTAATGATTTATTTTTTTAGATTTATTTTGTTTAATAGTTTATTAAATTTATAATATAATTTATATTAGTTGTTTTATAGTATTTTTTATATTTTTATATTTATTTACATTTTTAAATAAATATTTAATAAATTATTTTTAAATTTTATTTTATATTTATTAATTTAATATTATATTATTAATTTTTTTTTATTTTTATATTTTCATTTTTATAATTATTCATTTTAATTAACTTATTTATATTTTGTTTTATAGTTATTTTTTTTTTATTTTAATTGTATTTTAACTTATTATTTTATTTTTTTTAGTTGTTATTTTTTTTATTTTTTACATTTTTTTAATTTTTCATTGTATTAAAATTTTTTATATATTTAATATTACTTTGACTTATTATTTATTTTTTATTATTTAAATATTTATTTTTTTTATTTTTTACTATAAATGTTTAATATATTTTAATTTTATTATAAATATATTTTTTATTTTTTTTTATTTTATTTATTTTATTTTTATTTATTATTATATTTTATTTAGTATATTTATTTCAAATATATAATATATTTATTATTTTCATTTGTTTTTTTATTATATAGAATTTTTATCATAAATTTTGTTATTATATATTCATTATTATTTGTTTTTTGTAAGTTTTTTTTTTTTTATTTATTTATTATTTAAGTTAATTATTTTAAAAAAAAAAAAAAAAAATACACATTATTTTTTAGAGTATTTATTAAATTTATTTTTAATTTTTTATTGATTTTTTATTTTAAATTTTATTATTATAATTTTTATATTATATATTTTTATATTATATATTTTTATTTTTTTTTTTAGATATGTTTTTTTTTCTAATATATATTTTTTTTTTTAATATTAAATTATTTTGTTTTTTTTTTTTTATTTTTTATTTAAATTTTTTATTACTCTATTTATTATATATATTATAAATTTTTATTATTTTTTAATTTATTTTATTTATTTTTTATTTTTTATTATTTAAATTATAATTTATTTTTTTTATATTATACTGTTATTTTATTATTTATATTATATTAATTTTTATATATTTTTCTATTATATGATTTTTTTTTGTAATTTATATTTATATTGTTTTTTAAGTTTTATTTTTTTGTTATTTTAATGAAATTTATTATATTATTTTTATTAATATATTAAAAATTGATATTTTTTTATTTTTTATATGGTTTTAAGACATGATTTATTTATTTTTTGTTTTAAAATATTAATTATATTTTTTGATATAAATTAATATAATTTTATTTAATTATTTTTTATTTTTTTATTTAATAAATTTTTATAATTTTATTTTTATTCATTTTATAAATTATTAATTTTTAAAAAAAAAATTTTTTTATTTCATATTTTTGTTTTATTTTTTATATTTTTTTTTATTTTTTTAATTTTTTTTTTCATATATTATATTTTTATATTTTTTAATATATTTAAGTCTTATATTTATAATAAAGTGATTTAATTTTAATTATTTTTTTTTATTATTATTTTTTTATTTTTTTATTATAACCATATTATTTATTTATATTAATTTTTTTTTTATTTTTTTTTTTTTTTTTTTTTTTAATTAATAATGTTTATATAATTTTAATAATTGTAAAAAAAAAAAAAAAAAAAATTTATTTAATTTTATTTATATTATTTTTTATAATTTATCTATATCTTTTTAATATTTATTTATTATTAATTATAATTTTATTTTATGTTATTTTTTTGTTTAAAAAAAACTTATTTTATTTATATTTTTTAAAAATATATTTATGTTTTATTAATATTTTTTAATTTCATATATGATGTATTATTTTTTTTAAATAAAATAAATGTATTTATTAATATTTAATTTTTATTTTATTTTTATTAATCATTTTTTATATTAATGTTATAATTTTTTTAATTTATTTTTTTCTAATATTTTTTTTTAGAGTATTATTTTTTATTTCTGTTATTATAAATATTTTACAATTAACATGTATTATGTATTTATTTATATTATTTTTTTTATTTTTATTATATATTTTTTTTTTTTTATATTTTTTTTGGTTTTTAATATGAGAAATTATCTTTTATATAATTTATATTATTTTTTTTATATTTTGATTATATTTTTTTTATTTATAATTTATATTTTATTTTTTTTATATTGTTTTTATTTTTTTATAAGATAAAGGTTTTTTTTTTTATATAATTTTTTTTTTTATTTATTTAGATTATTTTTTATATTAATTCATATTTTATATTTTATTATTTTAAAAATGTTTAGGTTTAATTTATTTTTTAAATTATTATCTTTATATTATTTTTATATTTTTAATTTATAATTTTTATTATTTTATTTATAAATTATTTTGTTTTATTTTATTATAATTTTATATATATATTATAATAGATATTTTAATTTTGTTTGTTTTTAGTTTTGCGTTTTGTTTTATTGTAATATTTTGGTTTTTTAATTATTATAGATTTTTTAATATTTTGTTTAAGTAATAGAAATGAGAAATATTTTGTTTTTATTTTTGTATTTTTTTTTTAATTATATTAAAAAAAATTTTTTTGATATTTTATTATTAATTAATTTTATTTTTTATATATATTTTTTATTTATTTATGTTTTAATTTTATTCAATTATAATATTTTAAATTTTATATTTTTTATTATTTTTTATTTTTTTTTAATATTTTATTTTTTTTTTTATTATTTTTTAATATTTTAATTTGTTAATAATATTTTTGAAATATTTTTATTTATTTTATTAATATTTTAATTAATATTTATTTATTTTATTTATTTTTGTTTACCATAATTTATAATAATTATTTATTAAAAATTATTTATTTTTTTTTTTTATATATTTTAATTTTATTTTTTATGTCAAATATTATTTTTTTTCATTTTTTTTTTAATATTTTTATATATATTGTAAATATTTATTTAACGGTTATATGGCAAATCTATATCTACAGTCAAGCTAGAAATGACGAATTTATTACTGTACTTGAACGCTGTGGCAACAGGACCAACACCAAAAACTGAAGCCATTGTGACCTCCCTAATTAATCCCTACATTAGTCAACATAATTTCTACTGAGGCAATAGAAACACTAGCGCTACATAGAACATTAAAAAACACATCAAAATAACCTAAGTGTATGAAATAGTTGAGCATTACCAGAATTTTGCTCGTAAGAGTAGCCACACTGATCCATGTCATAGTTTTAACAGACAGATAGCCTGAATAATAATTGAAAATTGATATCATACAGAAATATACATGTTTAGCTCTAAAAAGGTAGGGTTACGAAAATACAAACCAGATGGCACTTTAATTTCTTTGATCGATAAATCAATGTCGTTATTATCATTTTTTGTCTGTGAATTTAACGGAACGTTCGTACAAAAGGTTTTATGGATTCGCCGGCGATGAATTGGATTCGGCTGAGCGAGTCGCAGTGAAGATAGGCGAATCCACGCGTGCGACCAGTGGCGAGAAGAATTGGAAGGAGTGTGACTATGGAGATTGAATGATGTGTGTGATTTGATCATCTTTGCGAAATGCAAATCGAAATCTGAGCGCCGATTAAATGAAAGCATGCCACCGGCTCCAAATTATAACCTTGGCGCCAAGACAAAGTAGAGTTACGAAAATCACAAAACGATTACCGAAGTTTAAAACTTGCAGAAACGGTTACTTAAGTTTCATACACTTTCACAAACGGTCACTGAACTTAGTTTTAAGACTATTATGTTTTAATTCAAACCTAAAGTACCGAAAAATGTGGAAGCTGGAAGACTTCAAGTGCAAAATTCAACTTAAAATCCCCTAAACCCAAACCCAGACCACCACTTTTTGTGCCCATTCCACCACTTTTCGGCCACCAAAACCTCCGGAGCAACATACCACCTTGAAGCCCTTGCTTCTCTCTACGCAAACCACCCAAGAACCGCCCCTAAGTCAGATGGTGGTGGCCGAAATTTCATCCCAAAGTGGGCCTCTCGCAAAATCAACGATTTTGTGCTGTGCGAGAGGCCCACTTTGGGACAAAATTCCACCACATTCCGACCACCAAAACCACCGGAACAACACACCACCTTGAAGCCCTCACTTTTCTCTACGCAACCCAGCTAAGAAATGCCCCTAACTCTAACCATGGTGGCCGAAATTTCATCCCAAAGTGGGCCTCTTGCACAATCGACAGTTTTGTGCTATGCGAGAGGCCTAATTTAGGGCGAAATTCAACCACGTTTCGGCCACCAAAACCACCGGGCCAACACACCAACTTGAAACCCTCGCTTCCCTCTACATAACCCAATGAAGAATCACCCCTAACTCTAACCATGGTGGCCGAAATTTCGTCCCAAAGTGGGCCTCTCGCATGATCGGCGGTTGCGAAAAGCCCACTTTGGGACGAAATTTCGGCCACCACTGTCTGAGTTAAGGGTGATTCTTGGGTGGGTTGCATAGAGGGAAGTGAGGGCTTCAAAGTGGTGTGTTGATCCGATGATTTTGGTGGCCAAAAAGTGGTAGAATTTCGTCTCAAATTGGGGCTCTCGCACAGCACAAAATTGCAGACTATGCGAGAGGCCCACTTTGGGACAAAATTCCAGCCACCATGGTTAGAGTTTGGGGTGGTTCTTGGGTGGGTTACGTAGAGGGAAGCAAGGGCTTCAAGGTGATATGTTGCTCCAGTGGTTTTAGTGTCCGGAAAATGGTGGAATGGGGGCGCGAAAAGTGGTGGTCTAGGTTTGAGTTTGGGGGATTTTAAGTTGAATTTTGCACTTGAAGTCCTCCTGCTTCTATGTCCACGTGTTTCGGTGCTTTAGCTTTGAATTAAAACATAATAGTCCTAAAACTAAGTTCAGTGACCGTTTATGAAAGCGCATGAAACTTCAATGACCGTTTCTGCAAGTTTTAAATTTCACTGACCGTTTTGTGATTTTCAGGTAACTTCAGTGACCATTTGTGAAATTAACCCAATTTTCATTCACATTCTTTTACTCATTTTTAATCACACATTTTTCAATAAAATAATATTTTTCATCGCATCAATAAATTTTTTTTTTCAACCACGCATTCTCCATAAATTTACTAGTCAAAAATACATTCTTCCAAAATAATGTGGCTCAAACACACCCTTAGAAGATTGATAGAGAATGTGTAGTTGAAAAAAAAATTATTAATGTGATGGAAAATGTTATTTTATTGAAAAATATGTGGTTGAAAATGAATATATGAATGAGGATAAAAATTTTAATGTGTACCAAACATGAGCTTAATTACAGTTTTTTTATAAAATAATTTCACATAAATTTAAAATATTTCACTATTTATTAATCAATTTTTTTTTTAAAAAAAATTACTATTCCAAAACTTATTTTTTCCCAAAAATGGAGCTCAACAAGGGACTTGCGAATTTTGTGGAAAGTAATCTATTTTAAGAAAGACGGATTAAAAAGTAAAAAAAAAAATTATAAATTTACATATAAAATTATTTTATTGAAAAAAATGTATAATTAAAAATGAATTTTAAAACAATTGTACCAAATACGTACTTGGCACTAATCATGTAGGAAAAATAGAAAAAGAACTATAAAATATTCCACAAATACTAAGGGTCCGTTTGAATGAAAATATGGAGAATGGGTAAAAAGAAAATATTTTACCGAGAATAGAATTGCCTAAAAATTGTTTTATTGGGAATTATAGTTAATTGTGTTTGATTTGTATAATTTTTCACTTGAAAAATGTTGAAAATTTGGTATATGTTTGGCTTCGTTTTTTATGAAATTGTCCATTAAAGTGATTTTTTTCTACCATTGGCTATAGAATTTGTTACAATTGCTAAAAGAATTATCATACCGAATACTATCGTTTGACTTTATTTTGCATGACAATTGTTAATAAAAGTGATTTTTTTTTGTTACCGTTGTTTCTAGATTTTTTTTCCAATCGTCCAAAAAAATTGAAAAATAAATTTCCACCAAAATCAAAAGAAATGATTTCCACCAAATTCAAGAAAATGGGCGTGTGAGGAGAGTGGGAGGAAAACATTTTTTGGGTAAAATTTTGTCTATCAAACACTACAAAAGTTGGAAAATGAAAAAAAATACATGGAAAATGTAGTGTATCAAATGGGGCCTAAAGGTGTAATTCTCAAAATCTTAAATAGTTCAGAATTAATTATGCTTTATTCGTAGGTAGAATTATAATTGGGCTAAGTTCAATTATAAGCTTGTTTGATGCACATTTTGAGAGTAAGAATGCATTTTTATTGCTGATGTGATGGAGAATATGTGGTTGAAAATAAAAAAAAATATTGATGTGATAGAAAATATTATTTTATTGAAAAATGTGTAGTTAAAAATGAATAGGAAAATGAGAATGAGAAAATAATGTGGCTCAAACTGGTAATATTCCCAAGAACAAATAAAAAATAAAATACAAAAAATCTGGGGATTTTTTTAATGTTTTAATGGGAGCATTTTGTTAGACTTAACTTTAAAATTAAAAATACAAATTGTCAAAAAAAGACATTCCCTCTATCTGCCTAAGCACACCTAGTGGTCATATGTGGAGTTGATTGTTTATAATTTTATTGAGGAAATTGCACTATATCATTCAAACACTCACTAACTCTAAACTCGCCCCCCCTCCCCCGCTTCTCATTCAAATCGTCAACAACCCACGTCATCGACAACCACTGTTAATCAGTTTACCATCAATGAAGATCTCAAGGTTTGCTTTTTTCTTTCCTTTTGCATTTTTTGTTTTCTTATCATATATTCTTCAAATTTAGGGGTGTTTACTTTTTTTGTTCTTCGTATTTTTTTACCTCGAATTGGTACAATATGCCTTATTTTTCGATTTTTTTAATCTATTTTTCTAGTTTTATGAAAATGCTAACATCAGGGATTATGTATGTTATCTATAAATCTATTTCTTATAACTATGTTTTTCACTCTTCTTTCATGTAAATAATGGTTATTGGTCATTACAAGGTAAATTGAGTTTGAGTTTGAGTTTGTAAAATAAGTCAAAATTGAACCGGGACATATTTTGGTCAACTATGCACAAATAAGATCGGCTATTTTGCATTTTTTAGCATGCACGTGTGTCTTTATATTATTTTGCAGGGTTATGTGCATGTTGTTTAAGTGTTAGATCATTCTATTTTTATTCTTGAAAATGTCTTTTCATTTACATGTACAACTTATGGCTAAGTACATGAAAAGTGGTGCTATTTGAAACTATTAGTATAACATTCATCATGTTTTTAATAACCCGACCCTTCATGTCTTGAAAAACCAATATGAATGTGAAATGTAAATTTCAACCCCGATAGTAATGGAATCATCTATCGAGATAAACAGTTGTTCTCGACAGTTAGGCTTTGAAAGTATCAACGGTTGACTCACTTATCTCAACAGTTGATTCTGTAAGCCAAATTTTCTTAAGCTTTTCTTCCACATGTGGTTTTATGGGTTGAAATGTATGACATATCGTCATCTGAGCACCATTATGACTTCGTGAAATATAAATATCACGGTTATGGAACTATTTGTAGACATAAACTATCATTCTAAATGGAGAAGGCACCAACCAAAAGGTGTTTGCCCGAACTACCGGAGGGTCCATCAGCTAGTTGGGTAAATGAAGGGATTGGTTTAAAAAGCATTTGTCCCACTGTTTGGAGTTCTTATCTTTATGATTTTAGAATTGGTTGTTTCAAATGAAGGTGTTAACCCGAAAAGTGGTAGCTCGAACTATTAGAAGGTCCATTGGCTAGTGGGATAAAGGAGGCGATTGGTATGTGTTACTACTTTCATTTTAAAAAGAAAATGTCCAACTGTTTGGATTTGTTAACCTTTTCATTTGAAATTTTATTGTTTCGTATGAAGGTGTCGACCCAGAAGGTACATGTTCGGACAGTTACGAAGTTCCCAATGCTTGTGGCGTAATGGAGGTGGACGGTAAGTTCTGTATGGAGAAGTTATACAGTGTCAAATTCTAATATTTTACGTTAAGTATGTTCAGTTGAAGACAAATGTATCATTTCGATGTTATACTTCAAATGTTGGTAGAATTTGTTATTTTCTTCCATTATTTAATTTTATTAACTAATATGACACAAACCACTTTTGCATAGGAGTACACACTGATGTATCATTGGCATCAACCATACCTGTTCAAGGCAACGATGACGTTAACACAAATAGGCGACGATCAACATGTGTCGAGTGCCCGCTGCATCGACCATGACTCCATTCACGAGGGGGAGAAGAAAAAAAGTCAAGCAACGTTAAATGAGGCAACATATTAGATACATTGTATGAGCTAATTAGGGGAAAGAGTCACATATTCTCAAGGATAGCATAGATGTTGTTTCGAGTAGTTCATGCCGAGATAGTACTCTTGGTTGTGTTTATTTAACAATGGAAACATATCGTGATAGTATTTTGTGTAGCTTTTTACTTTAGATTTGTTTTCAAGTACCTAGTAGTGATGCACACGGATGTTTCATTTTGGTGTAACTGTCACTTAAATATTGTGTGCTTCTAGAGAAGATTCAATAGTAACACAGCAAAATTTGTTAATTTTGCAAGTAATTTATGCTTAGGTGATCAACTATATTTATGGTCTCTAGTTTTTGTCAGATATTCACGAGGTAACGTATGTACATAATGGTGTATATCTGAATATCGTTTACGCCCAAATTTTCAGTCTACTTTACTCATTTGCAATGAACTGTCAAGAATTACTTATACAATTTGTCGGAACCGACAGTTAATGAAATATATTGTCTAATAAACTACTATGCCCGTAATAATATTTCTGCATGACTAATGCATATAACTGATTTTGTCTAATTAATTGTTTGATCATCAAATGTGAACATGGAATAACGAGTTATCCAAGTTTTCATCTAATTGTGCAGTCCCAATATAAAAAAATTAATATACTTGGTGCATTATCATTTGAGATACTTTGTGCATTTGATTGATCTCGTCACATTGTAAATTTCGGTGAACATCTGCCACGACAAACAAAGGATTTTGGAAATTTGTATCCTCCCATATCAACAATTGGAAGCTCGATTTCCAAATAGTAAGGCATATAGCAGTTCCTTATGAACTAATATGTACCAATTTAAGTTTTCATTTTCGCGTATTTCTGCCGAATATATATTTATGTTCGGGACTTAGAACTTCAATTCCATTTAAGTGCAAGGATCATGAATACCAAGTTTGCCCTTTAACCGTAACACAACTCCGATTAGGGTAATACTTTACAATGGAAGTGGTTTTGTCCCCTCTACACTTCCATTCGTCATTCACATGAACAAACTTTTCTCCATGTGATGCGATGAATCTTAAATGATTACTCATACCTGAAATGTTAAGATTGCAACGATAAGAATTCCACACAATAAATATGTCAACATTTAATGATATGAAAGTAGAACTTTCGATTATTTAAATCCATGCAGTAGCAAAATGTGAAATCAAGGGTTTCAACAGTTTTCAAGTACCAAATTCGACATTTAAATTGTCTATCCCGACAGTTTTTAAATGTCGAGTTCGACAGTTCACATATATAACCCAACAGTTTCAAATGAACTATTCGACAGTTAAACTGTAGGAATTGTTGGAAGCTTGAAAACATGTATTTAGTACATTGGAAGAAATTATTCAAAACATTAATGGTGATAATCAATTCTCAAGTATAACATGACAATATCTTCCAAAAAATGAATAACTCAATGCTTCATTAAATATGAAATCATTCACGTTTTGTAAAGGATATTGGTATCTTTACCATTTCAAAAATATTTCAAAAACCAAACAAGTCAATAAATAATAGTTTCAAAAATTTAACCCATTACATTTGAGTATGTTGTATTTAACATTTCAACAAGAGTAAGCTATAAGATAAAAATATAAACAATTTGTAATAACTAACGTCTCAAAATGGATGATGAGTTCAATAGTAACATGTTCTTAATCAAGGAATGAAGAAGATGGAGGAGAAGTTAGAGTTTATTAATAGTAAGAAGATATGTGTTTATGTTAACTTTTCAAATTCCTTTTTTTTTTTTTTACAAAATTCATATTACTCAATATAGAAGATGTTTGGGAGAGATTTTAATTTATCAAACAATTGCTTTTCTTACCCTTTTTTTTCAAACCTACAGCCCACTGTGAGATAATTAGTCCAAGTTTGTGGCTGCCAACGACTTTATTTATGCTCCCAACGGATAGAATTCTGCTGAAAAGCAGAAATAGACACCCCCATAATATACATACATGCAATGTTTATAATATATAAACTAAATCATCACATCATAACATTAATGACATTCAAATCAAGTATTAAATGCTCATAAAAAGTGCCACAAGGGTAATTCGGACCTTCAACACAAAAAAGTGACATTTTTAGCACTAAAAGTGAAAACGACAAATTTTTGAGGATTTTCAAATTTAGGGCGTGTTTGAGACTTTGAGTCACATTATTTTGAAAGAATGCATTCTGAAATAGTAAATTGATGGAAAATGTGAGGTTGAAAAAAAGGAAAAATTATTGATATGATGGAAAACATTATTTTATTGAAAAATGTGTAGTTGAAAATGAGTAGAAGAATAATAATGAAAATTTTAATGTATATCAAATATGGGCTTAGTGACATTTATGAAAATTCCCATGTTTATTTTCCCACATGAATGTTATTCGGGGCATTTTCTTCAAGCCCGAGCCTAAATATAATTTTTTAGAACACCACTTAACCCTTGTCTAGGTTCCATTAAAATCAAATATTAAAAAATATAGTTTTAAATAGTAATTTTTTGAAAAATTCATGGTTAAAAAAGAGGAAAATTTCGCATTTACGTGTAATATTATTTTATTATAGAGGCCATGTTTGGTACAGATAAAAATCAAATTTTAATCTAAATCAAAGTGAAACTGTCAATATTAACCACATCTTTTATGAGTCTTACAACTTTTCAACTACACATTTCAAAAACTTTCATCACAATCTATTAAAAATCTAATTTTAATTCTCACCAAAGACTCGACGATGTGTGGCGAAATACAAAATGTATTTTAAATTTTTTTCAATAAAGACAGTCAAGGACATGGGTCCCACGGTGTTAGGAACGAAACAATTGGAGGTTCGTTAGTTTATATATCTCCTCCTCTATTAAAAGAGTGAATCCGCAGTTTACTGTTCATTTATGACCTATTTTGGTTTTCCCTGTTTATCCCCAGTTTCTTAACAAATTCCTCCTCTCTGTCCTCTATCTATATATTAAAAAGAGTTACTGTTCGGAGGGAAAAAAGGGTGGCGCCGAGAAAAAATATAGGCGCCGAGAATTTGCTTTTACCAATTAAAATGTAGGCGCCGAAATTCACTGTATTTTCTTTCTTTAGTCGGTCGTCGATTTTCGCCGCTTTTGTTTTTTGTTCGAAGGCGGTGCTGTTTAGGGTTTTACAACAGTGGTTGTATTTTCCTTATATAAAGGGGAAAAATGCATTTCATTTCATCACTTTGCAAATTGCAAATAAGAAGAAAAACAATTCCATTTCATCATCCTCTTTTCTCTACCAAGAAATTTTACGAATATTTATTCCATTTCATTCTCTCTCGTTAAGAAGCAAGTAAGCAACTGGTCTTGAAGCAACTAAGCAACTGGTCTTCCACTTGCAGTGGAACAATCTGAAATTTTCATACCGTTCAGCGCGGTAAGTAATTATGTAAAATGGTTTTGCCTTTTATATTAGTTTTATTTACATGTTTAGTGTTTAAATAAAAATGTGTTTATGTTTAGGAATAAGAAATTTTGTATAACTGTTATTCCAAACAAAGAAAGTTGATGAAGTGATTAAATGATTATGTAAAAGTTATTTTTTTAGTTTTGCATGTTTGTTCAGTAAATACAAAATTAAATACAAAATGATATTATTTTGTAAAAACAAAGTAAAAAAAACTTTAAGTGTTGGATGAAACAGAAAAAATTGCACAAAAAAAAAAGTATTGTATATAAAAAAAATATATATACAGCACTCCCTCCGCGAGCGGAGGACTGCCTCTTCTCGCGGAGGGCATAGCCCCCGCGGGCGGATCCCGAATGGGAGTACCTCCGCCAACGGAGGTAAACACCTCCGCTCGCGGAGGCATTGGCCTCCGCGAGAGGAGGCAGTGCTCTTTTGTGTTTAAAGCATAAACGACGGTGGTTGTATTCTTATATAAATAGTGGAAGAAGAACCTCCTCTCGCTGAGGTCCATTATTATTTTATTTTATTTTTTATTGTTGTGCTACCAATAATTTACAATTTTTATTGTTGTATTAATCATTTAACATTTTCAATGGAAGAAGAACCTCCTCTCGCGGAGGTCCATTATTATTTTATTTTATTTTATATTGTTGTGCTATCAATAATTTACAATTTTTATTGTTGTATTAATCATTTAACATTTTCAATATATTTTGTTCGTTCTTCTTCCAAAATCATTTAATAATTCTACTTATTTACAAATTATAAATACAATTTCACTTATTAATATATATACTTGGAGTTTTTATTTTTATTTATTATAAACTATAAATACAATTTCAATTGTTAATAATCCTAACAGTTACTAGCAATCTGCAAATAAGAAAAAAACTATTCCATTTCATCGTCCTCTTTTCTCTGCCAAGAAATTTGACGAATATTTATTCCATTTCATTCTGTCTCGTGAAGAAGCAAGTAAGCAACTGTTCTTGAAGCAACTAAACAACTGACTTCCACTTGCAACGGAATAATTCGAAATTTTCATACCGTTCAGCGGTGAGTACTTATGTAAAATGTTATGTTATTTTTATATATTCAGCGTTTAAATAAAATGTTAAGTGCTTCTGTTTAGGAATAAGAAATTTTTAATCCTTGTTATTCCAAATCAAGAAATGCATTCAGTATTTGTTTAAATACTGAATGCATTTCTTTAAATTCAGTATTCTAAAAATGTTCATGTTCAGTATTTATTTAAATAGAATAGAAATCATCCGAACACAGTAAAAAAAAAATTGTCGAGTTGGATGGATTAAGCAGACAAATTGCATGTGTTGTATAAAATTTTTTTTTACAATCCGAATGTTTCCTCCCTCGGAGAGGAGTACGAACGCCTCCGCTTGCGGAGGTCGTCCTCCGCTGGCGGAGGTAAGTACCTCCGCTGGCGGAGGCAAGTACCTCCGCGCGCGGAGCTGCTAACCTCCGTGAGCGGAGGTTCACACCTCCACGCGGAGGAACCAACCTCCGCGCGCGGAGGTATAAACATCCGCGTGCGGAGGTCTGGCGACATTATATATTATATATATGTGTTTTTGAATTTCATCTGACATTTTTTGGGACATAAAATTCGAAAATTATGTTTAACATTTTCAGTGTAGAATTTCAAAATCATTCAATAATTTTACATTAAATTATACATACAATTTTACTAAGTTATTTATTTTATTTTAGGGAGCCATTATTTTTGTTTATCCTATTTCGTTCCTCATTAATATTTTATAGAAATTATTTACTAATCTAAACAAAACAAAATAACATTTTTTCATATTAAAAATAAAATATATATTTTTTAATAATTTTGGACAAATAAATACAAAATATATATATATTGAATATTGGGCGTCATATTATATATATATAATTTTTTTTTAACCTTTTTTTCCTGCACTTTGTTGTACTATTATTAATTTACAATTCTCATTTTCTTGTTTACCTAACGTATACAATATTTTTATACATTTTAGGTGTATCCTTCCCTTGAAATTTACATTATAATATTTACCAACTGCCTTCAATTTATATTTACTTCTTCCTTGTAAACTGTATTGTTTTATTATATTTAAAGTGAATTTCTGTGCCCGAATTATTTTTTCCTATGTTCATAACAATTTTATTTCTTCATTTCCCTCATTTTCCAGCAACAATACTATTTTCCATTTTAATTTTTTTGTTTGTGTTTTACCATAAGAAAAATTTTTCCTTCCCAAAACTATTAATTTCTAAAATTAGAATTTATCTATCTACCAACTTTTTTTTAATAATACAAAATGAAATATTTTTCTACACAGACAGCTATTCAATATTTTTATTTTACTCTAAACATTTTGATAACCTTTGTAATTAATTTCTTTCAGTTCCTATATTCATCAGGTTAGGTTTCAACTGTTCGATATGAACACTTCGGATGGTAGTTTTGAAACAATGTCTTATCGTCAACAAGAAAATCAAAGAAAAAGATGTCGACGAAAAAGAGTTCAACATAGCTGCAATGATCACCGTAAAAGAATATGTAATCTTACATCAAATGGTGATGACATTTCGAATGATATACAAATTCAACAATCTGTAACACATCATGATCTTCAGGCATCTACTTCGGACCAAATGGTACTCCATACTTCCGATTCTACATTACCAATTAGTTTTAATTTAATTCATGTCTCCTTTATTTTAAATTTCATGTTGGAATTGGATATTACATATAAAGAAGAAGAAAAAAAGCAAAAAAAAAAAAAAAATGAAACCTCCGCGTGCGGAGGAAATGGCACAAGAAGAAAAAAACATAAAAAGCCAAGAGTTATACACTGTAATATAAAGGGAAAAAAAAGGCAAAAAAAAATAAATTTGAAAGTCTCCGCGTGCGGAGGTTCCAAACCTCCGCACGCGGAGGATCTGGGCCTCCGTGTGCGGAGGCTTTGGCGGAGGTTCCAAGCCTCCGCACGCGGAGGCCCAGATCCTCCGCGTGCGGAGGTTTGGGACTCCGCGCGCGGAGGCTAATTACTTTGTTTTTCTGCTTTTTTTTTTCTATTTTTGTGCTAATAATTTACTCAATTCTCGATCCATTCCTTCAGCAATATCACCCTTAATTTTCTCAAGACAGGTCCTTTTATGCAAAACTTGTACTATTTTATGTGAATTTTGTTTTCTTAAACGATGTAGGTTTTGTTGGTTAAGGTAATATTTGATTTTTCTATTGTTTGTAGAAGTGTTCTCATGGAAAATTGCAATATCATGGATGCAGCTCAAATACGAGAAGATTTTTGTTTCCTTCAATGGCCATATATGGATACAGTCATGTCTCTGCGAACAAGAAAGGAAATTCCTTTACAGGTCTCAGAATTTCCCGATGATTTATTTTATTTACTTTCTAGTAACTATTCCTTGGTTTTCCTTAATTCATTTTCAGATTGTATAAACCTTGATTGCGATTAATGTTTTAACAACAATTAATACTTGGTCCTGGGGACGATATACAGTAACTCAATCTCTCAGGTACTTTTCTATATACTGGTTTGGTTTCATGCTACCACAATTTTATATTTGTGTTGATGCTCAAATTTTCATGTTTATATATCCTATTTTGGGGGAAAATTAGTTAACGCCTTGAAATGTTTGAATAATTGGTTGCCTTATTGTTGGAAGCCTGTTGCTTTTATATATATATGGACTTTCACACAGGAGATTTGTGTTCTCTTTTATGAACTCAGTTTTGATGTTTATTTGTAATTAACTGAGCATTGACATTTAGTGTTCCATCCTTAAATCGTCAACGTGTAATTTAATGAAAAGTTGGGCATTTAGTTACTCATTTCTTCATGGATCATGTAGCATAAAGAAGTCTTGATAGAGATCTCCATTGGAAGAAAATTGATAGATTTTCGTGTTGATAATACTCGTGTTATGTTCTCGTATTCTGAGGGCTCTTTCAAATGATTAGCTTATTTTCAAGGTTAAAATATAGTTATTTCGTTGCGAAGAAGGGAAATTAAAAGCGTTGTCCGATCAATAAGGGTTAATATATAGAATTGTGTAAAACGGTTAAAGGTCGGACTTTCTGATGATGATTGATGGCGGGGGAGGGACCTGAACCCTAAATAAGTTATGTTTGCTTTTGTTTCTTTTCACTTACTACATCTTTAGGAATTCGATTAATGCTCATTGGAAGTGAAACATTAATTTCGTTCTAAGTAAATGATTTGGATACTCATAAATAAGACAATAACCTCTTACCTTTTTCAGATTTTGTTTAGTAGTAAGAGAGTATAATGTTGTCTACGATACGATATATAATGCCTTTTACTCCTGATGTTGAGCTTAAATGTTTTTGGTTCCATGATGAAGATGGGCTGAACTGATATACACTGTATTTATGTTTTTTTAGCGGGCATGCTGATGTTTCTGGGACTATAACTCGTAGGCTCATGTTTTTCATGCGTGATTTAGTCACTGGATATGGTGGAACTGTCAGAAATTCTTATGCGAATCAAATTGTTCAGTTCTCCTATGGTTCTGATGCCGTTTCTACTACCCATAGTGATGCTCTTGATGCCTCGAATGAGAGGCTGTATGCTTGTAATTTGCCGGGTGGTCATTCTGTTGGTTCATTGGTAGCTTGTGCCATTTCAGAGGCTTCATACAGTACTTTGGATCAACCAGTCAGTGCATTTGAACCATCACCTCTGTTAGCTCTAAAAGTTCTCTCTCCAGCACAACTCTGGATATACTTCTGTTTTTTGCATTGTGCAAGTTTACTGTGTAGGCCAAATTCACTATTTATCACTTAATGTAATCTCATGCGCTTCTTTATGCATATATATTTGCTGAAACTTCATGAAGTGCTTGGAGAATTTAGAGTTGATTAACTACGTTTCTATTTAGTTTTCTGTTGAGAATGCCTGACAAAATCTTGCCTATTTCAATTTAACCATGCTCTAAATTGTGAAATTTGTGAGGTTGTATTTCAGTTCACTAAATTGCCAAGTAAGATCTAAACTCTTGAGTGGGAAGATGAAGGTGGTCCGCGTCTTTTTCTTCCTCCTTGTATGGAACAATTGATGTTGGTTATGGATTTACCTTTTCCCGGTCAATCAGTAGAAGCTTCGGCTCAGGCTCAAAATGCTCCATTTAAATTTCCTATGAGCAAAGAAATTTGGATAACAATATGATCATTATAATCACTTCAATTCAAATTTGTTGTTTATATGCTGGCTTCATATTTAAATATGTTACATGTTAGCACATCACCAATTCTTTGTCTTAAATATAATTTATTATTTGTGTTCGCTAGCTCATGTGTAGGTTTATTCATGTCCCTCTTCTCTCCGTGAGTTTCCAAAGCAAGGTAACAAATTTGTTTCCATGTGCTTCTGCAGATACGTTCCATGAAGTAAAAGGAAGCGTGATAGGAGAAAAGAGGTATTGCTACTTGTGACTTAATCTCATATATAGTGTAGCTCTACTCATAAATGCTCCTACATCATTTAGTCCCATGTTTGCTTTAGATAAAAATTAGATTTTTAATACATTTTGAAAAAAAGGTGATGAGATATGTGGTTAAAAAGTTGTGGATCCCATGAAATATGTGGATAAAATTGATTTTGGAGAAAACTGAGTTTTAAGAAATGGGGATCAATCAACGGTTAAGTTCATGATGACACAAAAGAGCCATGTGGCAGCATTCCTAGATTTAGGCACAAGAGTTGTTCCAAGTTGCAATTTTATGCGAAGTTAAGTGTTTAAGCGCAATTATATACATTCCTGTAGGAAACTTTTTGATCATAAAATGGTGACCACATTAGCAGTTTTAAGATGTGACTAACCTGCTTATATGTTTTAAAAATGTTTCTTAATAACTTTAGGTTTCATGGGGGCTGATGAAATCTTTTAATCTAGGTGTGGACTTACTATATTTCTAATAAAAAAGATTTATGTTGTATTTTGCCTAAGCCTTTTTCTTTCTGTCTACATACATCTTAGGAAGTTGAAGCAATGTAGTACCCATTTGAAGTTAACAAAGGCTTATAGGTTAGGTTCTGTTCCCAATTTCTTAAGAAGACAACGCTGAACTTTGATAGCACAACTGCTTCTACAGGTGCTGTAATAAAACATAATAGGTACAAATCCTACCATTAAAATGTAAATATCATTGTGCGTTAGGTTTTAAAACAAAACTCTGGGGACTTCAATTAAGTTAAATATCACTTTTGTATATTTTATTTGGTGTTAATTTGGCAGCTAAGATGGGATTTTGGCGTAGTCTGCACTTCAATTTCATTTGGATCTATATTTCTCCTGTAGTTTCGAACTCCATTTGGTGTTGTAAATTATAGATTGTATAGATCCGAAATTACATTACAAATGCCTGCGCTTAAGATGGGAAACACCCTTCAAAATTTACTGTTTGCCAACCGATTTTTTATTTTATTTTCTGATTCTTTTGCTTATCGATTAATTGTGGCAAGGACGATGATACAATTAGATGCATGAGAGGTGAATATCTCTTTGAATTCAATTACTGAGGCTGATTGATATCCTGACCAGCTGATGATCATAAAATAATTCTCTCTCTCTCTGGTACATATATTTTGGTATTGATTTCTGGTGGCAGGGATGATGAAAATCATAAACTCCAATTTGTAAGAGGTAAATTTCCCTGGTGAAGTTGAAAATTATTGCTTATTATAGAAGAAGAAAACTCTCTTGTTCAAGGGTCCAAACAAAATGTGTTTGTTGAAAGTTTAATGTGGTCAATTTCTTTGCTCGAAAAGCTCAGCCTTTAAACTTGTTAAAAACAATTCAATGTTGAATGATATTATTTTTAGTTACAAAAATGATGGCTCATTTCTATCGGATTTTCTATGTCAACACTTAGAATATGAACAACTTGGCCTATATAACGATATATTTTTTGATTAAGTTTTTTTTTTACACTTATTTGAAAAAAATTCTGAAAGATAGTTCGAATCTCATTTTTTAAAGTATTTGCAAATTTATCATTTATGCATTTCGCTATTATGAAGCTGCGGGTGACTATGTATGGTTTTTTTTTGTGGCCTGGTTGTGAGTGATGGCCAATAATGAACTGGGTGACGCATCGTTGATTTTGATTTCTTTAAAGTGTAGGAATCTCACAAAGTTGAAACTCCGTGCCTGTAGCGCAATAACTGAAAATGCAATGGCCGCTTTTGCCTGAAACCTCAATACCTAACCTGGGTACCCCTCTACCGAGGATTGTTGCAAGTACTATTATTATTGTGGGTACCCAATTGGAAAAGTGCTCTCATAGGATTTCTTGATCCTGCTCTAAGAAGTATTTGAAGTGTTGGAGATTCCTTCCTGCTGCTCAAAAAAGTGTTGGATGTACTGCTCTGAAGAATATTGGAAGTATTCAGGAAGGTATCATTATTATTCGTATGCTGACTCTAATAATTGGATTTGATCCAAAAATGTCAACTCCACTTTACTATCAAATCATTGTAGATATTTTCAGCTCTTTATTGTATCTCCTAATCCTGTATTCTATTTTGATCAATCAATATGATATTTAAGGTTTTTGTTTTACGTTGTTATTATCATTAAATAGCACGCTAATAAACATATAATAAGTACAAAACTCGTGCATCGCACGAGGCGCCAACTAGTATATAAAAAAAAATGAACGATACCAAATGGAGGCTACTGTTTACACTCACTCGACGTTACAATCATCAAATGAGCAAATAGTAAAATCAATCACTATTTTTCTAATCATAATATTTTGAAGTTGGAAAATTGAAACAAATGGCATAACACAAGGGACATAAATTACTTTATTTAAAAGTTAAATTTTTGAAATATGAACACGTTTATTTATTCACATCAATTATCCATGAAAAATTGTTAGGTAATGCAATTATGTGATAAGTAAATTATGGCCGTTAGATCACCAGTCTTACGACTAATGAAACTTTTAGGTAAAACTTTGAAAATATTGAATGGTCAATTCACCGACTGCCTTTGTAAATTTCATTTCCAAACAAACATCGCAATCACAACCAAACTGTTGACTTTCTTTCGATTTGATTATTTCTTTTGATATTTTCTCTTGACTTTGAGGATTGACACAATTTTTTCTTCTGATTTCTGCCACCGACACGCATATATTGAGAAATATGGTTTTTTTTTTTTTTTTAAGTTGGATTGATTTTTCATTGTGCACAAAACAAATTTGACATTCGACGAATGAGAAAGAAAAGTTATGTAGTCCTCGTTGAGTTATAATTAGTAGAATATTTGTGTTTTCACGATTATTTATAAAACAAAGCTCGATTAAATATAACGTTACGTTAGTTGGATTAATTTTTCCATGTGAATAAAACCGAATTCGATATCAGATGAATGCGAGAAAAAATTATGCAGTCTTGGCTGACATTATAATTGGTAAAATACTTGCTTCTTTGAGATTATCTTCGAAACATGACTCTAAAGTGAAATTTCGCATCCATCGTGTTGTACAATTCTTTCGTGTGTACCCGATGGGAGAGAAAAGTTGGGCAGTCCTCGTTCATCATATTTGGTAGAATAATTGTTTCTTTAAGGTTGTTTTTAGGACAAGGCTCAATTAATTGAAATGTTATATCTGTTTTATTGTGAAATTTTTTTCACATGAACAAAATCATATTTGCTATACGAAGAATGACGAGAAAATTTGCAGAGTCTCGTTGAAATCATTATTAATAGAATATTTGTTTCTTCAAGATTATTTTTGAAGCAATACTCACTCTAAAAAGTGAAATGTCACATCCATTGTAATGTTGAAGTTTTTAACAAAATCAAGTTCTACCTTCGATAACCGAATGTGAGAGAAAAGTTGAGTCTTCCTGACTTTTTGCAAAACATCAATTATGATAGACCTTGTGATATATAATTGATAGATTAGTTATTTTTTCTAGATTATTTGTAAAACAAGTTGTGGATAGACAAAATGTCACGTTTGTTGTCTTGTGTACTATCTTGTTACCATCTCATGGCACAATCAATTTACATGTACATACTATAGAATACTTCAGCATATTGTGGTGGAATTACGAATAATGTGGGTTGTCGTTGGAATTTGTACGCACAGATTGTCAAGCCAACTTAGTGAAAAGTGAAGTTTTTTCTTTATGGTGAAAGATTACAACGTTTCTCTTTACAACAATGATGCCTCTCTTTTCTTTGAGGAGATTTTTGAAATATGATCAAGTATTGTAAAGTTAGTTGTAATGTGAATCTCCTCCCCTTCCTTTTGGGTTCCATATTCTTTTTATAGTAAAAAATATATGTGTACTCTGTATTTCACGTCTTGTCACCCGTAATTCCGAGCCAAAGAAGTACATTTGTTGGTATGATTAGATTGGCTGCCAAGCTAGGGTTGTTAGGTCATTATGGGTTAATCCTGCAGGTGGCCCCCAATAATTAATGAATTACTTAGGGAAGGAAATTTAGCTGTTTGATTGGTGGATTATGTGGACGCCGACGTCAGAACTTTCCATGTGCATTTAGTTGATTGGTAGTCTACATATCTCGTCAATGATTTTCAATCATTATATTTCTTTTAATCTCGATAAATTACATAAACTTCTCGTTCAAGTAAAACAATAGCCGACCTGACCTTAATAACTAACCTCGGGTGTCAACAATCGAACCGACTTCACGTTAGGACCCACTCATCTTTTATAATAATCCGAACTTAATTGACCTCGGAGGTCGGACATCAACAATGTGTATGAAATATTTCCGATATCGTACCATAATTTTCTTGTTAGAGTTGAAGTAATTTGTCGTACAATGGATTCTCGTTTCTGCTAAATTAATAACAAATTGTCCCTCTATCAATCAGACAAATCGAACCATAGGGAAAAAAAGTAAATAAAATTAAAATGTTGCATTTCGTGTACAAGTTTAATTATTTCTGTATTATTCTGTAAAAATATCATATCTTCTTCAACGGGTCACCCAACCCCCACGCACGAGGTCCAAATACTGCTCGTCATTTATAAAATAATTGAGACAGTCCGTCGACATCTTTTATTATTCCAAAACACTCAATTCTCTCCTTATCTCTGCAGATCAATCAATGCCCGGAGATATTTTCAATTTCCAATAGCCACTCGAGATTCTTTCTCGATTATTTAGTGTTCTTCTATGCTTCCTGTACCCATTGATGATCTGCTTCATTTTGAAAGAATTGTTGGTGGTGAATTCTATGAAAACACGTACTTTGGCTGCAGTCTTATTCAGTTGGAAAAATATTGGGCAGTGAAGGACTTCGCTACTTCATTTCTTTAGTTGGGCACCAATTGCTCGTGAGTATAGTTTTTTGAGGGTTTTGCTTCAAATGTATGAAAATTGCTCAAGTTTTGATATCGAGACTAGTTGAAGATAATTGCGTTTATTTAGAGGGTTTAGAGAAAACGATTTAGGGAGAAATGGGATCTGAGATTGGGTTTTACACTGGAACAGAATTTAATTTGGAACCCAAATGGTTGGTCGACCCGAAACTTCTGTTTGTTGGTCCAAAGATCGGAGAAGGTGCTCATGCCAAAGTGTACGAGGGAAAGTAAGTTGACTTTTATTGTTACGTTTGAATCTTCATTGAAGATTACAATTAAGAAATTATAAGCATCAATTTCAAGCTTTTAAGCGTATATTTAACACAATCTTTTGATTGATTTCAAGGAGCACTTTATTAACTCCGCTAAGTTGTGCCTTTTCAATTGTTTTATATGGGGGGATGTTTGGGCACCCATAATTTTAGTTCACCATGGGTAGGGACACTATTGCTGAGAGGAAGCGCTCCTTGCCTGAGGAATGGCCGTCTTTAGCACTCTTGGGATGAGATCACATCTCTCTCTTTTTTTTTTTTCTTCTTCTCAGTCACACATTCTCATTAAAATAATATTAAACGCAAATAAAAAAAAAAATTTACTTCTTTTTTAACCACGCATTCTTTTTCAATTTACTATTTCAAAATACAATCTTAACAAAATAATAATGGGGGCTCAAACACCCCCATGACCTCTAAATACCTCTGAAGATAAGCACTTCGAAACTTCTGTAACTTATCAGTATTTCAGTTTCTGAAATGTGAGAACCAAAGCATTTCAGATACAGATTTCTGCTGTATAAGGTCATTAGGCTTGGCCGTTGGGCGTTAGCAGTTTTCATTCATTGTGAAGCAGTTAGCTAACCTTTTTTGTTGGCCATCTTTTAGATACAGAAACCAGAATGTGGCTATCAAGATTGTTAATAAAGGGGATACACCGGAAGAGGCTGCCAAGAGTGAGGCCAGATTTGCAAGAGAAGTTGCTATGTTATCCAAAGTCCAACACAAAAACATGGTTAAGGTTGTGTCGATTATCAAACTAGTAGTTTTTCATGACAGTGTTGAGATGTTGCATCCTAGTACGGCCATGCATATGAATATACATACATACGTGTGCTGATACTGTATATCCATCCATGAATAACATGTATGCATCTAGAGAGAGTAGTGACTTTGTGTAATAACTGTGAAATGTGGCTGCTCAATACAATTAATCTTATATGTTTGCATATGCTGTGTCTATCACTTATGAACATATATGTGTTCATGCTTATGCATGATATGGTATGTGTACATTTATTAGAGAAAATATTCTTTATGTGTGGATGCTGAATTTCACGTTGAATTTCTTCCTGGGTTTTGACCCTATTTCGCTACAGTTTATTGGGGCTTGCAAGGAACCTGTCATGGTCATTGTTACCGAGCTTCTGCTTGGTGGTACACTGCGAAAATTTTTGTTGAACAGGCGGCCAAGGTGTTTAGATATGCGAGTTGCTATTGAATTTGCACTTGATATAGCTCGTGCATTTGAATGTTTACACTCGCATGGAATCATACACCGTGACCTTAAACCTGGTAAGAGTTTCACATTAACTCAAGTGGACCCGAAAGACTAAAGAGCTAGAAAATAAATAAAAGGTGTAGTCGAACCTGCACTGAATGGGCCTAAGATTAGGTAACAACTAAAGTGTGAAATACCTTTCACGTGGAAAGAAATGTCATTATACAGCCAGTGAAAAGAAAGATATGATAATTTTTTTTCAATGCTTAAGAAAATATTTTCATAGTATGTATACCATTGTTGCTGTTATATAGTGTTTATATGAACAAGTCCTTTTTAAACTATTTGAATAATATTTATCTCAGTTGTTGAACCAGAAAGAAATTAGCTTATTTTCAGAACTTGGGATTAAACAATACTACGGAAATTCTATCTGTCACGATTAAATTAATTAATTAACCAATAAGGGGAACACAGTTTGCACATTTTACAATATATGAAAGGTATCAATATGTGAATGTCGTGAAAAAAGCTGAGAAATTTTTTTTTTTTTTTTTTTTGTATAGATGTCTGCAACTGAGATCACATATCTTGCACTATATTTGTGAATTTTACATGCACAATCTCTGAAGCAGAACTAAAATTGTAGGTGCCGAGTGTCTGTATGCAGTACATAACTGGGGGAGAGAGGTTCTTTAGAATCAATTATTATCCTTTTGGCAGAAAAGCCTTTCTCAGTTTCTCACATAAGTTTTGTTCTGAAAGAAATATATAATATATTTTTTATAAAAAAGTTGTTTTTAATAATAAGCGAGCAGGACTCTTTGTTTACTGATCTTACTTTCAGACATTTAGTAGCATCAAATGCTTGGGAAGTACAGAGTGGACTAAAGATGCGTAGCAATATTGTTATTTTATGATACCCGAGTTACTCTTTCCTCCGCTGAAACTATCTAATCCGTTCGTTAATGTTTTTCTTTCCTCTAGAAAACTTGCTCTTGACAGCAGACCATAAAACTGTTAAGCTGGCGGATTTTGGTTTGGCAAGAGAAGAATCATTGACAGAGATGATGACTGCTGAGACTGGAACCTATCGCTGGATGGCTCCAGAAGTAGTTCGATTAACCTTTGTTCTTGTTTTTGTTGACTCTTTTTCTGTTTTTGTTTTTTTATCAACAGGATCACTGAAAATCTCTTCCTTTTTGGCTAATGGTTGCAGCTCTATAGCACAGTCACCCTTCGTCATGGAGAGAAAAAGCATTATAACCATAAGGTGGACGCTTACAGTTTTGCAATTGTGTTGTGGGAGCTCATACATAATAAGTTACCTTTCGAAGGCATGTCAAATTTGCAGGCCGCCTATGCTGCTGCTTTTAAAGTAATTCCCTTCACTTAAATCGTATAACGTATAGATAGCCTCGAGTCAATAAAATGCAAATATTTTGTTCAATGTGTTGGCTTAATATGTAGAAAAGATGCTACCCTTATTTTAGGTTATGTAGAAAAGACACCGAAATGGGGAAATTCATCACAACATTGAGGATTCTTCTTTATACACTGCCTCCCTTTTTAGTGTCTGGCTGCCTCTCATTTTTTTTTCTTTCCCTGATTTGATGATTCTAAGGATAACTTCGTTAGTGCAACTGAAAGACTTCTCATTATGTTTTAAAAAGGCCGCTTGTATATGGGGTTTTGTGTTTTAGTCTATTATTTGTTACTTAAAATTTGTACCTTCTCAGAATGTGAGGCCAAATGCTGATGATCTTCCTGAAGATTTGGGTTTAATCGTGACTTCGTGCTGGAAGGAGGATCCAAATGAGCGTCCGAACTTCACTCAGATAATACAGATGCTTTTGCATTACCTCTCAAGAATTTCACCACCCAAACCTGTTGAACCACCCAAGATTTTCACTTCCGAGAATGTCGTCTTCCCACCAGCATCTCCAGGCACAAGCGCTTTGATAGCAGGGAGAGATGACAATGGCGACACACCAATGGAAAACAACCCAAGAGGATTCTTCTCTTGTTTTCACCAGTGCTACTAATCTCTATGCATGTTTGCTATATACTGATCAAGACGCGACAATGTTAGTGAGCAAGATTTTAGCTTCCTTCTCTTAGATAATGGAGATTAGGTTGCTGTGATGTATAATGTATTGTAGCTGTAAAATAAGGTCCATCCAAAGGCCTTTACTCCATTAATTTTTAAGATTTCCATATGAATTATTAAAGAGGAAATTGCACTCTTTTTGGCTGTGCATTTACAAAAATGTCACTTTTTTTTAAGTCTGTGCAAAATCGTCATTTTTGGACATTTTTATCCTTCTAGATAATTTAAATACCTGACATGTCCTTCATTAAATGACATTTGACTAGATGAAAAATTGTACAAAAACTGTGTAAATGTCAGGGAAGGATCTGTCATTTTAAAAAGGCAAAAGAAGTGAATAATTTCACCGAATAATCCTCATTTTCTCATTCATTTTCTCTGTGTATTGCTGGTTTGAAGTGGGAGATAGATCCAGTGGGTAAGAAACTTCTTTCTTTTCTTTTTCTTTTTTCTTCTTAATTGTTGCAATTTTATTTATAGGTAATCAAATTGATTTTGTCATACATAATCAAGGGTTTGTGTGAAATAGAGATTTTATTATTACTAGTTTTTGTCCGTGCAATGCACGGATTGAGTTATTTTGAAGGTAACGTTAGTGTGTTAAATATGTTAAATTATTATGAAAAATCGAAGTATGTGAAGTAAATTGAAGTATTTTTTGACCGAATTGACGAGTGGTGCCCCTTTAGGGGCTCAAGGACGTTGACCCCGATGGGGATCAATCTGTCCGGTCGGTCGTGGGGGTCGAGGGGGCAGCGTTCCTCGTGGGGGCTCGGGGAAATTTTGATTTATATGTACGTATGACATTGAATATTTTCTAATTTATTTGAGTGAAATTATTAATAAATGAATGGCGTAGGTGTGAAGACACGAAAGTACTTTTGAGTTTATGTAGGTATAGAATAAAACAAAAAACTTAAAATGTTGCTCTCAAAAGGAATTCTATTTTTTGTGTATGTATTGAAGAGTTTATCTGTTGGAAATAATTTCTATTTTAGAAAATATCAAATATGATGAAAGTAGGAAAATATAATATTTTTATATTTTTTAAATATAAAAAAAATTGCTTGCTCCGCATGCGGAATGCTCCGCACTTCAAACAATTCGAAGCAAATGCTCCGTGTGCACATCAATGCCCTGCAATTTTTTATTTTATTTTTAAATAATCTATAACAAAAGCATGATTTTTATATGGAATTTATCTAAATCAAAAGCAAAAACACATACTCATGTTTAATCCCATAATCAGTAAGCAAATCCACATGCTCAAAGTTAACCCATATATTTCATCTACAAAATCACAATAATCTCCAAAAATTTACAATTCAGATTGAATTATCAGTAATCAGTAAGCAAACCCACAACTAATTCAACTAATTCGGGTTCCTTATCTCTATCTCACCTGATAGTCTTCTCCATTTTCTCTTCTTATCTTTTTCCCAAACTTTTCTGTTTCCTGAAGATATATATAAATGCAAAGACCATCGCCTAAGGAAAATAAAGCCACCGCCTTTCACCGCCTTCATTTTTTACCAAATCTTCATAATTTGATTTTCTTTTTTCTCTTCTTCACTTTAATTAATTTTTGTTCCAACGTTTTATTTCTTATGACGATTCACCGCCTACATTTTTGGGGAAATCTTTATAAGATCATCAGTATTTTGTTTCTTATGGGAGATAGAAGAGGGATAAAATGGGAAGAAGAAATACGTCCATAATGAACAGTAAATGAAGGGTTCCCTCTTTTAATAGAAGAAGGATTATTATTATTATTATTATTTTGAATTTATGGGTATGCCATGCCTCCGTTTAAAAAGGAAAAAGAGACAAGAAATATTTAAATTTAAGGGTTTTGTGTTGTTGCTGATTTTTATTTTTATTTTTCAGGGAATTGGGGCATTAGAAACTGAATTACAAATGTCTCATATAAATTAATTATTTTGTAAGTTTTTGGTTGTAATGGCCAATTTTCATGCCAATAAGCTTAGTATATTATAAAGTGGTCGGTTGGGTTTGGGGAGGGGTGGAGCAAGTTTTCATTTTTCATTTGTTGGGGTTAAATTGCAATGTTCTTCATTTCCATAATATCTTTATGCATCCATTTCTATACCAACTCAAAATATGCTTATTGGACATATATAGCATGAATATTGTAAAATCGATGATGCCAAGATTGATGGTCCACCTATATGAGAAACAATAAAATTAAAAATGAAGATATTCACCAATAAGTGGAAGTGATACCAGTCCATTCAATATTGAAAGCCATTTTGGTGTATATTCCCTAGCTAATATTGAAAGTCAATCCAATTTTGAGTCAGTAGTCAGGACTTGCTTAGTCATTCTTGTTAGGTTCTGCTCTTTATCTTATGGGAATTAACTTGGAACTCTGCTATAGATGTGTTTGCCTGGTAGGTGCCATTTAAACCAAGTGTATGTATTTAGTTGTACTATGCTTTAAGGTGAGTGAAATCATTGTTTAAGCTTCTCCTCAGGTGGGGTTTACTTTCAGTTTGTGAGTGCATCCTCTGGTCTGCTTGGCCTGCATCCGTAAATCAAATTAATACTGCAAGATACAGCAAAAAGAAAGTAAAACGGAAACAATTCGTAAATATGTTTGCAAAACAGTTAATTCGTAAATATGCCATTTTGGATCTCAACCAGAAAAGGGTGCCCTATAGTTTATTGAAGTAGAAGAATAACCTGTTGAAAAATCACAGTCGTTGTTGCCATTTGCAATTGATTTTGTAGTTTATTATCTAGTCTCCAAATTGGGAGTTTTCTTTGACAAGATGCTGCTACTGTTAAAGTCTTGGGGGATCTCTCAAATCCTCTTCTAGTTTTGCCTCTTCAACCGTATTCATCAACAGTTAACTTTGATGTAGAGGTTAATATAGAATCTGATGTCCCGAAACTGAGTAATCTTGTTGGTGCTGGATATCAGGCTTTTGAAGAATCAGTGCTGGACGAGTTGAAAAAGGTTGGTGCAACTGCCTTGAAAATGTTATTTATGTCATTCTGCATGTTATTCTCGTGTCCTCACATTATAACATATCAATTTATTGTCTATGGACATGCTTTTACTATGATATTTTCCATTTTTCCCAAGTATTTGACTGGGCATAATCTTGCCATCACTCGCTAAAAATAGGAAGCTAGATTTTCATGTTTCCCACATATTTGTTTGGTTGAGTTTGTTACCATTGTCTCCAAGAGAGTTGGGATTGATTTCAGCACGTGATTGCAATTCTATGAGATGGGTCACCCTCACGATTTCTATCGTGCATTCACCGAGAGACCTTAACTTGTTGTAAAGCTAAAGCAGGTTGCCTGTTGTATATTTGCACGTGGGTTTGTTGATTTCCACAACTTATGTACATGGAATATTTCATTGTATTAACCTCTATGTTAAAATGATTGAAGTGAACTATTTAATTTGTCGTAATAAAAGTCCCGACAATTATGAATTTTTGATAGATTAATACTTCTCGACAGATTAGTTATGTGACCTATCGTCATTATGAACTGTCGTTCCCAATAATTTGTCTATGTTATTATCAACAGATGACTAAATATCTACATATGAGTTGAGTTATTTGTCGATATGGAATGTCGTTCTCGACAGTTAAATGCAGTATTTCTCGACATATGGCAACTTCTCGATAGATCAATTTGGCAGTCATCTGTCCACATGTCTAACTTTAGTTCATCTGAACATTACATGTGTTTTTTTTTCTTTCTTACTCATGTGTTTCACATTAACGTGTAAAAATTATTATGATCTGATCTTCTTTTCTTTGTTGTTATACTTTGTTAGTATACAGACTAGAAATCAATGACATGATTCGTTAATATTGCAAATGCTGTTTTGAACTAGATGGATTGGGCATCGCCTCCCAAGGTCTGTGCCCGAATGACCAAGAGGTCTATTGCCTAGTGAGAAGCGGGATGTTAATGGTACGTATGTAAAGTATGATGAATTCCAAATTTTGAAGACTTTAATCTTGTTGTCTAGTATACAAACTAGAAATCGATGACGTGATTCATTAATATTGCAATTGTTGTTTTGTACTAGATGGAGGAGGAATCGACCCCCAAGATCCGTGCCCGAATGACCAGGAGGGTCTGTTACCTAGTAAGAATGAGAAGCAGGATGTGAATGGTATGAATGTGGAGTATGAGTCAACTGTTGAATTTTGTTTATGTACTGTAAGAATGTTGAGTTGAATACTAATGTTAAATATCTTCTCATGATTTAAATGCAGATGGTACAACAACGTTGGGTGATGCCATGAAAGAAACTACGCTACCTACTTCTAATGCCATGGTCCAACTCGAAGGTAAGTTCCCAAAGAAGGATTCATGATATTGTTTTTAGGTAGCCGAGCAGATAATTAGATGTTGGTAGGCTATGTTATATTAGTATTTTGCCTTTTGCGGATAACTAATTCAGCCCATACTACTTTTGTGCAGATGATGTCACTTACATACTAGTGACAACCACCTTACTCGTTGAAGGCAACGATGCAGTTAACACGAAGGGAAGGAGGAAGAGAGTAAAGAATTAGAGTAAAAAAAAATTTGTTTTGCAACTTTTGGATGTACAATGGATGTTGATGTCCTTATGATATGTCAACTGTTAAATTTATCACTCATCGTTAAGTCCGCCGTTTCTTTTGTACGCGACATTCGTTAAGTCTGTCGTTTCTTATGTCAATTGTTGAATTTATCAGACATCGTTAAGTCTGTGCTTTTAATGTTTTTGCCTGATTCAGTATAAAGTAAGTAGATCTTTAAGAATACCTATTTAATTATAGGACATGAGTTGATTTCCCGACATTTCACTTTAGTAGAGACATGGCATCGTGTTGAACTGTCTTGCCGATAGTTAACCACAGTAGTTCTCGACAGATGCCGTTATCTCAACAGATGAACTGTGGATGCCGACATTTTCTGTTAATTGGGGAAATGTTATATGTTATCCATGTTGAAGTTGGAATACTGTATTGTTGTTTAAATGTCGTAATGCAGTGAATCAACATCTTCATAAATCCTCATTGAATTCATGGTTGGCGAGTCATAGTTCATTGCATATTGGTGCTGACAATATGTTGAAGTATGTCAAAATCCCAGAGGACCATACTACAATTAAGATACAAAAGTACTAATGAAAATTGATTTCCAACAACTACAGTTGGTAATTTCTAAGAGAAAATGGTACACACTAATTAAGATTAACAATTGACATAAATTATGGACAAAGTTTAGGTCATAAAAATATAATTAGACCTTAAGCCATCACACCAATTGTTTGCCAAGTTAAGTTTGAGATGTGACTTGTTGGTTGGGTAGTAAATCACTATAGTTGCTTCCCTTCAAGAAGTCCATTATAAATAACATGACATCACTTTATTATGAATTACACTTAAACATTTAATCACCATAGTTTCACCTACCCTATTGCATTGTCTATAATGAGTTTGTCAACGAGAAGCAACGAACCATTCAACCTGAATGAGTCTCTAACATATAATATTGCAACGAACGATCTGGACAATTTGTATCTCACCCCATGCCAACACTTGGGAGCTTGGTTTCCGAAACAGTAATGCGGATGACAATTTCATTATGAACTGATATGTACCAATTTAAGTCTTCATCTTCGCGTATTTCGGCCGGAGGTATATTCAAGTTCGGGACTTTAAACTTCAATTCAATTTGAGTACGAGGATCAAGAATATTAAATTTGTCCTTCAATCTTAGCACGTGTCCGGTTAGGGTAATACTTGTCGGCACTAAAATGGAAGTGGTTTTGTCTCCTCTCCACTTCCATTCGTCATCCACATGAAAAAACTGTCCTCCATATGACACGATGAATCTAAAATGATTACTTATACCTGAAATGTTGGGATTGCAACGGTAAGAATTCGCACAATAAATATGTTTACATTTAATAATATGAAAGTAGAACTTTCGATTATTGAAATTCATGGAGTAGTAGAAGGTGAGATCAAGGATGTGTCAATAGTTTTCAAGTGTGGAATTCGACAGTTAAATTGTCCATCCCGACAGTTCAGAAATGTCGGGTTCGACAATTCACATGTCTAAATCCACTGTTTCAACAGAACTATTCAACAGATGAACTGTAGGAACTGTCAAGAAACTTGAAAACATGTATTTGGTACATTTGAAGAAATTATTGAAAACATTAATGGTGATAATCAATTCTCAACAACATGAAAACATCTTCCCATTAATAAATAACTCAATGCTTCATTAAATATAGAATCCTTCATTTTTGTACAGGATATTGATATTTTTATCCTTCAAAAATATTTCAAAAACGAAACGAATCAATGAATAATAATTTTAAAAATTTATTTCCTTACATTTGACCATATTGTATTTAACATCTAAAAAATAGTAATCTATAAGATAAAATTATAAACAATTTGTAATTGCTAACCTCTCAAAATGGATGATGGATTCAATAGTAATGTGTTCTTGATCAAGGAATGAAGAATATGAAGAAGAAGTTAGGGTTTGTTAATGGGAAGAAGATGTGTGGTTGTATTAATATTTCAAGTTCTTTTCTCTTTTTTTTTTTTATTACAAAATTCATATTAATCAATATAATATACATATAAAAAATCTTATAATATTTAAATTAAATAATCACATCATAACATTAATTATATTCAAATCAAATATTAAATGCTCATAAAAAGGTGTTATTAAGGGTAATTTGGACATTTTGCACAAAAAAAGTGACATTTTTCCTCACAAAAAGTGAAAATGACAATTTTTTTGGATTTTCAATTTTAGTGACATTTATGAAAATTTCCCATAACAAATTATAGTGCTATTTGCACTTAATGCAACTTTGTAAGGAACCACCTTCTTGAGTGCGTGCTTATTGGTAGATCATTGGTTTCTGTTTTTGTACAAGTATGCATTGAACATTGCGGGTTCCACACAAGACCAACATACCTTACCATTGGAACTGCAAATGGGCAAATGCAAGAAAATATATGGTTGTTTCGAAAAAAGTTAAAAAATAATTTCCCACTGAGGCCTTGGTTGAGAAATCGATCTTGGATTTCCATTTATACCCTCTATTGAGATCCACAATCCCCAACCAGATAACATAAAATTAGGAGTCATTTAAAATCAGTTAGTCCACAAAATTGTCATGTCAAAGCTTTCTCCAATCCCTATTGCAGCTTGTGGTGTAAGTAATCATGAGTTAAGTCATTTTTGCTACATAATTTTGCTCATCTATTTGACAGATGCAATGTTGACGGCAAATGAACGAGTGCAAAAATTGATTGGTTTTTAAACAATCCAAAGACAAATGACATTAGGAAATGTGAAAATATTTCCCTCGGGGCATAGGTCAGTTGTGCAAATGACAAGAGTGAAGTAGTCTCGGCTGAGCTGGCAACCGCAGTGTGAGAGTTCGATTCCTGCCTCTAATAAGGTTTGGAATTGGACTCTTTGTGAGCACCAATATGACAGCTCTTGTATCCTGGTCTGTTGAGGTACATCCCGCGATTTACTTCATCCACGATACTCTAGGGACGGGGCGGTATGGGGCCTTCAAGGTTGGGGTTCAACCCTTTTAGGAAATGTGAAAATATTCTATTAATGTAACAAGATTCGGTAATCATTGTTTTCACCAGGCAGCAACTGTACCATTTTACGTAAAAAACACAAAAACTAAGCCTAATTCCATCCCGAGCCTCGAAGTCAGGGTCAGTCAACTGTGTGCCACATATAAATACGGGGTTTGGTTTCTCGAATATCCGCCGAGCTCGGGGAATACAAGCCTCTCATGGGAGACTTGTAATTGGCCTGGTCAGATTGGCTTTTTAAATTATCCATAGAAAAATCTATTTTACCCTTTAATGAAACAAATTTTCATATATTTGCACAGTACGTCATTTCTTTATGAATAATTTTAAAACCTAGTTATATCTTTTATTTCTTCTATTTTGAATCTCAATAAAAATATCCATTCTCTGATCTAATAAATTACAATAATCTGCAACATGTTGTTCATATTTTTCTTTATGTTCTTTATATTCTTCAGATGAAGTATTTATATTTTCTAGTTGAGAAGTAATATTATTTATTTTTTTTAACAGTTTTCTAATAAATTATCTAATTTTTCAATTATATATCCTGACATTTTTAAACATAAACACAATAATATAAACATCATGAAACAATAATATAAACATAATAATTCAAAACATTAATTTTAATCCCTACGATTCTTTAAGATCTTAGAAGAATTCTTTCCAAATTTAACAAAAATAATAGTTTTACTTAGTTTTGATCAAAGCCTGCATTCTTAGAATCGAGTGACCTTCGAACTCTGGATCTGCAAACTACTCCCTCCAACGGCCTTTTGCCTTTACGGGGTCTTTGCTACTCCAACAACTTGTTTTCACCGTATCATTCCTTAGAATTAAAACTATAGATCTTAAATAAAGAAAACTTTATTTTTGTTAAAGTAAAAAAGAAATTTTTTCGTCAATCCTTCAAGAATCTATGGGACAAGAAGTTTAGAAACTCATATTTTTTGAAAGAATAGAAGTTTTATTGATCTATCTTGAATTGGTACAAGGTTGAAATTAAAGACAGAAAAGTTTCTTACAAATTGAGCATTTCTAACTTATTGTGACTCATTCTCCAACTTATTCTGTCTTTCATCTAGCCCGCATGCCTTTATTTATACAACTACATGAGATACAATAATTAAACATCTTACATCATTGCTTTCATCACTACTCCAATAATGGAGTTCTATTGTTATAAGAGTCTAACCACTACATTATTGTGATTCTATTATTGTAGATAGCTGTCTATCTTTCATTCACATCTTATCTTGAAAGAATCTTTCCATCAGTTCTATCGGCATCTGGGGCATTCTCTTATCCTGCATGCCTCTTGCATTGTGGATATACTTCCATTAATTCTATGAGAGTCAAAATTTTCAATATATTCTTCCAGATTCATAATTTTTCTTTTCTATTATTCGTAACTAAAGTCCATCCCTCGTACTGACATAAGCATCTAAATTTCTTCTCATAAAGATTTTTTGCAATATTGTAGAGAACTTTATGCCTAATATTCTTCTGGACTTTATCCATGACTTAGTAATTTTTGGAACTGGTGTATCTTCTTTCCCAATTTCAATCTGGAAATTTCTTTCAACATGTCCAATTGTTTTAATATGTTCTGCTGGATAAAATATCATTCCATATTGTTCGGGACTTATTGAATAAAATTTTAGATAGATCGATCTTCCCTGTGCATACTTTGATACTTCGAATTTAAATATTTAATCAAAATTTTTAATTTCCTTAAGATCTTTGCTGGGATAGATAAGATCAAGAAATCCGTAATCATATATCATTTTTTTCATTGCGAGATCTGCTCCCTTCATTATTATGACTCGTGAGTAAACATGATCTCTCGGTGAAATAAAATAAGAATCATTGTTTCCCAGTTCATAGACAATTTTTGAAATTTGTCTATATTCTTCATCTTTTGATGATTTCATCTTCATCATCTTTGATTTGGATAACTCTGGAATGTTGTTCATCAGTCCTGACTGTAATTTTTCTAGGACTTTCCATTATTACATCTCTTTTTATTCCACTAGGTCAACTGCTGCTTCCATGCTGTGTACCTGGTTTTATTATTTGTATTCCTGTTTGTATTCCCTGTTTGGTATTTAATGACTCGAATTGTGAAGTAATATTATCAATTCATTGGTATATTTGGAATGAGAAACAAAGATTTCTACCATCAATTTAAAATTTTGCCGAATAGTTCCGCCATTTGCTCAATTCCTATTTTGATATCTTCAGATTCCTCTTTTAGGAATTCCATTCGCCGTTTGGCGTCTATCAATGAGTTTTTTATATCATCCATCTCCAAATTCGATATTCATGCTAAGAAAATCTGCAAGATAAATTATTTATACCTTTAATATGAATAATATCGAAATTATAAAATGACAAATATGTTTGCCATCTATGTAACCTTCTATATTGAGGTTCTATTGGTAACTTATTTTTAACTAGTTCTGTAACTTGAGAATTGTTAGTTTCAACAATGATTTTTTTAGATAATAAAAATAATGAAAACATTTTTATTCCTCTAATGATTGCTAACAATTCTTTTTCATAAGTAGTATAATCTATTTCTGATTGGTGAAATGTTCCACTTGAATATCTGCATATTTCATTTAAATTCATTTTTAATATATCTGCCCAATATTCATCTGAGGCATCGGTATTAACAACTAAATTATCTTTTTCATGTGGTAGTCTTAATTTTGGTAAATTCTTACGTTTCTTCTTTTAGCGATTTAACTATTTCTGTATGTTCTTCATTCCATCCTCCAATATTTGTTTTTCTAAGTAGAATTTGTATTTTATGTCTCTTTTTTGAAAGTTTTCAATAAATCATTTTGCATAATTTAGATATCCTAAGAACTTTTGTATTTGTTCTTTTGATTCTAATTTATTTGAGAAACTCTATATCTTTTTAGATATATGCTTTTGCGATTTTATTCATTTTCTATCTATTGATAATTTAAGAAAATCAATCTCTTGTTTTTCTTTTGTAACTTTTTTTAAAGGGCAATTCCTTCCCTTTTACATTCATTTATAAATTGTATTAAATGGGTTTCTATGTTCTTCTTTAGTATTAGAACATATTAATATATAATCAACATATACTATTCAAAAATCATTAAATTTTTAAAATATATTATCCATTTTTCTTTGATATATTTGTGGTGCATTTTTTAAACCAAATGACATTACGAACCATTTATATTTCCTTTGAGGTGTACTAAATGTTGTATATTATATACTATCTTCTTCCATTTTAACTTGTCAAAAATTCGATTTACAATCAAATTTAGAATAATATTGTTTTCCTTTTACAAGATTTATTAGAGCTTCTCTATTTGATAAAAAATATCCATCAAATTTAGTATATTTATTTAATTTATTATAATTTATTACCATTCTAGCTTTTCCTCTAACTTGCTCAGAATATTTCATAACCGTAAAAGCTGGACTACTATGTGGTCCATTACTAGGTCTAATCAATTTTTGTTCTAATAATTTATTTATTTGGATTTTGAATTCTTGTGTATCTTGTATAGGATACATCATTGGTCTAACTCTCATAATTTCATTTTCTGTTAATTATATTTTAGATTTAGAATGATATGATTTCCAAAATAACAATGAATTCTTTCCATAGATTTTTTCTAGTTGTTCTATAATTTTTTTCTATACTTATTCTATTCCTGCTTTTAGGACTTTTTTGTATGATATTTTTGTATTTATTTCTTTATTTATAATTGATTTTTCTCTCATTTATTACCACGTTGGGCTGACTAAACTCTATAATGTATAAGTTTTCTTGAAATTTTTAATAAGTGTGCACATGATGTTTGTAACATTACCATATAATTATTTTGCTTATAATATTGAAATTTTTGTATAAAGTAATTTTCTAATAATATATCACATTCTAATTTATTATAACTATATATTTTGTTTATTACGACTTGTTTACTTCCAAGTATTATCTTGATTTTATCAGCACTATTAATTATTTTGGTACTTTCTCATGTTACTAATGTTATTTTTATCTTATTATTTTCATTCCATAATTTTATTAAGAAACTTTTGAATATTGTTATATCACTTTCTATATCTATTAATGCACAAGTTGTTATATCTGTTTCTACTATAGTAACTTGTAAATATATAGCTAATGAAAAATTTATTTGATTATTCATTTATCTTTTTTCACATAATATAGTTTGACCATTATGTGTTATATATAATCCTTCTCTTTTTATACTATAATCTTCTAATCCGTTTAAAAAACACATTCCTAAAAATATATGAGGATTTATATTCATACTGTCATCTATATAACATGATATTATAAGACCAACTCCTCCTATTATTATTGGTACCTTGACTTCTAGTTCCTTAGTATGTATTTCTGCTCACTTGGCTAATTGGAACACGTGGTTGTCCACGTGGATACATTGCTTACGTGGAGCCTTTGATTCGCGGGGAGAGGGGTAACAAACTTTAGTGATTTTTATTTGTTGCTATTCCCTAATATATACCATTCTATCTATTAAATGGTAAGAGTAGAAAGTGAAGACTCTCGAAGCGTCATCTCATTCCTCATCAAAATCTTAGTTGAGGAATGAAATGGAGCATCACACTTGCTTGGATGGAGAGCTGGACTGGACGCTGTTGAATTTGGTCGAGAGAATTCACTATTATGCAATGAGATAATTGATTCTTATGTAGTATTTGATAATTTAAATCCAAACAATGCTCAACTCAAGTTGCTCGTAACCGAATCAATGCAAACCAGTGAGATGATGATACCACTCGTGGAATTTCTGATCTTGAAAATTTGGAACTGGATACTCCACCAGATTTTCCAATTGCATTAAGTCGTTTCTCGTGCAGCTTGCAGTGAACTTAGTTTTTATGAGCATTCGTATCCATTTGTCCAGGATTTGCAGTTTGCATCTTAATACAGCGTATTTGATTGGCTAGATTGATTATAAGAACTCGGTAGATCCTGCGGGAGTTTATGGCACCAAATAGCAATGTCAACAACAAACTGAAGTTGTAGTTACATAATATATTATTAGAAGCAATGAGTCCAGGGATAAATTTTGAAGCACTTTTCGAGTACCCACAAATACTTTAAAATCGCAAATGTTGTAGTTTCAAAGTCATTTGTTAAGAATTATACGAGTCAAGTGAATCTAAAGTTGCATGAATTATGTTAAGTTGAACATTTGTTTTGCACAATCATGCTACATGTACAACTTTTATTAACAATATTGGTTGATGATAAATATCAATTATGTTATATGTACCATTATACTTGATAATAATTGTTGACAATGTTGGTGTTGACAAAATCTGAGCCATTATTTAAAAAAACAAAAAAATTGTTCTTGAAATGAATGAATGTGACGTTGTTAGTGGGAGTTATGAACCAGTATTGTCAAACTAAAAAATTGGGCAAGTATCATTTTAATATTTTACATGGCCCAAAAGGATAATGCGAAATTAGACCTTGTTTGGCCCCATTAAAATTGTGAAAATTTTCTTTCTTAATTTTAACTACACGTTTATAAAATGATATTATACTCAAATTTAAAACTTTTCATTATTTTTCAACCACACATTTTCTCATCAATCACTATTCTAAAATTTATAAATTCTCCAAAAGGGGCCAAACAATGACTAAGATGAAATATAGGGTAAATATGTAATAAATGAGAAGTCTAAGATCTCCTTGGAGAAAAAGCAGAGATATTGTCAAGAAATCCCTAAACCCTCAAAACCCTTATTCGACCCAGGTCCAAAATTAACCATGGAATTCATCGATGAATGGAAGTGATTCTCTCAGTTGTTATTAGGGAAACCCTAAAAAGGAAGAATGTTTTCTTCCGCAAGAAATCTCCAAAAACACTCTCTCAGATCCCTCTCTTCTCTTCTCAACACCACGTCCAAGTAATGTCTAAGTTTCTTTAATAATCTTTCTCATTTTTGTGAATTTCGTTTTATTTCGAATACTTATCTATTATACAGGGATGTGATGCTTGCCAGAAATGTTGGTCCGGTGAAATTTTTGCCTAGTTCTAGCAATGTGACGTGGTCGAATTTTGTATTTCCGACAAAAGACGGGAATTTGTTACATTCAGCAAAATTGTGGAATCAGTTTGACGGGGCTCGGGGGTTTTCGGCAAAGAGCATGAGGAGCAAAGTGGAGATGCGGATGCGAAAGGAGTCGGGCAAAACCCTGAGGGAGATTCGGAGAGCTAAGAAGTTGAGAAAGAAGTTGATGACCGATGAGGAACGTTTCATTTACAATCTAAGAAGAGTAAGTTGTTGATATCTTACTTTGTAATTTTTAAAACTTGTACTGTTCTGTTTGTCTAAATTTAGTTCCCCAAAAATGTTTTTGTAGATATTATGTTTCAATTTGGTTGCTCAAAATGTCTGCATTTGAGCTTGTGATATTTTGCGAAATGTTAATGCTTTGCTTGAGTTCTTCATATACGATATGCTGTCAAGTTTTCGGCTCCATTTCCTTGTGGGATTTGGGTTAATCCACAATAGAAGAAAAGTTGAAGAATTTTAAACAACTTAATCACTTGTTTTTAATAGGATAAATAAAATCAAGATACTTTGCAGCAATTAATTACACGACAATGGTTAAATCTGTGATTATTCATGTAATCTCTGTTAACGTGCCTTTGATAAAGAAAATCTTCTCTACATCTATCTGTTGTCTAAGAAAATGAAAATCTTCGTGTCGGTGCAATCTTGTTTTGCCTCTCGTTTTGAAGTAATTTGCTTTTGGTTCAGTACACACTATCATCTAAATACTGGTGCAGAAACAGAACCTATTATGTTAATATTTGGAAGTATATAAACTATACTGTAGTTAGCATTCTTTTGCCATTTTTTATACGTTTGCCATATCAGTTAGTGCCTTTTTATTAATACAGGCCAAGAAAAAAGTGGCATTACTTCTACAGAAGTTGAAAAAATACGAGCTACCAGAACTTCCATCTCCGCGGCATGACCCTGAACTTTTTACTCCCGAGCAGTTACAGGCATATAAGAAGGTTGGCTTTAGAAACAAAAATTATGTTCCTGTTGGAGTCCGTGGAGTCTTTGGAGGCGTTGTTCAAAATATGCATCTTCACTGGAAGTTCCACGAGACCGTGCAAGTTTGTTGTGATAACTTCCCCAAGGAAAAAATTAAGGAGATGGCCAGCATGCTGGCAAGATTGAGTGGTGGCATTGTGGTCAACATACATAATGTGAAAACTATTATCATGTTCCGAGGCAGAAATTATCGGCAACCAAAGAATTTGATACCTATCAACACCCTTACAAAAAGAAAGGTTAGTATTTGATCTACCTTGTTTTGATGATTTACGTGAGTATTATTTTTAGAAGTTTACCCAACTTTATTTAACAGCGAATTTTATGTTGCTAGTTACAATCTTTTTACTCTCATGGCTTACTGCATTTGCCAAGTATCTTTATGTAACTTGGTATCTTTATTTGTTACTTAAAAACTTTTTGAGCTTGTACAGTGCAGTGAAATGTTGAAACCGTAACTATTGGTGTCTTTAACGTTGGCATCTTTATGTAACTTGGTTTCTTTATTTGTTACTCAAAACTTATGAGCTTGTACTGTGCAGTGAAATGTTTAAACCATAACTATTGGTGTCTTTAACGAGCAGGCATTATTTAAAGCACGATTTGAACAAGCACTTGAATCTCAGAAACTAAACATTAAGAAAATAGAACAAGAGCTTAGGCGGAAAGGAGTAAATCCTGATGATCCAGTTGCCATGGCAAGCATCCAGAGAGTGGCATCCACATTCTTTAACGCAATTGACAAGAAAGGAGGAAGTCCTTATGTTTATCAGGAGGACAAAAATACACAAGTGGAACCTGATGGTCTTCCTCAACAACAGCCTGCAGAAGATGACAGTGACCAGGAGGAGCTTGACCGCTTCATTGCTGAGATCGAAGATGCAGCTGATAAAGAATGGGCTGCCGAGGAAGAAGCGGAGAAAGAAAACGTTGGACGAATCCGATATTGGAACAAGGAAGATTTAGGTGGTAGATTTAGAAGATCTGAAGTTAATGGAAGTGAAGATTCAGATGATGAGAACAGAGGAGCAAGGAACCGAAATCAGATGCATAGTAGGAAGAAAATCATTGATAGTGATGGTGAAGATGGAGATGCTTCTGAGCCCGATGATGGATGGGATTCTGATGATACTGGAAATGTGAATCACGAGAGTGATGCTGATGACTCTGAGGAAGCTTTTGACAAATTTGCTGCGAGTAAAGGAGAGAGATGGCAGCAGAAGAAGACTGGCAGAACCAACTTTAAGAGAAATGAAGTTGAGTCGAACAGTAGATTCTCTAAACAGGACTCCATTGCAGAAGATACACTAAGTGACCTGGAAGATGTCTTGTGGGAGTCAGATGATGGAGTAAGACACAACCAAAGAAATTCCAGAGGCCAGAGTAATCATTACAGGAGCAGTAGTGATGAGAGAGACTATGATCAGGTAAAGAGAGATACGGGAAGGAACACGAAGAGAG
Source organism: Fraxinus excelsior (assembly GCA_019097785.1). NCBI lineage: Eukaryota > Viridiplantae > Streptophyta > Magnoliopsida > Lamiales > Oleaceae > Fraxinus > Fraxinus excelsior. The sequence continues at coordinate 815,818 of CM032628.1, read as the reverse complement.
GTTTGAACAGACGTACTGATGCGATGGTAGACGACGATTCCTTTTCTGAGGACTCGTTTAGCGACTAAGAGATGAAAACGGGAATGTGATGAATCTTATTTTAATGGGAAGCAATGGTGTAAGGCAAGCAGCTACCGAAGTGAATATGAGTTAAAAGTCCAAAGGCTGAAAATTATGAAGTCAAAAATCCTTCTCAACATGTGTTATTGGAATGGACATTGGGCGCTCTTATTGGCTAAGAATGCACGGGAAACAATGGATCAAACTGCTTGGAGTTATGCTGATCCGACTCTTGAGACAGGTGCTGGAAGATGCAGTCTTTGTATTGTACTTGCCTTTTGTGGCAAATTCTTTTTGCATTCAAGAACGATTAGATATCGTTTCTTCGAAGAGACTTTATGATGCCACTGTTTCCGTGGTACATCGTGATGGTAGCTATGGAATGTATCATTAGTGATGTCTACATTTATACACATTTTTTGGTGTCAAATTTGCCAAGCGATCTTCTCATATTCAGTAAATCGTTCTTCCAATTCTCTTTCAATTTCTGCTATTTCGGTATAGATGAACTTGGTTCAACATAGTCCACTTTCATGCTTGGTAGTGGTTCTTGATATTAGTATTGTTTGGTTGTTATTAATCGATCTCAGTAGGAGATCAGTAGATTTTGGGTATGAACTTGTGATGATGCGAGTTTGTGAATAGATCTTCATATTTCTCTTGAATGTCTGAATTGTCTTTAAATTACTTTTTACCAGTTTAATTAATTTTTCCTGACAATTTGGCCAGAAAGTAATTTTTCCCACTTTATTAGTTGGCTCGGGTGCCGAAAACTTGTAATAAACAAAGACATTCTTGTTCTAACCAAATTTCTTTGTAATTTACAATAAGATTCTAAACTGCTATACTTTGTTGGTGTATACGCTAAGATTATGGATTTTAGTGTACTTTCAGACTTCCAGTTGGGGGGGGCGGTGAGAACTGAGAATAACACAAGGAGATTAAATTCTTGTTCTATGCTGCTACTGTTGGAATTGGGTTTGACAATTTAAATAATACTTTTAAAACTGAAAAAGATCTCATCTAAAAATTGCTCTTTTAACACGGTTATTTTATTTTATTTTTTACCCTCACAATCGTGCTTCGTGCCTAATATACTTTTGTTTCCTTGAAAAAATTGTCCTGAATGTCGATAAGGTTGAGCCAAAGGCTCGTTGAAGTACCGGCCACCATGCGATCTCTACATTTTCATAATTTTCTCATTCACTTATCAGACTATTTTTGTTAATACTAAGGGGTGGAGTACCTAACAATATGGAGGCTGAAGTTGCAAATCTTTTTTTATTTTTCCCGACCCTCTATTTTTATTGTTTTGTTTGTTCACAACCCCAGGAAATCATAAAATGCTAAAATAACTCGAAAAGAGCGCGGGGCCTAACAATTATGGCACGAGATGCATAATATTATAGGATCATATTCACACGTGTTATCTTGACGGTCAAATGGACGGCTTTAATCCCATGAGATTACTTGTGCAACAATAATAGAAGGATGGGGATTTTAATTAGTTTTAAAGATTGAGGCCTAACTATGCAAATAAAATTGTTTTTCATCAGAACAAAAATAAGAAGACAGAAATTTAACTCTGCTCTGATGCAATGGTGTCATGGAATACAGAAAACCAACACCTAAGCAAAGTAAATAAACCTCTATCACTAATGACACAAAATCAATACTAAATAATGACACGGACTTCTTTGCCAATGAGGTACACTGGTAATGTATCAGAAATCAGTCTCCCATTGTCATTCTAAGCGTAAAACCACGTCCATACATAATATACACTCAGTGGCGTTCTCTTATACAGTTCCCAGGCAAAAGGTATTTGTATTTGTCTGCATTGTTCAACAAATATGCAGGAAGATGAACAGCTGAATATGAATGGGGGATAGGTCCCATTTTCCCGATTATCTCCTTGAACGTGTACTCCTCGGGTAACATATCAAATAAATTCGCCCCTTTGCATATAAGATCCTGAATCCTTTTCGGGCTTAGATAGTGAGAGAACCTCACACGATCGGTGTGACTGTAAGCTTTCATTTTGAATATGAAGTCACTGATATGCCGGAAACAAAAGCTACAATGCCACCCGGCATCTGACAATAGGTAGTTCGACTGACGGTAATGTGCATACCTAGTCTTCGCTCTCCGATACCTGTCAGGAATATGGGTTAATTAAATATGAAAATTGTGCCTTTGATCAGAAATGAACACATGAGGGAGTATGTCGTATATAAATAAATGTCTTGTCTCTAACTGTTTAAACTTTTAGACAAAGTGGTTTAACAGCAGCACCTGTGGATTGAAGCTCTCCAACTCCCATCATCATACTTAAACTCAAATGAGTACAAGTAGTTCTTGAGCTGAAGGTGAAGAATTGGAGGAATATCGTCACACCACCTTAATAGATTTATCGTATGACTGCTTGGAATCTCGTCAACATCCGACATTATCAGCAAATCATCATCCTCTATACCAGCTATTCTCATAAGCTGGTCGAGTGCCACCCTCTGATACGCTTCTTCAAAAAATGGGTTCTCACCTCTTCTAAATCCACCACCGATTGTTCCATAAGACAATCGAGGCTCAATGAATTTAAACTGGTCCCGGTTGATTGCAAAGTAGTGAGGTTTGGGTAAACCAGTAAATGTCGAATTCGATTCAAGAAGAACAAACCGAGTGATGTAAGGATGCAATTCTTTCCATCTTATTGTAAGCATCTCTACTTCATTACTGAATAAAACTGCATCATACACACGCCTCGGGTACTCACGAATTCCCCAGCCATGAAGCTTGCAAAGAGTCTCCATCGAGACATTTTCTTGATAATAGTGGGTTATAGGGACAAAAGGCTTCGGTGGAGATTGCCATATGGGACGAAGAAAAAATGTGATCTTGTGTCCGTGAATATACGCACCAACTACAACAGTTGGTACGACTAGGAAAACAAAGATAAAGGCCTTTATATCCAGTCCCTGGAGCAAGCACCGAAGCCTTGATGTGCTTAAGACTGCTGGGGAATCCTGCTGCAAGGTCAAACAATTAGGATACTTCCTAATATTAAATATAACAGATAACACACAAAAATCAAAAGCTCGACATCGTTGCAATCGAGGTTAAAATCTAAAGTCTTGCTTAAATCTAAAGGCCATATAAATTTCATATAAATCTTTTCCTTCACAAACACAGATTAGCAGTTTATCCCCAGTTGGAATTCTCACGATAAACTAACCACTGAAAGAGTAACTAGAACCCTGTAAGAAAAAAAAAAAAAAAAGCAATAGAAAAGAAAAATATGGAACCAAACATTCACAATCGCCAGCAATAAGCTTCCTTTAAACACATTTGTATATTAAAAATTCAGAAGGTAATAAAGGAAAACCTCAAAAGGGCTCCAAGAATTTGCTGCCACTACACAGTTCGAGCAGAAAAATAACACATAAAACCACCAATTACAAAATGACAACACTGATTCATAAATCTATTTATTTCATCAACCATGCTACAAGTTTCAATCTTTCAATCAAGCAAGGGAAAAAATTCAGGGAAGTATTTGAATTTAAAAGTTAAATTAAGCGGCAAATGGATAGAAGCATACCTGCCCACAAACTTCTTCACATATATCATCACTCTTTTTTGAAGTGTACTTACCATCAAGCCTCATCAGGACCAAAATTTTCTTAATCACACTCTTAAAATGCGCTTTGAAATATCAGTCTCCAACTATCCTAAACAAATCCACTCTAAATTTTTCTGTCCGCTCAGCGATTATTTATAATGGATTATTTTATGCAGGCAGCTATAGAAAGATAAAGTAAATGAATTTTTCTTTGGATTCAACGAAAAAGTGAAAACGCCCTCGTGGATAAAGAGCAAGGGGTGAGAGTTTTTTGTCATTTTATTTTTTGTATCATCTGCATCTAATTTTTTTCTTTTTCTGAAAACTGGATTTCGCTAATTATAGCCGTTTTATAGTTAATCACAGCGATGAAATGAAAGGACTGATATTTGAGGGTAATTTTTGTTCATTATTATCGTCGAAATTATCTTTTTACTCTTATTTTCACGTTTCATTACACAAAAAGTCAACATCACCTATTTTTTTAATTAAAAGTTTTGAAATAACAAATATATTCTTCTATTTAAATAAAACAAAAAGAAAAAAAAAACAAATTGCAATTACAATTCCAAATTTTTTAGAAAGGTACAAACTAAACTCAAACAAATTATTAAAAGGATAATTAGAACATGATGTCTTTACCTTTCACTATTATTGTGAAAAACGTCCAAACCTTTTATTTTATTTTTTTCAGTTTCACCCTTTAATTACACGCTCGATTACGCAAGACATCATTTCTATCCATTTTTTCAATAAAAATTTGTGAAATGATGAATATACCATTCTATATGAATAAAAAAATTAAATTAAATAATTTTTTTAAATTCTATTTTTTCAGTAAATTATCTGAGACACGTTTGCAGTTTTTATTTTATTTTTAATTTCTAATTTCTTAATAATTTATTTGAAACTTGTTTACATTTTTTTAAAATAATTTTTTATAATTTATTTGGGACTTGTTTGCACTTTTTTTTAAAAATTCTAATTTTTCAATAACACGCTGTAACACCCCGAATTTAAACTTCGAGTGTCACGCTAAACGTAATAACTTTCACTTTAATTACATGTAAAAAATTTTAAATAAAAGGTAATGCATTCTGGGAACCTATTTATAATTTGTAGTAAAAGATCTTTATGAAGTTTAATGGCCAGCAAAAGTGTATACCGACTGGAAAGATTTCTTTACATACATGGACTTTGTGCTGTTACGGCTAGTTTGGGCAGCCGGTTCAAACATTTTTATAAAATTCACCCGAACTCCGTTTCCTATGAAACTGGTGGCATCTGAAAGATATTTCCACATAGTTTCCCAGTTTAAAATATGGAGAGTTTTCAAGATCACATGATATGGACGTCTCATTAAAAACAGTGAGGTGTTGCACAGAAATTTCAGATTCGACCTTTCAACACTTAAAAATTTATATCTCAGGGTACAGAGATCCAAATTGAGTGATTCTTATGCTCATATAAAGACAACTCAAAGAGGAACGTGGGAGTATTTTTAGAGTCTCAAATAGGTGTTTATAGAGTTAGAAATAGCATTTTGAACTGACGCTAAAAACTGTCCAGCTTCTGCCCTGTTTAGCGTCGTAGGAAAAACAACTATAAGCATGCCTCTTAGCATAACATGAAAGATATGATTAAAAAGTTTACTTCTAGTACCATAGTACCTCATGTCTTATACATGCTTATAATAAATACCATCATAAACAAAACATAAGGAAGGTAGTCTCTGAACAAAACATATGGGAAGGAAGTTTAGATACAAAATAACTTTGTCTTTGGGCTTGTTTGCACTTTTTTTTTTCTAAAAAAAAAACTAATTTCTAATTCTTAATTATTTATTTGGGACTTGTTTGCACTTTTTTAAAAAATGGGACTATAGTTGCAATTAGTCATTTATTTTTTTATTTAAATAGAATGTTATATTCATCATTTCACAACTTATTATTGAAAAATTGAATGAAAGTCGCTAGAAAGATGACTTGCACAATCAAATGTGTAATTAAGGGGTGAAAAAAAATGAAAGGTATAGATGTTTTTCCCAATAATAGTGAAATGTGAGGATATTATGTGTTAATTACCCTTTTAGACCCTGTTTGAGCCACTTTTTTTTTTTTTTTTTTTTTTTTCATTTTCATTCTTTTACTAATTTTCAACTGCATATTTTTCAATAAAATAATATTTACTATCACGTTAATAACTTTTCCTTTTTTTCAACCACATATTCACTATCACATCAACAGTAAAAATACATATATTTTTTTTCCAAAAATGTGCACAAAACTGAGGCTTAATAATTTATTTGAGACTTTTTTTTTTTTTTGAAAAAATGGGACTATAATTGCAAGTATTCTTTCTTTTTCTTTTTATTTTATTTAAATAGAATGGTATATTTATTATTTTACAAATTTTAATTGAAAAAATGGATGAAAATGACCTTTGCGTAATGAAATGTGAAAATAAGAGTGAAATGCCAAAAATTAAAAGGTAAGAATGTTTTTCACAATAATAATGAAAGATAAGGACCTCGTATACTAATTACTCAATATTTTATGAGGCGTGTGGGAACCTTTGAAATTCACTATTTAAAACAAAAATAAGAAATTAATTCCTGGATGGAGTTAGGAAAAAAATAAAATTGGGGTGGTCTCAACTCTACTCAGTCCATTTAATACGTTCAAAGTGAAGCTAGTCTCTTCTTAAGTACTTACAATTCAACGATATAGTGTGCTTGAAAAAATAGAGAATAATAGACCCAAAAAAAAAATAAAAAAAATTCAATACTCTAAAATTTAAATTATTCAAATTACATTTGAATCGATGTAGAAAAAATATTGATGGAAGTCTGTAGGGCTCAAAAATATATTTATTAATCATGTTATATGTACATTCTTCTTTACATTAAGTTTGACGCTCGTTCACACGATATTTATCATAACTATTGATTTCTACAATATCCTCATATTACATTACTGGCCAGATTTTGACATGCGTGGGAAATGTCAACTACAAAGGAAGAATATACATACGGATTAATTATATGTTTATTTCCTAGTTAGAGGGAGCTTCCTAGAAAGTTTACATAATCAAATAGGCTACTATTTTTTCCGCCCGTTTGGTATAATTTTCAAGAAGTCAAAAATAATTTTTAGACCCGTTTGGTTAATTTATAAAGTTGTTTCTACAAGTTTTTTTTTTTGAAATAGAAAATTATTTTATAAATTAGTTTACAAACATTAATTAAGATATTTTTTCTTATTAAACTTTTTTATAAAAAGTAAAAGTAATATCCCAGCCAAATGAGTCCTTAATTTTTTATTTTTTTTTACTTAGCTCTTTTTTGAGCCCTATTATTTGAAAAAAAAATGATTTTGGAATAGTTTTTTTTTTTTTTTTGAAGAATATGTGGTTTAAAAGTAAGGAGAATTTTTGAGTTTATATGTAATATTATTTTATTGAAAAAATATATGATTGATAAGAGGAGAGAGAAGCCTAGGGTGAGACCAGTGCCACGAGAAAAGACTGAAAAGTTCAAGATAGGTTTTTGGGGGAACAAGAAGGAAAGATGAGACTCTTTTAAGAATTAACATATCCGTAAACTGTAGTTCATAATATTGATATCGTCGAAATTCGAACCATTGATTTAAAAACAGTTTTTAAAGTGAATAAATGTGATGTCATCAAGTGTGAGTTGTCAATCATGATAGTTAAAAAAGATTGTGCGATTAATGTAGCAAAATTCAAAAATGTAACCATTGGGATTTATTTGCGGAGATTGGTATGGACATTTTAAGAAAATGATACAAGTACATGCCACATTTGACTAGTACTTGTAGCATGGTTCGACATTCTAATCCCTCCATTACGTGGGGTCATGTGGTGAATTAACATTTAAATTGAAACCTTCACAAAAAAGTATGTTACCATTCCGACATAGTCCAAACACTCATAAAATTGGATCGAGATCTGAGAAGATTTTATAAAAATAGAAATTGGGATGATGTGGCGATGGTGTGATAGTCTAAGGGAATTGTGTTCGAGCAGGTGGGGGTATGGAGAGAGAAATAATATGATTTTATTTATTTTATCTTGCTTTTATTTACCTTTTTGTTTATTAAATATAAACGGTAAATTTGTCATTTTGAAGTATCTTTAACTAGGTTTATTTTTGGTATGAATATTTTAAAACTCAATTTTTTTTTTCAAATATAACTATAATTTTCCTTTTTTTATATAACCGTGGATATTCGAGCCAGTTTACGCGCACATCGATTAATCTCACGGGACCTCGAAGTTTACGATCAGATACTTATCTCAGTGGCCCTAATGAAACTCGAACTAGTGACAATTAGGGAGCAAACCTAAGACCTGACCAATTGATTAACCCCAAGGTTCACTCTCTATAATTTTACTTGTGGACTCATAATTTTTCTCTATTTTTTTTTATCACATATTCTTTAAAACTCATTTTTTACAAACTCTCCATCCAACATGTTCTAGATATTTAAAGATAAGGGTAAAATTGTCCACTAGGGACCTAAGTGCACCAAAATGAAAGATTGATGACATAAATGCTACTTTTTAAAGTTTGAGGACAAAAGTGCAACAAATGAACTTGCTACATGTACATCAAGATTTACATAATGCCACATGACACTTTATCATTCGTCAGTTTAAAATATAATCAACTTTTTCTTCAAACGTTTTCTATCCAGACCATATTGTGTAATCCATTATTTACATTTTTTTTTATGTAAAGTAGCAAAATCTGTGCAACAAGTTTCAAAGGTTGGAAACCTTTGCTGCTATTACCCATTTTATTTATTGATGATTTTTTTTTCTTGGTAAATTATTATCCACGTGTTACGTCTTCACTGAGGTAAACTGGTAATTTCTTGTTGGATACATGTACTATTAGTTCTCAAGTATTGTTTTGAAAGCAATTCGACTCCCAATCTTTAGAAATGAAAAGAACTAATCGTCAACATTTTATTATATTTGTACAATCAATCTCAATGACAAAAACCATTCAAATCTGTGTTAAATCATATTGTGACCCCTACACATCTAACTTTTTCAATAGGACATGTGCTCGGAAACTTGAAATGTTGCACATACAATTTGGGTTGTCAATTAATTGAATTTTGATTCGAATCCTAACTCGATGAAATTAATGAGAAATGAATTCAAAGTCTCAGAGGATAACTTGATCAAGATCCGAACTCGATAATCCACTAAATTAAACGAAGTAAATATGAATATATATCAACCCCATACGATTTGTTATAATAATATAATATATTTTATATATTATCGATTTTTTTTTGTTTCATTTTGAAACTTGTATTATACTTTACATATAATTTTCAAATAATAAATAACATTAGATAATAGTATAATATTTATTAATTGAAATATTTGGAGGACTTTTAAGGGTGTTTGACTCCCATTTTAGTAGAAAAATGTGTTTTTGAATAGTGATTGATGGAAGAATGTGTGGTTAAAGAGTAAGAAGAATTTTTAGGTTTATGTGTAATATTATTTTATTGATATAATGTGTGGTTGAAATGAAGAACTAGAAAAAGAATGAGGATGAGAATGAGAAAAAAATGGATGCCAAACGGAGCTGATATCTTTTATTAATTAAAATGAGATAAGAAAAATAATTAATTTATTTTATAAATTAAGCTACCGGAGGGCCCAGCAGTTGGCGTTGCTTTCATTATCCCCAACTCTTCACTTTCTATATTACATACTCACTAGAATACACGTGATTTGTAATCTATAACTAGGTAGGCCAAGAATTATGTAAAAAACTATGAGGGTCTTTTAAGAGGAAATTACACATAGACCTGAAATTAGATTATCAATTTCATAAATCCTAAATCAAGTTTCATATTACATAAATCAAGTTTTAATTATAAAATTAAAAACATTTTTATTTTTATTTTTATATCTATATACAATATAAATTAATTTATATACAACCCCACTATATCTAACCTAACCAACCCTAAAATCATTTGAATTGAACTCATCCCCTCTCCACTCTATCTTTTCTCCCGCCTCTTAACTCCGCTGCCGTCGTGACGTCTTCTCTTCTTCTCGTCATCTCCCTCTCTCGTCTTCACTCTTCATCTCGTCTATTTTCTGTCTGGACTTATCATTGGTAGAACGCTACAGTCTGTTGACACTACTGTTCGCAACGTCTCTGTGAATGACATTATTCTGAACAAAAATCTAAAGAAAAAAGATCAGCAATTACTTACTTGTTAGGTGGTTAAGCAGAATCAGTGGAAGCTGAAATTAAATTCTTCTGTTTCATATCCTCAACTTGATTCCATTAGAACTGAGTTCAGATTCAATTTCAAATCAACAGTTTTCGAGAATCCTCTCTTCCCTCTACTATTCCTAGATATGTCTCTTTTCTTTCTCAAATTTGTGTGCAATTCTGAAATTTTGTTTGAGCGATTACTGGAAGAAAAAGAAAAGGCGAATTTAGACAAGTAAGAAGAAAGGAAAGTGGAGCTGAAACGTATGTTGATATATTGGCAAGAAACTTGTTCAGCCTAGACATTTGGACGACTGAGATGCTACCACGTGGAGGGTGTGGATTGTCGAAATATTCCCAGCCTGTCGAGTGAGAGACGTAATTAATGACATAATGTGACCAATGAATTAGATAAAATGTGACCAATACATGCTGTGTGACCTAAAAATATTTAAATTGTGACCAACAATTTGACAAATTGTGACCTAAATATAATCTATGTTCAATTAATGTGATGTTTGTGACCGTAAAATAAGTAGTGTGACTTATAAATTTTGTGATTTGCGATCGATAAACAAATTGTGACTTTTAAATTTTTAATTTGTGATCGACGAACAACTTGTGACCTAAATTTTTTTGAATTGTGACCTTAATATATTTGCTAGACTTAGAACACTTGCTGGAATCGGAACAATTGCCGGAATAAAGTGGTGGCGGAACGATCATCGGAATAATCGCCGGAATCGGAGCGATCGCCGGAACAGCCGCCGAAGAAAAGTTGTGAACGGAACGGTAGCCGGAATAGTCTCCTGAGCGGTAGGGGTTGGTGGAGGAGGTGGGGTATTTATGTTATATTAGAATTAAATATTTAATAATTAATTATTTCATAAATAAAAATTTAAAAAACCTGATTTTTGAAATTTGGAACTTGTTTTTGCATTTTTGAAATGATGTAAAGTAAATGCCTAAAAAATGTATTGTTCCCGTCTTTTAATTCTGCTTAGAAGTTGACCAACATAAAGTTTTAGGAAAATTGTAGCAACAATTCATAACCTTTTCAGTTTTTGCGAACTTTACAACAACCTACAATTTGTGCTAGTGAAAGTCCATAACTATTTAGAAATATGCATATAGAGTTCAAATGGATGGAAATCATCCAGTTGACCAAAAAATTGATTTTGACTAAATTTAGTAAGGACAAATTTGTAAATTAGATGGGGCGGGCGGGGCCCGTTTATGTTTTTTTTTTCCAGTTAAAATACATATTCAAAATTTTAAAATTCAAAGCAAATAATGCTTAAACTAAGTACATCAATATCCAAAACAAGTACTGGAAATAAACAATGTCCAAAATTAAATATTTGCAAGTAGATATATAATCATAAAAAATAGCTAATGTCTTTGCCCAAGAAAAAAAATATCTTGTATATTCATGTCAAGGCACGTAAATAGATAATCATAAAAATCAAATACACGTAAAAATTTCTGATAAACATCAAATTTTGTATATTTATTTATACAAACAACAAAAGGAAGTCCACAGGCAGATCAAGAAACAAGAATGGTCATTCAAGAAACAATTGGAAGTCAAAACCACCACCAACGTCAAAAAGCTCTTCTTCACAGTAAACAAAATTCACAAGACGAAAAAAAATGCAAACTTAGTAACTTACCTTGGAGAATGGTGTTTGATATTTTTTCTGGTTAGCGGCTAGTGTTTGATATTTTCTCCGGCGATGGATAGTTTGGGGCTTTTTCCAATTTTCCCTGAGCCCTAAAAAACCCACTTGCTGGCTGTTGTGGGGCTGTGCAATTGTGCAATGTATTTTGAGAAATTGAGAGTTGAGGGATTAGGCAATCAGGGAAAGTGAAATTGGTTCGGGCTATTGGGCTACAGAAATCGTGGGTTTAGTTGAAACTACTGGGGCCACAGAAAATGGATAGTGGATACTCTCTCTCTCTCTCTCTTTTTCCTTTTTTTTTTTAAATTATTCACGGGGCGGATTCGGGACGGGGCATCCCCTCCCCGCCCCGCCAACCCATCGGAGCGGGCCCCATCGGGGCAAGTCGAGGTTTTTTGCCATCCCTATTTCGTCTGCTTCTTCTCTTCGGTGTTCCGTGTTTCCTCAGCTAGGTTTGCTTCAATTGGATGTTCTCCAATTGAGGTTTCAGGGTTTTGAAGATTTTCCAAAGTGAGAGAGAATTCTTGGGAGAGAGCGACCGACGAAGCTTCTCGAGCTCGTCGATGCTAGCAAGGACCATAGATTTGGAGCGCAATGTTTCTTTTTGTTTCTTGTTGAGAGTTTTACCTTGGGTAGGGGATTCTTCCATCTAGAGAATGCGGTTTTGCTTTTTGCGGAAGGCTCGAAGGCATTTGTTGATTACACTAAGCACTTTTCTATCAGCTATTTCAGAGGATGACGCCATATTTGTCGCCATTTGGGGTCTTTAGAGGGGTTGATGAAGAAACAAGGGATTATGCCATTGTAGACGGTGGAGGAGGAGGTTTTGGGAAGGGTTTTGCAAAGCAAGAGAGATTGTATTGTGGAAGCGGCGAGTGGGCTTTTACGAATGGTGGTTTTGCTGGTTTTAGCTCTGGGATTAATCCATGGGCACTGCAATTGATTGCTTTGACGTCGGTGGTGGTGCCGAAGGTGGTGATGGCATTAGGCGGCAGTGCTCGCAGTTGATTTGCAGTGTGGGGCCTTGGGGTTTGTGAAGTGAAGGAGAACCTTTTTTTCATTTCCTTTCTTATTATCTTTTTTTATAATAGAAGATTAACTAAGTTACCAATTTGCCATTACTAAATTTGGTCAAAATCAATTTTTTTGGTTAACCAACAGTCAATTGGAAGGTTTCCATCCATTTGGACTCCAGATACATATTTCTGAAAGGTTAAGGTAAAGTTCGTAAAAATTAAAAAGGTTAGGAACCGCTGTTACAATTTTCCCCAAGTTTTTATCTTCCTAATTTCTTCAATTTTGGATCGAATTATCGGATCGGATATTCGATAATATAGCAAATCAGATATGAATTTAACAACCAAATATCCATTGAATTATTGAATCGAATAATTATTCTTATCTGATCGGTTACAAGTAGATCCGATCCATTTATAGCCATACATACGATGGTCATATAATAATAATAATAATAATAATAATGATGATGCCCTTGTTTGAGCTCTCCATTTTACAAAAAAAAAAAAAGAATAATTATTTTTTCAAAATTTATTTTCAACCAGACATTCTCCAATAAAATAATATTATACCGAATTTTTTTTCTTCATTTTTAACCACACATTATTTAAAATGCATTATTTTATCTCAAAATGGAGCTCAACAAGGGCTATAATTTAACAAAAAATTGAATAACTCGCTTAATGAAATTTGCAATTTAATTTACTATGATCTAAAAACCTTAGGACCAACTTATAACCAAAAATAACAGATTAATGACAAACAATGTAATTTCCCCTTTCTCATTGGTGATTGGTGAAAGGATAAAGCCCTGTTTAGTGTAGTTATAAATTTAGTTTTTTTTAGTAATTTTTGACAAAAAGTACTAAAATATGTTGTTGAAAAAATGAATATGATGACATAAATTATTAATTTTAATTTAAAATTTTATCAACTTTACAATTTCCACAAGGGCAAAAAGAGAAACGTGTGGAAAATTGGGGGGATGGGAGAGGGGGGTGGTCCTGTTAGAAGGAGCTTCCTATAAAGTTTACGTCAACAACATGAATTCCTAGGAACCGATTTTTGGTCCCATTCTAACATAGAGACAGTTGCATTAAATATTTTCTAAGAATAAAAAGTAAGAAACTTTATCGAAGTAAATCAAATCGAACATATTATGTTTAAGTTTTTAACGCTTTTAAATACTACTAGTTCGATTTGATTATTGATTATTGATTATTGTATCCCGAAACTTTCAACTTATCATGTTTAGTCATTTGTAGAGCTTTAACCTATAAAATTGATGGAACTGAATGGACATTTTACTAATATATATATACACACACACACACACCGGACCTCATTGGGCTCCGCCCTTGCTTAAGGCTAATTTCATTAAGATTAGTTGGGGTTGGTTTTCAAGGACCTATACCAGAGAAAACATTGAACTGCTTATCAGCATTGCAGATCTTAAGCCTATTATCCAATCGTATTAATGGGAGTTTTCCTTTGGATTTATGGAAGTGAATGGACATCAGCATCATAAATTGGAGTTTTGTCTGAATAATTGAATATGGCTTTCCAGCTTTTTTCGGAGTAACTGTAAGTGTTATGCCCTAGGTCCAATTAACTTTGGACATAAGTACTTTTAATTTATATATAATCGATGCATATTTATGGCAAGATGACAAGATCTATTATTGAATTAATATTCTAATTAATTAAATAAAAGAATCCGTAAATTCAAGTTTTGATGATTTGTTAATCACAAGGAGTTGTAATTGTGAGATACAAATTACATATGATTGAATCTTAAATCATCTGTAGTCATATTTAATAACGAGATACGGATATCGTTATTACAGATAGACCATCACGTGTGACGTTTCTTACTTGTGAAGTAAGTAGCTGATCTCACAAGCTAAAGTGTGGTGGCACTTGAATGAATACGTGGATGTTTTGTTATAGAACAAAACATTGGAGATCCGCTGGGAGATTCCACATGAATAACTATTTGAGTGTCAGTGGTTAATCGCTAACGTTCGATAGTGGAATTGGTCATTTGACTTGAGGTCATCATAGTGTCTTATATGAGGACAATCATACTTTGGTGATGTTGGATGTTACTCTGTCAAGGGTTGCTAATACAACATTGTTCGGGTATGTCAAGAATCATATGAAGGTCGTGAATGATCAATAGATGATTCGTCACTCTTAGATAGTAAGAGATTATGATCTACATTTTGATCCAGTTAAGTTGATAATGAAATCCTTGGCCAAGGTGAACTCATAAGTTGAAAAAGAGTTTTCGACTTACATTGACTTAACAATAGGATAAAAGATATGATCGATAATTGAGATTGACACATATCCATATCTCGTAATTGATCGGATTATATTGACGAAGGGATTATAGTTTCACGGTAAACGAACAAGTTTGGTTTTGTCACACCATATGACATTTCTCGTCACAGGTATTGCACGACACATTGCTAGATGTCAATCTGGGACGACGGATGTGAATTGATGATAAATTAAAAGTGGTATTTTAATTTATCAATTTTGATTAGATCAAAATAATAATTCACGTCGTTGGGTATCGTGATCGGGAACCTAATGGGTCACGCACAAAAGAGAACTAGAAGAATGAGATTTACCAATTAATTAATTGACAAGTGTTGGATAATTAATTAATTAGGTTGCTTATTAATATGTCCGAATTAGTTAATTGGATTAATTAATTCATGGACCGGATTTAATTAATTTGATTAATTAAAATTAAATGTTGGATCGAGTTAAGTTAAGAGATATGCCAAGCCTATTTGAACTTGTATTAATAGGCTGTTAGGGTTTGAAAACCCTAATGAATTTTCATTATTCTTGCTAACACTAGAAAAGAAAACCCTAGGCACTATTCTTGTTTTCTGTGTGGATCATCATTGGAGGCTGGACAATTGGACAGTTTGGATTGTAGATCGTGATCATTCCAGCTCGAGAATCAGCAAAAGAGTTTGCAGAATTCATCAAATGTGTTATTTCTATCACAGTTTCTATCTAAATACAAAGCAAATCATTGTTTGAAAATCGAAATTGCTTTACTTTCACAACTTCAAACACTTCACATGCATTTGATGCAAAATTTTTAGAAAGAGCTTCTAGTAAATTCTCATATGCATGAAGGGGAAAAAAAATCCGTATAGATTACCATATATGAAATTTTGAAGAGGCCACTACTATTTTCTCTTGAAAGTCACTTTCAACTTAAATTAGCCAAAAATGCCTCTTCCTCCATGCAACTAGGGGTCGCAAAACAAGGTAGAGGAAAATGTTCCCTTTCTTTATATATGAGCAGTTGGGTTGACCCGTTTATGTTTTAATGATTTTGAACCCGCCAGATCCAGTCAATCATGATCTTTTGGTACCCTTGCCATTTGTTTCAATAAATTTAGTTGTTTATTTATTTGAAAATAGCCGATATATGTACAAGGTGGGAAGAAATGAAATCAAAACATCGCCTATTTTGCTGTTAAAAAATTCCATAAATGGGAACATAGTGGTCCATGAACTCTCTTTGAGAACTAGTTTTGTTGAGAGTTAAGTTAAGTTAGCTGGTTAGTTTTGTATTCTACTTTTTATTTCTCATTTTAAGCCTCGATGCTCGATGAAGTAATAGAATACCTGAAACAACTGCAAGCTCAAGTTCAGATAATGAGTAGAATGAACATGTCACATATGATGTTGCCTTTGGCAATGCAACAACAACTTCAAGTGCCTATGATGTCTCCCATGGGAATGGCCGAAATGGGAATGGCTCAAATGGGAATGGGATTCATGGACATCAACACAATTAACTATGCCGGAATGCCACCAGTTCTATCTCCTCCTCCGGCAGCCTTCATGCTTGTGCCCAGAGCCGGTCCTGGGCCGAGGCGAATGAGGCCAGCGCCTCGAGCCCAAAACTGGAGGGGGCCTCATTTTTGGTCCCCCAGTTTTTTTTTTTCCTTTTGGTTTGGCCCAATATATATATAAATGGTTCACTAGCACCTTGAAGCCTTCTACCTTCAGGTCACTTCTTCCTCCTTCCATTTCAACTCCTAGTCCAACCGTGAATCGCCGCGACGCTACGCCGATCTCTCCACTCTCCTTACTTCATTTCCTTCTCTTCCTTTCCTTCCCTTCTTACATCTTAGGCATTACTCTTTCACAAATCTTGCGGTCCATTTTTCAAAAGAACCCTAACCGCCATTTACGGTTTCTCAAAAACAAATTACAAACCTGCATATGTTGATTATGGTGCTGGGTTAGGAGCTTTTTTGATCTATGAGCGAAGGGATTGGAATAAATCAATGGCTATAAACGTGATTTCTTGATTTGCTCAAGGTATTAGCTTATTTCTTTGATATTTTGATTGTATTTCGAAAATAACAATATTTATTTACCCTATGTCAAAATGAAGCATGTTCATGTGCTTACTGATTAACTGCAATTTCCTGTTCCAAATTCTAATTCAGTACACGATGGTTTGTATTTCTCCTGAAACATTGATGATTGAGTATGCCGATTGATTTCTTTTTTTATTAATCATTGGTTAGATTCTTGAATCTTGACATATAGGGATGTTTATGATTTCTAAATGTTTTATTTGAAATTATCTTTGTTTCTTTGGGTACAGAATTTGAGTTTCATTTTATGAACTTGATATTTTTTTTTTAAAGTAGCTAATTTGATCCTATTGTGTCTTTTACATAAAAAAAAAATCATTTCTATAAACTAATGACATGTTAAGAAATAAAAAGAAGTCATAATCCTGTTGATTATTCTATCAATTACTATTACTATATAATCAGCAAACCTGGATCGAGTATAATTCATAGTTTATCTGTGAACTTTTGATATGGAAGCTATTTTCAATAAAAAAAATTCTGAAAAAATGCAATGTTAAAGACATTTGATCAAAGTATTATGAACTAAATAATATATTGTGACTTCAAATGAAATTAAGGAAAAATGACTTATAGGGTGAGAAAAATAAATTCTTTTTGGGTCATTCTTCATGTTTTGCAAGCTATGGAGCATGTTTGTGTGCTTATATACGTTTGACTTCAGGCCTTCGTGTTCAATTTTGATTTTAGACTTGTGAGATGTGACGGTGAAATTCTCAATGGTGTGATTCCACAATTTTTGCCGAAATTTTACTTCTCAAGTAAGTAATAGCTTGCTTTAACTTGATATTGAAAATGTTTGAAATATTGTCGATAGCTTATATGAATGGTTATTGTAGCTTGTTGGATTTTGCATTTCTGCATTTACGTTGATTTTGGGAGGACCCGGGGCCCAGTTTTGGGAGTTTGCCTCAGGCCCCGAAAATCACAGGACCGGCCCTGCTTGTGCCATCATGGGATAATTCTAGTAATTAATGCGAGAGCAAACCTAGAAGGGTGTTTTTAATTAAATTGAAATTATTTTAATCTGTATAAGGTATCGTTTTTATTTATTTTTGGTTAACTCGCCAATCGTATGATGTCTTTTAGTTATCTATTCGTCTGTTGGATTGTAAAAGGAGTGCAAATAATGTATTGATTTTTTTTATCTATAGTGTTAGAAATATTGGAAACATTGGATAAATACCTATAAATTTTAGATTTCAAGTTTTCTAGTGTGTTATAATTGATTTCTATTCATAAAATAATTACCGAAGCTCTCCTTATTTAATTTTGTACATAAATATTAATAATAAAAAGGAACTTTTAACAATCATGTACCAAATTAGTGGTAAGTACAAGGCATATATTTCTTGTTCTATTAACCTATCAAGACACATAACATGGAATGTTTTCTAAAGGATAAACATACAAATGAATGAATGATTGATTGAACATTAGCATGCCGACATAGGCCCCTTAAGAATGATTTTTGAAAAGCGCTTTTAAGACTCAATAGTTGTTTTTAAACTCGTTTGATTAGTCTTGTTCATTACAAATTTGAAGTTGTATTATATGAGTTCTTATACTCTACATCTTTTGAATCATGATGTGCGATTTTTCAAAACTATCAAATTACTACATACATGTGGAATGACTACTCAAGACATCGTACATGACTTCATTGATTTATTTTATATTTTGTTCAGTATTTGCTCATTTTGTCAGACACGTAAACTTTTAATCGTATCGATTGAACTATTTTGTCAAATGTAATTTATTTGTTTTTTTAATATTCGGAACAAAAAAAATTTCAAGTTTTACCTACTACGAATTTATATGTTATTTAATATTATATTAACATTAAATCATTAAAATTTATTGAATAATCATATTTTTTTGAATAAAATATTTTTAAAAAAATTTCTCAAAATTTAAAAGTAAACGTGTTTTTCATTTTTATGTTTTCAGAAACAGTTTTTCAAAATGGCAAAAAGAACACATTTTCAGAAATTTCAAAACAGACACTCAAAACACAAAACACAAAATGAATTTAAAACTCAAAACTGAAAGACAAAGAAAAAAACCCCTTATTTTTTCAAAATTCATTTTCAACAACACATTCTCCAATAAAATAATATTACACGTAACTCTAAAAAAATTTCTTCATTTTTAACCTCACATTCTCCAAAAATAATTATTTTAAAATACGTTTTTTTCTCTCAAAATGGAGCTCAAACTAGGGCTATAAAATTTAACAAAAATTTGAATAACTCGCTTTATTGGAGATTGATTGTGCAGACGTAATGAAAATTGCAATTTAATTTACTATGATCTAAAAACCTTAGGACCAACTTATAACCAAAATAACAGATTAATGACAAACAATGTAATTTCCCCTTTCTCGTTGGTGATTGGTGAAAAGATAAAGCCCTGTTTGGTGCAGCTATAAATTTAGTTTTTTTTATTAATTTTTGACAAAAAGTACTAAAATACGTTGTTGAAAAAATGATAAAAGTTGTGAATATAATGAAATAAATAATTAAAATCAATTATTAATTTTAATTTAAAATTTTATCAACTTTACAATTTCCACAAGGGCAAAAAGAGAAACGTGTGGAAAATTGGGGGGATGGGGGGGGGGGGGGGGGGTGGTCCTGTTAGAAGGAGCTTCCTATAAAGTTTACGTCAACAACATGAATTCCTAGGAACCGATTTTTGGTCCCATTCTAATATAGAGACAGTTGCATTAATTATTTTCTAAGAATAAAAAGTATATTTTGTTTAAGTTTTAAGTATTTTAAATACTAATTCGATTTGATTATTGGTTATTGCATCCTGAAACTTTCCAACTTATCTTGTTTAGTTATTTGTAGAGCTTTAACCTATAAAATTGAACCTAAATGGAACTCCATTTATAAAATTTTCATTTGGGTCATAGCTAACGTCATTACTCGCAAGCTCTCCTGAAAAACAGTCAAAAGAATTTCACTACACGATTTTGGACTGTTTGTCCCTTAGTTCCCAATTCCTTTTCAATCGATCAAATCTTGATTAATATAAAAGCACAAATTCAATGGAAAAAAGATATATAGAAGACCTCAAAAATTCGAAATTTTATCGCTAATTAAGAGTCCTAATCTCGAAGGAATCAGGTGGCAACAAGATCGGAAAATGGCAAGTGATCGGTCGGAGAACGGCATAATTGAGCACAAGGCATATGCTCGGGTAGGGTTGTTGGGGAACCCGAGCGATGTGTATTACGGTCGGGCAATATCATTCAGCCTTGGTAATTTCTGGGCGTCTGCGCGTTTGGAGCCTTCCACGGATCTGGTCATTGCCCCTCACCCCACTCACGATCTCGTCCAATTCAATTCTCTATCTCACCTGGTAATATATGCATTTTCAGTATATATATACACGCATAAAGTAATTTTTATGAATGTTTTTTTTTTTTTGCTTGATCTTGATTTCGAATTCGTGTGGGATTTGTATCTTATTGTGCTTTGGGTTAATGGGATCCTTGAATTGATTGATTTGCTCTATTTCAACACAGCTGGGTTTGTTTTTTTAAATAAATTGATGACGATTGAGTAAAACAGATACTATTTATTGGCTATAATTTTCGTTTAATCATTTTTTTTCGTGTTTAGGTGAATCGGCTGCAAACTGATGGCTATTACGGAGGGGTTCGTCTGCTTATGGCGATCTGTAAAATTTTTTACAATTATTGCAAGGAAAATGACATCAATTTACACGAGGGGAAGTTTAAGTTGTCCTATGATACCAATATTCCTCGTCAGGTGGGGCTTATGTTCTTAAAAGTTTAAGTTCGTGGATGTGCTTTGACGATTCACGCATTTGCTTTAAATCAAGGCCATAAAGGTCCTTGCCTTTTGCTGAATAGATCTGAATACAAGTTCTCGGACATGCACGTGCACACACATTTATATGCTGAAACTAGTATAGAAATATCTCTCAATTGTTTTGCTGCTTTATGCATTTCACCTATTTATGACCAAATGTTGATTACAAGAGCCGTACGCATCTATGCTGTAGAAATTTTATGAAATCTAAGAGCTCAAAAGATATGGACTAGGTGCATTGCGTTACATTCTTTGGACTAAATTCTGAAGATGTCAATTGATATTGTATTTTAAGATCCCGTGAGATTTGAAGGGATAAACCACTCAACTGCACCTTTGGCTGATGGTTGAGCGTGAAATACCTTGTTCTTCTGTCGAGTGCAATTGCAGTAGGTTAAAAAATTTGCAATATAATTAGCTTCTCTGTATGTCCAAGAATTGTCTCTATCTGTGTTTCTATTCTTGGAAATGAAAGTGTAATTTGGTAACTTCACGAAATCGTATTCTTTGGTAATTATTCGCACTGTAGGTTTCTGTACGCAATTGTATTTGTAAAACATACTCAAAATACAGTTGTTTTCATGTCCCAGACTGGTCTTTCTGGTTCAAGCGCCATTGTATGTGCTGCTCTTAGCTGCCTTCTCGACTTCTATAAAGTAAGGCATCTCATAAAAGTCGAGGTGAGGCCGAATCTTATCCTTAATGCGGAGAAGGAACTCGGTATTGTTGCTGGTCTCCAGGACAGGGTAGCACAGGTCTATGGGGGCCTTGTTTACATGGTATGCAAAGAGAAAAGACTTGTAGGATAACATCATTTTTACTTACCACCTAATCTTTTTCTTTCCTTAGGATTTTAGCAAGAAACACATGGAAGACTTGGGACATGGACTATACACGCCTATGAACATTGATCTTCTCCCACCTCTCTATCTGATCTATGCCGAAAATCCTAGCGACTCTGGAAAGGTGAGTGTGATATAATGGCTTCGTCTTTCTATAACGAGGCTAGTAGCAGACGCTTGTTTTGACAAAATATTCATGTACTGCAGATACACAGTACAGTTCGACAAAGGTGGTTAGACGGTGACGAGTTCATAATAACATCTATGGAAGAGGTTGCAAATATTCCTTTAGAAGGATATACGGCATTGCTTGAAAAGGACAATACCAAACTTGCAAGTCTCATGAATCACAACTTTGATTTGCGGAGGTAACTAACTATATGCACAACTAGTGGCTCATTGAGACTTTTAACTTTATTTGTCAGCATTTTTCAAGTACTAATTCCAACTTCACTAGCTTTTATATATTGTGATAGGCACAAGTTTCTCTACGAGGGTAGCGTAGAACACAATCGCTCCTTTATCTTCTCCCTAACCACTATTTTGGCACTTGTGTGTAATATATACGAAGTGATGCACTTCAGAAACTTATCCTTGACCAAATGGATAACTTATTATTAATTTGGATCACTGGTAGTCTTGTTATGTGCTCTCTTTATGCTCGGATGATGTCGATGATGCCTCAGGTTACTCTTTGAACCGTATTGATAAATGGCAGTCACCTCTGTTAATGGTAGTTTTTTTCTTTCGTTGCAAGTGGAGCTCAATATCTGTAATATGATCTTAATATGTATGCTGAATACAGGCAAATATTCGGGGACGATGCACTAGGGGCTATGAACATAGAGATGGTTGAAGTGGCCAGACGGGTAGGTGCTGCGTCAAAATTCACGGGCAGTGGAGGTGCTGTTGTTGTTTTCTGCCCAGACGGGTCATCTCAAGCAAAGCTTTTGGAGGACTCATGCAAAAAAGCGGGTTTTGTCTTTCAACCAGCTAAAGTGATGCCGTCTTTTCTAGACGAGGTCGATATTGAAACTCTATCATCAAAGCTTAAGCAAACAATATGAAGAATTTCTTCGTCCCGGCTCATCACAATCGTGGGAAAGTGGGTTTTGTTCAAGTGTGTTCATTTTTTCATTCATGACACAATAAAGTGACACTGGATCCTTCTGTCATCAGTTAAAAATATTAGATTTTTCATTTGATCAATATCGCATATTTTTTAATGGACCGATGAAGTCGAAAAGGCTGATACTCAGGGACGGACGCAAGACTTGAAACTTAGGGGGCACAATTAAACTCGAAAAAAAGTTGGGGGAAATTATACAATCGAAAATTTACGTCCAAAAAACTCATACTCATGTAATTTTGCATCCGACCATTTACATAGAATATGACTTTTTCGAATGTAAAAAATTCACATTTTTTTGTCATATTCCATATAAAATTTTCTAATAAAATGATGAAAATTACATTAAAAAATTTGTATCATAAAAATAATAAATTTTAATGAAATAATTGAATTTTTTTAAAAAATATTCGAGTTGGACGTCTTTCTTCAAAACTCACGTTTAACGTATTTTTAACTATTTTCGATATCTGTTTAGACTATTCTATATGTCCATAATATAGTTCTCGAAATAAGTTTTGAGATGATATAAACAATTTGTAAAATCGATTAGCATATGATCGTCGGAGAATTTTTAAAATTAACTTTCAAATTTATTGTGATTTTGCCCCTGTTTGGTGTAGATTAAAGTCAAATTTTTAGTAAATTTTGATAAAAGTTATATATAAAGATTCCATGATATATGTTAATAAAATTAATCGTTAACTTTGATTTAGATTAAAATTTATATTTCAATTAATACCAAACATGACTTTATTTAAAAAAAAAAAATCTCTTATCAAAAGTTAGTGGGGGCACGTGCCCCTCTAGGTCCTACCATGGGTCCGCCCATGCTGATACTGGATGGTGTTACGCCTCTTATGGGGAAGCTCCATATCGTTACCAACATAGCCAGCTAAGCAAATAAACAAGGTCCACACTCTACGTCACCCGCACCGGCGAATTGTCGAGTGAAGTGGTCCACGTGTATATCCGCATTTTGATCGAGGCACCAAAGTGATACGCCTAAGAAAGATGGGTTATGCTACACTTACCTACCAATTTACATAAAGTTTTACATAATTGACAAGTGGTGCTCCCTTATTGGGGGGAAGTCCGTGGGCCCGGACTTCCCTCCAATAGGGGGCACCACTTGTCAATTATGTAAAACTTTATGTACATTAAGTTTAATCCCAGAAAGATATACAACAAAGTGATAAGAGGTGGAACGATGTTGGTGGAATACTATAACGTTGTCTCATCCATATTAAATAAGGGATCTTTTGTATAAAGATCAACACGATTATTTGATGTGATATTTGTGCAGTAGACGCCAAAATGTTAAATTACAAAATCCACCCAACTTATAAACTGATTGATTGATGTCTAGGAGATGATGCCTCGACTAATAGATGTGACCGTGTCCCTCTATCCAACGGTCTCAAATTCACCTCTTGCCCTATAAATATCCACACTTAGTGTCATTCCCAAGGTAATGCAATTTCATACACTAAAACATAAGCTTTGCTCTATTATCTTAGAATTCAAGTGTGTCATTTCTTTCTTTCACCTTTACCGTTTAGTGACTTGATCGTTGGAGTACTCGTGATCACTTCTACCACTACCAAAAAAGGTCATTAACGACTAATGGTTTGCTACCATGTGCAAGAAAATATTTACATGTAGTATCTACCCAATGGCACGTTATCCCTACAAAAATTGAGGTCAACAGATAATATACTTTTGTTTTGATGAAATTATTCTAGAAGATTAAAATTTATTTCAAAGTTCCAAGACACCCTCTTTTCATTTATTAAGCCTTTGTTTGATTCCATTATTAAGAGTGGGCTCAGTTTGGCTCGATCTGGTTCTAAAAAGAACCGAATCAAATAGAGTACCAATGAAAATTTTAGAAATGGAACCATTGGTTCCATATCCAACTATAGAACCGAACCAACTGGTTCCAATTCGGTCTACTCTGATTCTTTATATTAAACAATTATAAAAATAGGTCATGTTTGATCCACATTCTCAAGGAAATAATGCATTTTAAATAGTGATGTGATGAAAAATATGTAGTTAAAAAAGAAGGAAATTTTTTGGATTTGCGTGTAATATTTTATTGAAGATTGTGCGGTTGAAAATGAGTATTGGAAGAATGATTTTTTTAGAACGTGGATCAAACATGGGCATCAACTATGAAATTGCAAGTCAATTGAAAATTGACAAAAATAGAGTATGAAACCACTTTGTAATTCTTTTAATCTAATAGTACAAAAAATCAATTGAATATGGAAACGAACAAAAATCTACTCCAATGCTCAAGATCAACTCATAACAGCGGAAAAAATAAACTATTAAACATACAATAAACGGTAAAATTTTGATTGAAAAATAGTTTTTAAGAAAATTCGTATAAAAATGACCCGGTTATCTTTAGTAATCCTCAAGGATCTTGATTTTTGATAGCCGGTCGCTTGGAAACAACGAAAAATTTGAATTCTTATGAAATATTGAACTACAAATATATATTTTCTTATAGGGTTGCATTAAGGCTATGAATTTGTAAAGTATTTATGAAATTATTTAGATTTGAATTTTGATTACCCATTAAAGGAAAAAATAAGAAGCATACGAGAAAATGAAATTTTAACGCGAAAATAATTTTGAGCTCTAGTGATCAAAGATCTAGTGCATCATGGTATAAGCAAAAAGAGAAATTCGGGAGAACCGAATTCATTGCTAACTCTTAAGGCAGTATTGAGAACCGAACCATAATCGACCAATTCTCGAGGAATTATCTCAAATCAACTATTTTAGTAGATGAACTGAAACCAAACCGACCGGTTCTATTTGGTTCGGTCCGATTCTATCGATTCCAAGAAAAAATGTCCACCTCTACCCATTATTTTTAAAATACATTTTTTTCTTATTTTCAACCACACATTTTTCAATAAAATAATATTATGCGCAAATCAAAAACTTTTCTTTATATTTTAACCATACATTCTTAATCAAAATGATATTCCAAAATGCATTTTCATCAGAAAATGGGACTAAAAAAAGCTCTAAATCAAAATTTATGTATAGTTAGGTGGGATTTGCCATTGACGTTCCATGAACTTCTTTCTCAATTTTCCCCATGGTATGAGTTAGGAAGAAACAGAGAGCAAAATATCATAATATTATTTTTAGTAAGAATAAATTCGACACTTTATATTGTTTATGTTTGGTTCCATTTTATATAAAATTTATTTTTAATCCCACATTCTTTCATTAAATAATATTAAATGTTGTTGATACCAAAAATCGTACATGTTGATTCCGAGGTTGACGACTGAGCACGAGCACGAGCAGGTCCTCCGGTACCTGAAACAAAGGCAACGAGGTGTGTCCTCGTCGCCCCTCCGATGCTTAAGTCAGAGAGAGATTTTGAGAAAAGATATGTGCTTGTAAAATTATGTGAATGAAAGAACATACCTGAAAAATGATCCAAGGTTCCATATTTATAGAGCTAGGTAGTAGTGGACTCCTGGTAGGACTCATCACCTTATTTTTAGGAATTATTGTTGGGATGAGTGTTGGATTGTGACTAGAAGTCTAATTCTTCCTGATTTGAAGTGTTCCTCAAGGTAAGATTCCTTTAGGACCTATGATTCCTCAATTGAGGTAATTGGATAGGGCTAGAGTCCTTTCAGGATAAGGACTAGCAACTCTCGATCACGGAGCACTTCGAGGATTTGGCTAAGGCAAGATTCCGAGCACATACCCCCGAGGACTACTAAAGTGATTTTGGAGACATTCTGGAGGGTCCATCCTCGAGGTATCTCGAGGACTATACAAGCTCGAGGACCCGGGTCCTATAATCGAAAAGGGAGAACCATGATAGTCCTCATGCTCGAGGTATCCATAATAATGACCACATCAGTGGCCCCCGTGCATCCATTCCTAAAGCTCGAAAGTTAGGTGTGGATGCATATAAGCTTGAGGACTACATAATTAATTAACTTTTTGACAATGTCTTGAGCTCGAGGACAATGTAATCAATTAATTTCACAAGTCTTGAGCTCAAGGATAACTCATGTAATAATGCAGTCATGAGCTCAAAGATAGCTCACGTGAAGTCATGAGCTCGATGATAGCTCATGTAAAAATTAAGTCACGAGCTTGAAGATAGCTCATGTAATAATGAAGGCCTGAGCTCGATGATAGCTCATGTAATAATGAAGGCATGAGCTCGACGATAGCTCATGTAATAATAAAGTCATGAGCTCGATGATGGCCCATGTAATAATTGAGTCATGAGCTCGAGGATAGCTCATGTAATAATGCAGTCATGAGCTCGAAGATAGCTCATGTAATAATGAAGGCATGAGCTCGACGATAGCTCATGTAATAATAAAGTCATAAGCTCGAAAATAGCTCATGTAATAATTGAGTCATGAGCTCGAGGATAGCTCATGTAATAATTAAGTCACGAGCTCGACGATAGCTCATGTAATAATGAAGGCCTGAGCTCGACGATAGCCCATATAATAATGAAGTCATGAGCTCGAATATAGCTCATGTAATAATGAAGGCATGAGCTCGACGATAGCTCATGTAATAAGAAAGTCATGAGCTCGATGATGGCCCATGTAATAATTGAGTCATGAGCTCGAGGATAGCTCATGTGAAGTCATGAGCTCGATGATAGCCCATGTAATAATTGAGTTATGAGCTCGAGGATAACTCAAGTTATAATTGAGTCATGAGCTCGACGATAGCTCATGTAATAATGAAGTCATGAGCTCGAAGATAGCTCATGTAATAATTGAGTCATGAGCTCGAGGATAGCTCAAGTTACAATTGAGTCATGAGCTCGACGATAGCTCATGTAATAATGAAGTCATGAGCTCGAAAATAGCTCATGTAATAATTGAGTCATGAGCTCGAGGATAGCTCATGTAATGATGCAGTCATGAGTTCGAGGATAGCTCATGTGAAGTCATGAGCTCGATGATAGCCCATGTAATAATTGAGTTATGAGCTCGAGGATAACTCAAGTTATAATTGAGTCATGAGCTCGACGATAGCTCATGTAATAATGAAGTCATGAGCTCGAAGATAGCTCATGTCATAATTGAGTCATGAGCTCGAGGATAGCTCAAGTTATAATTGAGTCATGAGCTCGACGATAGCTCATGTAATAATGAAGTCATGAGCTCGAAAATAGCTCATGTAATAATAAAGTCATGAGCTCGAGGATAGCTCAAGTTATCATGTGAAGTCATGAGCTCGACGATAGCTTTCTTAATCAATTGAATCCTGAGCTCGAGGAGAGCCCAGTTTATAATTATTTTTCGATCTCCAAGTGTTGAGCTAGACGACTCGGGTACCTATGACACAGTCTCGAGCTCGAGGACTATTCGATGAAATTCTGTCCAAGACTTATTTTGGACTGGTCGAGCTCGAGGTAGATTTTTAAGGTGTTCGTTTGTGGTATGTTTTGATGTTCCTGTGCATGATAGGGCTTTTTGTGAGATCATGCTCGTAGCATGTCTCGGAGGTGCCTACGCGTGACAAGGTTTTGATGAGATCATGCCCATAGCATGTCTCGGTGAGTGCTCATGGTATGTTTCAAGGTGTTCGCTCATGTCATACCATGAGGGCCCGCTAGTGGCGGGACTTTTGGAGAGCATGCCCGTAACATGTCTCGAGGTATGCTCATGACATGTTTGAGGTTATTGCTCGCACTATGTCATGAGGACCCGCTAGTTGCGAGATTTTTGGAGAGCATGTCCGTAACATGTCTCGAGGTATGCTCATGACATGTTTGAGGTGATTGCTCGCACTATGTCATGAGGGCCCGCTAGTTGCGGGACTTTTGGAGAGTATGCCCGTAGCATGTCCTGATGGTGCCTGCGCATGACGGACTTTAGGGTGCTTGCGTGGGGCAAGGCTTTGATGTTCCTGCAGCATGAACTACACTTGATTATACCAGTCGTAGGTTTGTTATCTCCTCCTGATCCTGAGGTCCTTCCTTCGATGTAATCATTCCTTGGAGTGTTAGGGGTGAACCCTATCGTTCCTTTGGTATTCTGTTGTAGTCCTGTCGTGTTCCCATCCAGTATGATCCGAGCGAGCTCTCCTGAGTCCGCAGTAACCAATCTCGACGTCGAGGATACTGGGGACATGCCCGAGGCCCCCCAGATCCACCGTTTTCATATGCATCACGATATCCTGAGCACGATCATCATTCACGAACCATCGTTCCCTGGATATTCTGCAGTAGTCTAGCCGTAATGTCGTCTTGTATAATTCGAGCGAGTTTATCCGAGTCCATGGTAACCAATCTCGAGGCCGAGGCTACTAGGGGTATGCCCGGGCCCCAGATCCGCCATTGTCATGAGCATCACGGGTATCTCAAGCTCAAGCATGAGCTATGATACTTCTTGGTTGAGCTAGTGTTGGTGCTTGTGCTGGAGGTTGTGGAGTATTTCTTTGAATAAGTAGTTGAGTTAGCTTTGTAACTTGCTGACGTAGTTCTTTGAATGCTCTAGCAGCAACCACTGCAGGTTGATGAACTGGTATTGCTGATGATTCTTCTTGATGGACTGGGGATTCCGTGCCAGGGGGTTTGTTTGGAATGGATGAGCTTATCGGAGGAAGACCTGAACGTGTATTCACCATGACTTTTGGTAGCGATTCCCACAGACGGCGCCAATGTTGATACCAAAAATCGTACATGTTGATCCCGAGGTTGACGACTGAGCACGAGCACGAGCACGAGCAAGGTCCTCCGGTACCTGAAACAAAGGCAACGAGGCGTGTCCTCGTCGCCCCTCCGATGCTTAAGTCAGAGAGAGATTTTGAGAAAAGATATGTGCTT
The DNA here is from genome assembly GCA_019097785.1 of Fraxinus excelsior. NCBI lineage: Eukaryota > Viridiplantae > Streptophyta > Magnoliopsida > Lamiales > Oleaceae > Fraxinus > Fraxinus excelsior. The sequence continues at coordinate 786,076 of CM032628.1, read as the reverse complement.
GTAAAATTATGTGAATGAAAGAACATACCTGAAAAATGATCCAAGGCTCCATATTTATAGAGCTAGGTAGTAGTGGACTCTTGGTAGGACTCATCACCTTATTTTTAGGAATTATTGTTGGGATGAGTGTTGGATTGTGACTAGAAGTCTAATTCTTCCTGATTTGAAGTGTTCCTCAATGTAAGACTCCTTTAAGACCTATGATTCCTCAATTGAGGTAATTGGATAGGGCTAGAGTCCTTTCAGGATAAGGACTAGCAACTCTCAATCACGGAGCACTTCGAGGATTTGGCTAAGGCAAAATCCCGAGCACATATCCCCGAGGACTACTAAAGTGATTTTGGAGACATTCTGGAAGGTCCATCCTCGAGGTATCTCGAGGACTATACAAGCTCGAGGACCCGGGTCCTATAATCGAAAAGGGAGAACCATGATAGTCCTCATGCTCGAGGTATCCATAATAATGACCACATCACATATAAAAAAAGTATATTCAGTATTATTAAGATAATATACATTTAAAGAATAAATAAAAAATATATGTTTAAATTAAATTATAAATTAGCCTTTATAAAATTCTATAATTTAATTAAAAATAGATATTTTTAAGAAAAAAGAAATTTTCTTTATAAAAATACAATTTAATTTTTCATAGAAAATAGAAATAAACAATAAGAAAAATAGAACTAATACAATCAATAGAAAAATTAATTTTTAATTATAACTAATATTCGTAGAAGAGAAAATGAAAGAGAAGCATTGAAAAAATACATATTAATTTTTTTTTTTGTGAAAGTCTTCCAAAATCTTGTGATTAATGAGAAACAAATTTGAAGATTTTATTTTAATGTTTTTTGCTTAAAAGTTAGTATCATGTAGACTTTTATAAAAATCTCTAAAATTCGTAAACATTTGAATACCACAACACTTATAGAAACTTCTAAAAAGTTTTAATTGAATATATCGTGAGACTTTTTAAAAGTTTATAAAAGTCTCAATTGAATACATCAATACTTTTATAGAGTTTTCAAAAATCTATATTGAATACCCCTAAACTTTTTAAATCCCAAAAAGTCATTATAAGTCTCAATTGAATACACACTCTTAGTTTGTGAAAATTGAAGAGTTGTATTAAATTTTGATCCGATTCGAATTCAATAAAATTAATGGGAGATGGATTTATGGTCTCAATCTGATAACCCGATCAAGATACGAATATGATAATCCCTTAACTAAATGAATCAAATATGAATATAAGTCAATCCGATTAGATTTGTTATAAATAGTCGAGTCGGTAAAATATTTTTATAGCATATTATTTATCACAAAAATAAAAAAATTTGGAATTTAAAAAATCATCCAATTCAAAACATAAAAATAATAACAATAAATAGGAATGTCAATTCACGTGTACATAATGTTCTAAAAAACATAATGCATTGCGATGAATGAAAGTTTGGGTTAGGCGAGTCTAGACGATCCTTGGACGTAAAAAAAATAAAAAGATATTTTCTTATTTGAATATTAATTTAATTAATCTAAAATTATTTAATAATACATGCAAATTATATTACCAAATGCAGTTTTAAGGACTTAACAAAATAAATATATTCGATAAACAAGATGTAATACAATATTACTAATTGAAATGTTCGGAGAGTTTTAAATTTTTATTAATTAGTAAAAAATAGGAAACACGATTAATTTAATGAATTATAAATAACTATTTATATAATAATACAGTACATTACAGTCAAACAAATGTACAGTACACTGTAACCAAACCAAATTTACAATATACTACAGTCAAACCAAATGAATTATCATCCCATATCGAAAGTTTATAACAAAATGTTTGTAGATATCCTCTATAAATAAGTGGGTCAACAAATGGGTAAACAGTTTTTTGTGTCTTTCAATCCAATTCGATAATAGTTAAAAAAGTTGAAAATTTTATAATTATTAAATCTTAAACCCGTTTAAGAATTGAAAATAAAAAAGGGGGGGGGGGAGGGGGGGGGGGGGGGGGGGTTAATTCCCACATTGATTTTATTTCCTAATTTCTTTAATTTCGGATCGGATGATTAGATTGAATATTCGATAATATAGCAAATCGAATACCGATTTAACAATCAAGTATCCATTGAATTTTCGGACCGGATCTGATAATTATTCTTAACGGATAGATATAAGCAAATTCGATTCTTGTACTACCTAAAACAAGTCATATCAAGCTTGAAATAGTTCGTGTGATAAGCTCTGGCGAGAGTTTCTGAAAAACTCATGGACTATTTTTTTTCTTTGGCGAAACTTTTGCATGTCAAAAGATTTTACATTTTTTCTTTTGACGATCCCAAAATCTTTGTTTCACACTAAAATATTATATTTTTACTCTAGTATATGGAAAACCTTCAAATTTTCTTAATTTAATACTCTAAATTCTATTATTTTTAGTTAAATTTTTAATACACACTATTTAATTTTTTTACCACTATCCCATTAAGATAAAAGTCGTCCAATGAATGTTTCTCATGCATCTTCGCTGTTTATATATTGTAGATAATAGATGATAGTGTTATCACGAACTAAGAAGAATTAAAAGATTTAGCTTATGTTTAATTAATTTAAATTAAAATCAACCATTAATCTGAACTACAAATTTTATGGGATTCAAAAATTTTCAACTACTATTTATTTTTAACCACACATTCCATATGACTCACAATTTTTATTAATTTTTCAACCACACATTTCATCGTTTTTTAATCAAAATCTACTAAAAAATAATTTTTTTTTTTTAATCAAACTAAATTGGGGCTAAATTATCAATGAATTATCTACGAATTCAAAAATCTCAACATGCTAGAAAACAGCCGAGTACCAACGTCATGTAATATTGTGAACTTTTCATTTTATAATGGCTAATTGATCGTTGAGTAGAGAGTTCCGATGTAACTTTTAAGGGTGTCAGGAGGTCAACTCGACGGTGGCTATATCCAGCTCGTTGACCTCATAATAAAAGGTAAAACTCATTGGCTTGTATGTTCATTATAAATTTTTCTACCAACGAATTAATATGTCATGTTACTACCAATACTTAACATAAGATATGTACCAACTATATATATAGACATTAATATATATTAGGCTTAGTATATGGAAGCCTATTGGCCGACATCTTCAGTTTTTATTAAAATTTATTAAAAATTTAAATTTTATCCAAACTAATTAGGGACTGTCTTTTATATATATAACTAGTTAAGGCACGTGCAAGGCACGTGTTTTAGTTTAATTGAGTATGTGATAGCGTGGAATGATATACAGTATTTGTATATGATAAAATGAAGATAATAAGTAAACATGAAATAATAATATGTGGAAGGAGTTTTGAAATATAAATACTTACAATGCAAAATATTCAGTAAATATAGCACAGCTGAAATGACATCAAATGACTATTGTCAAATTAACACTGAAAGCAGACATTGCATGTCTTTGGTTTGAGACATCTATTTCTCTATTCTATGTCCACTGGAATTTTGGGATCTCCTGCGCGCCGTGCGCCGTAATTCCTGCTGCTGTAATTTTAGAGGAGAAAAGGGATAAAATGAATTATTCATGTCAAATATAAACCAAATGAATTACCTGCCTTCATGGCAGTAGCATTGCATTCCACTACACTTTTAAACAAGTCATTGCTTAGCGCAGAAAGAAATTCAATATTTTAGGAATCATTAAACTTGGGACAAATACAAATACAGACACCTCTCCAATGTTTGACAGTTTCTACCTGTGAAACGACTTGTTATGGTTGACGATGGGAAAAAATTCCTAATGCACTCTATTATATTCAGGGAACAATCAAAATCATAATGCACCTAGTTTCTATTGGAAGCAAAAGGTAAACAATTGCCAACACAAAGAATCCACCATCAGTTTATTGGTCTTGTATTAGACGGAAATGTAGCACACCAAACAGTACTACCTCTAGATTGAGCTCGAACATTTTAGCCGAATGCTATAAGCCCAATTTTTTCTTGAACCAATCGGATATATTAGCTATCACGAACCCCAAAAATACCTATAGTGCCATTTTAAACAAAAAGGAGGTGAGATGAAAAAAAAATCCGACAATCAAGAGTTTTAGGATGATATAAGTAAGCTCACATTGAAGTCCTACGAAACAGAATGTATCAAAATATTTGTGATGTAGTACTACGTGTTGGTAGGAAGGATTAAACAATGGTTAAAATTAATAAGGGAATAAAATAAAACTAAAATTTCCTCCATTATATTGTCTAGTTGAGTTCAATACTATATATCAACGCATGCAATAAAGCTTCGTGCAGATATTGGTATTTTCACATATTGTTGACATGTTTTTATTCACTCGGCCCATCCTTCCAAGAACATCGTTACCTGAACTGAACCGAGAATATATATGGCAGAATAGTGACGTCCATGAATCACCATGTCAGCTGCCATAGCAAGTGGAATGGTAAGAGACATGCCCAAGGTGGCCACCAGTGGCGTAGTCCAAACAACACACAAGGCCCTAAGTAGAAAAGTGTCAGCTATTATTACAAGACGGAAGAAAGTTTCCTGTGAGAATAGAATAAGTGGTTTGCATACCAAAAGTAATCGGAGAGAACGCTTCCTATTAGTCCATTAGCAATAACGACTTCATCCATTTTAGCAGAGTGAGGAATTGTAAATTTGGGCTCTATACCCAAGGCTGTCAATGGCCATACTGAAACAATATTGGCATATAATTAAAATGGAAAGAGAAAAGTAAACTTATCTTTCAACAGTAAATATTGTTATTGGAAGAAGACTCAAATTGCAGACATAAAAGTAGCATTTTAAGACGTTTGAATTTGAATAGAGATATATAACTTGTTAATATGAATCAAAAAGTTTGGACGTTATTCTACGAACTGGAGAAGGCCCAATAGGTTTATCACCTAGAAGTTCAGAATAATGTCAACTTCTTATGGTGTAAATCTGGAGAACAATCAGCACTCTAGTGGCCTTATAATTTGAACCAAAATCATAAAAATAAGAAAGAGGGGTGAAATGGAAGAAGATAGAGAAACAGAAATGGCTATAAACTTTAACCAGTCTTCCCATATACCTGCATTGACCTAGCAAGCAACAGGTTGGCATCAGGTGCTGGAGCTGCCCGCATTTCTTTTGATCTTCTGGCATCATTTTCACCCCTATGGCCCCTAACTCCAGGGGTTCCTTGCCTGTAAACGTTGGTAAACAAACATTAGGCATCCCTTTGTAAATTATATATTTATACAAGTTAAAAGAGAAACTTACAATAAGACAAAATAGAAATTTATAAACTGGATGCCACAAGTAGGCCAGTCAATTGACAGTACCTCATCAAGGCAATTAGGCTTATTTATAAATAACAACAATAAATTTTGGGGTAGATACATGATCATAGTTCGCCCCTCTATTGGAGTCATTGCTAATTCTAACAAAGGTCGATTACTTTATATGAATGATGTCATGAAAATGCACAAAGAAATGTAGAGTTTTTATCTTTATGACACTTAGTAAATAAATTGTAATTCAGCCTTTAGAAAAGATATCAGAAGGGAAGAATCAAGAGAAGTATATGGTCAGATTGGTCATTCAAGCCAGCAACTGTAACAGAACATACCTTCTAGCTTCCTCTTCTCGTAATTTTGCATCAATCTCATACCCACCTGAGTTTGGTTGTCAGCAGCTGTTGAGAACACCTGCATAGAAAGACAAGAATACATTAGAGAAGCAATAAAAGAAAAGTTGAACAAAATGCTCGTAAGCAAGCCTACAAATAAGCTGGTTTGATTTATATACAAAAGGGAAAAACTCCGGGCAAATCAATACAAGGTAAATAGTATAATGAAATCTTTCATCTCTCTCTAGGTCCTCACCTGACTCTTCTTTGAAGGAATAGTTGTATTTCTATTAATCAATCTGGTGAAGATACCTCCCAGTGTCTCAATACCAAGTGACAGGGGAGTAACATCTAGGAGAAGCAACTATTTCACATCACCACGGAGTATACCACCCTGAATTGCAGCTCCCATGGCAACTGCTTCGTCAGGGTTAACCCCTTTGCTCGGGGTCTTGCCGAAAATTTCTGAAACAACTTCCTGAATTTTCGGTACACGAGTCATCCCTCCAACGAGGAGGATCTCATCAACCTCCTTAGTAGAAATTCCAGCATCCTTTAAACAGCTCTTGCAAGGGGGCTTAGTCCTTTCAATCAAATGGTTCACCAAAGCCTCAAACTTTGATCGGGTCAGTGTTATATTCAAATGCTTTGCACCAGATGCATCAGCAGTGATAAAAGGTAAGTTGATTTCAGTCTGTGATGTCGATGAAAGTTCTATCTTTGCTTTCTCAGCCGCCTCTCGAAGTCTTTGCAGGGCAAGCCTATCCTTGGACAAATCTATACCCTCAGTTCTCTTGAACTCACTAACCAAAAATTCTAACAGAGTATTATCAAAGTCCTCGCCTCCCAAAAATGTATCACCGTTAGTGGCTTTCACCTGCTCAGACAATGATTGGTCAGCCACATGACAAGAAGATTAATACAACATTACAAGTTGAGAACTGCTAAGAAAATACCTCAAACACGCCATTTGAAATCTCCAGGATGGAAATATCAAAAGTTCCACCGTTCCACACGGAGGTAGCCACCTTTGCCTCCGTTCCACACGGAGGCACGGGCTACCTCCGTGTGGAACGGAGGCACGCACCGTGCCTCCGTCCACACGGAAGCACGGGTGCCTCCGTGTGGAACGGAGGCATGGCATCGTGCCTCGTTCCACACGGAGACACGGGCTACTCCGTGTGGAACGGAGGCACGATGCCTGCCTCCGTTCCACACGGAGGCACCCGGGCTCCGTTCCACACGGTTCAATAAATCCACAGTCAATAAATAAATCTCACCTATGCATATAAAAATTGAAATTGTAAAGAATAATAAGAAGTTGAGATTTTAGCTGAAAAGTAAGATTTTGATTTCGAGGAAATAATTATTTGAATTTCAGAAAGTATTGAAGAAGGCATGGAAGTTTACCTTCGTAGTTTCTGTGTGGGTGTTTTAAAGGGATGTGGGTGTTTTAAAGGGAGAAGATGGCGGTTTAAGGGAGAAGAGGCGGTGAGTGAAACGAGGTTGACGATGGGAGAAGCTGACATCTGTCCAAGGAGAAAACGACGTCGTATTGACGACGATGACGTGGCAAACTCCCTCTTTTAGTATAGGTAGGATACCGATTCACGTGAACAAAAAAAAAATAAAAAAAATCTCTATTTTTATATACCTTTTTAGTAACGTGGCTATCACGTTATTTGTTGTCGACGGCTTCTAGAATTTTTAAACAAGATTTGCCGCGTAATATTAGGTCAACACGTGCGCCCGCGCCAACCCTTATTTACTATCTCTGTTTAATAGTATTCACATTCTTAGATTAAATTTAAAAAAAAAAAAAAAAAAAGTTTTGAATTAATTGCTTACAAATGCACTTTGTTACTTTCAGAACACCTAACTTTCACGTGTAAAAGCAGATCACCACCTTTGACAATTGCAACGGTAAACTTTCACGATGATTAAGGATCATACATATTTCGAAGAAAGTGTCATGAAAGTAAGATATAGTCCTCGAGGTATCCAATTAATACATGGATATTCCTTATCTTTGTGACAAAGAACGTCGTTCTCTATAATTTTTACAATAGTTAGATGCTTTTATGATATTTATCTAAAAATTATGTTTTAAAAGTCGAATCAGATCAATTAGTTGAACTAAAAATTTGAGAATTAATCCAAAATTAGTTCGACTAGAAGTAACAATCGAAAAAATGAAATCTTTAAAACGAGCTAAGAACCAGCCAATCAACCTCAAAATTGTATTTTTCAATCTTCTAATTACCCTGTTATCCTTTTCGAATCGACGATTTTCAAAACTCTGGTAATAAACACCTTAAAAGTACATACTTCTTATTGAGAGTATGCATTCAAGTATTTACTGCAAGAATTACCTCAAACACTAAGGTTTTGTCACGTTATAATGTCAATCTTTAATATGTAAGAATTTTGATAATGAACTCAAATTCCATTAGGCTTGAGATCGATCTTCTTAGCTGATCTAGAAAATAAAATCAACACGAGCGTTTGTTAACCAAAATAATGTGAATGCATATATAAAACCAAGAACTGTATCAATCACAGTCAATATACATCTCGTCAATCTTGATTTTATCGGTAATCCTTACACACTGTAACAGCAACATCGTATAATGAAAACCTAATGTCTCGATGTCCTCATCCACAGTTACATTAAAGCGCCTACTGAAAACATTATTCAAGAACAATCCTAGCAGATTTCTGGACTACAGCAGTTAGAAAGACATTTGCTCTCCTGTATATATCTTCTTAAGAAAGAATTCAGTTAACCATCAGTATCCGATTGTACAGCTCAGCTGGAGGAAAATAAGTCGATTTTTCCATTTAAAACCGAAATAAACCATCCAGTATATTACGTGGGAACTACCTCGGGCACAAGAGGTGAAGATCCATCGTCCTCTGCTGTCGTCTCCTCCACACTGTCTGCACTTTTTTCCACTTCCTCTTCAAATCCTTTCTTATATCTATCATAATTCGTCATCTCACTTGATTTGAAAGGCCGTTCACCCAGTACTTGGACCAAATCATCTTGGTGGAGAGTTTCCTTATCCAGCAGCAATTCAGCAATCTGAGCCACTTGCTCTTTGCGTTCTTCTATCAATTCCACTGTGCGTTTATATGCCTTGGTAACCCATTCGCGTACTTCAGTGTCAATAAGATTTGCTGTCTTGCTGCTGTAAGGTTTGCTCATTTCAAGCCCATCCTCCCTCTGAGGATAAGAGAGCAGACCTACCTTCTCACTGAAACCGTAAACTGCAACTTGAGCGTATGTAATTTTTGTCACTTTCTCCAAGTCGTTCTGGGCTCCAGTTGAAATCTTCCCCAATAAAACCTGAACATCGAAGAAAAAGCCGACCTCAAAGTGAATTGGTCATAATTATGGTGACAGAGATGTTTACTTCTACTTCTATAAAGTTCAATTTGTATCAATTAAAAAATTAGGCAAGTTTTATTGGGGGGGGGAGGGGGGGGGGGGGGTGTAAATTTAGGTATAGAGAAGAAAGAGTACGTAGAAATCATGAAAATATTTTGAGGCCAAAGAATTATATGGTAGTTAACCATCTTGATACATCTACGTTTTCTTAATAAAAACTCTGACAATCAAGAAAATAATGTAGTGACCTGTTCAGCAGCACGTCCACCAAGGGTCATGCATGTCATATCCAAAAGCTGCTCCTTCGTCATGAGAAGGTTCTCGTTAGGTACATATTGCGCAAAGCCAAGTGCTGCAGTGCCACGAGGAACAATCGTCACCTTCAACAAGGGTTCTGCATGCTCTAGAAACCATCCAGCAACAGCATGACCTGATTCATGATAGGCTACAGTTCGGCGTTCAAGTTTGCTTATTACCTGTTCAGGAAAATAGGGAGTTACAGGAATTTGAACTACAAGATGTGTCAATGCAAGACGACTAAGGATATTTCAAGTCCATAGCTTAATCCATTCACATGCATAAAGAGAAATGTATAGATGCTTCCGTAAGTACATGGGCACAGATACATATTGCGACTAAATTGAGGAAAACAATTTCCTTTAAAAAGGCAAAGAGAAAAGAAAAGATGAGGAAATCGTCAAATTCGCATATAAATCGTTCATTGGTAGATATTCTTGAGGAACATGTTTTAAGGACCAAGTTGGAGAGAGGAAATGGAGAAGGGCCTTATTTAGAATGGCCTCACTTTAGTTTCTATTCTAAAACTACCTCTGTCATCTTAGACTTCGACAAAGGTTGGAACTTTCCACATGTACTTTTACAGAATAATATCACCAGAATTGAGGCTCTATATGTTATCGGTGAATTACATATGTAATGGGCGTAATGGTTACTTATAAGGAAATGACATTTCATTGAAAGAAGATGGAGCTCGCTGACTGATCTATTTATTTACTTAGTTCTAAGGCTTCTAAGTAATAGTGTCACAGTAATCAGAAACTCTTCATCTATATTGTTATTCAGACATCTAATGGTTTAGGCTATCAAATGAAAACACGGAAATTATACAATTAAACATAGATTTGAACTTCGTCAAAGAGAGAGCATTTTGCAATAATTTTTAACTAATCATTCGCCTGGAAAGTAGTAGGTAGATACAGGAGCATTTTATCCAATGCCCCTATAAGCCAATTCAGGAATGAAGTACCTTGTTTTTCTTCTCGAGACCACCAATGATCCTATCTATAGCTGCATCAAAGTGTTCCATTTTCACCTGTGTTTCCTCGACCCTAGCAGCAATTAAAGCAGCTTCATTACAAACATTTGCAATATCTGCCCCAGCAAATCCAGGTGTAAGGGCTGCAAGTCTCTGAGAATAATATGACGGTTCATGATCAAGTTTGATCTTCTTCAAATAGATCTGAAATATCTGATCACGCCCTTTGATATCGGGTTTATCTATGCTTATCTGACGGTCAAATCGACCAGGTCTCAACAAGGCTTTGTCTAAAATATCCGGTCTATTTGTGCCAGCAAGAACAACAACTCCTGATGTGGTTCCAAATCCATCCATTTCTACAAGCAACTGGTTAAGAGTACTTTCCCGCTCATCATTAGAACCAGATAAACCCCCACGTCCCCTGGCTCGACCAATTGCATCAATCTCATCAATGAATATGATGCTAGGTGAGCACTGCCTAGCCTCCTGAAACAAGTTTCTAACTCTTGAAGGCCCAACACCAACAAACATCTCCATGAAATCGGAACCAGATATAGACAGAAAAGGAACACCAGATTCACCCGCTGTTGCTTTTGCCAGAAGTGTTTTACCCGTCCCTGGAGGGCCCACCAAAAGAGCACCTTTTGGAATTTTTGCTCCAAGCTCCTCATATTTCTTAGGATTCTTTAAGAAGTGAACGAACTCCATGATTTCCTGCTTTGCTTCATCACAGCCAGCAACATCTTTGAAATAAACCTAGACAAAAGAGAAGGGCAAATAAAAAATCTAAGATATTTATTCTAACAACAGTGGGTCCAGAGGTCTACGGAAAAGTATTAAGCAATTCCAAAGAAAATCAGAAGCATCAATTTTAATGCCAAAACAATGTGAAAGACTAACCTTGTTTTTCGAATTCTTATCCACCTTTGTAACAGGCGCTTTTCCAATGTTAAATATACCACGCCCACCCTTTCCACCAGTACCTCCAACACCTAGTCCACCTTGCATTCTCCGCCCCATGTAGAAAAGTGATCCCAACAACAATATTGTAGGGGCAAATCTCATCAATTCTTGGAACCAAACCATTTCAGAAACATAGGTAACGGGAACATGATCATGGGGATCTATCCCCAATGCTTCCTGGGCTTCCTCCAATTTTTCTTCAAAAGAATCAACACTTCCAATATTAAAATAATACTTATACTGGCTTGTGTTCTCTCTGGAAGTGGTACCATTAATTGGCCCTTCAATCTCTGAGACTTCGGCGGCATCATGGCTACTTTGGTTCCATGGTGAGCTTCTTACATATACTTTGGCAACTGATTTATTAGAAACCACTATATGATCTACTAAACCTGGTTCGAGAAGCTTGTTCTTGAACTCTTGAAAACTAATCTGCAGAGGTGATATTTACCGATTACCAAAAAAGGACAAAAATAAAGTTAAGAAGACTCAATTACAAAAGTCAATTGCAATAAACTAAAGACAGCAGTAATATACACTAATATTAATTACAAACTAAAAAAATTCACACGTGTATGGAACAACGATATGCAACTATCCTATTCTTACCATGGGATTATCTATCTTCCTTTTCTGTTTCCTATATATACTTCCTGATATAATATAACAAATGAGATAATCTCCAGGGATCAAACAGTAAATTTTTTTTACAGAATTTACATAAACTAATAAGCAGCTTAAAGCCTGCTTAGAAAATTAAAATGGCAACAAGTTTTCATAATGGAGGGTGCTAAAGTCTAATGATTGACAAGAGCAATTAGGTATAATACCATGATTTCTCAGTTCTGGTAAAAGCTAAGCTACCTGAACCCCTTAAGTCACAAAATGTAGGTAACTATAGTACACATTCAAGAAATTACCATAACCATTTGAGCTTCTTTTTTACAGTAATTTTGAATATTTTAAACCTTTCAGCATGCATTATGAGCTCATGTCAATCTATGCATATTTTTTTTTTTATATAGTCTTTGAAAGTGAAAGGTCTATTCAGCAAGAGATTTGGTTCTGGAATGATTCACAAGAATTAACTGAAAGAAAAGCAAGTTCAGAATATCAAATTCATCCACTTTCACTACATAGATTCTTGCTTATTGGTCTTTTTGTGAAGTCTTGACCTTACCATAATAATACAAACATGATTTATTATCGTGCTTTTTCCTGTCTGAATTCAGGATCGCGTGAATACAGCAGGTGTATGAAATTCACTAGAGTGTTTCTCAAAGCTTTAGCCTCACTGCAAGTGGGCAAGGTTGCATGACTTATTCTTCCAAAATCCCTCAGTGGTTGGGCAGTGGGCCTCAAAGGCTTAACAAATTAATATGAGAAATAGGTAATGGCTATAGGAAACTAAATACTGACTATATTGATTTGTTAGCTCAGTTACACATTAGAATGCAACTGAAGGCAGAGTCAGCCAAGGAACCGAAAACAATGAACAAGAAATATTTTAAAGTTTCAGTGTAGAATCGAACAGATTGATATGTTTGAGATGAAACTATAGAGGAAAACCAACAAGTAAAAGAGAAGACACACTATAACAAATGTCTTAATACAACATTGATGAAGAATGACAAACTAAGTACCTGTAGCCTGGATGATTTTTCGAATAAAGAAAACAGAAGTGACAATGAAGGATATTGGGAACATTAGCCATAGAAAGAAGAACGTTAGAGGTTATTAACCTAAAGCTAAGATCTACAAGACGGCATGGAAAAATTGCCATGGATGTGGCAAATACAAAACAGATGACTAAACAACATTCAACAACGAGACAATAGACAAGCCTGAAGGGGAAAACAAATTGCTTGACCCGTCTCAAGCAGATGAGATTTTCATTTAGAAGTCACAGGACTTGGACAACAAAAAACTAAATTGTTATCGAAATAAATTTGGAGTTGCCTACATGAATCATTTTTCGTTGCTTCTTTTATTTTACTGCTACATCTGGTGAAAGATCTAAAATAACTATTATCCTTAGCAACCACAACAAGCCATATTAATTTTGCTCCACCCCCTCCCTCTTTTAACATCTTCTAATGAGATAGCACTGACCTTAGGGGGAGCTTCAACTTTCACAAGACATGTCCCAACCACCCAACTTCGCCCTACACTATATTTATCCTCGATCTATACCACATCTGCTTGTTAACGAGCATATATACCATTTCTTATAATTTCATTCTTACATAACCGTACATCCATCTTAACATACTCATTTATGTTGCACTCATCTTAAGATATTTTGTCCTTGACAACTAATAATATGAATTCATGAGACTTAGGAAGTCTACCAAGAACATTAAGGGCCCATTTGATTCTCATTATTGTAGAATGAGAATGAAAAATATAATCATTATTGGCCCCACACAAGAGATAAAAATTCAAAATTGATGGCTTGATGTGATGGATAACGGTCATATTTTTCATTTTTATGGATGAAAAATGAGAAACAAACGGGGGATAAATAAATTAACTAAAACTTGTTCAGAAACATGCATAAAGGTACACAGTTTACCTGTTTCTCTTCATGGGGAGTAGATGAAATTGCTGACAAGATAATCCCAATGACCAGGAATGGAGCAATGATATTTTGCAAATTCTTCATAAAAGTTTCCGAAAAATTGCTACGATCATTAGAATTTGGTTCCTCTGAGATTGAAGAAGTAGACTTAGGAGAAAAATACAAAATTAAGCAAACACAATGTCTTTCATAGAACTTAGAGGCCATCTACACATATAACAATTAACCTTGCAATAGTTAAGTTTTTAATCTTCAATTGTTATAGTCTAATGGTAAATCAAGCCTAAACCTTAATAACATTGTGATGCCCTGAGTGGAACTTTAGAACCAAAAGTAAGACAAGAAACATTCATGAGTCAACGTCTAACAACACTTTCTAGATAATGCAAATCGTAAATCACACCCACTTTCCAACAAGACATGGTTACTGTAAAAATCAATTACTGATCAGCAGGCTGCGCCAAAATGTCTAATAATTGGGAAAAAAAACTTGAACAAGATTTGCTCGATGAATTTCTGCGACATTAATTACTTGAGATTTGATGAATTAACCACCATAATATGTACTAACTATTTCAAGTGTTTTGATTGTGTAGGTATCAGAGAATTAATGTGACATTATGCCACTGAAATCTACTACAGAAGGTATGTTCCTCAGGAGAATGATGGAGAGATATAGAGAAAAGAAACAGGATTCTGTACATGGTTTTTATCATTTAACAAAAAAAAAAAGGAATAAACATATGATAGGTTGTGTAGACTCTAGAGAAGTTCTATGGCGGGTGTTAGAAAAAGAAATATTATTAAATATGTAAATATTCATTAAGGATATGTGCAATGGAGCAGTCATGAGTGTAACATGGAGTGGTGGTAGCATTAGAATTTCATGGTGTAAGCTCGTATCAAGGCAGCATCAAGGATCTGCTTTTAAGTTTATAATTCTGCTGTGATCATTAAATGAAACTGTAAGACATATTGAAGATTAAACTTCTTGGTATATGTAATTTATTGATAGCATAGTTTTACTATATGAGACTACAAGAGGGAAAAATAGTAGGTTAAAACTTTAGACAAATACTTTACAATATAAAGGTTTTAGTTTTAAATAGAACTAAGATGGACTATGTACAAGTACAACGTTACTTTAGTGCTAATAGAAATTCGAATATTGTTGAACAGTTGAAATCCCTCTCACGGGTCATTATGTCCCAAGTAGTAGTTCTTTAGATGGAGATATGTCACTGAAATTCTATCTTATAGGAAGATCTAAATATATTAAAAGATCTGTTCTATAAGACATTCACTATACTTGTTATACTTTACATCACTTGTTGTTGGTCTCTTAAAGGACAAAAGTGAATTAGTGTAATGCACTGAGAAGTGAAAACCAGAATATTAAGATGGATGTGCAGTCATACTAGAATAGAAAAGATAAGAAATGACAAAATAAATCAACTAGAGAGGTGATACCAATTGAGAATAAACTAGTCTAAAGGTTGCACAATTACGTGGTTGGGACATGTCTAGCGTCGACCTTAAGAAGCTCTAATCATAAGAGTAAAGCAATCTCAGCATAACGATAATGCTTCACTAAAAATGTTTACCCTGTGCACAGACTATTTAATTCTAGTAGAATTAATGAAGTACGAAATGAGAGAGAAGAGAATCGCCAACCTTTGGACTCAGATTTCTGTTCTTTTTGTTTCGGAATTTCCTTCTTCTCTTTGGGGTAAAAGTTTTCATAATCTGTCAATAAAAATGCACCAACATATAAAAAAGGTTCAACCTTTAGCACCCACATTTTCTAGGGGAAAAAGATGTAAAAAACAAAAAAGGGAAACCCTTACTTTTCTTCTTGGGAGTTTCACTCGAGAAATATCTACGGAGTCTGGCGTTTGCAACAATATAATTCAAATCTGGTAAATGATTATTAGAAAATGACCCTTTATTGGCTCCTATTGCAGCAGAATAACCCCTCAAAAACCCTATCTTTCCATCAAATTGATCGATTTTCTTAAAGTTATCTACACGCGGAGCTCCAAAAAATCCCTGATTCCTTAACAAGGCCTTTGCGCTATTAAATCCATTTATCACATTCTGCACAATCCAAAACCAAAACATGAAAAATAAAAATCAGCTTAAACGATAGCAAATTTTTCGATACATACATTGACAGAGAAATGAGATAAGGATGGCATCTTACACTTGAACGCGAAGACCGAGATAATGAACGACTGATTGTGGAAAATATCATTATTGGAATTACTGTGAAGAATTATTTAAACTAAAAGGATGATTAATCGATCTATTGCTGAAAAAGAGCAAATAAATCAATTGCAGAGAAGAAGGAAAAAAAATGGAAAGAATCTTGGGAGGGATTGTTGTGGGCGGAATTATAATGAGTCGACCTTTGCACCTTGGAGAACAAGACGTCTGTTAGCGGTTAGCCCATGGAAAAAGTGGGTGAATGTATGGGTAAAATAAAACTTTGGTAAAAATTTATGGGTAATTAGCGCAAAACGTCCTTACTTTTACACGATTTTGTGCAAAATGTCCCTACCTTTCATTTATTGGTACAAAACGTCCTTACATTTCCATTTTTTGACGCAAAACGTCATTTTTGACAATTTTACCCTTCTATTGAAATAAAACAAACATAAAAGAAAAGAAAAATAAAGAATAATTTTCAATCTTATTCCTAAACTTCTAAAAAATGCAAATCAATCCAAAACTTATAAAAATATTAAAAAGAACAAAAAAAAAATCTATTTTGTCCCTTTTTAGCCGAATACATGAGCTCATTTTTTCGGCGATTCCTGACCGTCCAAACCGTCAGATATTGGTCACAACATGTTCTCCCCATTACCCTCTACAATTACATACCAAGAAATCATCATAACTCGTTGTAATTTAGTCGGAAATCAAATTAAAAAATCGCAGCCTGAAATCGGTTAAACACCCACAACTTGCAGTCCGGCCACCCAACCGGCCGGAATCCACCACTGGTCGACTCCCTCATAAAGTCGAAACTACTTATATAAACAATTTCCTCCAACAAGCAACCAACAACCACTAATTTCAAAGAAAAACAGTTCAATCGCTGCGCTTGCGAGTTCACACCTGCGAACATTTCAGACCCAAATTGAAGATGATTGTAGCCAAATTGAAGGGGATCCATGGTTGGGCTACGTGCGCCAGGTGATGGAGCACCCAACCCAAGTGGTCTGCCACCATAGGTCGTCATGGTGGCTTCGAAATTGGAGGAAAACTGGTGCTGTGTCGTGATAGTCGCGACGGGCAGCTTTCAATTTGAAATTCAGATCTTTCCCTAGTTGTTTGGGCTAAATTGTTTGCATGGTCGAGATCGTCTTGAGTAGGGGAGTTGGCCGGTGGTATTTTCCGACCGGAAGGTGGCCGAACGACGTGATTCCAGTGTTTGACCGCATTTCATGCGGTGAAGTATGTAGCTCGATTTCGGTCAAATCTGTCGGAGTAGGGGCTGACGTTTGGGTGCGTTGTGAAGAGGAAAATAAGGGCTTCAAGGTGGTATGTTGGTCCAACGGCCAAGGTGATCGGAGGTTGGTGATTTTGCCTTCAAATGTGGTGGCTTAGAGACTGATAATTTTTTCATATTTGTGACTAATTTGCACCTTTTTAAAAGTTTGAACCCATAATTGCAATTTATTCTTTATTTTTCTTTTCTTTTGTGTTTGTTTTATTTCAATAGAAGGGTAAAATAGTCAAAAATGACGTTTCACACCAAAAATTGGAAAGGTAATGACGTTCTGCACCAAGAAATGAAAGGTAAGGACGTTTTGCACAAAACCGTGTGAAGGTATGGGCGTTTTGCGCTAATTACCCAAATTTTATAATTCAGATTGTGTTTGATTGAGATTAAAATTAAATTTTTAGTAGATTGTGATAAAAAAAATTGAAATGCGTAGTTGAAAAGTTTGTGGACCCATAAAAGATGTGATTGCTTAACTTTGATTTGGATAATTAAAATTTACATTTTTATTTAAATCTAAATTAATAATTAATTTTAATAACAAATTTCATAAAATTCACTACTTTTCAACCATACATTTCATCAATTTTTATCAAAATATACTAAAAGTCTGATTTCAATCTCCATCAAATAGGGGCCACATTTTAATTTTGCTAAAATTTATAATTTTGGGCCCCATTTTTTTTTTTTTTTTTAGAATGTATTTTAAAATAATAGATTAATGGAGAATGTGTTGTTAAAAATGAAATGAAAGTTTTTGAGCTGCGTATAATATTATTTTATTGAAAAATGTGTAGTTTGAGCTGTAACAAACAATGTTTGAGAAAATTGTTGACAAACGGGGCATAATCTTCTACCTAATCACTACATAGCTTTATAGAATCAAAAATGAAGGTTATGATAATGTTTTTAGACTAAAATGTTAAAAATGTGATAGTTAATTTTAACACTTCTACAACGTATAGGAGTCGATGTAGTGGTATATTGGCATGTCATGTAGCGATTCCATGAATGGTTCATTGCAATATGGCTACCCATTAAGCAAAATCATCTATTTGAGAAACGCTAATTGACATAATGATAAAACTTTGAAATTGAAATTGAGCCCCCGTTTGACACCCATTAATTTCTCTTTCTCTTTATCATTCTTCATTTCAACCACATATTCTCCAAATAAAATAATATTACGCACAAATCAAAAAATTCATCACTTTTTCACCACACGGTCTCACGTCAATCATTATTCCTAAATTTCTATTCTCCTCAAGATGGATTTCCAACGAGGGCTGAAGTTTAACGACTCAATTAATATTTCACTGCAAGTTCAGTGACCGCAGATACGTTTTATCCATCATTACTTCTATAATTCCTGCACATCAAAAGATTAGGCTAATTTACAAATGCCCCCTTAAATTATGAAAAAGTCACAATATCTTTTATTTTTCTTTCACACGTTCAAACAAGAAGAAGCATTTCCATTTTCCACTGACAAGTATTGTGTCACTCTAGGTTTGGATTTGAACATTTTGTACACATTATTAATGGATATGATAAATCGATCAAATACAAATTTCAAAAATTCATACTTTTAATGATGAACATAACAATTGTGTAGAGAAAGAAATAAGTAAAATGATCATTAAGGGTGTGTTTGAGCCACATTATTTTGAAAAATGTATTCTGAAATAGTATATTGATGGATAATGTGTGATTGAAAAAGAAGGAAAAATTATTAATGCGATGAAAATTATTATTTTATTGAAGAATGTGTGGTTGAAAATGAGTAGATGAATGAAAATGAAAATTTTAATATGTATCAAATATGGGCTAAATAACTCATGCTATGTATTGAACTACATAATCTATAATGGTTATTTTTTTTTTTTTTTTTATTTTTTCACTTTCTAGAAATTGGGTTGCCATGATGGTTGTTGGCTTGCACGGTGGGGATTACGATGGTTGGGTAGT